>JASMMZ010000003.1:24928051-25140267 GCA_038502455.1 Anisogramma anomala
TCCGGCGAAGAGGCCGAGCGCGGAGGAGATGTTGCGCCACGAGTACTTCCGCCAGGACCCACGGCCCAAGTCCGAGGCGATGTTCCCGACTTTCCCAAGTAAGGCTGGCCAGGAACGGCGCAGACGGAGGGATACCCCGAATGCCCCGGGCCGAGGAGACGCGGCTGAGCTTGGGGCGGTGGACTTCAGTGGGATTTTCGGTGGCAGAGAGAAGGAAGAACGCGGGGCAGGTTTCTCGCTCAAGATGGTTTGAGAGCCTCCTACCTGTCGTTGGACATACGGACATGTGAGGTGAGCTAGTCCATGGACACTGGCGTGAGGTTTCTCCTTCATTAGAAAATGGGGCCGTACGAAAGCAAGCCTTGGCAAACTCTCATCCACGTTCGCAGGAGACAGTTGTCCCAGGAAAACAGGATGGCAAGATTCCAGAGCACTCACCAATAGAATTCTTGAGGGGATTTTGCGTCCGCATAGTTTTGGTGCTTGCAATGGCCTGTGGCCGAAGATGCTGGGTACCAAAGCCATTCATTAGTAGTGGAGATTCGCAAGTGTTGGTCCATGATCTTGAGTAGGACGTACTGTCAGAGTGGCTTTCATCCCATTGCCACAGCCCACACCCACACCATGGAGCAAAGGCTCAACAACCACCACATTACTATCCTACTATATATAGTCTTGGACGAATCATTACTCACGATCCCTACGCAGCCGGCTTCTTATAGGTACAATAGCCCGATTTTCGACACCCCAAGAACGTTTTCAAGAAATCGACAACGCCTATCTCAACGCCCCTGTGACCATGCAATTCAAAGGAATGTTATGCTTGCACACCAACACAGCCCGTGTGTCACAAACCACGAACTGGAGTTCGTCGTACATGACGCACACGCTCGCCTTCTCTCTCTGTGCATCTCTCTCGGTAGGGTCTTCCGTCTGCTATCATCCATCACCACAAGCCCGTCACAAACCACGTGAAGCTCAGCACCGTCAGGCCAAACATGGCAAACATGAGGCCCATGGCCTGGCGCTCCTGCGCCGACAGCGCGCCGCTGCACGTGGCGCAGCTGTAGCCGTTCGCGAGCGCGGTGTACGGCTGGCCGGTGTACATGCCGAACGTGAGCGCCGCGGCGCCCGTGAGCTCGCCGTAGCCGGCCGTCTGGGTGGGCGAGTCGGCCTCGGCGTCGTAGATGTAGAGCGTGTACATCTCGACGAGCAGCGGCTTCTGCTGCTGCAGCGCGGCGGTCTGGAACGCGGCCGTGTCCCACGTGAAGGCGGCGTCGGTCTGGAAGGTCATGTTCTGCGTCAGCGTCCACGTCGTCGCGCCGAACGCGGTCGTCGACGCCGACGCGATCACGTTGACGGCCGTCGGCGTCGCCGTCAGCTGCGTGTAGTTCCACGCGAAGGTCACGTAGTCGCCGATCTTGTAGTAGGCACTCGTCAGCGTCGTGGCCGGGTACCGCAGCACGGCGCTGCCGGGGCCGTTGGCCGGGACGGTCGAGTTGCTGTCCGAGGAGTTGTCGTTCTTGTTGCTGTCGCTGGCGTTGGAGTCGGCCGTATTGTTGTTGTTGCTGTCTTTGTTGGCCTGGTTAGCCGATGGGGTCTGTGCTGCTGCCGCCGGGGATGCTGTGTGAGTTGACTCATGTTAGCTTCCTCTTGGTCCCTTGTGGTGCCAGGTGTAGCGTGGGATGGTGAGACCTGGCAGCCCTTGTTTGTGTCACGACGTACTGCCACTCGAGGAGTCCTGCCTCCGAACCACCAGCGCATCTAAATCTGGAAGGAGCCACCGCGGCCATGAGAGGGCCGAGGTGATGGGTGTGAGGGCGAGGAGGACGGTTGTGAGATGTGATGCCCTCATGGTGGGTGTGTGGCGGTTGACCACGGCCGTGGCCTGTAGGTGCTGCTAGGCTGCTAGCGTTCAGGGGCAACTGGAGGACCACCGCGATGCTGGGTTTTGGGTTTATCCCAATGACCGCACGCTTTGCTCGGCGACACTATGTTGGGCGGACAGACTAATTATGAGGACTCTGTGAGTATTGTAGTCCGTGGGAAAATGTGGAGTCGGTCCAGTCTCGCTCTGGTCGTGGACAGAAAACAGTCCGTCTGTCGAGACTCGTGAATGGCCGGGACCCAGGCTCCAGTCGTTTTTTTTTTCTTTCTTTCAATGTGGATTCGTCAACCAAGCGAGGACTTCCCGGATCTCAAGCGAGTGGGCAGTCACTGCGACAGCAGCAGCAGCAAGATCAGCGGAACAAGCAAAGCGAAGGTCGTGGGGAGGTTGAGAGGGAAACGGAAGAGCGAATGAGGGGGAATCCACGGTCGGGATAGAGTTTGGGCGGTCAATCTCTGGGTTGCATGGATACGGTGCGGGACGCGTACGGTAAATACAGGCCGCACCTGCTGTTTCCTTTCAGCATACTGGACTGTAAAAAGCGAAGTACTGTACCTTCCTGTTAGTCCAAATACGAGGAGGACTCGGCAATACCACACACCCCCATCCAAAGAAACAAGGGCGGCCCCCCGCTGACGAAGTCGTCAGGCCAACGGCATGTCTTGCTTTCTCGTGTTGCAAACAGTGTCGACCCCTGATTCTGACATGGTCGTAGTCGAGTGTAAATGTACTTACGACGAAAGTAAAAATAATATATATGAGATCACCATCCGATCTTGGTCTCTCGAGACTGGTCTCCAAACTCGAATTGCACACAGTGAGAGCGTACATGTGCATCTTCCAAGGCTATCTATTGCTTAGCATGTGACTGAACACAGTAGACTTCTCAAAGTTCCAGAGGTAGCTCAAGTCGGATACGCAGTGGTTGATGTTCGTTCCGTGATGTACTAAAGAACAACTGTCTTTCTTTGCATGCCATCTACTCAGCCCTGGAGGGGCTGTCGCAACCTTACTAGGCGAAATCTACACAAGTACTGTGTACGAAGTGGACAAGACACCGGGAGGGCGGGGTTTGCTACCCCCTGTAAGGTACGCCCTGTCAGGTACGTACCGCGCACGGGCTGAATTATGCGCTGTTCGCCCACCCGCACCCTGCCCAAGCGCACCTATTCCGCGTTTTGCGAGGTCAGTGGGGGGGCATGTTTTCAAAGCGTGCGTTATGGGGTTAGCTTAAGTGCATACTACTCCTCGGTGCAGCGCCTCCCTGTCACCGCGCCACCTGCAAAAAAAAGGTTTATATTATACTATGTCATGTACTCCTTAGCCTCCGGCCACACGAGGTTGTTCATCCATATCTCCCCAAGGACACGCCCGACCTCTCAGCTCCCGTCGCGAGAAGGTCATTTAGTCCATCCAACACGCGGGCCCCGTCACACCTCCGCAGCTGTGTCTGTGTCCGTCCGCCTGTCCGTCCGCGCTCTATGTCGAGTGTGCCACCCGCCCCGATCATCGCTGCGGCTGTCGTGGAATGCGGGTCACTGAATCTGTGCACCGTATCGCAAAAGACCTCGACAACCCGGGTGTGCGATTCGACCACTTTCGACCATGTAGGCTTGCACTCTAGCACCGCTATGGTCTCCAGGCCGCCAGGATCCTCTTCTCACGCATCCCTTCCTTGCATAGCGGCCCGAGTGGCAGACTTCGGACCTGATGGGAATGACCTGTTCCACCAATTTTGCAGGATCACCATCCAACAATAGTCTTGTTTTCATTTGCAATCTTTCTTTTGTTTGTACACGTGCGAGGGCGCCAAGAATGCAGGTAAGCCAGTCTTGGGGTATCCATATTTGCGCCGCGCCTTGAAATGATGGCCTAGGAATTACACGAAACAGAGAACTGCTGAGGCGGCCAGTCAGGCATGCCACACTCCCAAACTAGAGAATACGCAAATTATTCTCAGTCTTCATTGCTCCATAGCATGTGTCACCCGCCTTCGCTTCAATCCCTGGCTGGTTTCGTCCAAAGCTTTTGATTACCGAACACCGCAGGACTCCCATGACCACTGAACAACAAACTACAGCACCCCATACGACCGCCGTGGCGTCAAAAGAGTTTCGATTCCAAGTTGGATGTCGCAAGTCACTTGACGCCAGATTGCTAGGCGGCGATGCCTACAGCATTCTTAGGACTGAACGTGCTCGGAGGCGTCAAGCTGTCGTCCTCATCTTCGTCAAGGTTGAGAAGATGGAACCGGTTGGCCATGTTGGCACTGCGCCTCTGCGTGGTCAAGGCCTCCCTTGGGGGCTTGGCCGTCACAGGCTGCTCGATGGGCTGGGCACACTCGTCGGCATCCCATTCGATCTTGTTGTGCTTGTACTTTCTATGAGAAAAGTCAGCCTTCGTTCGCGTCCAGCCAAAGTGGGATCACCCACAGCCGGCTCATCATGCAGGTCCGAGCGAATATGGCGTTGTGCACCGAGTTGGTCTTGATGTAGCAGCTCCCGCCTTGGAACTCCACCTTGACCACAATCAGGTTGTGGATGTGTTCAAGATCGTCTCGGAGGTTGGCCTCGGTGAGACGAGGATCGCAGCGACGGATGACAAGATTGCGACTGGCGCCTGCACCGATCTTGCTAGCAACGTGTCCAGGAAGGATGAACTGGCGATCGTTCCAGCGGATGTCCACCTGCTTAGCGTCAGTGTTGAGCCTCACTGATAGAGGCGCTTTGCCAACGTACACGCTTCTGTCTTATGTACAGGTCGTGACGGCGGACGTGGTCGAAGAAGGCTCGCGCATCGGCAGCCTGGAGAAACGAGACCGCCGCTGTGCGGTCGTGTGGTCGCAGATGGATGTCGAGCAGCTGACCTCCACGAACAGCCTCAGTGACATCGGCGTGAGTGGTGCGCTCGGCCAGGTTGCTCAGCAGAAGCGACCTCGCACACTGGCGCTCGTAAAAGGGTCGGCCGTTGGCCTGGCCGGCCTGGTTGGTGTTGTTGTTGGTCAATGGACCACCACCAGAAGGAGAAGCCGAGCACTCCTCGTCGGCATCAGCATCGGCCCAGTCTGGGCCCTCCCTGGCGCGGCACTGATGATTGTACGCTTTGGACTGCGAGTTATAGCCAGCGTAGTTATTGTAGCCACTGCGAGGGGTGTAGGGCCGAGCTCTGGGAGAGGCAGGACGATCGAAGGGAGGAGCAGCATGGTTCACTCCAACCGGTGCGGGAGTGGCACCCTGGGTCTTCCGTTGCTCGATATCGGAACTGCTGAGGAGCTGTTTGTAGTCAGCAACTCGGATGCGGTTTCATGTATTTTGCTCCAACATTTGCTACCACCAAGAGGTTGGGATCACATGTATCGTATACGCGTACATCAATGGTCTCTTCGCCCACACCACCTCTGACCAGGTTCTGGCGCAAGCTGGCTAGAAGCCCGTGTTAGATCGTGTGTTGCCAATGAACTAACGTCTGGCCGGTATGGCACTCAGAGCTCGTACCATATTGGGAAGCAATCGACTTGAGACCAGCATACTCGGACTGGGAAATTGTGACGGCTGGGCAGGTGAGATCATCGGCGTTCTCGAAATATCGATCAGATCAAGATCACCGCCACGGTGCTCATGGTGTCTTGGGTACTGCAAACTCACGAAATTCGCCCTGAAGTCCAAGTAGATTGTTAGCTTCCGGTATGAAGACAGAATCAGATGGAATAGCAACTAGTGGCGGGCTGGAAATGCATAATGGGTGGCCTAAGTCTGTTGTGCGACAGTCGAAGCTAACTTGAAAGGCAAAGGCTTGCTTTGGGGCGCAGACGACTGGGTAGCAGACTCAATTGCTACTTTTGGAGGTAACTTACCGTCGCAGGATGGTCTCGAAGTGTATGCGATCGATAGTGACCGTCTGGCCACTGATCAAATGATCCGTCATGGTGGGCCACACGATGTAGGAGAGGGTTGCGCGTAGGAAAATGAAACGCGATACTCGAAAATTGTTGGCGTTTACATACCTACATAGGTCCTGTAGCAATGGAAGTGGAAACCTACCCGGCCTGCAGGGGCAGCGGCTCTTTCCGCTACAAACTCGGGGGGGGGGGAAGGGGGGGGTTGACAGGTTCAACAGGGATTATGGGCAGGTGCGTGCCCAACCTAGTAGTATATTATTTCAGCAAATACTTCAGAGGCCTGAGTACTTCACAACTCAAACCACGATTGGTATGGCGCATAGTCTATAATTCGACGTTGGTAACGAATCGGGTTTGCAAACCTTGCAACAAAGGTCTGAAGTCGCCACACATGAAATCAAGTATAAGTAATACAGGTAGTCTATACAACGACCTCCCTAGCTAATCGGCGTGTCTAAGCCTGCAGTTGTGGTAACGGTTGTACGGACAGTTGAGTCCGGAATGCACGGGCCAATTGCAGTGGCGCACAGGCCAACTATAGTGGCAACTACAGTCAGTACAACTACTGTATTCCTCATGATATATAGTTAAGAAGCCACAACTATAATCTTTGGGATATTTCCTTTTAATGCATATATTCTACCAACTTAAAGATTGATTACGGTAATATTAATAATCTGAATCTTGACTGCGAAACCTTTTCAAAAAAAAAGTGAAAAAAAAAAAGGTAAATAAACTGTTAGGACTTTTGCCAGTGAATTGCAATCGTCCATTATATTGGCTAATGTAATGCCAATTGTCAAAGCTTGCATGCATGCCAATAGTCAAGTGTCTATTTATCTAATGGGCACGGACTAACGTTATCACATAGCAAATAAGGTGGGAATCAACTAGGAACTCATGTAAGTTAAAACTGTTATTATTCAATTTATCAATGCTATACTACTGTTACTTCGACCAACGATTCGAATTAGTAACGTAATTATAAAAACTTTATAACACTGATCAGTTCCTGACTATGTTAAGTATAAATAAGCTACATAAAAGAGAACAATGTTGGTATAACCTTTATTATTGCAATGTAATCGATTTGAATCTCTAGTCGAAGTAACTTGTATTGCATCAAAAGTGGTTATGTGTTACTTCTAACTTTGGCAAACCGCTAGCCTGTCTACACACTATTTTTTGTATGGATAACTACTTGGTCCATGCCCCACATTAAATTGAGTACTCTACTGCAATCAATTTGCAATCAATACAACTAACCCATAATTAATATAATCAACTTACAGTCAATACAATTAACTTAATTATACTACAATTAATTGCTATTCTAATATTAACAACTTTTTGTTTTTGTATATACCCGCCAATATAGTTGACAACCAATCAAAAATAACTGCAAAATTCCCTTCTATCACTGTCGGCATTACTCTACGAATCGTAGTTAATTTTATACCCAAATTGCAATCCTTCACCACATAATTCCAGGCATCAACTTCCTTTATTTTTACACTTAAGTTTTTGTCACGAATTTGTACGCCACCAATCATATACCTTTTACCAGTAGTTTTGAGTACGGTTTTTGTATACACTACCTTAGTAGTCTTCCAGTTTGCTAAAGTATCCCTATTTCCTCTTATTATATGCCAGGCATTCCAGCCAGTCTACGTATCTTTCAATACGTACAATTAATTCATCACTATATAAAAACCTTTCTAAGGTATCATTAGACAAAGCTTTAGATATCATATCGGTAGGGTCGGTTTTACTATTAATCTACCAAAATTTATTCATCTTTCAAACTTTATATTACTCCTTTAATGTTATTACGTTTATGATCGGGCGTTTTGAATTAATCCTCAAAACTTGGAAAAGTATTTGTAAACGTTTCCGAAATTAATATGAATAACTACAGGAATTGAAGGAAGTCTTGATTATTTGGTAGTAATGTTAAATTTACCATTATTATCGGAATATTGTTCAAGTGCAGTGCGTGTCAAAGTTAACTACGCTACTGAGAGTCAATTGCAGTAGATTTCACAATTTAATATGTGGCATGAGCCAAGTAATTTGCCATACAAAGTAGTGTTCAGACCAGCTAATAGTCTGCCAAACTTAGAAGTAACACTAATCCATTACATGACTACTGAAATACTACTATTACTTCAACTACACTTCGAATCAACAACGTAACAACATCTAAATTCCTATCAACGATGATCAGCATTTATTAGATTGAGTATAGATAAGCTAAATAAAAAAGAGGCGACTTCTTATAACACTTTGCGTAGGCAAAATGGAGGAAAACTCTTGCACAAGGCCTCTATAAATTGCGGCGGTTTCTAAGACAGTAGGTAGGGAAATTTTCTTAATTGCGGCGAATATTACAACAATTTAAATGTAGCGAAAGTATCACTATCGAAAACATTAAAAAAATATTTAACCCCTGTTTAAAAAACGTTAAGATTGACTATCCTAGGTTTCAAATCATTGAAAAGAAATTATCAAGTTGTCAAAACCCCTATAGTTGGCAAACAATCAAATTGCTATTCAAATTGCAAATGACTAAGTTTAACTCCCACAATGTTAAACAATAACTCCTACGACAAACGATAAATAACCTTGAATCTTACGTATTATACTATTTTTCCCCTTATGTTGGAATAGTAGTCAAGTGCAGTACAGTCAAGTCAACTTTACTTGCAGTAAGGTTGATTGTACGTACTGCAAATTGACTGTAGTTTGTGGGATTTGAATACACTGCACTGTAAGTGCAGTGCAGTAGGTGTTCATTTCAAAGTAGGGCACAGGCCAAAGCGTTTGGCCATACAAATTAGTGTGCAGGTCGGCTAGTAGTCTGCCAAACTTAGAACTTGCACACATCAATCAACAATATCAACGCAACACTAGTTACTTCGACTACAGTGATTCGAATCGACTATGTTGTAACGATAAAGGCCTACTAATACTAATCAGTATTTATTAGGTTAAATACAGATTGGCTAAGTAAAAGAAGAAGTTACTTTCCAGTTGTTACACTTTATACTACAGTTAGGGTAGAGGAAAGACTCTTATGAAAAGCCTTTACTGCTGCATCGGTTTTAACAGCAGTAAGTAAAAAGAACTTTTAGGTTACGTCGGTTTTAATTGCAGCTTAAAGGTAACGACGGTATCATTACTAAAAACACTAAAAAATCTTCATTAATCCTTTTTAAAGATGTTAAGATTAACTGTCGAAAGTCTTCAAGTATAGCAAGTTAGCAAACAGCTAAGTCAGTACTACTACGGGTGCTACTACCGTAAGAAAAACAACTAAGTTCACATGCCAAATAACCTTTACCACTAAAAACGACCTTCGACCTTACTCTCTATATCAAACCTTTACCTTTACTTCACTCTTTTCACTCCCTATATCACTTTAATTATTAAGTTCACTACTTTAAGCGAAAACGCCAAGCCGCGCCAAAAAAGCTACGTCGCGCGACTCCATACGAAGTTACCAAGTCGCCAAGTTCCCACGCAACTTTACGCTAAAAACACCAAGTTCCTGCGCTTAATATTGCTAAGTTCCTCGCTCTATATATTCTATACGTCCTCTATAAGCCAAAACGTCAAGATAGCTAATTTCAACGCGTACTTTAAAGCCATTACCGACTCCGCTAGTAAAAGAGAAATCAAGATCCTCGGTTACCTGTTCTTCAAAGATTACAACCACGACTTTTAGCAATAAAACGTTAATAAGAATTTAACCGAAGAATACTTGACAAACTTTATCGGCTATTTCCTCTTGAAACATGTCGACAACGAAAATCCTGATAACATGTTTCTTAAAGTCCGTAAATTGTTTAGAGACTAAACAATTGATATGTGAAAGGTAACCCAAAAGACCGTTACGTTAAAACTAAGAGCTATACTTAAACACTGAGGGATTTACGTACCAAAGAGAAACGTTATTAGGCTGGCGAAAACCCTTTTCGAATTAGATTAACTGGAAGATTGTCCACACGATCTACAGCCTAAAATAAAATGTGTTAAAAAACCTTAACGCCCTTATATACGATCTAGGGGACCTCCCCTTCACCCTTGTTAGCTAAATCAAGTCTTTTTACGTGCTGGCGATAAGAAACCTATTAATGTGTTTGGCAGTTCAGCACCTTCATATAACAGCGCCTAGTACACCCTTAACGGTGGCAGGGCATATAAAACAACGGCTGCCTACGCGGCTAAAGGTATTAACATTGGCGTTTTATACCAATCAATTAAGCAAAATCGTTAGACCTTCCAAAACCCCTAAGCCCACTTCCCCCAAGCCTTTTAACACTTCTAGTTTCAGCAGCTAAATTAAGAAAGGACCGGCTTTACGCGCAAGCTTATTATGGGTACAACCATTAGATTTTTCCTTCCAAACTTAGCTAGAAATAACTATCTTTCCCATTAATTACAACCTCAATCTTTCCCACAGTTAGGAAATATGAAGAAGTTTTACGACCAATATATTACCATCCTCCCTCGACGCGTCCCTATAAAGGATATGAACTATACAGTAATTATCACTTTCATTAAGATATAGGGAAAAAAAGGAAAAGTATAACGGTAAGCCATACAACCTCCTCGACGTCAAGTTACGCCTATTCTTTAACATTTGCCGCCAAATAAAAGTTAAGTGGCCAGTTTTTTACTTGTTATTTTCCAGTATCCTTACCGACTAAGCTGAAAATTACTACCTCCGATATCTAACAAATTATGCCTCCTTCCGAGAAATATATGATGGCTTAAAGGGTTACTTCGAATACAATGTTAATTTTGCCTAATAATATATAAATTGGAATATTATTAAGTAATCTTATATGTTAGATTATAAAAAAAAGTTGGAAAGTAAAATGAATTTCTTGAATTAGATACTCGACAGATTAATAGTTTATTAACAGGTAATAAGGAACTTAGAAGCTGGTGAAAGCACCTTACGCCAGTAGGTTCATTAAGTATTTACAGGCTATAAAGGGTTCGAATATACCTTTCAATGCCCCGATACTATTTGCGAAAGGTTTTTTGGCCAACTGCGTTCCTCGCTGACAACCGTAACTACTAGAATGTTCGGCTCAACTGGTATGTATTTCTAAGCTGACAACTTCTCTAACGTGGAAAAAAAAAACTTACGGTGTTTAATTACATCGATCGTGTATACGGCTATAGGTATTATCAACGCCTAAGCTTTGACCTACCGATAATAAACTAAAGGCAATAACTACGTTAACGCTAATAAAGCCAAAATTAGAGCGGACCTATTAAGCGTAAGGACTATCGTCGTAATAGTAGTAAAATATATTATATTTATGGCAAATTGTGATATTAATTTACTCGACCCCCCCCCCCCCCCCGCCAAGCGAAACAACAGGAAGGTAATATATTATATTTGATACCCTACTACTTCATAACAAGACTATTTGGATAAAATCGCAGACTTCGAGGGCAACGAACCAGGTAACGGTAACAATAATCCTAATTAAATCAAGTGGTACGAAGATGCTAGTACCGGTATTGGTTTGAAAACAACGTAATAATTAACCTACTACGCCTTTTTATACCGCTTTACAGGTAAAAACCTCTACCGTCGCTACGACGATAAAGACTCGGGCCTTATACACCTCTTTACCATTCGAAACCGTTATATTAAGTAAGTTTTTTTAGGGGATTATACTGGATACAGGGGTAATACGGTATTTAACGGGAGGTTATTCTCAATACATCGCGTTGTGAAGGGTACTAATACTATTACGGAACTTGAATACGTGGATATTAGCAAAGCTAAGGTTATCTTTAGCCTTGAAAAAGAGCTATCTTTACAAGAATCGATGACGGTTAATATTATTATTAACCCTAAGGTTTTTCACATTTTAAAATCCCTACCCCCTTTTGCCTTTATCTAAAAGACATAAAAAACCTCGGCGTCAACGTAAACGTTTAGATTAACGAATTAATATATGTTAAAGCCGGTAAAAGGCTTCCACTTAACTTTAAATAGGGGCATTTCTGATTTTATCTTTAAGTGCTAGAGGAAGTAGTATTAAACCTGACGGAGGTAAAACTTCGTTAACTATATCGTAAGTTTAACCATCTGGTAACTAATAGGCTTTATAATGTCCTAAAAACAGCCAGCTACGAAAATGTGGACTTTCTAGCACTAAATGTAGTTAAATTCATTTACTACTATCACTAAATACATTCATAAGACCCCTTGAAGTTTAAATTTATGTTAAAAAAACTAAAACTTTAACTTGAAAGTTTTCGTAAACGTATTTTACCTAAACGGAAAACTAGTATTTCACGTTGTAAACTCCGTCACGGCTTTTTACGGCGTCAAATTCCTTTAAACCATTGTGGAAAGAGAAATATAAAAGGTATTACATACTGTATAAATTAACATGTATCTTAGCTCACCAAACGTATTAGTTTACGATACCGGCAACAACTTTGTTACAATAAAATTCCAAGCTAATGAAAAAGTTGATAGGTATTTAATATAAATAGGTTTCTGTTAAAACCTATTAGGGTATTAGCAAGGTCAAAAAGGTACAAGTTCTTTTACAAAAAGCCTACGATATCCTTACACTATAAATCGAAAGCTTTACAAGCTAATAAATAGGGCTAAAAATAGTGGTAAAAGGTTTTAACGATACTGTTAGCTCCAACGGACTTATACCAACTTTGATGGCATTTGAAGCTTACTCACGCATAACACCTGAGTCGTCATCCTCATCAAATACCCAAAAACGAGCCATAACATATAACAAAGCCCTAAAGAAACTAAGGAAGAAATTAATACGTTGTCAAGTCAATAATACCCTTAATACCAAGAACGGACCTTCGATAATAAACGTACTTTTGCTTTCCCTTTAAAATTAAGTCCTTACGAAAAGCGAGCTAGACAAATGAAATAGTCCGTATAAGATCTTAAGTATCATCAATTCAAATATAATAGTTGAAACTGTTAATGACCTTATAACTTTCCGAGTTATTCAGGTTAATCTATACTGAAAACTACTCGATCTTTTCAAGTCTGATGAAGATCCTAACGTTAATAACTTTCAAGCCGAGAGAATAAGCTAATATAACCCTCCCGAGCCGATTATTAAAAGTCAATAAAACGTTGATGACGTAGAAGACCACTTAAGAGGAGGGTATACAATGAAAAAAGAAAGTCGATAGGAACTATAGGTCCAGTAAGGCATATATAACGATGTAGGTATTTTTTAAAAAAAAAAAAGTCGGATAGAAAACTTTCCTTTAAGTTACGTATCGAATACATTATTCATATAACGGGTAAATCCTTTCAAAAAGTAATTAAGTGGAAATTAACGTCTTTTTATCACGGCAGGTTATATAATTTGTGCCGTTAACGCATTTTAAAAACTAAAACGTTATTGTCTTTAAGTTAAGAATAATTCACGAGGTTAAAGTCAAGATCACAGACCGGTCGTATAAAAAGTCACAGCTAATCGCTTAAGGATATGGTAATAAAAGTAAGGATTAAATCCTTACTTAATCGCTTACAATCTAAAAGATTAACTAGCATTTAGTCATCACCATTACCGCCAATTTGACTGTTAACGCAAAAAGTCAATTCACACTTAATAGCCGGTATATTACGTAAGTGTATACGCAGACTGTTACCGATCTTGAACGAACTATACTGTTAAACTAAAGGACAAGTTTCTAACCGGTACGGCGATATGTTATATCAAGCCTTTATACGGATTAGCTGAGATAGATGTTTACTAGTTTCTAACGTACCAAACACAATTTAAAAACATACTCGGTATAAAAACTTTAATCTTTAATTTATACTTGTTAATTACAAAAGGCAAAGACTTTAACATAATAAGTTTACAAACTAACGATACTCTTTGTCTTAGCGATATTAAGTTTGTAACAGCAAAATAACATGTTATTGAGAAGTTAGGCCTTTAAAGTTGTAAACCAGTTAATACGTTAATTAAAGGTATATAACTTAACTTTAATAAATATTTAATCCATATCTATGGTGTTAAGGTTAAAAGCACTTATATTAGCCTATGCCAAAAGGGGTACATCGTAAGCCTAGCAATTATTGATAAAACCAACGAGGAAAGATCACAGAAATACCTTGAGTAAATGGCACATACGGCCTATATTGTTACGTTATATTAAAGAAAGGTGTTGTACGATCTTTTTACTATAACACAGGCATAAAATCCATAAAACAAAAACTTTGACAAGTTATACAAGCGGACTTCGTGGTAAATAGATTACGTAAAAATTGAAATTAATATAGTCTCTATAAATCTGATGAAATCAAAACTAATAATCTTTACAGACGAGTCATTTACCAATAATACTGACTTTGTATCGTAAATCGGCTTCCTAATAATAATCATGAATAAGGATAGGTCTAAAGGGCAATTTACAATTGCCGGAAACCTTATATACTGAATATCTGTTAAGTGTAAACGCGTAACCCGGAGCGTATTGGTTTCGGAAGTCTACGGAATAATAGTAAGCTTTAATATCAGTATGATAACTAATGGCACATTAAAGATTATCACTAAACAGCTGGGACTGCTATTAATACCTATGATAGTATGCACCGATTTCCGAAGCCTTTACGAATACCTGTTAAATCTAGGTATGACTAATGAAAAAAGTTTAATAATAAAGGTAATAGCTTTAAAGGAAATATAGAAAACCCAGAAAATCGATAAGTTCTGATAGATTAATGGCAAAGATAACCCTGTTAATGTTATAACCAAAGCTACCTCCGATAACACTTTGGAAAGGTTTGTAAACAACAATACGCTAACTATACGAATTGAAGAATAGGTAAACCGCCCGGCACGTGATGTAGATAAGGATTACTCTGAAAAATTGGAAGGCTGCTAGGGTAATAGAGGTGATGAAAGTAAATGAAGTTAATAGAAAAAGGTATGTAATTGATGGCATACCTAAGTTGTACAGGTTTATGGCGAAAGATCTGTATACGAGATTTGAGTAACAGAGGCCTCAAAGAGGTAAATCAAAAGGGCTACGAAGGGCCGTAATTGATGTCAATTTCAGTACAGATTGATCGGAATTAACAGGGGTCTAGATTGTGGATTGAAAAGGGATTTCAGAGGTTGCTACTAATTGATGACAAGCCACGCTAACGTACAGGCACAAAAACAAAAAGCCACCAGTGTTGGAATAGCAGTCAAATGCAATACAGTCAAGTCAACTTTACTTACAGTGAGGTTAATTGTACGTACTGCAAATTGACTGTAATTTGTGGGATTTGAATACACTATACTGCAAGTGCAGTGTAGTAGGTGCCCACTTTAAAGTGGGGTACAGGCCAAAGCGTTTGGCTATACAAATTAGTGTGCAGACTGGCTAGCAGTCTGCCAAACTTAGAACTTGCACACATCAATCAACAATATCAACGCAACACCAGTTACTTTGACCACAGTGATTCGAATCGGCTATGTTGCAATGATAAAGACCTACCAACACCTTACATAAAAAAATCATTAATCAAATACGTTAGCAAACACATAAAGGTTTTTACGTTGAACGAAAACACTAAAATCGTGAAGTCGCAACAAATAACAACGTTGTGAAATTTTTTATCCAAATCGTTTTCATACACAGATCAACAAGTTCTTACTACGTTTGAATTGACGTTAAATTACCAGCCAAAACGTTGAAATAACATCAGAAAACCCAATGATAAAAACTATTAAGTCACTTGAATCCTTTTTTGCCAAGTACTATTAAAAAAATCTCTGGTTTTAGGATGTTAACGTTAATTCAAAGAACGAAATTTGAAATATTTTTTAAATTATTTATACTTAATTCGATCCCGGGAAAAATACATCGGAATATGGGTTTTTCAAATCTTTACCAATACGTCAACAATTGAACAACTAAATGTAAACTAAACCCTGAAAAGAATTAAGGGCAAGTTCAAGACGAATTTTTCCGACTATAGAATTTTAATTCTAAACAAAAGAGCAATATTGTCAAATACTTTCTATACCTTGCCCTAGATGGATGAATGCCTTCAAAACTCTGTAATCTAAGATTATAATGGTGAATAAAAGGTTACGACTACTAAGAATCACTACATACAACCTAGGGAATTAAACTTTGATCCCCAAATAAATTAAATCATCAGGCTCATCTCACAATTTAAACAATTTATTTACCTATTCATATGACGCGATCATGCCAAATCAAAGAAGGTACGTTTTTATACATAAATCTACTATGGGTTTTACTATAATATATTACCTCTTTAATTAAATGATTAGTAATTACCTTAATCATTGTGATTTCACAGGCTCAAGAGTAAAATCAACCGTAAGAAACATCATTAACAATTAGAACGACAATTGTGACTTATTTTCCATGTTTGTCAAAACAGTAAATATGGATTACAATTTTTTTTGCGAATTCCGCCAGATTTTGGAATGATGTAAAAGAAAATACAATGGGGAACCTTGATATTTTTAGTATAAAGATAATGCCATTTGTAAATATTAATAAGTGAATAGAAATTTAACCTTTAGGTTTCCACTTATTGTTCCTAAAAATCTACACGAGTTAAGTTAAAGATTATTATTTTCCTTTTCTAATTGAGATACGTACTTTTTATGAAATTCATTACGGAATAAAAACTAACTTTGAATACGACATCCACTTTGTGTAATAATATATGAATTAAGTCACAATACATTAGATGAGGATAATAGTTAATAATAAAGAGAAATAAAAACCCATGGCTTTTTTTATTTAAATGGTTGATTAGTTAATATTGTAGTAACAAGCAATAAAGAAGGCATATATTAGAAAAACCAAATTTCACAAGTAGGTTAGGCTAGTAGTTACGGGTATTAACGAGTTTTAATATACCTTATAACGTCTCAATACCTTTTGTAAATGATTTTTTAGCTAGATACGGTCTTTGCTTCCGACTGTAATAACATTTAATCCAGATGGAATTAATATATTCCATAAAATTAACAGTTTCTATAATTGGGACAATAAAAATATTTCAACCGTATATTACATCGACCGCAAATATGATAATTCTATGTACTCAATATCTTGTTAAATACTACTAAATTAAATACCATATTAGTTACGATAACTTGGCTAGAGCTTAAAAGGATATAATAACTACAATTATTATCGTTATAATAATGATGAAAATGTTTTGTTTATAGTAAATTTGGTTTTTAATCAAGTAATTACCCTATTGTTCATCTTCATAACCAACAAGTAATGTATCACACTTAGCATCTTATTATTTTTGAAAATGTTGGAATAGCAGTCAAATTCATTATAGTTAAGTCAACTATATCAACAGTTAGTTGATTGTACTAACCGAAAATTGACTACATTTTGTGTGATTGACTGCAAGTGCAATGCAGTAGGTGCTCACTTCAAATTGAGTCACAGGCCAAAGAATTTAGCCATACAAATTAGCGTGTAAACCGGCTAGCAGTCTGCTGAATTTAGAACTTATACTATACATCAACCAATTTTAATAAAGTACCAGTTACTTCTACCACTGTAATTCGAATCTACTATATTGTAACGAAAAAGGCCTACTAATACTGATTAGTGCTTATTAGGTTAAGCATAGATAACCTAGGAAGAAGAAGAAGCTACTTTCTGATTATGTTTTACTTTAAATAGCGGCCAAAGGTAAAGGAAAAGTTTTGCAAAAGGCTTCTATACGCAGTATCAGTTGTTCGCGGTAGCAAGTAAGGAAGATTCATAGGCTGTTTCAGTTATTCGTGGTAATCTATGATTAAGCGACGGCATCGTTATTAAAAATATCAAGAAAATTTCATTAGACCAGTCTTAAAGAAAAGTGTTAACTTTAACAGGTAAAAGTCTTAAAGATTACCAAGTTGGTAAGTTGGAAAATGGTTAAGTTAATACTATTACGGGTACTACTACTACAAACTTCAAAGCAAAAACGACTAAGTTATATAATCTTGAACAAATATTAAATTTGATGGCAAATCAATACCCCAATTACCCTTTAAACCATTTTCCCTCTTTTTACCACTTTAATCTTCGCTGCTATGGCTTCAAAACGCGCTGAAATCGATGTTATTACAAATTCTGTTAGGAAGGAAGTAATTATAACCTTTGGCGTTACCTTCAAAAAGTATTACGATGAAGACTTTTGGTTTACGGACGTTAACGAAGAATTTTAAATAGATTATCTTGCTAATATAATCAGCTCCTACATTCTCGATTTAGATTACAATAAAACCGTTCAAGGCCTAAAGACGTACAATAACTTTTAAGAATACTTTGGAAGATGGAATCTGGAAATATGAAAGATGGAAAATAAATACGTTAAGATTAGGCTAAACACTAAACTCGCGAACCTAGGTCTCTACTTCTATATAAAGAAAGGGAAAGAGGGCAATTTAGCGAACTTACTTTATGAATATTTTATTGATAAAAACCATTAATAAATATTGAAATACAAGTGTAGAGATAAAGAGATCGTTAGCAAAAGCATCTCTTAACGCTCTTACACACGTTCTCAAGGTTATTCCCCAGCTTAGATAAGTTCCTCGGAACCTTTTACCCAAGATCAATGGTCTAATGCTACTTTCCGTAAGGAATTAATTAACCTACACTCTGTAAGCCCTTAAGTCCACCAGTTAATTAAGCAGGAACCTCAACATACTTTTTAACTCGAAGAATGGTATTACTAAGTTCCTTACGGCGGAAACTTTCAAATCTCTTTCCCCCAAGACCTTTAACACGTTTAATTTCAATAGCCAAATTAAAGAAGAAACGACTTTATATGCAAGTCTAATATAGGTACGATCATTGGTTTTTTCTCGCCAAACTCAGCTAAAGGTAACTATCATACCTACCTAGCCCACCAGCAACTTTTATAATACCGTTTAAGAGATTCAAAGGGTTCCTAGAACTAGTACATCCCCCTTTCCCCTCGAGATATTCCCATAATGAATATGGATTGCGCGGTAATTACTATATTTGTTAAAATATATAAAGAAAAAGAAAAGTATAACGGTAAGCCGTATAACTCCCTCAACGTTAATTTGCGCCAGTTTTTCAATATTTGCCGCCAGATAAAAGCTAAACTGCTAGGCTTTTACTCG
This sequence comes from Anisogramma anomala, assembly GCA_038502455.1. NCBI lineage: Eukaryota > Fungi > Ascomycota > Sordariomycetes > Diaporthales > Gnomoniaceae > Anisogramma > Anisogramma anomala. Next base: position 24,947,010 of record JASMMZ010000003.1, read on the forward strand.
CTATTTCCCAATATTCTTACCGGTTAAACCGATAATTATTACTTTCGGTACTAAACAAATTACTCCTCTTTCTGAAAGATTTAAGATATTTTTAAAGATTACTTCAAATAAAATATTAATCTTGACTATTTCCATACAAATCGAAATATTATTAAGTTGTTTTAAATATTAAATTATAAATAAGAGTCGGAAAGTAAAATGTACCTCATTAATTAGATACTTTTCAGGCTAATGCTTTGCTAACAAGCAATAGGAAATATAAAATCTGGTGAAGATATACTAAGCTAGCAGGTCTAGTAAGCTATTTCGGGCTACAAAGAGTTCGAATACGCTCTATAATACCTTGACGCTACCTATAAAGAGTTTTTTTAGGCATTTACGTTCTTAGTTAGTGACTATAACGACTTAGGTCTTCAGTTAGACTAGTATATACCTTTGAGCTTCAAAGTTTAGCGACGACGAAAAAAAAACCTTTTACGCGTATTAAATCGACTGTAAGTACAGAAAGCCCGATTAGTACGGTTAACAAAAACCCTAAACCTAAAGAAGTAACCAAACTAAGTACATAAAAGAGTATTCCTATTCTTTAAAGCCTCTGAGTCAACTAAATAAGTTCTCTATAAATGTTGAATAATATTAGATTTAAGGAAAATAAGGCTAATAGTTAACACATTATACTACTTCTGAACGTGAATTAAAATAGGTGATATACTATATGTAATTCCGCTTGATTTTTAATTGAAATTACGTTGAACATGTTACAAAATTCAAAAAATGGAAGGTTTAAGAGGACGAAAAAAAATCTAAGGCCAACAATGAACAAGAAGATACCGGTACCGGTTTAAAAATAACGTAATAACTCGCTGACTATGCCTTTTTATACCGCCCAACAGATAAAAACCCATATCATCAATATAACGATAAAGACTCTAACCTTATATACTTATGCACTATTTAAAAACATTACGTAAAATATGTGTTTTAAGGTATTATGATGGATATTAAGGCAATATAGTACTTAATATGAGACTATTCGCAATACGTCGCGTTACGAAAGAATATTAATATTGTTACGAAACTCGACTATACGGATACCGGTAAAGCTAAGGTTGGATTTAAGCTTAGAAAAAACCTTTTTTTAATTAAGATCGACAATTGTTACTACCTTAGTTGATCCTATTTTTTTTTTACATTTTTGAATCCTTCGATCCCTTTCTTATTTACCTTAAAGAAATAAAAAAAACTTCGACATTAACGTTAACATTTAAACTAATAAACTGGTTTAAGTTAAAGGCAGTAAAAGATTTCCACTTAACCTTCAATATGGATACCTTTAATTTCATCTCCAAAGGCTAAAGGTAATGGTATTGAAGCTAATGAAATCGTAACTTATTTAATTATATTATAAGTTCAATTACCTACCGATTTATACGCTTTATAATATTTCAAAAGAGGCTAGATACAAAGATATAGACCTATTGGCGTTAAACGTAATGAAACTATTTTATAAAACGAAATCAAAACTTTAACTTTAAGTTCTTCCTAAACGTATTTTACCTGAACGGTAAGCTATTATTTCATGTTATTAACTTCGCTATGATTTTTCACGGCGCTAAATCTCTTAAAACCATTACTATAAAATAAATATAAAAGGTATTACGTACTTTGTAAATGAACACGTATTTAGGGTTACCAAACGTATTAATTTACGACGCTGGTACCAACTTTATTGCAACGAGGTTTTAAGTTTATACGAAATCGATAAGGATTTAATATAAATATTATTAGCTCAAACGGCATTATACTAATTTTACTGGTATTCGGGGCCTACCCACGTATATTGATTAAGTCTATATCATCGCTCAACACCTAAAAACATTTGGCAGTATATAGCAAAGCCCTAAAGGAACTAATTATGGAATTGATACGCCACCAGGTCAACGATACCCTTAATATTAGAAATGAATTATCGATAACAAACGTACTATCATTAACCTTTTGGAGTAAAGTTTTTACGAGGCGAAAGCTAGGTAAATGGGATAAACCTTACAAAATCTTAAATAATAGCAATTTAAATGTAATAGTCAAAACTGTTAACGGCACTATTATTTTTCGGATTTTATAGGTTAAGAAGTATAAAAAACACTTAAATCTCATAAAAATATCTATTTATAAAAACTCCGAGCCGAGCGAATTAGCTAATACAATCCTTCTAAGCCGATTGTTAACAAACCAATGAAACGTCGGCGGCGTAAAAAACTACTAAAAAGGAGGATATATATTAATGAGGAGGATGGTAAATAGAATTATAAGCCCAAAAAGGCGTATATAACAGCGTAAGTATCTTGGAAAAAGAAGTTCAATTGAGAACTTACCCTTGAGTTACGTATCAAAGGCATTATTTACATACCGGGTAAACATTTCAAGGAAAGCGATTCAATAGAAATTAATGGCTATTTCATATAAAGGGTCATTTAACTCTTACCGTTAACGCAATTTAAAAGCAAAAATATAACTATTTTCAAATGGAAGATAATTTACGAAATAAAAAGTAAAACTATGGATCAACTATAGGAAAAGTTACGGTTAATAGTTTAAGGATACAGTAATAGAAGTAAGAATTAAATCCTTTTTCAATAACTTACGATTTGAAATATTAGGTATCGTTTAATTGTTGTAATTACTGTTAATTTAACTATTAACGTAAGCGGTAAGTCCACACTTCATGACCAAGATATAATGTAAACGTATATGTAGTTTTCCACCAATCTTTAACGGATTATATTATTAAAATTGCCGAAATAATTAGAATACCAGTTTCCGGCCGATACTATGATACATTATATTAAATATTTATACGAATCAGCCCAAGTAATTGTTCATTCATTTTTTACTTACCAGACGTCTTTTAAAATTAAGTTGAACAGAAAAACTTTAACGTTTAATAAGTACCTAGTAATTACATGGGGTCAAAAACTTAGATATTGTAGGTATATAAACTAATAATACTGCTTTACTCAAAAATATTAAGTTTATAGCGGTGAAATAACGTGTTATCGAAAAGTCAGGCCTTTGAAAGTGTAAACCAATCAAAACGTTAGATAAGGACACATAACTTAACTTCAATGGATCGTTAATCCATATCTATAGTATTAAAGCTAAAAACACCAAAAATACGTAGATCAACCTATGCCAAAAAGGGCAAGCTACGAGTCTAACGACTATTGATAAGGCCGACGAGGCGAAATCAAAACGATATCTGAAACAAAGGGCCTATACAGCCTACATTACCATGTTATACTAACTAGAGGCATCGTACGACCTATTTATCGCGATATAGATATAAGAACCATAAGACGAGGATTTTAACAAGTTAAATGAAAGGATTTAATAGCAACTGGATAACTTATAAAATTGTATGAGTATAGTTTCGATGAATTCAATGACAGTAAAGTTAAAAAAATTTACGATGGGCTCTTTTACTAATAATACTAATCTTACATCGTAAATTGGATTCCTTATAATACTTGGTAATAAGGACAAGTTTAAAAGGAATTTTACAATCACAGGAAACCTTGTATATTAGATATCCGTCAATTGTAAATAAATAACGCAAAACGTATTGGTAATAAATGTTTGCAACATAATAGCAAACTTTAACATTGGTATAATAACTAACGGAACATGAAGGATTATTAATAAGAAGCTAGGACTGTTTCCGATACCTGTAATAGTATATATGAACATCCGAAACCATTAAGAATGCCTATCTAAGTTAGGTATAACTAATAATAAACGTTTAATAATAAACGTAATGGCTTTAAAAAAGCATATAAAGCCTGGAATATGGATAATTTCTGATGGATTCACCGCAAAAACAACACTACTAACGTTATAACTAAAGCTACACCTAATAGTGTCCTGGAACGGTTTGTAGACAGCAATAAGTTGGCTATATCAATCGAGGGTTACGTAGATTGTCCGTTATGTAACGTGGAGGAATAGAGATACCCTGGCAAACTCGAAAACTGTCAGGGTAATGGTAGCGATGGAAATGGTTGTAATAGCAATAGTAATGGTGTTAATAGGTGAAACTATTGGTAAAAGAAACGTAAGTAGTGAAATGTATAATACGTATAGGTCTATAGCGAAAAACCTATATACGGGAGTTGACGAATGGAGTGCTTAGAGAAGTAAAATAAAGGGCCGTAATCAATATCAATTTCAGTACAAATTAATTAGAATTGACAGGGGCTTGGCATATTGATTAAAGAGAAATTTATGAGGTTGCCACCAATTGGTAGCAGGTTACACTAACGTGCAGTCACAAAACAAAAAGCCATCAGTATTGGAATAGCAGTCAAATTCAGTACAGTTAAGTCAACTATACTTACAGTTAGTTGATTGTACTAACTGAAAATTGACTATAGTTTATGTAATTGACTGCAAATGCAATACAGTAGGTGCCCAATTCAAAGTAAAGCATGGGCCAAAGCATTTGGCCATACAAATTAGCCTGCAGACCAGCTAGTAGTCTGCCAAACTTAGAACTTACACCGAATATCGACCAATGTCAATACAGCACCAGTTACTTCAACCACTGTGATTCGAATAGATTACGTTGCAACGATAAAAGCTTACCAACAGAAAAGAATTATTTAGACTGTGTTGTAGATAATGAGGGTAAGGAGTTGTTATACGATAAAGATAATGCGTTAAAAAAAATCGCGTAATATTAAAATAATGCTTCTCAAGCAAGCTATCAACTAGCCGGCTACGTTTTTCAATACCGTTTGATTAGCAAAAACCATTACTTTTGTCGAAAATCACCGTTTTGACTATTGTGATACCTTTAACATTCGTAATATTCTTGTGAAACACAATTTTTATGAAATGATGCTAACTATAGGTGTAGTAAAATATATAATAGAGTGGTACTTATAGTATATCCAGTTGTAATGGGAAGCTACTACTGTTACAAGACTTAATTGTTCAAACACTAACAGCGTAAAATTTATTTTTAACGTCAGTAAAAGAAATATTTACTAGTAATAACGATGATATAAATAATTACTAGACCAATTATTTTTTAAATCCTCAAATCCCCTACTCCATTTTTCCTCTACATGAAAGATATAAAGATCTTTAGTATCAACTTCGTTATTAACGTTGATAAGCTAGTTAGGGAGACCTAAAGGTTTACCTTCACTTTTAAATAATAATACTTATAGTTTTATCCCCAAAGACTAGAGTGACAGTGATGAATTTGACGAAATCGCAAATGCTATAGTTATCTCAGCGTTTTAATTACGTAGCTGTCGACGAGTAATATAGAGTTTTTATGTTCGCAAAGTATAAAGATATGAGGTTCTTAGCATTGAGAGCTATTAAAACGTTTTGCTACCATTGTTAAACCTATATTAAATGTTTTAAAGAGTTCAGATTTGCTTGAAAACATAATAAAAATTTCAATTGTAAGATTTGAACTAATATATATTATTTAAATCATAAACCTGTTTTTATGTGAATTCTGTGACCTACTCTTATGAAGTTAAGTTTTTTTTGAATTTTTGTCGGCGAAAGATACGTAAGGGTTATTAAGAATATTTTAAATTAACATGTACTGAGTATTATCAAATCTTATTGTTTACAATGCTAGTATTAAATTTACAATGGCAGAGTTGTAGGTTAATATTAGAATAATATGATTTTAATGTAAATAAATACCCATTGAATCTTATTAAAGATTAAAAAAGATTAAAAGGGTATATTAGTTACTTCAAAAAGAGTATGATATCCCTATGTTGAAGATTGAAAGTTTACCGACTAGGAGGTACGTCTTTAAATGATAGTAAAAGGCCCGAATATTATTATAGAACCTAACGTTTTGGTAATAATACTGCTGGTCATTGGAGTATATCCTCATCTGATTATTGAATCTCCTCCATTAGGAAACATTGAAAATAAGGTTACAACGTACAGTATGATCTTAAAAAGCTGCAGAGAAATTCCGTCAAACGATAAATTAACGATATTTGTAATACTAAAAACGATTCGTTGATAATTAACACGCTAATTTTATTATTACGAAACAAATTCATCGTATAATCAAAGTTAGATGAATAATACGACCTACCAAAAACTTTAAGTATTGCTAACTTAAAAGTAGGTGTTAAATCTATTCATAGTTTTGCGATATTCCACTCAACCTAGGTTAAACCTTACATTAGGGTAACTGACGATAAAAATACTTAAATTGAGCGAATTAGCCAATAGAACCCATTCATTCTACCAATGAGAAAGTATATAAAACGAAGTCGGTATGGTCGACCACTAAAATAAGTAAAAACGACGATAAGAAATTTAAACCAGGGTTAACCTATACAACTACTTAGATTAATAGGGGAAGAAAGATGCCCAAGACTTGCCTATTAATCTCCGTACTAAATAAATCATTGACACTTCAAGTAAAACCTTTCAATGAAATAATAAAGTCAAGATTAATGAATTCCTTATATGAAAGTTTTTACAATTCGTACTTAAATTAGGCTTTAGACCAAACAACATTAATTTCACAATATTAAAATCTAAATTAATTCATTAAATTGAAGGAAAAACCACGGATTAGCCATGTAAAAAGTCACTCCTAATCATTTAAAACACAATACTAAAAGTAAAACCTGGATGCTTACGAAACGGCCAACGATTCAAAAGATCAGCCAACGGTTAATCATCAAATTAATATCAAGTAAATTAGATAGCATCGATAAAAAGTCTACCGTAAATTACTATAACATTATTTAAATATATACGAAATAAGCGATGAATTCACAAAGGACTTTTTTGCTTAAATAACCTTGAAAACACCGTGTCAAGTACTCATTGGTAATAGTTATACAATATGTTAAAACACTATATAAATTGACTGAGAAATATATTTATTGGATTTTAACCTATTGATTGTATTTGAAATTGAAAATAAATAAAATATTTTACTTATGGATATTGCCCATTGATTACTTAAGCAGATAATGATTTCGGCGTAATATGTATATAAACCAACAATATAATTTTCGTTAAAACTTCTAGATTTGTGGCAGTAAATTAACGTGCGATTCAAGATGAAGAATTCTGGAATTATAAGCTGATTATAATTTTACCTAAAGACAAAAATTCCAAATTTAACTAACTGTCAATCATTATATGTAGTTACATCGATAATAATACTAAATACATCAATTTTCGTCAAAAGGGTCAAAATGATAGCTTAGCTAAGATTGACAAGTTTGACGCTATAAAAGCTCAACATTACTTTAAAATAACGAGTTTGTAACAACTACATTGCGACCCTATGCTAACCGAAGGTATCATAGAACTATCAAATGCGATATAAGATCAAAATCCGGTTAATAAATAGTATAATCGATTAAAGTAATAAATAAATAATTGAGACCAAAGATGAATGCAATACTTATTGACTTATCAAAAGCCAAGCTAATAATGTTAACAAGAGACTCCTTTGTAAGTAACACTAACCTATTATTGAAAATGAAATTCCTTATAGCAATCGTCAAAAAGTATAAATTATAAAATAGAAAATTCACTATTGCCGGCAATCCAATCCATTTAACATCTATTAAGTACAAGAGGATCATACGAAATATGTTTTTTTCCTAAGTTTATAATATCATAACTGGTTTTAATATAAGAATGTCTATGTGGGAAACCCTTAATATCGGTTTGAAAAAGAGAAAAACTCCACTAATGCCGGTTGTAATTGATACTGATTTACGAATTTTCATCCAATGCCTCCCTAAGTTCTAAACAATCAAAAAGAAAGTCTGATAATCAACTTAATAGTTTTAATATAAGCCTACAAAGGCAGGAAAAATAACTAGTTTCGTTAGGTCAATGACAAGGATAACCCAACTAATGTCATAACGAGAACTACATTAAATAGAGCTCTAGAAAAGTTTGAAAACAACAATAAGCTGGTTAAACAAATGAATGGTTACATAGACATGCAACCCGTGAAAATATCATATAACAATAGATGAGGGGGGGAAACAAGGGTACCCCGCCAATCTGGAAGGCTTCCAAATTTTTAATGATACGAACTGAATTTAATTACACAGTTAAATTAAGTATGAAATCATGTATGTACTATATTATTGGAGTCAAAAAGTGATAAAGTATATTTATATGGTATTATAAGTAATAGAAAATCAAAATCCTTTATAAACAGCAAAAATAAAGGCATAAAGAAGCATTTACATTGCCGAAAATCTTTTCTATAAAACGTAATAACAAAAAACAAGAAGCCATCAATATTAAGATAGTATCTAGATTCAATACAGCCACAATTAAATAAGATGTTGTAAATCAATTTCAACAGAGTATACAGTTCAATATGAGATATAAGCCAAGCAATTAGCATATAAAATAGTGTGAAAATAGGCTAACGGTTTACCAAATTTAAAAGTAACACTAATCCACCACCCAAATACTAGAATACTACTGTTACTTCAACCACACTTCGAATAGACAAAGTTTCAATGTCTAAAGACCTATCAACAGTTATTTATTATATTGATATCAAATTTATCATTATACCATAAATTCTAAATATTAGCAAATCTCGTGTTATACGTTTATATTCCACGGATATTTTGTATACGATGTTACCATTTGCTTTAAACAATGTATTAGACATATCTTCGTTCGTTAATATTATAAGGAATCTGATTTTTAAGGTTAGGTTTCTATTATTGCTAAAGGAACCGTTTGTAAAGATTATTAATTTTACTGTTAGAAAATCCACTAGTTCTATATCAATATTTTTGTGCAGAGTATTCATTTATTATTATATGTATTTTTTTTTTTAGCTTATACAAGTTTTTATTTCGTGGGTTTTAAAATCATACGGTAATCGATAGGTTTTAACATGTTTTCGGTTGGTATAACGTGGTAGTATGAGTCATTTGAGCTCTTTTCTTAAGATAATATTATGATTTTATGTCGTTAGCCTTATCGATCTTAACCTGTTTGGTATTAAAATCCTTTCAATGAAGGACAGGATATATGTTAAGATCGTGTTCAACACTTTGGATGTAGATTGATAATTTATCGAAATCCAATTACATACCCTTAGGTAACATTTTCACTAGCTTATACTTTCAAAGGCCTAAATCTCCAATAATACGTCATTACGTTACCAAAAGTCCAGTAATACCCAGAAAAAAATATATCGTTAGTTTATATGCTATACATTTCGAAGTCTTTACCTTGTATAATTAGAAGATATAAGTTAAACTGTTGGTAAGGTCTTTACTTATTCACGTAAACGTATAGGAGTAGAAGAGTAATCGAAAACATTAATATTGTAGTAGTAAGAAAGTTGTTTTGAGAAGAGGTATTCGGAGAGTGCACGCTATAGGTGAGAGCTTATAATCTCTCACCTAAAGCATGCCATTCTGTGAACGTCCCTTCTAGACCGCTCTACGCATGGTATACTCTGAAAGTGAAATCTGCAGCGTATTATGTCATCATGCACTCTGCAAGAGTAGCCTGCAGAGTGAAACGTTATCATACATGCTGCAGGAGTGTACCTTACAACATGATGTACTGCCAACTACGTATACTAACTATAGTGATATATAATAATATCCATATAGGAAATTTTTTTCTCTCTTTTTGTACGCTTCATATCTATAATCCAGTAGTAATAGTATAACTATAGTGCGGTTTGCATCCATAATCCAGTAGTAATAGTATAGTTGTAATATAGTTCGTATTTGTAATTGAGTAGTAACAGTAAAATTTGTGATGCGATCTGTATTAGTCGTTTAATAGAGATAGTAGTATAGGTTCGTTGCTAGTTAGTAATAATAGTGGTGTATACCATCGTTTCAGGAAAAACTTCTTTCTTTTTCTCTTCTTCATTAGTAAAGCAAGGATGTTGCGACCTAGTTCACGTGACCTTCCTCCTTATGTTATTAACAGTTGTAGCTCTCAAAATCACGGTCTACGTTCCGAATACGTAATCCAAAGCGTTTAATGTAGGTAGAAGCGGTGCCAATACAACTTTTGGAATGCTTTGATTCGATATAAACGTTCCCAACGCGATATCTAGAACGCTCGTTATTCTCTGAGGGCCAAGTCTTAAGATGCCATTGTATCTCGTCTAGTTCTTTAAATCGAGTTCCGAAGTGCCATTGCTACCCGTTCTTTCCATGGAGATAAGAGCCGAATTGCCAATACAGCTCGCTTCTTTATTAAGATCCAGTTGCGTATAAAGCATCTAGCCATTCCTCCTTTTAATATTACGACCCGAATTCTATAGCCAACCCTATCTTCTTTAAGCGGCGCGTTCCGGAATGTTTACCTAGAACTTCCTTCTTTTAATTCCGAGCTTCCAATAATATTCCTAACTATTCCTTCTTCTAAAAGAGCTTTTCGAAATAAGCGTTTGTTCCTTCTTTTTCCTAAAGACGCGGTCCGAATAACGTATTTGAGCCTTTTTCCTTATAAAGGTACGTTTCGTACTGTTTATCCAATCCTTACTTCTCTTAATTCTGCGTTTCTAATAATGTTTCCAGCCTCTCTTCTTATTAAAAGTGCATATTAGAACACGCGTTTGGCCCTTTTTTTTTTTTGAGGGTGCGGCTCGGATTGTATATCCAGACCTTTCTTCTCTCGATGCTACGTAGCGTAGTACGTATTCTTCCCTCTATTTTTCTGAAAGCGCGTTTTGAAAAACACGTATGTTCCTCTCTTTTACCTAACGATACGGCTCGGATAACGTATTTAGCCCATCTACTTCCTAAAGGGCTTTCAACAATAGTCATGGCCCTTCCTCCTCTTATAGTTCTTTCTTTTCTTAAAGCCGCGGCCAGGGTTGCGTATCTAAAACTTTTCCTCCTCTCCCTTTCTAAAGGCGCGGCCCAGATAATGTATTTAGGCCGTCCCCTTCCTGAAGGTGCATTCCGGACTTCGTATCTAGCCCTTCCTTGAATCTGCGGTCCGGATTGTAGATTTGAGCCTATTAGGACTCCAGTGCTGGTTAGGCCTTACAACACCTTTTGATAAGTGTACGAAGATTCCTTCGGCCCTCTTGTTCTTTGAAGGCGGGATACCCGTCTCTTTTCATCCTTCTAAAGCGATACCTGGCAAAGGTAGCCCATAACAAACAGTACTTTTGTAGTACTACCATAAAAACTACTAGGTGTATTGAGTCCTCCATTCCATATCTATGTGCGTACCTCACTTAAAATCAAAGTATCTATCGTTCGCCACATTTGAAACGTCAACCTCTGAAAATTATCTCGAAAATCATTCAATAAATCAAAACTAAAAAAAAAATACTTCGAATATGTATATTATAATATTGATAAATAATGTAAATAACATACATATTTGTTCGTAAAAGGTCAAGGTTATCCATCAATATCTTTATTTCTTTATTCTTTAAGCTTAAGTTAATAAACTTTCAGACGTTTTCCCGTAAGATATTATACTCAAAAGGAGAGTTGATATACCTGCTGACAGTAGCCAGGTTTATCTTCAAAACCATAGCGAAAAACTATGCCAATAAGTAAGTCCAAACTGAATAAAGTACCAATATTGATGTAAAAGGAAAGACAAAAAGGAAAAGAAAACAAATAACATCTAAATAGTAATAGAATATAAAAATTAGTGTGAAAAGTATATTCAGACAATAACGAGGTTCGCAAGCGGTTTGAATGTTGAATTTGGGGCTTGGGTAGTTGTAGGGGGCGTTCTTAGAGCTGTATCCTAACCGCTTTCGAGTTTTGTAAACGGTTTGGATGTCGAGTTTTAGCCGCTCCTGACGTATGCGAGAGGTCAGGTTTGTTGAATTTGGAGCGTTTTTAAGGTGTACGAGCGGTCTGGATGTTGATTTCCGGCCGCTTTTAAAATGTGAAAACGGTTTGTATCCTTCGTTTTGGCCGTTCCTTATCTTTAAATCGGATAGGTTTAAGCAGAGGGTTTCGAAACTTAGTGGTTTTGGCTCACGTGGCCTGGAACGTAATAGGACGCTTTTTAAAAAGTTCCCGGGTACGTTTAAAGCTCCAAAACGAGTTAACGGATAACTTAATGAGGCTTTTAGCAAATAGGGCATTAGCTAGTTAATAATATCGTATTTAAGTGATCCTTCTTCAAGTTTCACTAGATTTTATAATTTTACTACGCTTCGGATTTTAAAAGCGTTCCCACATAATTTTACACTCCCACATAATTTTTATAATTCGTAATGTTAAAATATCAATATTTGAAACCGTTACAGCATCTCATTGTAGATATTTAATTTCAAGTTATCTCTTTTTTCCTAAGGTATTTATGGTCAACCTAATTGGTTACTAATTAGTGTTGGTAAGGTTTTTGCTTATTTAAGTAAATGTAAAAAAGCACAAGAGTAATCGTAAAGATTAATATTGTAATAGTAAGAAAGTTGTTTTAAGAAAAGGAATTCGGAGAGTACACGTTATAGGTGAGAGCTTATAAGCTCTCACCCAGAGCATGCTATCCTGCGAACGTCTCTTGTAGACCACTCCACTCATGGTGCACTCTGAAAGTGCAATCTGCAGCGTGTTACGTTATCATGCACTCTGCAAGAGTACAGCCTGCAGCGTAACACGTTATCGTACATACTACAGGAGTGCACCTTGCAGCGTGATGTACTGCTAACTATATATACTAACTATAGCGATATATAATAATATCTATATAAACGTTCATGTTATTATACCTAACCTAGTTTAAAAACATATTCAATATGATAAAGACTAATAAAGAACTATTTTAACTTATTTGTAGAGGGGTTTAACGGAATATATAACTATTTAAATCATATATTTGTCACGTACCTCCTTCAGAAACTTTGGTAAAATGATCAGTAAAAATCTATGATGGATTACATATACATTTTAGTAATATCATAATCATTATGGGTGAATTTACCGTTTACACTAGCGGTCAAACTGGCAGTAGTCATGACGATTATACGTTAGATAATTATTTTGATTATGAACAATTAAATAAGGATTTAGGTTTTACTTTAATCACTCTATATTTGAATAATTAATATTAACTTTCCATACGGTTTATCCGTGGTTTTAGCCTTAACCATGTAGACTATTTTTGACTTTAACATTGTTATGTCTTAGCCTTCAAATTATATTAGTAGCAAAAATTCGACTACATTGCGGATAAAAAAGCCGTTAATCTTAATACGGTATTTTTCTTCAAAGGTTTCACCCCATGTATCAAAAATACTTTTAACATGAAACTTAACAGCTTGTTTTCTATTAAAATTTTCCTTTTATGATACCTAAGATGAGGTATATACTCCTCTATATTTGTAATTCTTATCTTCATTCACATCTATATTGTAAATTATCCTGTTGAATAGTTATCCACGCCATCGTTATTCTCTGAGCTTGTCAACAATCGGTTCACAAGCGTTATATTATCTGATACGTTGGGCTTAAGGATATTCAACGTTCAAAGACTTTTTATAAAGTTTAATATGTATAATACAAAAGGTAACAAAATCGTTAATTTCTTTAACTACTACATTCGAATTGGTAATATTGACAATTTGTCAAGTTTTATCTTATTTACCTAACTCTATCTATGTAAGGACTTCGCTTAAAAAAGGTAAATATAACACATTAATTGTTCATGTTCTAATACTAATATTCAGGCTATTTTTAATTTAGTGCCGTACAGATTTCCTCATCGCTTTTTTCAGAGATCTACTGTAATCTATATCTCTTTTTTGGCATTTAGTAATAAAGGTTATTTATTTAATATACTTAGGTACACGCTAAATATCAGTGAAGCTGGTACCAGTACATTAAAATCACTAATATAATTGAGACCTTTCATTAATATTCATATTTTGGCTCTAAGCTTATGAAACTGCTAATCCTTATGTAAAATTATAATAATCTTTGCGTCAAAATTTGTATACCATTTTAATGTTACGAATACCCCAATAAGATTGAATAGGCGTCTACTTACACTAAATCCCTTTTAACTTAATCTTAGCTTCAAAGTTTATTGTAGTCATGTTTATACCAGTATTGTAAACTAGTATTTTTCAAGGTACCAGTTCGTGTTAATCTATAGCGTACGTAATCCCTTCCGTACTTCCTTCTTTTTAATTTTAATAAAAAAGTAATGAACGTCATAAAACACTATTATTGAGTTAAAAACATGTAGTATAAATCTATCGTTTAAGTTAAATATGTTAATGAAGACTTCAAAGTTGAATTTTAAATTTTTCTTACATCGTAAAAATAAATATTCAAGACGTTTGGGAATGCGTTTACCAACGATAACAAACCATTTTATCCCTTTTAATACTGAAAAGTCCGTATCTTTATAGTCTACTTCCTTAAAGACTTTGTATAGCTTGTTATTTACAATTCAATTAAACTTCCAGTGTAATTAATGAAGTTCTTATTCCATGAAGTATAATACCGCTGCCTCTACTCTTTCAAGATGAAACCACAGGTGTTTTTATTTTAGATTTAATTTTGTACCTTTTCAAGATAAAACCACAAGTGTTTCTATTTTAAATTTAATGTGACCTTTTAGCCGTTACTTTTGACCAGGTCTTCAATTCTAAAGTAAACTTTAACGCCGAAATTTCTCATGTTTTGCAGGTAAAAGAAAAAATAGAGAAATGGATTCTAAAATATAGGGAACAATAGGTTTAACTATTGTAATGATAATTGTTGACCCTAGTAAGAAGAGTTTCTGCCTAAGATTAAATTGAACTTTGGCCTTACTTACGTCCATATAACTAAGTTTCGTAACAGTATTAATATTCCTTAATAATATAACGTATTAAAAATGATCTGTTATTACGTATCGTATTACCCTGGTGTCTAATATAATACATTAAAGATTGGTATCGCGTAACAACCGCGGATGATAAATAAATATTTAGGTTTGAAGGCGTTATCATTATAAAAATAATAGAGTTCTTTACTTATTAAGCAATACAAAAAAATGTGGTCGGTTAATCACTACAATATGTTAAGTTTACAATCAAAATCTTGAGTCGATCCAATACTTTCAAGTATTTTTTCTTTAAATTTTTCCTCCACGTCTTTAAAGTCAGCAAAGTGTTTCATATATTTCCAATGGAAAGTGAAAGGTTGATGAATTTCATATAACACCTGATTTGCCTAGCATTCAGCAATCATTCAACATATGAACCGATAATTTTTTTTGATGTTATTAGCCTACATAAAGATATTGACTCTAACCTTGAATAATCTTCGTAATTAGCCGACCAAAATTTCCTACACTTTCTGATAAGTGAAGACCCTTCTTATTGTTTTAACAATAACGATTTCGAACTTATATATATGTTTATTGTTGACGATCGTTACATATAGTAAATCTTTTAAGGTTCTATGCCGGATACTGGGGAAACGCGATACTTTATAGGAGGTTATTCATATTAGGTTGTATTACGAATGGATAATGATACTGTTACGAAACTTAACTATATGAATACAAGTAGGGCTAAAGCTGGATTTTTCTTTAGAAAAAAACTTTTTTTACTTGGATTAATAATTGTAACTATAATCATTGAACTTGTTGTTTTCTACATCTTGAAATCCCCTATTCTTTTTCTTTTTTTCCTAAAAAACATCAAAAACCTCGGCGTTAACGTTGACGTTCAGATTCACCAATTACTTCAAGGTAACGGCTAAATAACTTTACTTGATTTAAAACAAAAACATTCATGATTTTACCTTGAAAGACCGATATTAATGGTATTAAACTTTACTTGGTTAGATATTAATTAATCATATTGAAAATTTAAGCACCCCATAATGAAGAAGTTATATAATCTCTGTATTGCAACCAATGATAAAAATATAGATTTATATGTATTAGAAAATATTGAAAACCGTCTTTTCTACTGTTACATGCATTTATAAACCCTCTAAAAAATCAAGTTTACATAAAAAAAACTTAAACTTTGAAGTTGTTGTTAACGTGTGTTAATTAGATGTAAAGCTTCTATTTCACCTCGTTTATTGGGCAATAACGCTTCACAATGCCATGTTTCTTGAGATTGATATGGTAAAAAATATGATAGATGCTATATATGTTAAATATGTGAAGGGATTAAGCCAGAGCTGTTGCTTAAGGTGGTCGGATACTGTCCATAATCCTCGATGAAGAAAGAAGGAGAAATCCCAGCTAAGAGGATGCTATGAGACTACAAAAAAGGGAGTGGCCCGGTTACATGGAAGGTGAGGGTATGTTTCCAAACAGCTCCAGAGTATCGTAGAAGTATGTTAACCATAAGGGCTAGATCACTGGTAAGCATTAGCCCAGGCACCAGCCTGTGACAGAATATTAATATGTACTTAAGTCCTTGAGATATATTTGTTTACGATATTAATATTAAATTTCTTACGATAAAGTTTGAACTAACGTTTAGTCAATGGATATTAAATATAAACAGGTCTTCATCGAATATTATGAGGGTATTATTAAATTTGAAACGGTACAAAAGATTTTTGCAATATATAAAACATCTTTACGCTACAAATTACCAGTTTTATATGCTTAAAGGAAAGATTGTAAATGATAGTTAAAGGCCTTAACAATACTATTAGTTCTAACTATTTGGTACCAATTTTATTGTTATTTGGCACGTACTCTCATATAATGACTAGCTCTCTTTTATTACAAAATATTTAAAGGAGAGCTATAGTATATAGTAAATCTTTAATGGAAGTGAAGAAGGAATGAATATAATACTGGATGAATAATACCCTTAATATTAGGAATAAACTATTAATAACGAACGTATTGTTTTTATATATTTAAAGTAAGGTTTTTCTATGGGAAAAGCTATGTAGATAAGATGAATCTTAAGAAATCCTAAGTATCGCTAATCTAAACGTAGTGGTTGAAACAGTTAAAAGTTTTGTCACTTTTCTTATTATATAAGTTAAATCGTATTAATGATACCGTGAACCTAATAATGATGCTCAAGTAGAACAACTTAATTAATATAATTCCTCTGAATTGATATTCAATAACCGAATGAAACGATAATAACGGACGACTACAAAAAAAAACAAAAAAAAAACAGAGTATAGAGATAAAGATTATAATCTTGCAAAAATATATACTACGACCTTAGTATCGTAAGAGCGGAGGTTCAATGACGAATTGGCTGTTAAATTACGTGTTAAAGATATTATTAATACGCTGAGTATATCTTTTGAGGAAATTCATTAAGTAAAAATTGAAAGTTTTTTAATCTGCAAAGTACTTTAACGTACGTTATGAATGATTTAAAGAGAAAAAGATAATGATTTTCAATTTCAAAATATTTCACGAAGTTTAAAGTATAACTATGGATTAGTTATACAAAAAGTCAAACTTAATCGTTCTAGGATATAGTAATCAAAACAAAAACAAGATCCTTACTTAATCTCCTATAATATAAAAAATTAGATAACACCTAATTATAGTAATTGTTACTGGTTGGACTGTTAGCAGGAGTGGTGAGTTAATCTTTAATATTCCCGATATTATGTAAATATGGACGTAATCTGATACCGATTCTTAATGAATTTTATTTCTGGAATTTCTAAAATAATACGGTAAATTTTTCTTTTTAGAATGGTTATATATTGTATGAAACCTTTTTGGAAATTAGTTTCAATAAGAGTTGATTTGTTTTAGCCGTACTAAATACACTATAAGAATAACCTGAACATAAGGATATTAACGCTTTACTTATTCCTGTTTATTATATAAAACAAAAACTTCGACATTATTGGTATATAAATTAACGATATAAATTTCCTGATAATCATTGGATTTATAGTAACGGGACAACGTGCTCTTTGGAATTTAGTCTATTTAAATGTAAAATAATTGAAATGTTCTCTAAAGGTATCTGATTAGATTTCAAAGAATCATCAATCCATATCTACTATATTGAAAACGACTGTATTACGTATCTTGGCCTGCATTAAAATGTGTAAGCCATAATTTTGATAAATATTAATAAGGTTATGTCACAGGCTGGTGCCTGGGCTAATGGCTATTAGGAATCTAACCTTAGTGGTTTCCATGCCCCTACGATTCTCTGGAGTTGCTAGGAAGCATACCTTTACCTGTTACATTACTGGGTCTTCCCCTTTTCTGTAGCTTCGTAGTAGCTCATTAGCAGGAGTTTTCTCCCTTCTTCTTTATCTAGGATTATAAATAGTATTCGAACACTTTAAGATATAGCTTTGGCTTAATAATTTCATACATAATCCTCGATTCCTTTTCCCGAAGGTGTTTTCATTGTTTATAAACGTTTATGACTTGAAGTTATATCCCTCAACTTTTCGAAGCTGTACCCTTGAATTTTAAATAAATTACGCGATGTATGTATAAGGGATTAATTTGAAAACGCCCTAAAAACATAAAACGATTATTCAACCACTTAATACAAACATTTTACAGAATATTTACGTAAAAAACTCGTTGAACAAAAATAAATTACTTGCGAATACGCCTTACATTTAAAATGACGAAATACCAATTCATTGAATACTTTAACTAATATAATCTGACAATTTAAAGTCTTTAATACGTTCATTTTTTTCGGAATAACCCCCCTTTAAATGAGTCCTGCTATGTTATTTTGTCATTCACGAACAACGTAACTACCGCGCCGTTTTCTACCAGAAATTGTATCGACTTTTTCCACAATGATACCGATTTAAACTTCTTCGCCTTCGATTTCTATATAAGCGTACTATTCGATACCGTTTAAAGTTGAAAACCCACATATAAACACTTGAATTGATCGATTATTTTTTCCGGTATGAAATTACGTTTTTCGGCATAAAAAGTTATAATGTTATGTAAATTATGTAGGGATCAGAAGTTTATCCATATTTAAAAAGATGATTTTTATTTATTCTTCATTAATCAAAAATCTTTACCGAAACCGTTATGAAAAGTTATTACGCCCCTAATGGCGACGGTAGTATAGGCGACCATAATGCCTTCATAGCAATACTTTGTATTTATTACTACGATACGAACGTAATTAAAACTGTTATTATTCGGTTTATAAGTATAAAATACGTAGTCTGTAAACGATTTTTTAATATTGAGGAGACTTCATTTGTGAAGTTTAGCAATATAGCGTGGAAATCCGCCGCCAAACTCCTTATTTTAAAGAGGGCTTTTAATAATGCATTAGTTAATATATTACTTCCGTTCGATATTCACGTGGATTTTCACGCGTGGGTCTTTTATTCCTAACTTATGGATAAGCGACTTTATAACCTTTGTTTTTGATACGATAACTCTAAATACATTGACATTATTAGTATCAGAGGTACTGCTTGTAATGGAAGTGGTAAAGACGATGCAACCGCCCACGAAAGTCAAGCGAACATTATTATAATTAATATAAACACCTTTCGAACCGCTTTTAAGCAGCGTATTACCTTAGTAAACCACTAGGGACTCTCTTATCGTAAAGACCTTGATTTATACCTAATGTACAAAGCGAATAGTTATTGTATTTATACTTATATATTGGATTCCACGTAACGCTCGAATGGATTTAGTACTATGATTCATATAGATATTGACCTTACCTTTGCCGACGATTTTATCACATTTTATGAGAGAGAAGTGTAACTTGTATATATAATCGTGTAAATAAGTCGGAAGGATTTTCATTTGACCAGATAACTTACCCCTAGTTTTTAAATAGCTTTCCGTTTACAATAAACTTACTTTGTTGTTATATTGAATGTATTACTGTTTTTGTAAACATTGGTCGTAAATATTATAACTTTATAAGTGAATAACTCCTTAGTAGATTAAAGTTATTGTGTATTATTATTTTACCTTGAAGGTTTAATAAACTTAACCGCCGCGTACTTGAAACCGATTTAAAATTTATTCTTATAACCCTTTTAGATATTAATATCGACAAATACAGGTATTTGATTTAGATTTACATCATTCCGTTTTTGTAATACGACTTTATTTCGGGTAAACTCAAGATAAAATACAAACAGGTAATTTACTCCGTATGAGGGTATATATTGTTTTTAAAATAATCGGGTTATTATCGCGTTTGAGAACGATGGTTTTCGCCAGTATAAAACTAGAATAATGGAATCAATACTTTAACTTTTTACGTTATACTGAGACAGGCTCGAAGAGATTAGACCGTTACTGTACGATTCGCCACCATTTCTCTCGAAAAAATTAATAGAACATTAGCCTTAAGATCATTCGTTTCCGTCCACAATAAAACGCTAAAAGATAAACTACCTTATTACGGCTCCTTAACCAATTACTAAATCGTCTTTTAAAACAACAATTAAAGATAACCTTGAAAAGTCCCGTAAATACAGGGAATAAGGAGGCGATTAGAATTAATCATCTTTAAACGAAAGATAAATAGAAATCTTTGTTACTTTAAAACCACTTTATTAAAGGGTAGTCTGAATTTTTCAATGGCGACGGTATTTGACTATATTCTATAGAACAGAGACACCGTTTTTTTTGCAGTGATTACAATGACTGTAACCTGTTACTTTACTCCTTTTTAATTGCGGCCGTTATACCAACTTTCAACGTTATAAATAAGTAAAGGTATGACAACAATAGCGATAATTATTAGAACAAAATACAACGAAAGCACATATTTCGTACGGAATAACCCGTTATAGTATTGCTTAACCTTAAAACTTTAACTATACGCTTTACAATATATATCCTCTCTAATGTAACCCGGTTTAACCAAAACCTTAACTAACGTAAGTTAAGGATTTTGATATTGGAAAAAGGGGTTGTAGTCGAGTAAACAGGTTTCATACAAGTTAATACGGATGAATTAATATATTTGGTAATATTAAATAAAATTGAGCAACCAATGATATATAAGAATTTATTCTTTAATTCGAAAAAAAGTTTGTTATTACCAGCTTATAGGTCCACTATTCGTAGATTTTTTTAAATCCTACAAGATTAGTTGTTAAAGTTTTCGATATTCTAAAGAACAAAAAGTTGTTGACGTAAATAATTATAAGGACGTGTTTTTTTTTTTTTTTTTGCGAGGTTCAACATGTAAATTATATATCATACCGGGTAAAAGAGGGCATCGTATAGGATTTCTTAACAGAGGGTCGAAAACCTTATAGTGATTATTTGATTTCGGAAATTCACTATCCTTCCCAATAAAAACCATTTAAATCAGGTAATTAAAGTTGTTTGTAATTTTAAAATTTATTCATTTTGTATAAAGCGGTTATACAGAAGGAAGTTTATGGTTGTTTATATATTTTGAAAAAAAATTGACGCGATTTTGCCCTTTGTTAGAGTGGATTCTGCATAGTTTGTGAGAGATGCCACAAGGTTTGTAATGGATCGCCTTGGCGTATTCCTGCTGTATTAGTCGTTAATTAAACCCTGAGTAATAAACGACTATAATAGTTTATGAATTACAATACGTTTCGATTTTTTTTAGAATAAACTGGGATGAAAACTATAGGTTTCTACGAACGGGTTTTCAATAAGTCTCAATCGCCTAATTTTGGTATCATCTACACCTTTGATTATTGTTACACCTATAGAAAGACCTTTAAACTTAGATATTTGTTGTTAAATATGCGGAGGAGCTTCTTTATGGATTCTTAGCGCGTTATAAAAAAACGAACTGTAATATCATTGGGCTTAATCGACGTATTACGAAAACCGATAGTATTACGACATACCTTGTTAAAGACGTTAATAACTTAAGTAATGATGTATTAGAACCCATTCTAGTCGTTGAATTAGTCGTTACCGATGTTGTTATTTATTAAGACTTTTTATTTTGATTTGGAAAACTAAGATTTATTATTAAGTGTCGAGATTAAGATTATCATTTACTTAGAAAAAAAAAAAACCCCGATTTGAAACAACTAGAAAGAAATATACCAATTAATTTTATAGACTTTTACGAAGTTAGCAATCCGGTCGAGTTTTGTCTTTTATAACATATCTTAAGCTCGTTACAATTTCATAAGAAAATTCTTATATTTAACAAACCCGGCGTCAAGTAGGCGTAAAGCTTCCGCTTTTTTTATATAATGTCAAAGCTGATCGAGTTCAAGTATTTACTTTCTCGTAGTTTTAACGTGGATCATAGTGGGTTTATCGATCGAATATAAGGAGTTTACATATAATCGGGTACAGGTGTTTGTTTATATGTATACAGAGTTCATATTTGTAATTTTAATTAAGAGTGGTAAGAAGATTATCCCGATAGCAATTAGATTCCCAAACTTCAGTAGGCTGTTTTTCGATATTTCAACCTAGACAACCGGCATGGTAAAGAACACACCAATTGAAAGAGTGGTTAATAGTACGGTGTAATGCTAACATTTATCGAAATTATGTTGTAACATTATATAATATTTATTAATGTTTGTAAAAGTAAGACGGAGAATTTATTTTAAACGATATATAGGAATTCAAACTTGGCCATTCAAATATATACTATTAGTAAGTATATAATTATCTAAAGTTTACCCTTTATATACATTACCAAAAAATAGTTTCGCCTAGTTGAAAATAAAATTAAAGTTCCTGTTAATAATAATTTATGATCCGAGTGTCCATTTATTTATCTCCATAATATGTCATTAGAAAATCAATTCCGATATACATTTACTTCATTGGTTTTTTTTTTTTGGTTTTTTTTTTTGACAAAAAATTATAAAAAGTCTCTTTTAGGGATCGACGAACTTTGAATTATAATAAGGGAAATTTTTTTGTAACATAGGAAAAGACCAGAGACCTTATCGTAAGAAATGATCTACCTTGGACCTTTTACGTGGGGGCGATTTCGCCTTAATTTTGGATAAGGAAAGAAAATCGTAATTTGGAAGCCGTTGTACTAAATCTTAGTTATTATGATTTATGCCATACCAAGTTTTTTATACGTTAATGAAGTCAATGCTTTCATCTAGAAAACATAGAAATAAAACGTGGTATTCTATAACTATTTTACCCACGTTTACATATATAATTATAAGCTTTATATTTGTTTTTGGTTTTTGATAACTTTTCATCAATATATATTTATATTTTAATTGGATGTGGTTAACATTGACAGTTATTAGTATGAGTTGAACTTGGATAAGTATTAAAGTTTTGATTCGTTCAGTCGTTTTAATTCTGATAGTTTATAAGGACGTTTTGATTGGATGGTACAATGAAAAAAGGAAAAAATCGGATATGAACATAGTTCATTTCAACTTCGAAATGACCTTATTATATTAAAATTAATTTGCGAGGGAAATAATGGTTTACGTTCTCATTACGAGGGTTTGCGCGAGTTTCAAGTTCGTTTTTGTAATTCATAAGGTTAAATAATCTGATATATGGGATTCAGGTCTCATTATCATTTCATTTGGTATATTAAAAAAACTATCTATGAAATCGATGTGAGTTTCGTCGTTAAGATGCCATCTATGCGGAGTTCCTAGTATGTTTTTAGTTCTAATTGTTATGCCCAGAACGGGTTTCGGCGATGGGTTATCATACGTTACGATTGAGTCTATGTATGTAGTTATGAGTTCAGAGGGCCCAAAAACGCAGACGGGAAGCGTAAGTCATTCCGCGTTTTGGTTGATAAAATATTGGCGAATACTAATGTAATAAAGCTCAGCTTTCCGAATATTTTTAGCCGGACGAGTATTTGTTGAGGTAGGGTTAGTTACGATAATATTTTTTTAGCTAAGACCTGTGTGTTATAACCCAAGGACCAACTGCAGGTCATAGAATAGGCCAGCGATCGGCTGCGCTATCAGAAGCCTGATGTCCAACACATTAAGCCAGGGATCTCTCTTATATAAGAACCCAGGGTTAGGGTTGGGACTGCAAGGACCGAAGAGCGGTCCAGTCGATACTACATTAGACCGCAGGAAGCGACCATCGACTTCAGCGGTCCAGTACTGAAGATGGTATGAAGGCCATAGGATATAAGGACACGGCCATCACCACATAGATAGTATTTCCTTCATAGCTCTTCAGTTGTCAATCTAAGTATTCAGTCTACACACCTGAATAGCTTAACGGCTAGTGATCATTCTACAGCACGAACAAACATCTTCTTGATATTGTACCTTTGTTACCTCTGCTACCTTACTACTAATATAAACCCCCTGATACCTTCTATTTACTCACGGGTATTTAGTGTAATCATTACACTGTGTTACCACCTTAATATTATAACGTATTTTGCCGAAGGCTTTAATCCATTTCAGCTGAAACCTTTAAAGTCGTATATACTTTTCTCTTTCCCGTTTCGAAACCATGAAGTAATTGGGGTATACTTGAGGTAATAGAACATAATGAATATTATATTACATCATTAACTTAAACGGTCTCGGGGCAGAATATTTCAACGAAACTGCATAATTAGGGCACTAAATCCGGCCTACATATCGTGAATCTATATATTATTACAAATGATCCTTATAGTAGAATTAGAACCTATATCTTTTATTTTTCGCCCTCGCTTCTTGGTTAATATTGAATAAGCGGCAAGATGTAATAGGTTTTATAAAAGAGATAGTGTTCGTCGTCAAATTTATGTAAACATCGTATTTTTTAGTCGATAGGTTGGCGTCGATCGGTGGAATTTTAACCTAAGTGGCAATTTTTTATCACTTTAAAACCATTCATCAGAGTTTTTTTTTTTTTTTTTTTTTTGAGCAGAACGTATAAATTATGCAAAAAAAAAACCCTCTACTGCATAAGTTTACTAAAATTGATAAAACATAACCAATTTTCCCTTAAATAAGTGGAGGAACGTTAATATCGTTTTTTTTTTTCTCGAAAGGAAGTTCTTTTAAACGGTAATATCGGCGTAACGGATAACTAAACTCTTAAGTTTTTTTTTAATAAAATGAATAAGAAACGGTTTTAGTTATATACGTTTTACAAAGGCGTATTAGATAAAATAACTTTTGATGTTACAGTTAAAACCTTTTAGAATATTAACCAAAACTCGTGGGTTTATTTCCTCCGTTATTTTTTGAAAGGCGGTACGTTAAAAGGGATAATATTTCGGTCGTTCGTGGGCAACTCTTTACAGTTTCACACAAGTGGCGGAATTATTTAAGATGTTAAAAAAGTGTTGTTTTGTCATAGCCCGTTACGGCGATTTTTTTTTTTTTTTTGAGTAAACTAAATAAAGGGTCACGATGTTATATGAATAAGGGGGATGGTAATATTATATTACGGGTTGATACTTTTATAAGGGAAGTTGATGTCATGGAGTAGTTCAACATGGTAGGGAAGGGCGTATGAAGGGTCGCGCTGGCTTATTCACCTTGCGTTCAGGGAAATGTTTCCGACTAAAGTCTCGTGCCCCTAACCAATATTATGTTGGTCGCGTAATTCGCAATACATAACGTTAAAACACGTTGCTCTGTATAACTTGACTTGACGAAACGAGTGATAAAGGCATTGATGGCCAATTTATAGGCCCGAAAAATGGATTCTCAGACTTCAGGTCGTATCTTTGTGCGCCAACAGCCTTATGAAGAGTTTTAATGTTAAAACGTTGGGGTCGGTATATAGCTGCGTCTTTTTCCGCCGGGAGCAGTTTAGTTACCTAGTGTTTTTTCTAGAGCTCTTAGTCTTTTCATAAAGGTTAGGCTTTTTTTTATAAGCGCACCAATGGCGCACTACGTCTATTTAGCCTCTTTGGCGTTAGCTATGGCGGGAGCTATTCAGAGGGTTTTTAGGAAATTTTTATAAATCGTATATAAGTCTGGTAACAGCACAAACGAATGTGGAGGCTGCATACGAATGCTTTGGAAAGAATGTTAGAGTTGTATTTGGTTTTGGAAAAGAAATCTTTTTACTGGAATCGACGACTGTGATAATAGTGGTTTGATTGGTCATCTTCTATATTTTGAAATTCCTTAACCCTTTTTCCTTTACCTTAAGGACATAAAAAACCTCGTTGTTAACATCGATGTTTCATTTGATAAATTAGTTAAAGGTAAAAGTTATAGTATTTCATTGAGTTTCAAATAGAAACATTTTAAATATTATGCTTAAGGGCGAAAGGTATTAGTGTTGAATCTTTCAAATAAAACCTTCGTTTTCTAGATCTATGGTTTAATTATCCGGCAACTAATATGTTATATATAGTCCTTAGGGTAGTTGGTTGTAAAAATATGGAATTATTAACGTTGGAGGTAATTGAATGGCTTTTCTATTATTATTAAATACATTAATTGACCCCTCTTCAGTTTAAGTCTATATTGATAGAGAATTGAATTTTAATTTTTTTAGTACTCGTCATCATATTTTACTTGAATACTAAGCTGATACTTCACGTTGTTGAAGTTTTAATAACTTTTTATGGTGTTATATTTTTCAAGATTAACACAGCGAAGGAAATATAAGATTCGTTATGTCCTTTATGAATTAATACTTAACTTAAACCCTTCAAAATACTAGTTTACGATGCTGGTATTGATTTTGTTTCGATAGAGTTTTAAGCTAATGCTAAGTCGATATGTATTTAAAAGAGATAAATTTATCAAAAAGCTTATTAGGGCATTGATAAAATCAAAAAATATATACGTATTTTTGCGTGTTTCATCATATTTTTACGTTAAAATTTGGCAATTTTACAAGGGTAGAAGTAATATCATTCATGGTATTAAAAGGCTTTAACGTTATTGTTAGTTCTAACAGTCTTATATTAACTTTACTAGTATTTGGAATATTCGCACGTATGATGTCTGAATCAGCATTATAGTTAAGCATATAAGACCAAGTTGTGGAACATATAAAAGTTTCGCAAAGGAGAAATGAGGTAGGAACCAGAACGCTTCTTAATCAATGACGCTCTTAACGCCAAAAATAAACCATTGACAGAAAAGTTATTATATCTACCACTTTAAAGTAAATTCATTACATGGAAAGAGCAAGGTAGATGAGATCAACTCTATAAAATATAAAGTATTGTTAATCGAAATGTGGTAGTTAAAATAGTTAACGGTATCGTTACTTTTCGCATTACGCAGGTCAACCTATATAGAAATCCTTTCAAGCCAAATGAAGATTTTTATACTGAGCAAATTAACAGATACAATATTTTCAAACCGATTTTTAATAAATTAATAGAATGTTAATGACATAAAAAACCGCTTAATAAGGATATATATATGAAAGAGAAGAACGATAATAAGGATTATATACTTTAGAAATCGTGTATAACGGTTTGAATGTTGTAAAAAGAAGAGATTTTACGGCGAAATAACGCTAAAATTGTAAGTTAAAAGTCGTATTAATTCATCGCGCAACCATTTTCAGTCAAGTGACTATGTTGACTTCGACTGTCGCCTTATATATGGAGTTGTTGAACTTGTGCTACTGGCGAAATTCAAAGGGCAAAACATGAAGATTGTTATATCGAAAATAGTTTATAAAGTCAAGGGTAAGACCATGGACCGGCTTTACGAAAAGTTTAGGCTGATCGTTCAAGGATATAACGATGAAGATAAAAAATAGACTTTTACTTAATCGCGTATAATCTAGAATATTGTCTAGCGTTTGATCCTTGTATTTTTTACCAGTTTTACTGCTGAGATACGAGGTAAGTTTACCCTTAATATACATGATAATACTCAAACGTATACGAAATTGGCTACGAATCATCAAAGGATTTTATTGTTGGAACTATTAAAGGAATTAAAGGATATATTTCCGGTTGTAACGATAATACCATACGTCAAATTCTTTATGGATTCATTGAAGTAGGTGTTTTTTAGTTTTTGACGTATTATACGAATTTTAGGAATGTGATGAGAGAGAAGATGTCAATATTCAACTTATGTTTGTTGATATTTTAAAGTAAAGATTTTGGTATCGCTAGTATGCAAATTGATGATATATATTTCCTCGGAAATGCCAAGTTCATGGCGGTTGAATAGAGTGTAATCAAAAATTTAGGGGTTTAAAGTATAAATAGATCATGGCATTGGTTGAGGGTATATATGGATTTTAATTGATTATTGATTTTCATTCAGGATTTGTATGATGCCTGTGATATAAATCTTAGTTTATGTTAAAAAGATCAAATTGTGAGTTTGATGTATATTAATAATAAGGCAATATCATGACGTTATTTTAAATACAAATTTCGAGCGGCTTACACCATCATGTGATACTAACTAATAATATTTTACAATCTGTCTATTACGATAAAAATTTAATATTTTTTGAAAAAAATTGAACAGATTGAATAAACGTATTTAGTAAAAAATGCATCATTCTGTTAAAGGTATTAGCATAATACCGGTGGACTTAATAAAGGCGAAGTTAATAATCTTTACAGACGGCCTTTTGTAAATAACATCTACTTTATAATATAAATCGGATTCCTTAAGATATTTGTCAAGAAGAAAGGGTTTAAAAGGTAGTTTACTATTATCAGCAACTGCGTATATTTGATATCTATTCAATATAAGCGCGTGATACGAAGAGTAATGTTATTGAAACTTTATAGTATAATGGCAAACTTTTATATTAATATAATAATTGACGACACGTTAAAGATTATCTTTAAATATGTGTAAATATTTCAATACCTGTGGTCGTATATGTTAATTCCTAGAGCTTTTACAGGTGCTTTTTCAATCTGGGTAAAATTAATAAAATTCATTGTGTAATAGATGTAATAGCTTGAAAACAAGTATACGAATCTCGGAGGAATGACTAATTCAGGTGGATTAATTGTTAAACCGGTTTAGTCGACATTATAACTAAAATTATTCCCAATGACGTCTTCCAAAAGTTTTGGAATAATAATAGGCTAAATTTCTAGATCGAGGATTATAAGAACTGCTCTGCATATGACGTGGAGAAATAAGGGTACCTTGGTAAACTGAAAAACTGTCAGATTAATAGTTTACAAGTAAAGCGTGTTTAAATATATTGGAAAAGGGCAAGTAATTAGTATTGTATAGGTTTGTAACGCGCATAATCCTGTATGTAAAGATATGTATACAGGAGTTGAAAAGGTTAATGCTTAGAAATTCAAAGCGAAGCACTGTAATTAAAGTTAATATAGATGTTAAGCGGATTAAAATTAATAGGGGCTTGGCCGACGGAGTTGGAAGCGACTTTAAGAATTACCACAAATGAGTGGTTGGCCATACTGATGTGCACGCACAAAATAAAAAGTTGCTAGTCTTAAAATATCAGTCAATTGCAATACAATCAAGTTAACTATACTAATTGTGAGTTAATTGTACTGTCATGGAATCAAGCCGTTGGCTATTGAGCCTATAGGTTATATAACTATGTATGTAATGGGATGAGCCTGGGCCTGGCCCGAGCGCGGACTGGGTATAGGCCGAACACGTCCCATATACGGATAGGGCACGGTCTGTGTACGGTACGCGTAAGGGTACGTGATGGACTGGGTATTGACTCTACTTAAGAGCCTTGTACATTAGGCCTACCATAGCCTTTTTAAATCTTTTTCCGAACCTTAATTGTAAATTCCATTTGATACCTATTTGGCTTATGATCGTAAGTCGGATTATAATATATTATTAGAGTTCTTTTATTCTTTTCGAAAAAATATCA
Source organism: Anisogramma anomala (assembly GCA_038502455.1). NCBI lineage: Eukaryota > Fungi > Ascomycota > Sordariomycetes > Diaporthales > Gnomoniaceae > Anisogramma > Anisogramma anomala. The sequence continues at coordinate 24,976,710 of JASMMZ010000003.1, forward strand.
TTTTGAATAAACAAATTAATAGCAAACTTTGATAATTCGGCGTAACATTTTAGCATTATCATGGAAGATATGTTGTCGGCGAAAACTTAGTTTTCCACCTTTGTAAATATATTTACGACCCTTTTAAGGCCGACTTCAGCCGATATCTTTCGATTATAAGATACCGTAAGCTATATCTCGTTGGCTGTTAAATAGTTGTATTAATCGGGTTAATCGAATTTAACTATCAACTTTACATTCGAATTTGTTTAGGTCGTCGCGAAAATTTAATAATTCGAAACCGAATTAGCTGCGATTCGCGTTAGATTTTCACCAGTTAATGGTCGACGAAAACGATATAATTAATTGAAATTTAACCGATTTGCTTTTACATAGGCGGCGATGCGTTAAACGATCGAATTTATATTAAAAACGGATAAAATAAAAATCAGCAAAGGTCGGTACGCGTTTCTTTACGTATAAGGATATTGCACGGCGGCGGTAAAGTAAGCCGTTACGAATTATTATGAATCCGGAGGATACGAAGGTAAATATAATATAGGAAAGTTTTGCAATTATATCGAAATAGCTTTCGGCGACTTTTACTTCGTGGATAAAGTATTAGTCGAATTTGAAAGCTTAGTTATAAGTAATAAAAATCTATGGGTATTATTTTCCAATAGGTTCTAAATACTTCTGGCTTAAATAGGTGGCTTGGATTAGCTTTTAGCCGTAAAGTGTAATAACTTACGTTCCCGCATATCGTCACGTATCCGCAACAAGTTGATTACGACAGGTGTTAGTCGGATAGACTATATCCTAGTTTTAAAGAAATATCGCGAATTCGCTGACGAATTAAAGTCATTGGATTTAAAGAAGCGTTTTTGTCGTTAATTTACGGGACCCATTTAAAGCCAACGACCAAATAATAATACATTTATAATAGGAATTTACGCCTTTTAAACGCCTTCGTTAAAAAGCCGTAGTAATCGCAGATAATCTTTTGAATGTTGCGGTTAGTTATTTTAATAAACCCGTTCAGTACGTATTTATAATTAAAGACGTAAGGCGAGGTAAATAATAATATAAAACGTTAAATTAGGCTTGTTTCGAGGCGTTGTATACGGTATAGTTTACTAAACTATTTTTAATGTGGTTACGACCTTCGCCCGGTATTACCTTTCATACAGGTGTATACGGACTAAGTTAAAAAAGTAAAAAAAAAAATTTTTATCAACGATGATGGAGGAAGCCTAACATTTAGATATAATTTCGTTTAGAAGTTATATAATCTTAACAATATAATTATAAAATCGAGTAAAAAAGGTTTAATTTAATTAAAATGCATATAACCGAGAAATTATTCTTTATCCCGATATTTCTTAATAATACCTACTTTTTGAATACTTAAATTAATTTTAGCTATAATTATTATTGTATTAAAAGCGAGGCTTAAGTATAACGATTAATATTAAAGTAAATTCGGCTATTATATTCGCGAAATTTTCAAACGATATTGAGGTTATGGCAAAATAGGTGTATTACCTAAATAGATAAATTTCGTCTACATATTGATAGATAGTTGAACCCGGTATTAATATATATTATTTCCGGAATAACGCAGGATACAATTTTTGTAATACCTTAAATACGATACTAAAAAGTAACCATAATCACAAGCAGTAGTTTTTTGGTAATTTAAGATTGAAAAAGTTTAGTTATCGACGTAATGTTAATACGCTTTAAAATAGGAGATATATAGGTCGTAATAGATTCGGTTTTCTGTTATAACCCAACAACTGCAGGTCACACCAGCAGCGACCTACGGTACTAATGAAGGAAATCAGTTGGACACAGTCTGACAGCAGGCATCTGGTCCCATAGACCCCCCAGGGTTAGAGTCGTTAGGGACCCACTCGGCACACCGAGAACCAGAGACTAGATATGTTGGATATTCTACATTTCCAATTGATCCAGTCTGAATATGTTGCATCGCGCACATATCCAACATATCCCACGCCACCACATAAACTGAAGGAACTAGATATAAGGACATGGTCATCACTACGTAAGGTAGCTTCATTAGATACTTCTTCAGTTGTCAATTCAAGTATTCAGTCTATACATCTGAATAGCCTCACAGCTTTTGATCATTACTTGCACGGTTGCGATGTTGTTCACTCGACACCTCTGCTACCTTCTTGATAACATAAACCCTCTGACACCTTCTATAAAATCATGGGTATTTAGTGTGATCATTGCATTTGAGTTAACGTTTTAATCGGTTTACACTTCCAAATTCTTCAATCTTCAATATCACGTTATTTTATTGCCAAACATCTTATAGAATTCAGGAAAAACGTATCGTTAATTTGTATACCAACCATATAAAAAGAAAAATTCATCTTATAATCAAAGAAGATGAATTAAACGTCAATGATTTTATATTCAATTTAATTTGAAGTGCGTCTGATACATTTCGAATTAATAGACGTCTTATCTATCTAATTTGTAAGCAGATTTATTGTAAGGTATAATCCTTTCAATTGAGAACTTACTTTTCACCTAAGGAAGGATAATTAGTATAGATTATAAATTACGGGATTAACCTACGAGGGGATTACGTTACCGTAATCGCTTATAATTATCGAGTTGAAAACCGTTAACAACGAGGATATTACAGTAAACTTATAATTCGCTTATTATAAGTTATCCGGGTAAAAAAAATTTATTTTACGTTTTTTAACGAAATTACTACTAAAAGGGGATAATTATAAATATTCGACGTTTTTATCAAATATATACGTGATATAACGGGATAAAATCTCGTCGTATTCTACGATAAAGTTTACTTTAACTTTTTTTTTCAACCGGTATTAAACGTATATTTTGGTTGACTTTATAATTGATTTACCCGCTAATAATGACGGCTTTCGATATTTCCTAATTATTACGAATCGCCTTTTTAAATTTGTTTAATTAAAGGCTATATGGTTTATAATTACAAATGCGTACGCGGAATGCTTTCGGGATATATAGTGGAAATTTTATAGGCTTTTAGCTTTTATTATTAGTAACAGCGATTCAGATTAGATAAAAGTATTTTAAACGATGTTTTATTTTTTTAATAGAATTCGAATAACTTTTATTTACGGCGTATTACTTATAAACAGATAGAGGTATTAAATGGGTAAACCAAAAGGTTTAAAAGTATTTATGTATTGTATTCGCTTTTTCTTAATACGATTAAATTTCGTATTTACCTATTTATTAATTTACGTTCAATAATATGTAATTTACGGTTATGGGGTTTAACGCGAAATATTTAATAAATGGGTACGAAATCGTTAACTAATTCCATGTGACGAATTATTACGTTTTTAGTTTATTTATACGAAGGGACGGAGTTAATTTAGGCGGTAATAGTTTATATTTAATCACAAATAAAAACGGCGACGAATCAAAAACGACGTCTGGCTAAGCGATATAAGGTGAGGTATTAGGTTTAGTTAAGTTTTCGTAATATTAAGAATAACCTTCTAAGTAAAAATTTTAATTAACTTAATAATTAGTACCGGATGGTCGGTATTTCGAACCCGTTAAATATCGTATTAAATATCCTTGATGAATATTTGGTATTTTATATAAATTTAGTTAAACGTATGGTTTCGGACCCCTTTTTCCGTAGGTTTTATCCGATACTTACCGAGGACTAATTTTAGTAACGGACGATATAAGGGAAGGTAAACATAAAGAATTTAAAGTATAAAATTTCCTTACGGTAAAGACGGGGAAAATGGGATTCGTTACGTATTAATTAAGCAAAATGGTTATAATAGGTCGAAATGAGAATTACCAGAAAATTGTTAGTATACTGTAACTTAAAATAAATTCGAAGAGAAATTAAAAGATATTCGAGTTTACGATAACCCAGTATTTTGATGACAACGTTAAACTTATACCAAATGATAAACGCGAAGCAAATCGCTTATACCCCCGAAATAATACTTTACTAATAGATGAAGAGGAGAATTCATTATTAAACGAGGTTATAATATATTAGGTAGGGCCAAATAGATATTACCCGACTATTTCGGATAATATCCAACCGTAAAACGGTTTTTATTATATTTTAACGAAGGTTTACCTACTTATTATCATTATCCTTATTTGGATTTAATAAGTACCGGCGTTACTAACATTGGGGGCCTTATTACGACTAGCTTCGAACGTTAGGCGATAATAGGGGAAGGAAATGGTAAAAGGTATAACGAAAACCGATAAACTCCGAAAAAAAGGGTTGGTGAAAGGCGAGCCATATATAAGGCAACGTTAAAAAAGGCGGATAACGCGAAAAGGGGCGGGCGTTAAAAGAAGCCGATAACGGATAATATGAAGAAAAACGGACGTTAGGAGAAGCTGAGGATAAAGGATAACGTTAAAAAGGACGGGTATTACATAAAACTAACGATAATGGCCAACAAAAAACAGAACAAAAGGCGGGGTAGGGGGAGTAACCTTTGAGGCGGGTAATTAAAAACTATAATACGTTAGTTTAGTGCTGGGCAATTCGATTAACCCAGGTACGATCCTACTTCCGCTTGCGGTTGGCCCTATCAACCCGTTCCTATGAAAAGTTAATAAAAAATATGGATAAAATCGGGGGTCGTGTAATTAAGTTTTAAATGTTATTCGTAATGTTTTGTAGGCTGTAATTTATATTTTCTATAAAAGATATGACCTAAGTAGCTATATTATTTTCATCTTTTAAGTTAAAATTACGAAAGGTCATTCGACAGTAATTAGAGGGGGCCGGGGCGAAAACGTTACGCGTTAAAATTCGGTTAACCGAGGGCGTTTTGTTTTTATTAATAGGCGATATAGTAAAAGGCGATGAAGGGGTTCGGGGTAAGTACAAACCCGGAAGGAAAGGACGATATAAGTATATAACTAGCGGAGTAACGGCATATACGACTAATATAGTAGGAATTTCCTACGCTCGAACGATATTACGAAACCGGATACACTAATTAAACAACTCGGAAAAGTCGGGGGTAAAAACGGGTCGATAATTCGAGACATTTCCTCAACGTTTACGCATGAAGAATAGGATGTAATTTTTATCTTTTGCTGTAATAATTGACAAACATAAAATAATATATAAATCAGATAAGCTATAAGTAAGTTTATCTTTTAAATGTATTACGAAAAAGAATTAATTAGCGGTCGACTTTTCGTAAGGCTTTTTTATAAGTTCAATTTGTTATGAACCTTACGATATATGAAACACCTTTATATACGATGAACTCGGACGTAAAACAAAGGAACACCAAAGTTTAAAAACCGGTTAATATACGATATATAGGCGTTTTTAACCTGTAGTAAAAAAATTCATTTTTATCATTATTATCGCCGAAAATGAAAAAATCACCTATAGCGCGAAGGGGTTATAATAAGTAATGAATAAAAACATATTAATATGTTATAAGGTAATATGCCTTATGTAAAGGTTCGTCGTTCCTTTCAAGGGCATCGGCGGTAACGTAATTTAGGCCAGGACCGTTAAATACGTCGGTTATAATAATAAGTTAAGAAAAGGTGAAAATTTATAGGTTTAAATAACTGGCTAGCTTGCACAAAAAAAAGTAGAAAAACTTATAATAAAGTAATTGGTAAAAGAGTGGAGGGGGACGATAATGTAAAAGGGAAAAAAAGTTTTAAAAGTTACGTAGGGGCGGCTGTATTTATAGGGATTGGCGGATCGGATTCGGTAAGGGTTATGTGTTATACGGGGCGTATTACTTAATATTGAATGTAAGGGCGTAACTTTACATGATACGTTAACGGACGCGTTATACGACGCCGGTAGTAAAAAAAATACCTTACACGGCGCGTTACGATATGTTAACAGATGCGTTATATGGCGCCGGCGATAAAAAAAATACTTTATATAACGCGTTAACGGGTACGTTATACGGCGCTGGCGGATATTTTATACGGTGCCGGCGACATAGGGTAGATCGGCTGAAACATTATACAATGTGTTAGGTGTAATGTTACTGGCTTACATTCGACCCGCGTACTAGGTGGACACGGCCCGCGTCTGGTATTTATCCAAAAAGGCGTCATAGCCCTTATAACATCCGGGGAGATGGGTGTATATCATGAATTTAAGCCGTTAGCCATTAAGCCTATAGGTTACGTAACTATATACGTAATGGGATAAGCCTAGGCTCGGTTCGGGCGCGAACCGGGTATAGACCGGATACGGTCCGTACATGTATAGGGTACTATCCGTTCACGGCATGTGTAAGGGAACGAAACGGGTTGGGCATTAGCCCAACCTAAGGGCCCTATACGTTGAGCTATGGTAGACTCTTCTAGTCTTCTTCCGCACCTCAATAGTCAATCCCATTTGGCACCCACTTGGCTTACTATCGTAGGTCGGACCATAATATGTACTAACTTCAAGTTGAATGTATTTTTTAAAAATCAATTTACTATCACCAGGCAGTGCCTATGATATGGCTAAAATAGTGTGACCCTATCGAATTTTAAGTTACATATGCTGGCGGGAAGGCTTGCAACCTGAGTGTCTTTACTATATACAACTATCATGTTATTGAATTCCCTATTTTTAGTTTATAACCTTTAACCTGTTAAATAAACCACCATATTCATTATAATATGGACACATAAACTGAAAACGTATCCTCTACATCTATAGCCAATTTTATAAACTTGCATTATATATAGTTGTTGAATGCCTTCCAAAGGGGCCTTATATCAACCATATACGTTCCTGCTTTATGGAAAAAGCCTTTTCCTGTGACGAATGTGGCTCGTATTCGTATTAGTGAGATTCATGTAGTTGTAGAAATAGAGAACCTATTACTAGATCTATCGAATACTAGTTTCCATTCCATTACACTTGTACTATAATAAGATACAGCTTTGACCTACAGAATAAATTATTAAGTGAAACCTTTCACGAAGGAATTAGATCTTAAATTAACCTTTCATTTAAGTCGTTAAGGTATCATATAATTTAGAGACTCGTAAGGACGTGAAAACTATAGTTTTGGCTAATCCGTACTATAAGGCTATTTCAATTCCCGTTCGACGCCTACTCGTATCGAAAATCTGATGATCCTGAGAGAGTGAAGGGTTTATAAAACACATATATCTTAATTGAAAGCCTTCGGTGTTGGGAAAGATATATATAAGATTTTAGCTACCCTTTTACCTTATTCCGCAAACTTAAGAAATAAAAGAGATCTTAAAGTATGGTTTATTACGAAGAGAGTGGTATGTTGAGAGAACTTTTCGGTCAATATTTTTATATCAGAAGTGTAGTCGAAGGCGAACGCTCCGGTAAGTGGGCAGGGTATTGGTGAATAGTGACGACTTCAAGATAAATAAATAAAGCCGTTAAATGCGATCGTTTATAATAAAGACTTTGACGGCCTTTAAACGTAAAACCCAGACTTAATTTATACCGTAGTACAAGTTTGAAAGGCTACATTGGCACAGGTAGCGAGGGACAGAATCGGTATTTGTAAGGGCTGCTTTTTGAATGCACCGCTACGCAAGCAGTGCGCTGGGCCGACGATGATCTTTATGGCTAAAATGGGATCTCCGGAAAATATTCAAGTGGTAATAGAGCCGATTAGTAATGTTGTAGCGAAATTGGGTACATGTGAAGTGATTGTATTGAAAGGAGCTAGACCTGAATTTTTTTCTCAAAGGTAGGTACTGATAGAGTTTATAGTGTAGGCCCTTACACTTTCTTTAAAAAGGTGGTCCGTGAACCCATGCCAAGAACGTTGATGTTATGTTGAAGATGAAAGTTAACTGTATTCTTGAGGGGTTGATTGTATTGACTCAAAGTTAAGTATAGTAGATACCTAATTCTGACTAGGGTATAGGCTAAGCAGTAGCCAATATAAATTAGTGTGCAGACTAGCTAGCGGTCTACCAAACTTGGAAGTAATACATCACTACTTTCAATGCAATACTAGTGAATTCGATTAGAGATTCGAATCAAGTACGTTGCAACGATAAAAGCCTACTAACAGCAAAGCTTTTTCATTATTTTTAATGCGGATAAGTCCATAATTTTATTATTGAATGCTTTGAGGATTCTTTATTAGCTTGTGATTCGCGGGTTGATTAAACCGTTGATTGAGGTAATAAAGTTCGCATTATATTAGGTCAATTATCATTGCCTTTGGTTTTGAAAAGAGAAATTATAAGTGTTTCTATTTTAAATTGGGTAGAAATTGTTAATCGGTACGTTTAACTAGTTTTTCAATTCAAGCATCGACGTTAATACCAAGAGTTTTTTAGTTTTCAGGTAAAAGCAGAAAAGACTAGGTGCTTTTAAAATTTGGAAAATAATAGGTTTCACGATTGTAATTATAGTTGTAGATTTTGGTTAAGAGGTGTTAGGATTAAATAAATCAAGCATATGAAATAACCTTTCTAAAATATGAAATATAGTTTACATAAAATTAAGTAGTTAAACTGTCAATGGTTTTACAATCATTCATATAATTGAGTTTAAACCTTAAATCAGAGCCATTACCAATGGAAATCCTTAAATTTAACGAATGAACCAATAAAACCTAGCTCGTTAAAAATGAATGAATTAATAGAATGATAGTAATGTAACTAACGTTTGAAAACAAAAAACCACGTAAAGAATAAAAAAGAACATAAATTAAGACGTATATACACAACTAATTGAGTTCATAAAAAGGAGTATTATTAACATCTGCTAATCAAATGTCGTATATAAGGAATTATGAAAAACCTGGTGAAACCTTTTAAAAGGAAGCGATAGAATCGATATCGATGAATTCCTCGTAGGAAAAATTATGCAATTTGTACTTAAACGCGACATCGATCTTAAAAATATTAACGTTACGATTTTGGAGTCAATAATAATCCATAAAGTAAATTAAACACCATGGATAGACCGTATAATGATCGCTGAGGAATATGGTATTAAATGCGAAATTTGGATTTTTATAAAATTGTTAACGATTGAAAGAATTAGATAATACTTACAAATAGGTTTTACAATCGATGTAATTATATGCAACAATGGGAAATTCACTTCTAATAACTGTAACATGACTTAAATATATACGTATTTTACTGTTATAACCCAGACAACAGTTAGGTTAGGAAACAGGCCAGCATGCAGCTGAGCCACGGAGAGCTTGTAGTCTAACACATCAGGCGGAGAACATCTCTTATATAAACAAGGTGACCAAGCAAGTCACGTGATGGATCAGTATGGATCAGTTACTGATACAAGGTGAGGCTACATGAGATCAGTAAGGATCAGCCACCGATCCAAGGTAAGGCAGCACTAGATCAGTGGGATCAGTGCAGTGATCCAAACGATCCAGTACTGAAGATAGTATGAAGGCAATGGGATATAAGGACACGGTCAGCACCATAGATAGCATTTCCTTCATAGATCTTCAGTTGTCAATCTAAGTATTCAGTCTACACACCTAAATAGCCTAACAGCTAGTGATCATTCTACAGCACGAACAAACATCTTCTTGATATTGCACCTTTGTTACCTCTGCTACCTTACTGCTAACATAAACTACCTAACAACTTCTATTTACTCATGGGTATTTAAGTGTGATCATTACATTTACTACTAAATTATAAATGATTATCTTGCCAAAGTTACCTCTTACATTCCATAGTAGGTATTAATTAAAAATAACGATACTTTATATTCAACAATTATATGAATTAACTGAAATATGTATTTATTGGTTTTAATCATACTAATCGCACTTTGAGTTCAACAGAGAAATGAAATCTAAACCTATGTCTATATTTATGCATTAAGTAAACGGATAAACATTTAAATATAATGGGAATATAAATAAACGATAGTCTTTTGTCGAAACCGTTGGCTTTATGATATTGAAGCAGTGTGCGATTGAAAATTCGAGGTTTTGAGATTATTAGTATATAAAAAAAATGAATTATACATTAGAGAAAATATTTTGATACGGAACGTAGAATTTTTATTGATATTTTTCTGAATTTTGAAACGAGATAAAAAACCAAGTTTGTATTAATTCATATTTAGTATATTGTGACAAACAGATGGATTGGGTGTGAGAATTAGGTAATAGAATTGACTTTGAGGTATTGCATGGTTGAATATTTGGAATTACATTAAAGAGTTAATATATAGACTTTATAAATAAAACTCATATTACATGTATTTTCAAACAATTTATGATAATTTATGTATATTTATTTATATGTAGAGATGATATACGCTTTGATATTCATTTAGCGTTTTCAGTACTTATATAATCGATTTTAATTCGTTTTACACAAACATATTTACGTTGTGATATTAAGTTCATTGTTGTCGGAACAGCAGTCAATTGCAATACAGTTAAGTCAACTGTAGTAACTGTAAGTTGACTGTACTAACTGCAAGTCAATTGCAGTAGAGTTCTTAATTCAAAGTAGGGTACATGCTAAAAAGTTGCTAATACAGATTGGTGTGCAGATCAGCTAGCGGTATACCAAACTTAGAAGTAACATATCACTTTCAATGCAATACACCAGTTACTTTGACCACAATTCGAATCGATAACATTACATCAATAAAGGCCTACTAACACTAATCATTGCTTTTGAGGTTCATTGAAGATAAAATAATTTTAAAAAACCACTTTCTGGTTACAGTTTCGAGTTCGGCTAGGTGAAGGAAAGATTCTTTCAAAGTACTCCGATAAGCTATACAGAGATTTTCGGTAGTAAGAAGATGGAGCTTATAAACTATTTCAGTTGTTTGCGGTAGATTATAAGTGGTTAATGTATCGTCCAACTACCTAAATTACTTTATTGAACCTATTTCAAAACTGAAACGTTAAGATTATCGATTAAAAGTCTCATGAATCTTCACATTAAACAGCGATCACTAACTTACTAAAAACTTTAAATTTGGTAAATTACTAAGTCACTAATTCAAATCGTTAATCGCAAACTACTAAATTCCAAAAGCGCTTGGTAAGCAAGAACTTTAACAGCAAGCAACCAACTTCATATCTATATATACTATACTTTCTACATCAATATTTCCCTTTACTACAAGATTCTTAATTAAGCACGTGATTGAACCTTAATATAGCTACATCAAATGCTAAGATAGACATTTTTATCGACTTAGCTACGAAGAAAGCAATCAAGAATCTCGAATTTGTGTTCGCTAAGTACTTTGACAACGACCTATGCGAAACAAAAGTTAACAAAACTTCAATTACAAAAACCCTAACCATTTACATCGGCTACTTGATCCTTTATATAATACCTAACGAAATAGAAAGTATCATTTGTACATTTTCTAAGTTTATTAGTTTTTGAACAATTGTTATTCAATATGTGGGGGAAAATATAAAAACTTGATTGAGGAAAGATTCAAAGCTGAAGTACGTAAACTAGGAATCCTAATATGAAAAATTTGGGAAAAAGGGAAATTTGGTGAAATTAATATACAAATGCGCTATAAATATAAACCCTCCATAGATATATAAAGATTAAAGCTAAGGTATTACTAGTAACAACGCTACTAACGCCTATATACGCGTTCATAAAGACCTATTAACAATCAAAACTAGATTAATTCTTAGAATCCTCGTACCAGATTCTTCCAACGTACTAACGCCCTTAACAATAAGAAAAATGCAATCGATTTGAACGTAGTAGATCCTCAAGTCCATGCGTTGGTAGAGTCAAAACCTCAGCAATCCTGCCAAAAGACTCTACAACACTACAAAAACACCCATTGGAGAGCCCCTTAATACTATTAGGAGCATCATCAAGTCTACGTAAATCCTTAATAAATCCCCTAACACGTCCAATTCTAGTAGCTTTGCTATAAGTACTAAGCTTACTAATAATAAGAAAGAAAAAGCTTTACACGCAAACTTACGATAGGTACAAATATTGGCTCTTTCTCTTTAAGTTACTCTAAAGGTAACTAACTACCTTACATAATAATATTGAAACTTCTGATCGAAAGACCCAAAAAAACCATTCGACTAATACAATACTTGTCGCCATCAAAATATAGTTTTGGTAGATACAAACTACATAAAAATTACGAATTTCATAAAGATTTTGTATAATAAGAAGAATTATACAGATAAGCCGTATAATCTCTTGAATATCAGGTTACAACTATTCGTTAATATTTCCCGTTAAATAAAGATGAATCATTTGATTTTCATTTGTTATTTGACAATGTCTTCATTAGCTAAGCTAAGGATTACTACTTCTGTTACTTAATAAATTACGTATCGTTTCGCGAGAATTATAATAGTTTTCAAGGTTTTTTCGAATGAAATATCAATATTGTGAAATATGATATCAATGTTAATATGATTAAGTGGTGGCATAGGTTTTAATATAAAAAGAGTAGAAAACATAGATGAATCTTCTTAATCAGATGTTAGAGTAACTGATATTTTGCCAGCAAGTAATGGGGAAAGTAAAAGTTGGAGAAGTTGTATTGCGCTAGTAAGTTTGCAAAGTTATTACAGGGTATAAAAAGTTTACATACGCCCTATAGTAACCTGAAACCACCTGTGAAGGCTTTTTTTGGTTAATTTCGTTCATAGTTTTCGAGTGTGATGATACGGGTGCCAAGTTTAGCTGGTATATTCCCCTAAGCTTATAATTTCGCCAATTGATACTATAATAAAAGCCTTACGCTAATTAATTGTAAAAATTGTAAGTATGGTAAACTCAGATCATTTGTTAGTAAATGATTTCTAATTGAAAACCTAAACTATAAAGTATAGAACGAGAATACTTTGGTTTGAGTACAAATTATCACCGTAAGTTTTCTTATCAAAATGATTTTAAATGGGGTTATATTTGTAGAAAATAAGAAGATCAGATAACAAGATATATTATTATTATGGATTTATGGAGATGAGTAATATTTAATATTGAATAATCATTCGCTTTGACTGGTAATATATTTAAAGAGTTACAGACTTCCACAACATAGAGGTTAAAGATAAGGAACAAACATCTTAAGCTAGAAATTGATATAAAGATATTGGATCCAGATTTTAAGCATTACATTAACTGGGCGACCACGCCTTCCCATATTGTCTAATTGGGGAAGACACATATTATTTCTATAACGATAAATATCTTGGATTCATATATTTATTGATTATTCGCGAGCATTTAAAATAGCTATTTTTCAGGTATTATGCTGGATATTATGATAATACTCTACTTAACAAAAGGCTAATTGTAATACATAGCATTGTAAAAAGATACTTACACTACTACAGAACTTCACTATGCGTATTCGGTAAGACCAAAGTTCCATTTAGCCTTAAAAAAGAACCATTTTATTAGGATCAACGATTGTAATTATAGTTGTTGAACCTATTATATTCTTTATCTTAGAATCCACTACGCTTATTTTTTTCATTTACTTGGGAGATATGAAATATATTGGCTTTAATCTTAAATTTTATCATGATAAATTGGTTGAAGGTAACAATCCAAGGTTTCATTTCATTTGAAATATGTATAATTAAAGTTTTAATTTTTGAAATCGGAGGTAACTTTATTATATTAAACGAAGTTGAAATTTCATTAACTGCAACAAAAAAATCATTATTCCGCAGCTTATACGTTGGATAGTTTTATCAAATAACTTGATATAAATATATAAACCTATCTGTATCAACAAGGATTGAAAAAAAATTCCACTTTTATGAAACTTACTTATAAATGCCGTTTGAACTCGAATTCACGTTAGAAATATTGAAACTCTAACTTCAAAGTTGTTTCAAATGTGTTTTCCTTAAACACTCAGCGTATTATTCAAGTGGTTAACTCAATCAAAATATTTTGCGGCGTAGTTTTCCTTAAAGCCATTACGATAAAAGAAATATGAGAATAATTACGTACGTTATAGATTTACATGTACCTAAGACCTTTTAAGGGGTTAATTCACAATACTAGCATTAATTTTCTTATGATAACATTTTAAGTAAACGTTAAGTTCATAAACATTTGGCGTAAATGTGTGTTTTTTAAAGTACATTAGGGCATCGGTAAATGAAAAAAAACATAAGTACTTTTATCCAAAACTGATGATAACCTTATATAAGAGATTGGTTATTTCAAAAATTTGTAAAAAAAATTGTACATATTGGTAAAAGAACTTAATAATATTGTTAGAATCAATAAGATAATACAAACCTTATTTGTATTTGACGCGTATCTAGCTATAATGACTAAATTGGCTTCATCACTAAAGAAGTAGGTAATATACATCAAAACCTTAAAGGAACTAAAAACTAATTTTTGAAGGCGATAAATCAATAATACCCTTAATATCAAGAACTAATCATCAATAATTTATATTCTATCTTTAACGTTTTAAAGCGAAGTCTTTATGTAGAAAAATCCAGAAAAATGAGATAAACCTTATAAAATTTTGAATATTGCAAATACAAACATATTGGTCAAAACCGCTAAGAATTCTATCGCATTTTGTATTTCATAGCTTAAAACGTATAAAACAACCCTTGAAATCCTATGGATATTTTGAAGCTGACAAAATGAATCAATATAAACCACTTGAATGGATTATTAATACGTTTATAAAACAACAACAACGTGGATAACTACTACAAGGAAGGATATAAAATTCAAACGAGAATGTTGATAAAACTTTGAAACCTGGATAAGTATATACTACGGTTTGGGTATCATAAAAGAAAAATTTTAACAGCGAATGAAACGATGATTTAGGTTTTCAAATTATTGTTAATATGCTAAGTAAGCGTTTTAAAAATAACAACTTAATTGAGATTAAGTGTCTATTTATTCTCGGTGTAGTACGAGTTATGTTATTTACATAATTTTTGAGGTTAAAATGTAATGATTCTCAAGTTGAAAATAGTTTACGAGATTGAATATGAAACCACGGATCTTTCATAACAAAGTTTTAGATAAATGGATTAATATTGATCTAATATCAGAAAGGATTGGATCTCTACTAAATAATTTATGATCCAGAAAATTAGCTAGCGCATGATCATTGTAATTTATACCAGTTTAACTGTTGGCGTAAGTGGTAAATTAACCTCTAATTGTCTAAATATTACGATAACTTTACGAGATCCACTTCCAATCTTCGATAAGTTGTATTATTAGAGTTTGAATGCAGTAGAGCAGGGATCTTAGGAGAGGTATTTTGAGGGGTAGAGAGGTGGGTTTATATTGTTGTTTCTAGTCTAGCTAGTGCCACGAATACCCCTTTGTCCCCTAGACATCCCTCCCATGACAGCGGGTAGCCATTTCCCTAGTATAAGTCAGGCTTGGCATGCAAATCAATCCTCCATGCTACCACGTTACCCAAAAAACAATGTGATTAGTTTTTTATTAAAATAGTTATGTGTTCTACCAAATATTTTTAGGTATTGATTGAACCAGGCGTCTATTCATTCTTAACGTATTAAATACACCTTAAGACCAGGATATATATTATGATAGTAACGTTGATTTATGTTTTTTCATTATCCAAAGCCACTACTTTGGCATCATTAGCATATAAACTGACCATATACTTTCCCTGGGCACCACTGGATATGTAGCAGAAGAACAGCATGCTATTGAGGATTTAAGTCCTCAGAAGTACAATCTAATTGAAAAATTAGCTTGAAGTACGTAACTAGATAATAAAGGATCATTAATCCGCATTTATATTGTTAGAAACCACCGTAGAACTTAACTTAACCTTCGTTAAAATGGATTAGTTAACAGCTTGGTAAAGATTAATGAGACTAACGATATAAGATCGTAACATTACTTTAAACAAAAGGCTTCAACATTCTACCTCTTCACATCATACCAATTAAAAGTATTCTAGGATTTATTAGTTATAATCAAAGTTAATAATCCATAGAAAAGAAACTTTAATATTTTGAACGAACGTATGTAATGAAAAATTGAAAACTCGGATAAAGGTATTAATATGATACCAGTTGTTTGAATGGAGTTCAAGTGCACTACAGTCAAAACTAAATATACTATTTCAATTAAATTTCAGTAGAGTACTCAATTACATATGGTGACCTCGCATAGAAGTTAGTTATATAAAGTAGTATGCGAACTACCCAGCGGTTTGTCAAATCTAGAAACAATAACAATTCACTACTTAACTGTGCAATACTACTATTACTTCGACTACGGTTCGAATCGACAACGTTACAATATCTAAATACCTATTAATACTAGTTTGTTTTTATTAGGTTCAAAAAGGATAAGTTAAATAAAAGAAGAGGAAAATTTCCATAGCACTTTATATAGGTAAATCTAAGGAAAGACTTTTAAGAAAGATCTTTACAAATTGCGTTCGTTTTTACGGTATGATTTAAAAAATATCTCTAAATTACAGAGATTTTCACGGTAATTTGGAGGTAATAAAGGTATCGCTATGGAAAATACCAAGAAGTCTTTACTAAACCCTTTGCAAAAAAACGTATAAATTAACTGTCAAAAGTTTTAAATCGTTAAAAAATGACTATCCAGTTGACAAAATTTTATAATTAGGAAACGGAAAAGTTGCTGGTAGATCTTTATCGTTTCAATGTAGTCGATTCGAATCACTGTAGTTTAAGTAACTGTTGCTGCATTGAAATTAGTTGTGATTGAGTTGTAAGTTCTAAGTTCGGTAGACTACTTGCCTGTCTGCACGCTAATTTGTATGGTTAAATGCTTTGGAATGTACCCCACTTTGAAGTAAACACCTACTACACTGCACTTTTAGTACAGTTCCACAAACTACAGCTAATTTAAAGTTAATACTATTAAATAAACTGATAGTTTATTTGAATTAACTTTACTTCATTTGATTGTTATTCAAATACTATCGACTTTTTATTTTGTGCCTGTACGTCAGCATGGTCTACCATCAATTAATAGCAACCTTTAAAATCCCTCTTCCATCTGCAAGCCAAACCCTTATCAATTCCGATTAATATGTACTAGAATTAACATTAATCACATCCCTTTGATTTCTATCTCCGAGCTCTTCGATCCTCAACTCCAGTGCACAAGTTCTTCGCTACAAACCTATACGTATCACGTATTCAACCACTGGCGTACTTTTTAATGGTAGTTTAACCTACTAGTATTGCTATTACTACCTTTGCCACCGTCGCCATTAATATCACTATCCTGGTAGTCTTAAAGTTTGCTAAGGCCTCTCTATTTTTCCAGATTACCTGCCGGGCGGTTCATATAGCCCTTGATTCATACGGTTAGCGTATTACTATCCATAAACCTTTATAAGGAGCTATTAAACATAACCTTGGTTATAAAGTCGGCGAGATTATCTTTACTTTTAATTTAATGAAATAAGTCGATTTCCTGTATTTTGTATGCCTTCTTGAAAGATATTACATTTATTATTAGACGTTTTTTATTAGTCGTACCCAACTTCTATAGGCATTCGTAAAGACTTACGGAATCTGTACATATTATTACAGGTATCGGAGGGAATTCTAGCTGTTAGGTTATAATTTTTAAGGTGTCGTTAGTTACTATACCGATATTTAAGCCAGCTATTATACCGCAAACATTTAAAACCAACACGCATCTTTTTATACGTTTTTAGCTGATGGATATCCAATATATAAGGTTTTCGGGATTTGTAAATTGCCCTCTAAACCTCTCCTCGTTGACGAGAATTATAAAGAATTTGATTTACGATATAATGTTAATATTTTTATTAAATAACCAGTCTATAAAAAAATTAAATTCGTATTCATTAGGTTTACCGAGATTATATTAATTCCTTTTTCTAAATGGTTCAATTGCTACTGAATCCTCTCGTTTAACTTATTAAAGTTCTTGTTCTTCAAAAATTTGTCCTTATACTATAATCAATAGGTCATATAATACCTCCGGTTAATATAATGTGGCAATGTAAGCTATACGGGCCTTTTTCTCCAGATATCGTTATAATTTTACTTTGTTGGCCCTAACTATAATCTTAAGGCTCGTATTTTTTCTTTTTTGGCCTAGGCTAATATAAATGCCACTTTTTAGCCTTAATACTATGGATACGAATTGATATTTTATTATAATTAAGTTATATACCTTTAGTTAATATTTCGATTGGCTTACACTTTTAAACGAATAACTTCTCGATAACACGCTATTTAGACGCTATGAATCTAATTTTTCCGAAAAAAAGGATATCTTTAATTTGTATACCTACGATACCAAAGTTTTTACCTTCCGTAATTGACAAATATTGGTTAAATGTTAAAGCTTTTTTACCCAGATTTTTTCCAAAATCCGCCTTGTACGTTGAAAAAAATAAACGCCTATTTAAGATAGTCCGTATAAATGATTGATATAATGTATTAGGGTACCAGCCTGAAACTTTTCCCTTCATTCTTTCGGAAATTTCAGTAATACAATCCACTAAAGATTAGTGGCAAATTGCGTATACTATTTCTTTATATCTCGACTATTAAATATAAACTAACCTCTTATGTCAATAGTCAAACTAGTAACAATTGAAACTATTGAACGTTAAATGATCTTTTAAATTATAAGCGATCAAATAAGGGTTTAATCCTTACTTTGATTATTATATCCTTAAACGATTAACCGTGATTTTTTATACAGCCGATTCGTAGTTTTACCACTAACCTCGTAAACTATCATCGACTTAAAAAATATTTACATTTTACCGTTTAAATGACGTTGACATCAGGAGTTAGATTACCCCTCATATAAAAAAGCTGTTAATTTATATCTGGTTGCTTTCCTTATGGGACTTACCCGGTGTATTAATAATGCCTTCAACACACAACCTAAAGGTAAATTTTCCATTAGGAATTTCTTTTTAAAACACCTACGCCGTTATTTATTCATTTTTAGGCCTGTAATCCTCGTCGACATCCTCTTCTTTGATATATATTCTCCTTTTAGATAGTTTTTTACGCCGTCGACGTTTCATTAACTTGTGAACAATCGGCTTGGGAGGATTATATCAATTAATCCTCTCGGCTTAGAGGTTATTTAGATTAAGATCTTTATCGAATGTAGGAAGTCTTTTGTACAGACTAACTTATATGATTCGAAAAGTAATATGGACTTAATAATTTTAACTATTACGTTTAAATTAGTAATACATATGATCTTATACGGCCTATCACATTTTTTTGGCTTTCGCCGCGTCAAAACCTTTCTATAAAAGAGTAAGAAAAGCATATCTATTATTAATGGTTCGTTTTTAATGTTAAGGTTGTCGTTAACCTGGCAATATGCTGACTCCTTCCTTAATTCTTTTACGGTTTTGCTATATATTATAGTATGTTTCTACGTGTTTAATAATAGTAGCGACTTCATTATTATACTTTGGTAGGCCAAAAATACCAATAAAGTTAACATAAAGCCGTTAGGGCTAATAATATCTGTTGAAACCTTTTACCCCTATTTAAAGCCGTGTTTTTGTAACTTGCAAAGCTTTCGATTACCAAGGTAAAAATATTGTAATCTTTTCAAAAAAAGGTGTAAACCCTGTAGACCTTATTAATAGCACAATAGACCTTAATATGGACCCGTTTATACTGGATTCCTATCGACTTAATATTAGCTAAAAACTTTATCGTAGCAAAGTTAGTGCCGGCATCATAAACTAGTATATTTAGTAATCTAAGTTACATACTGATTTACTAATTCTTGAATACCTTGTACTTTTCCTTTGCTGTAATAGTCTTAAGGAATTTAATACTGTAAAAAGTCGTATAGAAGTCCATAACGTAAAGTACTAACCTAACGTCTAAGTAAAACACATTCATAAAAACCTTAAAGTTGAAGTCTTAATCCTTTTAACGTAAACTTAAATCTTAAAGGGGTTGGAAAGTATATTTGGTAGTAGTAATTAAGCTATTGAATTTTCTTTAGCGTTATCAAGTCATCATCTTCGTAACCAACTATCTTTAAGACCTTATGAAGTCTATTAATCATCGGGTTGTTCAATTTATGATATAGTTGACGAATTTTCAACTTGATCAGGTTTAATATAATTATCTCTAACCATTAACAATTAAACTAAAAGTACCCTTATTTAAGGATAGGTAAAACCCTTTTACCGTTCTTAACCTAAACTAGTTCAATGATTTATATGTTAACGTTAACACCGAGGTGTTTTATATATTAGGGTAAAGAAGGAACACGGTAAATGATATCAAGATATGAAAAACAACAAGACTAACAACAGTAGTAATAGTTGTCGATTCTAGTAAAAAATCTTTTTTAAGGTTGAAGCCGACCTTAAATTTACCATCATTTATATAATCCAGTTTCGTAGCCGTATTCGTATCTTTTGGCAACACGACTTATTACGAACATCCTTTTTAAAGGTATCGTATTGCCTTAGTACCAGGCATAATACCATAAAAGACTTACTTCGTGTAATGATTTTAAATGCTAAAAAGGTATATAATATTAGGGTTTTTATCGTTATATCGGCGATAAGGGTTTTCACCTTTCAAACAATATAAGAATACGTGGTTGGCGAGTGATTACATTGCTTTTAGGCTGGTATCAGTAATTTTATGTTAACCGATGTCCTTGGGCTTATTTTCCTCCTCTTTAATCTCCTTTTTTTTAAAGTTTGTTACGCATAAAATGTAGTTCAAGTTGAAGGTAAATAAGAAGTACATATTATATATTACCTGTTTTACTTCAGGTTCGGCAATAATATAACGTATTGACCAATAGCACTGTTTTTCGCAAATCCAATACTTCTTAGTGTTTAGCTTTAAAGTAAAATATCCTAGCTAGTTTAAAGACCTTAAAGAAAATGAATACCCTTCTCCGTACATAATTGAGTTACGTTCTTAGGTCTGAGCTTTCCACTAACCGTATTAGCCGGGGCCTCCATACTTACGATCGATTTAATACGCGTAAAAAGGTTTTTTTTTTCGCTGTCGATAAACTTTAAAGCTTAGAGGTATATATCAGTTGAGTTTGAAACTCTAGCCGTTATGGTCGCTAACGAAAAACATAACTAGCCAAAAAAAAACCTTTCGTCGATAGTGTTGGGGCATTATAAAACGTATTTAAACTTTTTATAACTCGTAATAGTTTGATGAAACTGTTGATATATGGTACCTCTATCAACTCCCACTTTCTCCATTGCTTATTGCCAAAATATCAGGTTTTCAAGCATCTAATTAAGGAGATCCATTTTATTTTACGTCTTTGTTTTATAATCTAATATATAAAACCACTTGATAATATTCCAGTCTGTTGGTAGGCATTTATCGTTGCAACGTAGTTGATTCTAATCACTGTAGTCGAAGTAACTGGTGCTGTATTGATATTGGTTGATTGTAGATGGTAAGTTCCAAGTTTGGCAGACCGCTAGCCGGTCTGCACACTAATTTGTATAGCCAAACGCTTTAGCTTGTACCCCACTTAAAAGTGGGCACCTACTGCACTACATTTACAGTGCAGTGTATTCAAATACCACAAACTTTAGTCAATTTGTAGTACATATAGTCTACTTTACTTCAAGTAAAGTTGACTTGACTGCATTTCATTTAACTGCTATTCTAACACTGGCGGCTTTTTGTTTTTCCACTTACACGCCATCGTAGCTTACCATTAATTAATAGCAATCTCTAAAATCCATCTCCGATTCATAAATTAATAACAAGCCAAACCCCTGTTAATTCCGATTAATCTATACTGAAATCGACCTTAATTACAGCCTCTTATGGCCTTTTTGCTCCACCCCTCCGAGGTTTCCATTCCTCAACTCCTTTATATAGATCTTTCGCCACAGACTTGTACGTATCATATATTCCACCACTTGCGTACCTTTTGCTATTAGTTTAAACTACTGCCATTACCACATTTTATATTGATAATACCACCCTATTAGTCTTTAAGTTTACCGAGGTAACTCTTTTCCTTCATGTTACGTGTCGAGCGGTCTATATAGCCCTCGATTTGTATATTCAAAGTATTGTCATCTACAAACCTATTTAGGGCGCTATTAGACGTGTCCATAGTTATAGAATGAATAGAGTTATCTTTACCATTAATCCACCGAAACTTATCGATTTTCTGGGATTTGTATGCCTCCCTTAAATCCATTACATCTATTATTAAACGTTTTTTATTGGTTGAACCCAATATTAATAGGCATTCGTAAAGGCTTCAAGAGTTAGTATATATCACTACAAGTATCGAAGACAATCCCAACTATTTGGTAATAATCCTTAATATACCATCAATTACCATACTGATATCAAAACCCGCTATTTTATTGTAGACTGTTAAAACTAACACGTTTCGTATTATACGTTTACACTTAATTGATATCTAGTATACAAGGTTTCCGGTAATTATAAATTGCTTTTTTGACCATTTCTCGTTAACGAGTATTATTAGAAAGTCGATTGATAAAATAAAGTGAGTATTGTTAACAAATGACCCGTTCGCAAAACTTATTAGTTTCTCTTTCATTAGATTTACCAAAACTATATTTTTTTTTCAAGTACCTCAGTTGCCACCCAATCTTTTTCTTTTGCTTATGGAAGTCTTCGTCTTGTATATCCTACCCTTTTACCGAAATGAAAAGGTCGTACGATACCTCTGGTTGGCATAACGTGGCGATATAGGCCGCACGGGCCCTTTACTTTAGGTATTTTTGTAATTTTTCCCCGTTGGCCTTGTTGATAATCATTAGGCTCGTAACTTACCCAATTTAATGTAAGCTAATATAGATGCCGTTTTCGGCCTTAATATTATAGATACGTGGTAATGATCTATGAAAGTTAAGTTGTATACCCATGGCCAACGTTTTAATTAGTTTACACTTTGAAAGGCCCAATTTCTCGATGGCACATTATTTCCGAGGAAAAACGTATCGTCAATTTATATACCGACTGTGCTAAAGTCTTTACCCTTTGTAATTAACAGGTATGTATTACATGTTAAAGTCTTTATATCCAATTTAATTTTAATGTACGATTGGTAAGTTAAAAACTAATAAACGCCTGCTTAGGCTAGTTCGTATAAAGGCTTAATATAACGCATTACCTTGCTGGCTAGAAACTTATCTCTTAGTTTTTTCGGCAATTCTAATGATGCAATTTTCTGAAAATCGGTGGCAAACTACATATACGTTAACGTAATGTTCCAGTTATTCAGTTTAAACTAACTTTTCGTACCAGTAGTCAAACTAATATTAATAACGATTATTAAAAGTTAGTTAATTTTCTGGATTATAGGTAATTAAGTAAGGATCTAATTCTGATCTTTATTAGAATATCTTTACGGAATTAGCTGTGATTTTTCGTACGGCTGGCCCGTAGTTTCTCTTTGAACCTCGTAAATCATCTTCAATGTAAAAATAGTAAAATTTTGGCCTTTAAATTTCGTCAACAGTATAAATTATACGAACACTCGTAAAAAAAGGCCGTTAATCTCTCTTTAGTCGTTTTACTTAAATAGCTTACCTGATATACTAATAATGCCTTTAACACGTAATTTCAAGGTAAGTTTTCTGTTCAACTTTCCTCCTTAAGAAACCCATTCCGTTGTATATGCCTTGTGAAGCTTGTAATTCCCGTCGCCGTCCTCCCTTTCAATGTATATCCTCCTTATAGATGATCTTCTACACTGTCAAAGTTTTATTAACTTATTAATAATCGGTTTGGAAAGGTTGTATTAACTAATTCATTAGGCTTGGAGGTTATAGACGTTATAATCTTTATTTGACTTAAGAGGTCTTTGATACGGCTTAACTTATGTAATTTGGAAAGTGATAAGGCCGTTAGTAGTTTTAACTACTACATTTAGGTTATTGATACTTCAGATTTTATACGGTATATCACATTTATCTGGATTTCGCCACGTAAGGACTTGACTATAAAGGGGATGATATAGCACATCTGTTATTAATAGTCCGTTCCTGGTGTTGAGGTCTTCATTAACTTGGCAGCATACCGATTCGTTTCTTAGTTCCTTTAAAGTTTTGTTGTAAATTATAATACATATTTGAGTATATGGCGATGGTAACAAATCAGTCGTTATACGTAGGTAAGCTCTAAATATCAGCAAAGTTAGTATAATTCCCTTAGGGCTAATAGTATCATTAAAACCCTAAACCTCTATCTAATCGTGTTTTTTTGTTTGTAAAGCTTTCGATTTTCAATATTAGGATATCGTAGGTCTTTCGTTAGAGATCGTAAGCCTTATAGACCTTATTAATACCTTAGTACACCTTAATAGGGAACTATTTACACCAAATTCCTATCGATTTAATATTATCTTAAAATTCCATCGTAATAAAGTTGGTACCAGTATCGTAAATTAATACGTTTGGTAGGCTAAGGTATGTATTTTACGTTTCCTTAACCTTAATGGTTCTGAGGAACTTGGCGCCGTAAAAATCAATGGCAAACTACATTACCTAAAGTACTAGCTTGCTATCTAAGTAAAACACGTTTACGAAAACCGTACAGTTCAAGTCTTGATTTCCCCTTAATGTAAACTTAAATCATAAGGAGGGTTTGGAGTATATTTTGCAGTGGTGGTTAAACCGTTCAATAGCTTTTAGCGATGATAAATTTACATTTTCTAGCTAATTTCCTTTAAACCCCTATGAAGCCTATTAGTTGTAAGGCAATTGAACTTTCGATGTAGTTAACAAAGTTTCACTTTCTTTAGGTTTAATAACATTACCTTTAGTTTTTAAATGTAAAATTAAATTTATTCTCATGTAAGGATTAGTAGGAACCTTTTGAAACTTTTTATCTAAACCAGTTTATTAGTTTAAATATTAACGTTAATTCCGAGGTTTTTCATATTTTTAAGGAAAAGCAGAAAGTAGGTAGGGGATTCTAAAATACCGAAACTAATATGGCTAATAATAGTTTTAACTTTCGTCGATCTTAGTAAAGATAACTTTTTTCCAAGATTAAAGCCAACTTTAGCTTCACCAGTATTCGTATAATTAAGTTCCGAAAAATTATTAGTATCCATTCGTAACGCGACGTATTGCTAATAGCCTCCTGTTAAGTACCATGCTGCTTTCGTATCCAATATAATACTTTAAAAGACCTACTCGGCATAAAGATCATAAATAATAAAAAGGTGCATAGGGCTAGGGTTTTTATCGTTATGTCGGCGATAAAGTTTTTCACTTGTTGGACGGTATGAAAATACGTGGTCGGCGAGTTATTACGATGCTTTTAAGCTGGTATTAATTTTTGATGCTAGGCGATAACTTTTGGCTTATTTTATTCTTCTTCGGCTTTATTACTTTGAAACTTCATTATGCGTAATATATAATCGTAATTGAATGTAAATGAGAAATGAATATTATATATTACCAAGTTCAGTTCGCGTTCGGTAATAGTATAACGTATGCACCAGTAGCTTTGTGCATCGCAAATCCAATGTCTTCTATTATTTAAAGTAAATATTTTCAGCTGACTGAACCACCTAAAAAAATAACCTCTTTCGTGGGTATATTATTTATGTCCTCAGGTTCAGGCCTCTCGTAAGCCGTATTAATCGGATCTTCCGTACTTGTAGTCGATGTAGTACGTATGGAAGGGGTCTTTTTCATCGTTACTACATTCTGAAGTTTAAAGGTAAATACTAGTCGAGCCGAAGACTCGAGCTATTACAGTTGCTAACTAGGAACTTAAATAGTTAAAAACCCCTTTGAAAATAGCGTTAAGGTATTGGAGGGTGTATTCGAATTCTTCATAACCTATAATGGCTTACTGAACCTGTTTTCGTAAGGTGTCTTCGCTAACTTTCACGTTTCCCATTGCTAGTTAGTAAAGCATTAGTTAATCGAGTGTTTAATTAAGTAGGTTTATCTTACTTTTGGCTTTTTATATATATAATTCAACATATAAAATTACTTCATAATATTTTAGTCGATATAGTATTAGGTAGGGTCAACATTGTATTTAAAGTGGCCTATAAAACTATCGTAAATTTCGCGAAAGAAGAAACAATGCGTTAGATACTAAAGGTAGTAATACTCAGCTTAGCCAGTAAGGATACTAGGAAATAACGAGTAAAAACCTGGAAATTTAACCCTTATTTAGCGGAAATTGTTAAAAAACGGGCGTAACTTGACGTTGAGAAGGTTATACAGCTTACCGTTGAACTTTTACTTTCCTCTCTAAATCTTAATAAACGTAATGATTACCACGTAATCCGTATTTATCATGGGGATGTATCAAGGGGGAAGGGTGATAAACTTGTCGTAAGAACCATTTAAATCCCTCGACTAATACTAGGGTCAGTATTGGAAACAGGATAATTACTTTTAGCCGAGTTTAAAGGGAAAAATCCAGTGGTTGTACCCATAGTAGGCTCGTGTATAAAGCCAATCCTTTTTAAATTTGACTGTTAAAATTGGACGTGTTAAGGAACTTGAGGGAAAGGGACTTGAGGGTTTTCTCCGCGGGAGACTTGTTAACTATTGGAATAGTATTACATGTAGTGCAGTAGGTCAACTCTGCTTACAGTAAAGTTAACCGTACTACAAGTGTATTTTTTTGTGTGGACTTACCGCATTAGGTATAAGTCGAGTGCAGCATACTACACTTCACTCTAGGGTACGGGCCAAGCAATTGACCATACAAATTACAGTGCAGACCGGTTAGCGGTCTGCCAAACCTGGAATAATACATTCACCATCTAACCACGTAATACTACTGTTACTTCGATTACGATTCGAATCGACAACGTTGCAAAGTCAAAAGCCCTACCAATACTAATTAGTGCTTATTAGGTTAAACACATATTAACTAAGTAAAAGAAGAATCTACTTTCTGATTGTTACGCTTTACATTAACATTAGGTTAGAGGAAATATTCTTGCAAAAGGCCTTTACTACTGTGTCTATTTTTACAGCAGTAAGTAAAGACGACTTTTAGGCTACGTCTGTTTTTACGGCAGCTTAAAGGTAGCGACGGTATCGTTACTGAAAAACACTAAGAAATCTTCATTAATACTTTTTGAAGACGTTGAAATTAGCTATCAGAAGTCTTAAAGTTCGGCAAATTGATAAACGACTAAGTTAGTACTACTATGGGTGTTATTGCTACAAAAATGACTAGATCCCATAGCCTACAATAACAAACAACCTTCGCTATCCACTTATAATCTTCAACAACAAACGACCTTTGACTTTATCCTTTACACCAAACTTGTTCCTATACTTCACTTTTTTCACTTTCCCTACGCCAAGTCAATCGTTAAATTCGCTACTTTAAGCGAAAATATCCCAAATAATCGCTAAGTCGCGCCGAGAAAGCTACGTCGCGCGACATTATACCAAGTTACCAAGTCGCTAAGTTTCCACGCGACTTTACACTAAAAGACACCGAACGGCAATGTATGGATCGGTCTGGATTGACTATACCAGACTGAACAACAATGCGTGAATTAGTTTAGAAGGAGTATTTCAGAGTGATAAGCTCTGGGTCAAGGGCTTATAAGCCCTCACCTATGGTGCACACCTCTAGATACTTCTTCTTGGATCATCTTCAATTATACTACAATACCAATCATTCTGATTACTCTTCAAAAACCTTATGTTAACATGAATATTATAGGCTTGAGACCTTACCGATACCTCAGCTTACTTTTCCAGCCTTACTCAATCCAGTTTCAAATAACCAGCTTTGGATGACTTGGTCTCGCTATCTTTATTCTCTCTCTCGTCGTACTCGTTTTCGTTTCTTGCGTTCTCGTTCTCGTTTTCATGCGTTTTCGTTTTCTTTATATTTTTTTTGTTTGCGTTTCGTACGTTCTTGTTCTCTTTTCGTGGTTTCTCGTTGATTCTGACTGCGAATCAGGAGATTTCAGGTTAGGCTCCTGAATAGATCACCCGATGATTACATTGGAAAGTAGGGAAACTCGAGGGGTATTTGGATGAGTGAAGAGCAGATTTATAGAGTTGTTATTCTAATCTAACTAGTACAAAGTGTATCCCTTTATTCAATAGATATCCCTCCTATGACTTCGGGTATCCATTTTCCTAATATAAGTCATGATTAGTATACATAACAATCCTCCATGCTTCTAGGATCCAAATTATAACATTGTAAACCAATCGTAACTTTGGCTAAACGAAAATACATAAACTTAAACGGATCGATAATCCATAAACATAGTATTAATAATATTAATATCTACCTTGGTTTTGATTAAAAAATTAAATTAGTAATTTGGTCAGTATTGATAATATTAATATGATAAAGGGTTCAAAATCTTTAGAATAACGTATCCGTAATATTTATATTGTGAGCTTATACTAACCGGAAATATCATACGATCATTTAATTACGGTATAAACCTAAAACCTAATTGATAAAAATTACCATCGATTAAATACGAGGATGAACTAATAAATGAAGAATTTGAATCATATGACTAATACGGTTCCTTATCACCTGTTAAAGGTTAAATTAATTATCTTCATGAATAACGTCTTTTTTAATAACACTAACCTATCGTTATAAATACGATTTGTTATAAATATCGTTAAGAATGCTTAATTACAGGAGGATCAATTCCCAATTACGAAGAACTCAATTCACCAGAATTTAATTATTTGTAGACGAATTATACGAAACATATTTATCTTCGAAATTTACAATATAATAGCAATTTTTAATATGGGTATATATTTATAGGAAACCTTCAATATCATTATAAAGCAGTTAAAGATTTCATTTATCTCAGTTGTTATTTGTACCTACTTGAAAAACCTATTTGAACGCCTTTTAAAATTAGGGATAACGAGCTAAAAACGCCAGATAATCGACGTAATTATTGGTAGGCCTTAGACATTGCAACTTTGTCTATTCAATTGGTCGAAGTAACAGTATCATTTCGTGGTCAGATGGTGAATGTGTTGTTTTAAGTTTGGCAGACCGCTAGCTAGTCTTCACTGTAAATTTTATGGGCAATTGGTTGGCTCGTGCCCTAAAAGGAAGTATAGCGTACTACACTCGACTTACACCTAATGCGGTAAGTCTTCACAAAGCAATACACTTGAAATACGGTTAGCTTTACTTACATTAAAGTTGACTTACTACATTATATGCAATACTATTCCAACTCTGACGGCTTTTTAGTTTGTACACATATGCCAGTATAGCTAACCAATCTTTTCCGGTTACCACTAAATTACTTCCTCGTTAACTGGCCAACCTCTATTAATTCCAATTTACTTCCATACTAAATTACACCCAATTTCATACAAATTAACCCCAATTAACCTCAATTATTCTGTTACTCCGAGGTTCTCGTTTATCAACTCCCATAAAAAGTTTCTTCGCCATATACCTTTACAGTTTTTCGCAGACCTTTACAAGCATTTACTTTAATCGTACTACTTAAACAGATCGCTGTCATCAATCCCCTAGTAATCTTCCAATTTGCTGGCATATCCCCACCCATCGTTACATAATCCAGGCCGTTTAGGTGGTTTATTAACGTAGCCCTCGATTCGTATGGTTAACTTATTGCTATTTTTAAATCTTTCTACGGTTTCATTCGACGATATTTTTGTTATGGCGTTAACGGGGTTATCTTTGTTATTGATTCATCGAAATTCCTTAATTTTTTTCCCTTTGTAAGCTTCGCGGAGTGTTATTACATCGATTATCAGTCGTTTTTCACTGGTGTTTCCGAGTTTCAAAAGGAATTCAAAAAGACTTTTCCAGTTAATATAGGTTACCACCGGGATAGAAGGAATCTTTGGTTGCTTGGTAACAATGTTAAAAGTTTCCTACATGCTATACCTATGTTGAAACTTACTATTATGTTGTAGAACTTTAAAGACAACACACTTCATATAATCTTCTTACACTTAAAGGAGAGTTAGTAGATTAAGTTACCGATAATGTTAAATTGGTTTTCCTATTCGTTTTTATTGACAAGAGTTATTAGAAAGCCGACTTCTAAAAACAGATAAGTGTTGTTTATAAAGAACCCGTCCATAAAGATCATTAACTTGGCTTTTAAGAGATCGATTGAAACCGTATTGATCCCATGGTCAAGGTTCCGCATTTCCTATTCAAGCCTTTTATTTAGCCGGTAAAAGTTTTTATCCGTTGGTATTTATGTTTATGCCGTAATGGATAGGTCGTAAAAGGCTTCCGGTTAACATAAGGTAGTAATATAGCTATCTCGAACACGATATTTCAGGTACCGCTAAGTCCTAGCCTCGTTAGTCTTGTCAATTATAGCTAAAACAACGTCTTAGCTCTTTTAGCGAAAGCTAAGGCCGGTGTTAATACTAAGCATACAGATTGAAGATCCATTAAAGTCCAGTGACGTATTTTCCGTTAACGTTATTATTGGCTTACAATTTCAAAATTTAGAATCTTTAATTGCTTACTATTTTAATACCACAAAGCTAGATGTTCCAATAAAAAGGGTATCGTTAGTTTATATACCTACTATACCGAAGTCCTTTTTTTTACGTTATTAGTAGGTATGGGTCGTATGTTGAAGATTTTTTTGCTAGCCGTAATTCGAAATGCGATTGGTATATTAGGAACCAGTAAACGCTTGCTTTTACTAATTCGTATAGTGGTTCAATATAACGTATCACCGTGCCTAAAGTGTAAATGGTGCCGAATTCCTATAGTAACTCTAGCAGTACTATCCGCTGTAAATCCGTTACTAATTGCATATAGGCTTACGTTATATTACAGCCATTAAGCATAAGCTTACCTTTTGTCTAAGCTAACAAAATTATTACTAAAGCTACTAATGAACGTTAACTAATCTTCTAAATTGTTGGCGATTGTGTAAGGATTTAGTCTTTACCTTTATCATCGTATCCTTAAGCGATTAAACCTGATTTTTCGTACGGCTGCCCCATGGTCTTACCTTTGACTTCGTAAATAATCCTCGACTTAAAAAGCGCAAAGTTTAGGTTTTGGAAGTTAAAGTCGGTTTTCGGCACGAATTATATAACCCCTCGAGTCAGTAGGCCGTTAATTTCGACTTTATTATTTTCCTTAAAATGTCTGTTAAAGGTTTTAATAATCCTTTGTACTTGGAGCTTTAATACCAGGTTTTTATCGTCCTTTTCTTTTCTAATTACCCAAGTAGTATTGTAGATACGCTTCGGTATATATTCCTCCTTTTTAACGTTTGTCTTCTTTAGGAGTCGTTCGTGCTGGCAGAGTTTTATCAGCTTATTAATAATGAGTAAATGAGGTACATATTAGTTTAATCGTTTAGCTTAAAGGGCTTAAGGATTGTTATTTTTAATATCCCTAATATAAGGCTTGACCTAAGTGATTCGGAAGGATGTAAAACCGTTAGCAGTTTTAATAACTACTTTAAAGTTTACGATACTTAATATTTTGTATAAGCTCTTCCATTTGCCCGGCTCCTGCTATACAAGGACTTTACTTTACAACGGCAAAGCAAACACATGGATTGTTAAAGCGCCGTTTCTGGTATTAAAGGCGCCACTAACCTGGAGACGTGCCGATTTTCTTCGCAATTCTTTTAAAGCTTTACTGTAAGCCGTAGCACATTTTTGAGTACTTGCCGAGGGAGGAGATTTACTCGTTAGACGTGGGTACACTTTAAAGACTATGAGCGTTGCCACTAAATTGTTAGTGTATATAGTATCGTTAAATCCTTTTACTACTATTTGTAGACGTGCTTCCGGATTCGTAAAACTTCCAATTTTCAATATAAGGATATTATACGTTCGGCGAAGTAATTCGTATTCCTTTTTAACCTTTCCAATAATTGAATAGGCTTTTACGGGTACTTTTTTACACCAAATACCTATTATTTTAATATATTTCTTTTTAAAAAAATTCCTCCGCTGTAAAGTTAATACCAGTATCGTAAACGACAACTTAAGGTAAACCCAAATACGTATTAATCCACAACATCCTTAACGTTTCCCACGTATTCTTTGACGAAAGGGACTTTAAAAACTTAGCTCCGTAAAAAGATATTACGAAGTTAATGACGTAAAAACAGGCTTTTTATTTAAGTAAATCATATTAACAAAAATCACGTAATTGAAAACCTTATGGTCTTTTAATATAAAATTAAATCTCTGGGGGGCTTGGATATACGTTTGGCAATAGTGGCAAAGCCTTTTAATAGCTTTCAGGGCAAATCATTTCACATCTTTATGCTTTACAGACTTTAGAACATTGTATATCCTATTAACAGCTGGATAGTTAAAGCGCCGGTGTAGTCAACGAATTTTTGGCTTTTCCAGGGGTAACACCACTATTGCCGGGCCTTAAAGATAAAATTATAGGTGCTCACACTTAAGGGGAAATGGAAACCTCTAGCCGTTTTGAACTAGGTCGTCCGTGTTAACGTCGACATTAACGCCAAAAGTCTTCATGTCCTTCAAACAAAAAAGAAAAGGTGTAGG
Organism: Anisogramma anomala; assembly: GCA_038502455.1. Classification (NCBI taxonomy): domain Eukaryota; kingdom Fungi; phylum Ascomycota; class Sordariomycetes; order Diaporthales; family Gnomoniaceae; genus Anisogramma; species Anisogramma anomala. The sequence continues at coordinate 25,009,222 of JASMMZ010000003.1, forward strand.
GGACTTAAGGATATAAAACGTAATTTCTCTTATAATAATTTAAACTACCTTCATCCCTAATAACGATAGTTATTCGTCTGGGTTCAAGATAACTTTAGCTTTACTAGTATCGTGGAGATTAATTTCAATAGCTATAATACTTTCTCTTTACAATGACATACACTGCAAATAGCTTCTTACTAAATACCTTACTGCTCCTGTGTCTAATATGATACCCTAAAACATATGGTTCGCGTAACGATCATGGAGGTTAAAGGTGTGTAAGGGGTTAGGAGCTTAGCCATAGCAAAGGTAAAGGTTTTTACCACCTAAACAGTATAGGAAGGCGGAGTCGACTAGTTACTGGACTGCACCTGGAGCAATATCTTCGTACCACTTAATCTATTTAGGAGCGTTAGCGATGACATTAATTAGCTTATCGCCCTTAACGTTTGTAAATTAATCCAAGTAATCTTATTCTGAAGTAGTAGTTTATTAGGCGTAGTATACTACTTTACGGTTATTGCGCTCGGCAGGGAGGTATCGAGTTAACTAGCAACTAAATTTTCCATAGATCTAGTATCACTTACCACTATTACGAAGATAATGCTTACGGTTAACAGGTTCGCCTTAATATTATTGACGTTAGCATGGTTATTACCTTTAGTCTAAGGTTAAGGTCGATAAGCCAAACTTTAAACATTATAGGAGCCCGTATTTACGGTTGACATAATTAATTACCGTAAGGTGTTTTTCATCTACATTAATAAAGTTACCGGCTTGAAAATACATACCAAATGAATTTAATGTACTGTCATAATCTAGATAGCGGTTGGTTCAGGAAATAGGCTAGTATGCAACTGCGCCACTGAGAAGCCTGAAGTCCAATACATCAGGCGAGGAACATCTCTTATGTCAGCAATACAGGGTTAGGGTTAACGCACGGACGCATAGGATATGTTGGATATGTTGCTATCCAAGCTATCCAGTACTGAAGATGGTATGAAGGTACGGATATATAAGGATACGATCATCACCACACAGATAGTATTTCCTTTATAGTTCTTCAGTTGTCAATCTAAGTATTCAGTCTCAGTATATTCTGAATAGCCTCTTTGCTTTTGATCATTACTTGCACGGTTTCGATATTGTTCACTCAGCACCTCTGCTATCTTCTTGATAACATAAACCCTCTGACAACTTCTATATACTTTCGGGTATTTAGTGTGATCATTACAGTGGTCGAATTCTGTCTATAAACCTCGATGAAGAAGAAAAAGAAGGAGAAGTCCCTGCTAGGGAGCGGCTATGGAGCTAAGATGGTACAACCCTTTCCCTAGTTATGTGAAGTGTCCTCAAGCGGCTCTCTCCCTGCTTTAAAGCATTGTAGGAGCGTATAGAATTACCAAGTTCAAATCCTTGGTAATACTAGCCAGGCACTAGCCTGTAACATTACCTCTAAAAACACCCCTGTCGTTTTTTTCTTCGTTTTTTTTTTTTGTATAATGTTGTGGTGTAAGATGCCATAAGTATATGGAAAGTACGCGCGCCTTTCATAATAATACGGTTCCGTGTAAAAGGTATTAGGCCAGCGTTAAGTGAAAGATATTTTAGCGCCCCCCTTTTCTATAAATAATCTTTAAAGTCACAATTTTAAAAGATAAAACTTTTTCTTTTTTTAACCCTTAATTTTTCCGTATAACATTAGTACTAATAGTTATTAGTATAATACTTATTTGTTTTATAATTTTCGTATTTCCTATAACTTTATTAGTAACTTTACAATAAATCCTTAATTCCCCGCCGAGGTAAACAAAGCTATTAAAGATATGTGTTATATATTGTAAAACTACTTGGTCCTTATTAACGAGTATAAAGTTCCTTGCTTTAAAAGCTATCAATATATACCCTAACGGGACTGGAAAATAAACATGATTCGAATACTTTTATAAAATGGCGTATAATTCCAGAAATCTTTGTTAAAAAACTAAGAGTAAGTGGTTTTAATAGCTATAAAGGAACTACTAACGAGTAGTTAGATATTAAGGCTTGGTACCGCCTTTATTATATGAGGGATACGAGTTGTAGTTTTGGTTATACTTATACGCCGTTAAATTTTCACCCCGATATAAATAAGGCTATTAAAAAGTTGTTGGAAGCGTATTTGGCGTTCGACTTTTAGAATCGAGGTAAGTTTACATACTATAAGCCTTTTTCTAGGTATTAACGAGCGGTTAAAAAACGTATAAACTTAAGTAATCGCCGTTAAGATCATGAAAGTCCGTCGCGCCACGTAATGTAAAGTTGATGCCCAAGGTGGATGGGGTTTTATCCCCGTTATTCCCGTATGGTTTAAGGGCCTACGGGCTGTATAGTTGATAAACGAGGAATATAATACTTAGGTAGGTGTTTTGTAACCAGGTAAAAATATAAAAAGGCGCGGCTAACGAATAGTTAAGAAGCGTTATTAAAAGTAATATAAAAGCTTGTTAAGATCTCAGAATATATTAATACTAAGTTAGATCGTAAAAATATTAAATTAAGCCAACTTATTAAAATAAGTAAGGAAATATTGGGTAAGGATTCGGATTAGGATTTCGAAAATATATTTAAGTAAATCCCGGTTATAGGCGTTCGTTTTTCGCTTTTATTAATATTAATACATTTATTTGGTGGCCGCTTACCAACGACTTATACACCACTTCATTTATTAAAGTAAAGTGTAAAATTATATCTGTTTATAGGGTAGGCGTAAGAGCCTATCGTAATATTTAACTAATTTACAACGTGATTCGAAGGTATCAACTATTACGGTATTGGAAAAGTTTAAAAGCGGTTTTTACGTTAGGTATATATAACCTATTATTTAACTAAAACCTTCCGTTTTTATTAATTATAAAGTCGGGTATATCCGACTTTTGATTTTTTATGGGCCCGTAATATGCTTTTGACTTTGTATTTAGGTTTCGTTTTACTATTGTAGTTTTTAATAATTATAATTTACGGTTAAAAGTTTCGAGTTTATTAACTTAAAAGCGGATTAGAAGCGGCTCAAACAAATTAATTTATATAAAATTAAGGATATTTTCCGTCCAGTATATTAAGTTTAATAACATAGGAGTTTATTATACGCTTCATCTTATACTTATCATGAAGTTAGTTTAACTTTTTAGAAAATTCGTTTGGTTTATAGTTTTTAAGGAAAATTTAAACCTCGTCATCGACTCGAAAACGTTTCGAAGGAGAGCGCCGTTTATTAGCGGCTTTTCTATACGTTGTTACATAACCTCTATTATGAATCATACGAATTCCGTAGCTTTACTAATCCGTTAAATAAAGTTTTTAGCCTTTATACGTAATATTGTCGTCGAAACAAAAAAACGTTATACTGGTTATATAGGATTAACGTGATAATTATAAGTTGTAAAAAACGAATTAATACCGATAGTCGTCGTATTTTTATTATTTAATACCAGTTAATAGCCGGGTAATAAATGGCTTTAATCTAATTATATATAAATAATCAATGAACGTAAATACAAAAGGACTTTTTAATTTATACGTTTAGTTACGTCGTTAATTACGGGGTAAAAGGCTGTATTTCAGCGTTATTTTACCTTGATTAGATCGTAAAATCGTTTTTAAAACCTATTAGTCTAATTAAATCCACAGTTACTAATGAACGTACACGGAAAACCATAAAACCGCTAATAACAATTGAAAACCCGTTTCTTATAAGCCTCGGAATTTATAGTAATTATAACCTTAAGGGTAAAAGCTTTACTTAAACGATTCATAATAATTATAAGGTAATATGGGTTACCCTCGTATTCCTAAGGTAAATTAATTATAAAATCGACGAAAAACTTGTTTTAAAGCTGTTCGTAAATTCAAAGGGGTTTAAATGGCTCTTTTTGAGAGTATTTCAAATAGGTTATACGGTTATAAACGTCGTAATTACGGTAAAAGCGGCGGATCGTACGATATAAGCCTAATTAAAAATAAGTTTTAAAAAGGAAAACGATAATAACGTCGTAACCTAGGTAGTGGGTAAAAAGCGAATTATAGGTAATTTAAATTAACGCGGTAGTAAATAGCTCGTTAACAGGTACCTAAATACGATTATGAAACCTTAAAAATTTATCGTCGTTTATTAAATATTTTTAAATTGAAACCTTTAACGTGTAGTCGTCGTCGGTACAGATATTCGCTAGGAAGTGTTGGTCGCCTATACGTATTATACGTATTAAAAAGGGGTAGATGATGTCGCGTGTAATAACGGTATCCTAATAACTTTGGAGGTTAACGTTACTAAAAAGTTTACGGCCTTTTAAAATTAATTCGTTAACTATGGTTAACTAGAAGACGTACATACGTGGGAGCGACTCGGAAACAAACCATTCGGAACGTAATAATTGAAGTTTTCGGCTCAGGTAACGTAGTTTTGAAAATCCTTTAGGAATATTCTGGTTTCGTTGTAATAATACTTTGGATCGCGCGTAATCGGTTACTTTATTATATACTAATCGAAAACTAAATTTAAAAAAACTTTTCATTTAGCGGACTTGTGGTTTGGAAAGTCGCCGCATCGTTATAAAATATTTTAAATTTTTGTAATCCGTTAGGATTATAAACGGTCTCTTCGTATTTCGAAGCTTCACGTTTTATATTTTTTAATAGATTATGATTCCAAATAACTTTTCATCGCGAATTTAGTAGTTATATTCGGCAGATGATGAATGAAGGGAGTAATACGTTATTAGACGTAGGTTACCGTGGTTGTCGCGTTAAAAAAAATCAACCTTTTAAGGCATAATTAAAATAGTCGGTTTCGAAAAAGGTATCGCGGTCGAGATTCTATTAAACGAATACGGTTTTAAAAAGAAAGCTAAATTTAAGCCGTTCGAAAACAGCTTTTTAAGCCCCTAACGAAATGAAATACATTTACGGGTTGACCGTAACAATAATTAGATAATCGTCGAATAGTCGCGGATAAAATAACAATAAAAATTTACAAACTTAAAAAAAACCCGTATTTTTAAAACCGTTGTAGAAGTCACCTATTTTCAGATAACGCGTAACTTTTTAAGGTTTATACGAACGCGGACGCTAACTTCAATAACTAATCCTAGGTATTTGGTTTTTTAAATATTGAATTCGTATTTAAAGATATTTAAATTAAATTCCGCAACGTTTAATACATCAAATATTTATTTAACTTTAGTTATATAGTTGTCAAAGGTATCATTAAAGTAAATAAAGACGTCTTCGAGGTAAACAAAATAAAGAATATCAAGGAAAAATAGTAACGAATTACCAATATAACGTTAAAAAGTAATAGGGACATTAAAAGGGCTGAAAGAAGTAATAAGCTACTTAAAAAGTCCGAAAAGTATACGAAATATAGTTTTCTATTCATTTTCCTCCTTAATACGAAACTTATAAAAATTAGCTTTGATATTTAATTTAATATACCTCTTAGTTTACTGAATATTTAAAAACGTTTTTTTTTTTTTACGAAAAGAAACGGGTAACGATTTACCTTCGTAATAATATTAAACCGACGATAATCGATAGAAATTCGTAACCCTTTTCCGGGTTTTTAAACGAAAAGGATTAAGGCGCTTATTACAACGTTACTTATTTAAATATATCCTTAATTAAATAGTTCGATTAACGTTTTATATAATACGAAAAGCTCTTTACGCAATATGCCTTATAAAGAACCCTATGATACTTTTAAAGCTTAGCCTTGGTTATTGGTATAAAAGGAGATTTCGTTATTTACTCTAAAACAATAAAAAGGTAATTTATCCCCGAAAAACTTATCGAATGAAGGTATAAAATCATCGATATTTATGGGAAATTTATCGTAAACGGAAATAAGTGGATTTGGGACAAATACTTCCTTAATATTTTTGAGAGAAACGGCGATAAGTTATATAATAGCGGTTCGTTCCTTACAAACCTGTCGTAAGATAACGTAAAATATAACTATGCTAACATTTTTCGGCACTTTTTAAACGGGTATAAACCCTTACTTTCAAACGAAATAATTACCGACTCGTTGTAAAAGTAAAACATATTTCGTAACGTTGTGAATAATTTATTGGTATTTCATTTAAGGTTTACATAAAATAACGTTATATTATTAAAAAGGGACGATATAAATCTATATCTATTAATAGTATTTATTAAGGTCGACGTTTAGGAAAATTATAAAGGAAATAAGTTGTAAGGGAAAACCGGACGAATAAACTGTAGTTTCGCCAAATTGTCGTAGGGTAATAGAAAAACACGGTAACTTGAAGCGGTTAGTAAGTTATTTATTCACGGCGTTATAAAATTTATAACCTATATTTATTAAAATGTAAATGAAACGAACAAAATTATGAAATAAATTCATTATAAACTAAAGGATTTTTAAAAATTGGGGCGAATTCGTTAGGTTAAATTAAAGTTTTGCCAACTTTTATACGCGATTATATATAAGAGTTACACTTTTTCCTCCTCGAAGTCGATAAGGTTTTCGGCCGAAGTAAAAAATATTTTTATAACGGCTTTGTCGTTAAAGCCGTTCCGGCGTTACGTTGGGTTTTGTAAATAAGTTCGGATTTAATAGCCGTTTGCACCGTAACGTAAGTATAACCCGAGGTTTTTACAGCGGGAAAGTTTCTTGTAGTTAACCCAGGCGACGCTCCATTTAAAAGCGTCTCGGAAAACGTTTACGCTAGTTATAATAATATCGCTTTAGCTATTTCGAACGGGTGTATTACCGCCGTTATTCCCACCGCGAAAGGCGCCTTTGACAACGATAATACTAATATCGCTGTAACTAGTATAGAGATTATAAAGGCGCCCGTCAATAAGTTAACTCGGGTAACTTATTTATTATAATCCTCCGGTATATCGAAGGGAAATAACTTATTAATAAGTATATTATTAATAATTTCTTTTAAAATAACGAGTTTAGTGGCGAATTTTCAGGTTATACCGTCGACTTTCGCGAGTTAGGTTTTCTAAACATTAAAAAAACGTAGAATTGTTTACGAAATTTTTAATTTATATTTGTAAACCGAACGATAATTGCTTTCGCTACGTTAAGGTTGTAATGATAGGCGCGAAGTATAATTATAAAGGCGTCGGGGTTGCTAATACCGCCGTCGCCTTTACGGACGTAATAACTTTTTATAACGGTTTTCGCGAGGCCTTTTAACCATTAAAAAATAACGTAAAAGTAATTCTTTTTTATAACAATAAATTTCCGATTCGACGTAACTTACATATTATCGTAGCTTTTTATATTGAAAATCGTAACTTAATACCAGAAACTCTAACCGGCTAATTAAAAGGTTTACGTTTAACTCGATAACGCCTGTTAAAATGGGCGTTAATATCGTAGTCGAAGTTAAAAAATTCGTCGTTATTTGGGGAGTTGATTCGGTTCCTAATAAGAAACGGTATAATAAAAATGTTAGTCGTAACGTACGTAGGGGAAACCTCCTAAAGGAGAAGTTAACCCAAAAACATAAACGTACCGGTAGCTTCGAGTTATCGGATTATATTTGTTAAAGCGTTTAACGCGTTAATATTTTATTATATTAAATGTAAAGTGTATTTCTAAACGATGTAATTCAGCTCGATAAATTTTATACGTAAGGCGTCGGTAAAACGTTTGTGTTAAGTCGTAACGTAATTGTATTAAGCCGTTAAGGCGCTTTAAAGCTACTCCCTAAAGCGCGCGTTAAAAAATTACTCCAAGGCTTGGGGGTCCAGATTCGATGGGTTGAAGGATAAAAACATAGCCTTAAGCTATAGCCGTTAAGGAGAAGGTAAGACATCATCGGAAGAAAAATCAAGGTTTATATGTAAAGGGACTAAGGCTGAAGCTGTCGTTTAAAGTAATCGAATTCTATCTATAAAACTATATAAAGAATAAAAAAAAGGAAAAGTCTCTGCTAGAGAGCGGCTATGGATCTAAGATGGTACAGCCCTCTCCCCAGTCATGTGACGTATTTTCAAGCGGCTTTCTCTCTTCTCTAGAGTATCGCAGGAGCATGTAGAACTACCAGGATTGGATACCTGATAATACTAGCCAGGCACTAGCCTGTAACATTAGGCAGATCCTTACAAACGCATGTGAAGGCGTTTAGGAATGCCGTCGTCAGCGATACCTTTATCCTTAGCTATAAATTATTAAGGGTTTCTATCTGTAATGTATTCTTTAAGCATATATACTAAACTACTATTTTCCCCCCTTGTTTCGCAGGAATATCAACACTTCGGTTATACAGTTTAGCTTTCGCCCTCATTTTAGCCTGTTTATTTTCCTTTATTTACATGCTTAAAATTCAGTTTCTAAACCATTTTCAAAAATCATCGAGTATTCGGAGTCCTTAAACGTTTCTGGTAATGTTTATAGTAAGGATGTAACAACTAATTACGTTGGTAAAGCATTTAAGGGTTAAGTCTTTGTCGACCCCTGTAAACCAGAAGTCTTTGTTGTAGTGTTTATTAAAGATGGTGCCAAGGTTTTTAATTACCTTTTTTCGGTCGAGGTCTCTAACAGTGTTAATTCTGGCGTGTTTTAAAGTCATAATAACGAAGATTTAAGGAGTGTAGTTGGGAAAGTGTAGTATAGGGTAATAGATCGTAAATTTTCCATCAAAGGTAGTGTTTAGTACAGTTAAAGATTGTGGAACTTCATCGTTTTAATGATTTGAAATTTATATTAATAGTATCTGTAGTAATAGTGGCCGTAATATTACTGAACTAACCGTTTAACAATTTGCTGATTTGGTAATCTTGAAGACTTTTAGGCGGTTGATCTCAACTTTTTTCTTTAAAATGATCAATAAAAATTTCTTTTTGCTTTCAGTAATGATACCGTCGCCTAATCCTAAATTACCGTGAAAACTAACACAATCCAAAAGCCTTCCCTACTTTCTGCCGAGAAAACTAATATAGCGTATAAGAGCCGTTCGCAAAAATCTTTTCTTTACCTTACCTAAACAAAACATAACAATAGAAAGCAGCCTTTTCTTCTACTTAGCCAATCTGTGCTTAACCTAATAAGCACAAATCAGTGTTGGTAAGACTTTATCGTTGTAACGTAGTCGATTCGAATCACTATATTCAAAGTAACTAATGTTGCATTAATGTTGGTTGATTGTATATGGTAAGTTTCAAGTTTGGCAGACCGCTAGCCGGTCTTTACACTAATTTGTATGGCCAAACGCTTTGGCTTGTGCCCTACTTGGAAGTGGAAACCCACTGCACTGCACTTGCAGCGCAGTGTATTCAAATCCCACAAACTACAGTCAATTATCAGTACGTATAGTCAACTTTACTGAAAATAAAGTTGACTTGACTGCATTGCATTTAACTGCTATTCCAACACAGTTGGTATAATACTAGGTAAAATAATATCGTATCCGAAGTAGCCCTTAAGGCTATCATAGATTTCGCGAAAGGAGGAGTAATTTATCAAATACTGGAGGTAATAATCCTCGGCTTATCCGGTAAAAATACTGGGAAATGGCGAGTAAAAATCTGGCAATTTCGTTTTTATTTGGCGGAAAATGTTAAAGAATATACGTAAATTTACATCGAGGAATCTTTACGGCTTACTATTATACTTGTATTTTCTTTTTCAAATCGTGACGAATATAGTAATTGCTATGTAATCCCTATCTACTATAGGTATATATTAATGGGGAAAGGTAATGTATTGGTCGTAAAAAACCCTTTAGATCTTTCGACCAACGTTAGAAAAGGTGCTAAAGGTATTGGTATTAGTGGATAGGGTAATTACCCTTAGCCGAGTTTAAAAATAAAAAGCTAGTAGTCGTGCCCACAGTCGGTTTACGAGTAAAGCTATTCTTTTCTCAATTTGGCTGCTAAAACTAAACGTGTTGACTAACTTAGGAGAAAGTGAATTAAATGTTTCCGCGGGAACCTTAATAATATTCCTTTTAATGTTGAGGGGTAAGTCGACGTTTTTTTTTAATTAATTAATAGATTTAAGTGCTTACTGCTTATAAATTAACCAATTACTTATGGCTAGTAATACTTACACGTTATAAACCTAGTATAAAAAGGGTTAAAACTTATTTGAGCTTGATTGTCACTTTGAGAATATGTTTAAGTGCGTTAAGTAAAGTTATCGCTTAGAATATCTTTTTCTTTTACTTATTATCGCCATTGTGGATTTTTATTGGTAGCGTATTCATAAAGTATTTCCGCCAAGTTACCGTCTTTTTAGACCTTTAAAGGAGGGTAAATCCTTTGTTTGCGTAGGTTAGTCCTTAACTTTAACTTTACTAACTTTCGAGTCTTTTTTTATATAGTGATAGTCTAGTTCTCAAAAAACTCGATGTAATAGAATAGGGCTTTGACGCTCATATATTTATCGTCGTAATCGATGTCAAGGATAAATTATCCGACATAATTGGTAAGGTGGTCGGGGCAAAGTTTTCGTTAACTTCTGTAATCTAGAGGTCGTTATCGAAGTGCTTGGTAAAGGTGGTTTCGAGGGATTTATTCGCCTCTTTCCTAGTGGGGTCGACCATAGTATGAATTCAGGGGTATTTTAAAGCTATCGTAATGAAGATTAAAAGATGTAAGGGTGAAAAAATAGTAAAAAGGAGTGGATTATATGTTTGCTGTCAAAATTAGTATTTATTATAGGTTGTAGGATTTAGTCTTTTTTACCATTAGATATTTTTAATAGTATTACCCGAAATAGTATTAACTTAACCGTTTACTAATATAACAACTTTAAGACTTTGAGGCGTTTAATATTGACTATTTTACTTTGAAACTAGTCTGATAAAGGTTTTTTGATGATTTCAATAGTACTAGCGATATCATCTCTACTATTAAGTACTTTTAAATAGAAAGTATACTTTAAAAGTCATCCTTTTATCTACCTGAAAACAGCAGATGTAGCCTTAAAGCCCTTTACAAAAATCTTCCCTTTACCTTACGTAATTATAAAACGTAACCAGAAAGTATTTTTTTTCTTTCACTTAGATTATCAGTGCTTAATCTGAGAAGCAATAATTAGTATTTATAAGCCTTTATCGTTGCAACCTATTCGATTTGAATTACTATGGTCGAAGTAACTAATGTTGCATTGAAATTAGTTTTGGTTGAGTTGTAAGTTCTAAGTTCGGAAGACCGCTAGCCAATCTGAATACTAATTTGTATGGCCAAATGCTTTAACCTGTACCCTACTTTGAAGTGGGCACCTACTGCACTACACTTGCAGTACAGTCCTACAAACAGCAGCCAATTTGTAGTATGTACAATCAAATAAACTGACAGTCTAGTTAACTTTAATTTACTGAATTCAACTGCTATTCCAACAAGAGTAGCCATTGTTATCACTGTAAAAAGTAATTGTATAACATTAAGTTAAAAACTCTTACGCCAAATAAGGACTTCAATAACAATTAACCTACTATATATAACAACAAACCTCATCTTTTACACCAATATTTTCCCTTCTACATCATAAAATCTTTAATAAGATACGTTTCCACACACTTCAAGATCGTTACATTAAGTAAAAACATTAAAAATCGTTTAGTAGCGTAAAATAGCTACACGATACCGCCTCAAAAATCGGCAAATCCCTACACAATTGAAACTAGCGTTAATTACTCAGCTAAAACCTAAAAGTGGAATTGTGAAATTTAATGATAAAGAATATCTAGGTATTTAGAAACTTTTTATCTAGGTTTTATAAAGTGAACTTTTGGTTTCAGGACGTCGACACAAATTTAACGAAGTAATACATAGCTAGCTTTTTTGGTCAATTCATCATTGATTTAAAGCCAAAAAAAAATACTTGAATTACTTGGGCTTTCCTGGAAAAAAAAGTCAACTACTTTGGCGATTGTATAATTAAAATATAAACCAAGACCTTTAAAAGAGTTAAGGATAACTTTAGAACAGTCTTTTATAATTGTGTGACCTTAATTTTTAGGAAGAGAGCAAACTTGATAAATACCTTTAAGAACTTTAGGCTTAAAGCTTTGAAAGGAAAATAAAAGCTACCTTAGACTACTATCTTTATACATATTTTAGGGAATTAATCTTCAATCTTAGAATGAGTTGAGTTTTTAATCACATCTTATAGTTTGAAAAACCTGTTGATCTGCTAGATAGCCCAACTTAAGTACATGGTAGTGTAGAATACAGGATCGGTAGAGAAAGAGCACGTAAAATACGGTTGCCAACGCGACCCAAAGAATTAAAATCGATATTATCCAACGCTTAATTAAGGAAAATCATTAAACTCGTTAAGTTTTTTCCTAAGGTGAATCTTCGTGTAGAGATATTACGTAAAATCCCAAAAAGTACGCTTATATACACGAACCTATTACAAATCTTATAAGATTCTACATATTGGATGAAGCGACTGGAAATTACCTCAATAAATTAATTTTTAAAGGGTTAAAATTTAATTTAATTGTAAGAAACATTATCGACGATTTTGACAATTACTATAATCTACATTCTAGGTTGGTTAATATGGTCAATATCAATTATGAGCTGTTAACGGACTTTGCCAAAATTAGAAATAACATAAAAAATTATATCTAGAAATTTTACAATTCGTTTAATATGAAACTAATACCCTTTATTAATATCTGTAAGTATGTGGAGGTTTAACCTTCATGTTTCCAATGATAATTTCCAGGAATCTTTACCCGTTACACTAAGGGTTATTATCAAACCTTTCTGGTTCATGTATGTATTTTCCATAAAATTTATAACGGAATGAAAAGTTACTTCACGTACGACATCCACTTAATAGAGTACTATATGTATTGAGATATAATGCAGTGAATAATGATGATAATTAAGAAAAGAATTCAGCAAATACCTATGAATATCCTTAACTAAATGTTCAATAAATTGATATTATATTAATAAATAATTGGAAAGGTATACGTTGATGAATTTTAATTTAATAAATTGATTTACTCATCCATGATTGGATTCATAGAGTTTCAATACGCCTTATAACACCTATATTTCATTTGTCAGATTTTTTTTTTTTTTTGCTAATTGCAGTCTTTCTTTTTACGATTATAATGTCATATACATCAAAATCAGCTAGTATATACACTTAAACTGACAGTTTTTACAATTAATATGATAAAGACCTTTCAACTATGTATTAGATCGATTATAAATACAGCAAGTCTATATACTCAATATTTGATCTAAAGTTATTAGATTAAAATACAAACTAGCGATAGTAATACAGCTAAGGTTTCAATAGATATAGTGATTGAAAGTATTATAGTCGTGACGGTAATAAGAAGTGTTGGATGAGTAATAAACTCGGTTATTGAAAATATCATTACCCCGTTACTAAACGTTATAAATAGTAGGTAATATATTACACTCAATGCTCCATTGATTTTAAAAAGAATTTATTTGATTGCGTCACAAACTACGAAAGCAAGGACGCGTTATATAACAAACATAAATCGTTAAAGTATGCTAAATAATACGAAAATGTTACTTCTCAAACCCCTTAATAAATAGCCAACTATAAAATTTTGTATTATTTAATAAGTAAATACTCCTTTCCTTACCACGAGATTAAGATTATAAACCTGTACATACCTTTAAATTTAATTGTATTAATATGAAATATATGTTTTAAGGTATTATGATAAACCCTGAGATGGTAAGATATTCAATAGAAGGGTATTTGTAGTATATCGCTTTATGACTGGAAACTACTACTATTACGAAGATTAATTGTTAAGACGTTATCAAAGACAAAGTTAATTTCGGTCAAAGCGAAAAACTAAGGTTATAGGGATAAAAAATTATACAAATAGTTATTAAACCAATTACTTTTCATATCCTAAAGTTATCTACTATTGGAATAGCAGTCAATTGCAGTACAGTCAAGTCAACTTTACTTACAGTAAAGTTGATTGCACATACTTCAAATTGACTGTAGTTTGTGGTATTGCACTGCAAGTGCAGTGCAGTAGGTGCCCACGTCAAAGTGGAGCACAGGCCAAAGCGTTTGACTATACGAATTAGTGTGCAGACCGGCTAGCGGTCTGTAAAACTTAGAACGAATACATTCCAATCAACAATATCAATGAACCACTAGTTACTTCGACTATAATGATTCGAATCGACTACGTTTCAAAGATGAAGGCTTACCAAAAATAATCAGTGCTTATTAAGTTAAACATAAATTGGCTAAATAAAAGAAAAAGCTGCTTTCCAGTTACGCTTTAGGCTAAACAGCGGCTAAGGTAAAGGAAAAGTTTTTGTGCAGGGCCCCTATACGTTATACAGTTATTCGCGGCAGCAAGTTGGGAAGACTTATAGGCTGTGTAGTTGTTCGCGGAAGTTTATAAGTAAGCGACGGTATCACTACTATCAAGAATACCAAGAAATTTTTATTAAATATTTTTAAAGGCGTTAAAATTAACCGCCTAAAAGTTTCAAAGATTATTAAGCTGATAAGTTGACTAACGGCTGAGTTAATACTATTGCGGTTGTTGCTATAGGTGCTTCTACTATAAATCATAAATTGTAAAAACAACGAAGTTTTACGAATTTTAATATATATCAATTTTAACGGTAAACTTACGACCTATCACTTAACACTACTCCCCCCCCCCTACACCCATTAAAATGGCTTTAGAGCGTACTGTAATTGATCCATAACCGATTTTAAAAGTAAACAGTTGATTAAAGCCCTCGGTATTATCTTCGAAAAACACTACAACGAAGATCTTGAATTTACCGATGTTACTAAAGACCGAACCTTAAAACACCTTATTAACGTTATCGGCTACCATATCTTCGACTCGTACTCTAGCTGATACGATAAAAAAAATACAATGTATTTAATAAATTTTAAAAATAATTTAGGGACTGGATTCTGGATATATGAAAGCGAATAGAAAGGTAAGCTACAACGAGGATTAAGATTAAATTGGATAACCGAGGCGTTAAACTTCCTCCGCGAAAAGGGAAAAGGAGTAATTTGGCAAACTTACTATTTAAATACGCTCCAAACGAAGAATATTAACGGATTTATAAAGATAAAAGCAAAAGAAAAGGGATTACTTACGACAATATCTTTTAACGCTCCTACACGCCTTTAGAAGGACCTGCCTAAGCCCAAATAATTTTTTAAACCCTTTTACGTAAAATTAACTGTCTAATACTATTAGCCGTGAATAGTTAATTAACTTATACACCTTAAGCCCTTGATTTCACTAGTTAATTAAATAGGAATTTCGATGTATCCTTAATACCAAAAAGATTATTACCAAGTTCGCGAAAACCTCTAAGCCTATTTCACTCAAACCCTTCAACACGTTCAGTATCAGCAGCTAAGTTAAGGAAATATTAGCTTTACACGAGAACTAATTATAGGTACAACTACTGGCTCCCCCCCCCCCCCTTAACTTCGCTAAGGGTAATTATCCTACCCTCCAGTACTAGTAATCTTAGTATCTTCCCCAATACTATTCAAAAGATCTTAAAGGTCCTTACGACTAGTATATCACCCTTCCTCCTCGGCGTGTACCTATGGTGGATACGGATTATGCGGTAATCACACCGTTCGTCCAAATCTAGGGAAGAAAGGAAAAGTATAACGGTAAGGCGTATAACCTTTTCGACTTTAAGTTTCGCACGTTTTTTAACATTTACCGCCATATAAACTTTAAACTGCCAGGTTTTATTCGCTATTTTCTAATATCCTTACCGCTTAAGCTAAAAATTACTACCTCTAATACCTGATGAATTATTCCTCCTTCCGAAATATTTACAATAATTTAAAGGGTAACTTTCAATAAGATGTTCATTTTACCTTATATTGTACAGATTGAAATATCATTAAGTAGTCTTATATACTTAATTATAAGAAAGATTCGGAAAGTAAAATAAAACTCTTTAATTAGATGCTTAATAGGCTGATACTTTTCCAACAAGTAATAGGGAACGTAGAAGCTAGCGAAGGTACTTTAAGCTAACAGGTCCGGCAAGCCGTTACAGGATATAAGGACTTCGAATAAACCTTTTAATACCTAGATGATACTGGCGAAGGGTGTTTTTTAAACTAATCACGTTTCTCGTCAATAACTGTAATAACCTGAATCTCCGACTCGACTAATATATACCCCTAAGCTCCGGATTTTACCGACGATAAAAAAGATTTCCTTAAAACTTATTATATTAATATTAATTACGAGAGGACCAGCTAGTATATTTAATGAAGGCACGGACCTAGAGAAGAAACTACGAAAGAGGTTTTCCATCTTCCTCTAAGTCTTACAATTAGTTAAATAAATTTACTTCAAATACTAAAACATATTATATTTACGGAAAATAAGGCTGTTGATCCCTACATTACATTATTCTCAAATGTAAATATAAGCTGGTAAGGTATTATATATAGTTCCACTTTACCCCTACTAATAATTACTTTAATACCATCGAAAACCATAAGAGAATTAAGGTTAAAAAGGAGGAAAATAGACCCAAAGTTATTAGCTGGTATAAAGATATTGATACCAACCTAAAAGCTACATAATAACTCGCTAACTACACCTTTATATACCGTCTAATAGGTAAAGACCTTTATCGCTGATATAGCGATAAAGACTCGGGCCCTATAAACCTTTTCATTGTTTAAGATCGCTACGCAAAGTAGGTTTTTTAGGTGATTATGCCGGATAAAGGGGTGGTACGATACTTAATATAGAGCTATAAGTAATACGTCGCGTTACGAAAGGATACTAATAATATTACGGAACTAAACCACACGAATATTAATAAAGCCAAAGTCGGCTTTAACCTTAGAAAAGAGCTTTTTTTACTATAATGAACGACGTTTAAAATTATCATTAACCCTATTATTTTCTACATTTTGAAATCCCTTACCTCTTTTTCCTTCATTTTAAAGATATGAAAGACTTAGACTTTAACGTTGATATTTGTACTAATGATTTAATATAAGTTAAGGCCGTTAAAAGGTTTATACTTAGCCTTAAATAAGGGTACTTTTGGTTTTATTTTTAAAGGCCAGAGGTAATGATATTCAATTTAATAAAGGAAGAATTTCGTTAACTATATCGTAGGTTTCATCATCTGGCAATTGATGAACTTTATAAGGGTTTAAGGGCAGTTAGTTATAAAATTGTGGATTTACCAGCGTTAAAAGTAATTAAATAGTTTTATCACTATTACCGAATACATGTCCAAGTCTCTATATGGTTTAAATTTACATTAAAAAAAGATTAAAACTTTAACTTGGAAGGTTTCGTAGACCTGTTTTACCTGGACGGTAAGCTAGTATTATATGTTATAGACTTTACTACGGCTTTTCACGGTGTCAAGTTCCTTAAAACCATTACGGAGAAAGAAACGTGAGAGGTACTTGTTATGACACGAACTGCAGTTGGATCCTCTGACGCTGTATGTTCCCCACTACACTTACAAAGCACATTTCCCATGTACGGCACGGCAATTGGACAACGGATGACTCAGCAGAAGTCACGTGACCTGGATCACTTGGATCACCTGGATCACCGGCTCACTTGGATCACTTGGATCACCACCAGTGATCCCGCAAACCTCATACTGGAGCACCCCCAGTATGGGTACCAACTGAAGGAACTAGATATAAGGACATGGTCATCACCACCTTAGATAGCTTCATTAGATAGTTCTTCAGTTGTCAATCTAAGTATTCAGTCTACACACCTGAATAGCCTAACGGCTTCTGATCATCACTCGAACACAGTCTTGATATTGCACCTTTGTTACCTCTGCTACCTTACTGCTAACATAAACCCTCTGAACACCTTCTACATACTCACGGGTATTTAGTGTGATCATTACAGTACTACGTACTTTGTGGATTAATATGTACCTTAGGTTGTTAAACGTATTAGTTTATAACGTTGATACCAACTTCATTATGATGAAATTTTAAACTAAGGTTAGGTTGATGGTGTTTTAGTATAAATAGGTTTTTGTCAAGGTTTACTAGGTTATTGGTAAGGTAGAAAAAGCATATACTCCTTTATGAAGGGCTTATAATATTTTTATACTAGAAATCGAAAATTTTATAAGTTAAGAAACACGGCTTTAAATAGCAGTTAAAGGCTTTAATGATGCTATTAGCTTTAATGGACTTATATTAACTTTACTGGGATTTAGAACCTACTTACATGTAATAATTAAGCTAATATCTTCGTTAAATACCCAGAAACGCGTTGTAGTATATAGTAAAACCTTAAAGTAACTAAAAAAGAAATCAGAACGCTACTAGATTAAAGATGCCTTTAACATTAAGAACGAATTATTAACAACAAACGTATTATCCCTCTCTATTTAAAGTAAAGTACTTACATAATACGAACGAGGTAAATATGATAGGTCGTATAAGATTTGAAATATTACTAATTTAAATATAGTAGTTAAAACTATTAACGGCCTTATAACTTTCTGAGCTACGCAGGTTAAACCATACCAAAATCTTATTAAGTCTGATAAATTTATTAACATAGATAACTGTTATGACCCAACATCTGCAGGGCGCACCAGCGGCGGCACTGCAGCAGATAACGAAGGAAATCGGTTGGACACAGCCTCTCGGCAGGCACCAGGGATCCACAACAGACACACCGTACACAAGGGTTAGGGTCAGCATGGTGTGAGACTCGATGGACTCGGTATCGAGCCAGTCGAGCCTACACTGAAGACGTATGAAGGCGCGGATATATAAGGACACTTTCATTACCAAGATAGATAGTATTTCCTTCATAGCTCTTCAGTTGTCAATCTAAGTATTCAGTCTACCCTGAATAGCCTCACGGCTTCTGATCATCACTCGCACGAATACAGTCTTGATATTGCACCTTTTGTTACCTCTGCTACCTTACTGCTAACATAAACCCTCTGAACACCTTCTACATACTCACGGGTATTTAGTGTAATCATTACAATAACCTTCGAGCCAAAAAGATTAGCTAATATAACCCTTTCGATCCGATCGTAAACAAGTTAATAAAGCATCAATGGCGTAAAAAACCGTTTAAAGCGAGGATATATACTAAAGACGATAGGGATTATAGGCCTAATAAAGTACATATAACGGTGTATGTATTTTAGAAGGGGAATTTCAACTGAAAACTTGCCTTTAAGTTGCGTGTGGAAGGTATTATTAATATACCCAGTAAACCTTTTAAGAAAAGCGACTAAGTGGAAATTAATGGACTTTTTACGAGGGGTTATACAATTTGTATTGTTGACGTAATGTAAAATCTAAGACATAACTATCTTTAAGTTAAAGATGATTTATGAGGTTAAGGGTAAAACTACGGACCGATCGTATAAAAAGTTATAACTAATAATTGAAGGATACGGTAGTAAATTTAAAAAATTAGCTAACGTTTAATTATTGTAATTATTATTAATTTGAATACTATTGTAAAAAGCTAGTATATACTTAATAACCAGGATATTACGTAAATCTATATGTAGTTTGCTACCTATTTTAACGGATTGTATTACTAGAACTGTTAAAAGAATTAAGGGATAAGTTTTCATCCAATACGATAATACGATATATTTAGCTTTTCTACAGATTTACCGAGGCAATCATCCACTACTCACAAACGTACAAATCGTGCTTTAAAAATAGGCTAGGTATAAAAACTTTAATATTTAACTTATATCTATTGATTTAAATTGCAAAAGCTAAAAACTTTGAAATTCAGAGAATATAAATTAACTATACCCTTTTACTTAAGATATTGTACCTATAGAAGCCAAATAATGTATTATCCAAAATTAAGGCTTTTAAAATTAAAACTGATTAAAACGTTAGTTAAAGATATATAATTTAACTTTAATAAATAGTTAATTCGTATTTATAATGTTTAAACTAGAACGGTATTTATATTAGCGTACCTTAAAAGGGGCAATTACAAGCCTGACGATTATCAATAAGGTCGATAAGGCAAAATTACAAAGATATTTAAATCAAAGAGCCCGTGCGGCCTATATTGCTACGTTATGTTAACCGGAGGTATTATACGACCATTTCATTACAGTACAGGTACAAGATCTACAAGATAAGGAATTTAACAGGTTAAATAAGCGAATTCAGTGGAAAATTAGCCATATAAAAAGAGGAATTAACATGGTTTTTGTAAATTTAATGAGAGCGAAATTAACAATCTTTACGAAAGAATTATTTGTTAATAATATTAACCTTACATCGTAAATAGGTTTCCTAATAATACTCTTTTATGAGGATAAGTTTCAAAGGCAATTTAAAATTACCGTAAACATTTTATACTAAATATATATTAAGTATAAGCGTATAGCTCGGAACGTATTAACTTTAAAAATATACGATATAATAGTAGGCTTTAATATTGGTATGGTAACTAACAGTATATTAATGAGTATTACCAAATATCTGGGATTACCTTCGATATTTGTAGTGATGTATACGGATTCCCGAAGCTTTTACAAATACCTATTAAAGCTGGATATGACTAATGAAAAACGTCTGATAATAAACATAATAACTTTAAAGAACGTATATAAGCCTGAGATCTCGATAAATTTAGGTAAATTAACGGTAAAAATGACCCCGCTAACGTTATAACCAAAGCCACACCCAATAACGCCTTGGAAAAGATTGTAAACAACAATACGCTAACTATATGAATCGAAGGCTACGTAAACTGCCCGATATAAAACGTAAAGGAACAGGGTAACCTTAGCAAACCAAAAAACTGTTAGGGGAGTAAAGTTAATGGTAAAGCTGGTAAAGGTGCTAATAGCAGTAGTCTAAATTACTAGCAAAAGGTACGAAATTAGTAGCGTACCTAATTTGCACAAATCTATAGCGAAAGATCTGTATACAGGAATTAAGGAACGGAGGTTTCGGAGGGGTGGAGTAAAAAGGCTACAAGGGGCCGTAATTAAGGTTTATTTTAGTAAAGATTAATTGGAATTGATAGCGGTCTAGCTTGTTATTGACTTAAGAATTAAAGAGGGATTTAAAAGGTTGCCAGCAATTGAGTTGGAATTGATAGCGGTCTAGCTTGTTATTGGCTTAAGAATTAAAGAGGGATTTAAAAGGTTGCCACCAATTGATGGCAAGCTACGTTGGCATGCAGGCACAAAACAAAAAGCTGCCAGTATTGGAATAGCAGTCAAATACAATACAGTCAAGTCAACTTTACTTACAGTAAAGTTGATTACACATACTGCAAATTGACTGTAATTTGTGGGATTGTACTACAAGTTTAGTGCAATAGATTCTCACTTCAAAGTAAGGTACAGGCAAAAGCGTTTTCCCATACAAATTAGTGTGTAGACCGGCTAGCGGTCTGCTAAACTTAGAACCAACACATTTTAATCAATAATATCAATGCACCACCAGTTACTTCAACCACAGCGATTCGAATCGACTTCGTTGCAACGATAAAGGCCTACCAACATCTACCCTATTTATCATTTACTTAAAAACATAACATTCCTCAGTATCAATATTAATATTAACGTTAATAAATTGGTTTAAGAAAGCTGAAGGTTTTTTTTTCGGCTTTAAATAAAAACATCTGTAGTTTTTTTTAAGGATTAAAGTTAGGTTTATGAACTTGACGGAGTTCGAAATAAATTAATCACATCAACGTTTTAACTACCCAGACGTCGACAAACTATATAGATTCTTCAAATTCGCAAGGCATAAAGATGTTGAATAAGTTTCGTTAAAGACTATTGAAAAACTTTACGGCCATTTCCAGACATACACCTAAACACACAAAAGTTTCAAGTTGATGCTAAAAGACGATAAGTATTGAAATTTTAAGATTGCAACCAAAGTTTTATACTTAAATAACAAACTTATTCTTTACGTTGTGAATTCAGTAATCTTTTTTTACGACGCTAAATTACTTAATTCGCGGTAAAAACGAATGATATCTAAAAATCCCTAAAAATTCTATAAATTAATACATACCTAGAGCTACCAAACGTTATGATCTACGAAATTATTACCAATTTTACGGAAATGAAATTCAAAATGAATGCTATAATACTGGGAATTAAATACAAATAGGTACGTATGAAAGCATACTGAATTATTGGAAAGTTTGAAAAAGATATACGCGCTACTTCAAAAAGAGTATAACATCCTTATATTAAAAATTGAAATTTGTAAAAATGAGTAAACACGTCTTTAAAAAGGGGAGAAGGGCTTGAATAACACCATAAGCTCTAACGGAATAATACCAATATTGTTACTATTTAAAATATATCCTTGTTTGATAAGTAAATTTACTTTATTAGGAAATACTCACGAAGCTTACGGCGTACGATAAAGCCCTAAAGAAACTGTAGAATGAATCTGTTAGGCGCCAAGTTAATAACGCTCTTAATACTAAAAACGGGTTTACAACGATTAAAATGCCAACTTTGCCATTAAAAAGCGAAGTTTTAGTATGGCGAAAACCAGATAAATGAGATGATCCATTTAAAATCTTAAGTATTGCCAATTCGAAAGTAGTAATTAAAACTGTTAACTATTCTACAATATTCCGCATAACCCAAGTCAATCCTATATTAGAGTAAATACCAATAAAAATCTCTTAATCAAATAAATAAACCAATATAACCTTCCTCCTCCTGTGATTGATAAACCGATAAAACAATAACAATGCGGTTTAATACCAAAGAAGAGAAATACTAAGGATACAGATAAGCAATAAATACCGAGACGCACTTACATAACAACCTATGTTAATAGGAAGGAGAAAGATATTTAAAACTTGGCTATCAAATTTCGCATATAAAAATTATCAAAAACCCAGGAAAAGTTTTTGAGGAAAGTAATATGGTCAAAATTAATGGACTTTTTATACAAGAAATTATATAATTCGAACCCAAACACGATTTTAACCTCAATAACTCCAACGTCACGATCTTCAAGTCGAGGATTGTTTACGAGGTGAAAGGAAAGGCTTCAAATAAGCCATACAAAATGTCTCGTCTAATCGTACAAAGATATAGTGATAAAGGTAAAAACAAGATTCTTTATGATGATTATCAACGAGAATGGATCATAATATAACTAGTTTGCCATCACCGGAAACCTGATCCACTAGTTATTTATCATGTGTAAAATAGTTATTCAAAATGTACTTATTTCCGAAATATATGGTATAATAACCGGCTTTGATATAGGTATATCCATATAAAAAACATATAACATCTTTACCAAACAATTAAGGATTCTACCTATTCCGGTCGTTATTTATATGGATTCAAAAAGCCTATTTGAATGCCTTTTCAAGATGGGAATAATCAATGAAAAACGTCTGATAATCGACGTAATAGCTCTCCGCGAAGCCTATAAAAGCAGTAAAATTAAGAAGTTTCAATAGATTGATAACCAAGATAATTCGGCTGATGTGATAACCAAAGCTACACTGAATGAAACTTTGGAAAGGTTTGTAAACAGTAATAAGCTAACTATACGAATTTAAAGTGATATCGAAAAACCACCTGGCAAAATACCACGTGATGAGAAATAAAAGGGAAAACAAAGGTACCCTAGTAAATTAAAAGACTGTTAGCTTAATAGAGTTGTTAACTATTTTAACTCAATTGACTAGCACAATTAAGTTGGATGTGTAATTTTATATATATTGAGGGATTAGAGTATAGAAAAGATTTCACACTTATTTACGGAATTGTAAGTGGTAAAAAGTGAAACGACCATACAAATAGCAGTAGGGAAGGCACAAGGAAACACTTACGCTGCCGAAAAAAATCCTACAAATTGCACTGGCACCGGCACTAACATCACAAAACAAAAAGCCGTCAGTATTAAAATGGCGTCCAAATATAATGCAGTCAAAGCTGCCTATACTACTCCAAGTCAATTGCAGTAGAGTGCCCAATTCAGTGTGGGGCACGGGCCAAGCAATTGGCCATACAATGTAATGTAGTGTGCAGACTCGCTAGCGGTCTGCCAAACTTGGAAAAAACAACAATCCACCACTAGACTACGCAATACTACTGTTACTTCGACCACAATTCGAATCGACAACGTTGCAACATGTAAAGGCCTATCAACATCAACCTTTTTGTATGTTTTCATTTATAATAATAAAAAATTAAGCTTCACCTAAGGTATAAGTTTTTACATATATCTTAGCATTGAAAAAAGCTTTTATAATCTATAGCCTTTCTATCACTATTTTACTTGGAACTTTAGCAGACAAGCCCCATTACGCCTATTGATTTAGTAGCTAGAACACAGGTTTTCATTCACTTGGCACAATGCTGTTTGTAATGATTGAGCTTATGTAGCAAATCTACGAGAATAAAGAAGGCTCTGCTGCAAACATCACCCTCAATGCTCCCCATGTACTAATAAACCCGCTTGACTCATATGAAAACAAAAGACGCTTCTCCCCAATGCTTCCGATTCGAGATACTCCAAATACAACTTGAGCCTGTCACCATGCTGTGAACCAAACCGTAGGAGTATGCAGGAAGCATGAACCCAATGATGCTCACCATGATGACAGAAGGTGAACCCCTTGACATTCCCTGTTAAATCACCCAACCACTTCCCAACGGTATTCATCATATACTCTTTCGCGGTACCAACCTGTTGACTTGGTCAGAATACCTGCAGCTAAGAGAAACGGCCTTTGTCATTGAACAGGAACATCTCATTCTCAGGGGAGACAGACGCCTGAGAACCACCACAAGCTTATGTGGCAGAATTCGTCACCCCCTTGAGGTAGTCGAGCAGAAATCTTTCGTTTTCAGGTGACATGGGCGCCTGCGAACTGGGCGTTGGACCCTGTTCCTCGTTCCAGAGCACTGGAGCAGCAGCTGCTGGAGGCTTTCCAAACAGCGACAGCAAAGCTTGTTGCCGCTGTGGATTGGCCTCCTGCAATCGTGGAAGGGGAGTGTGCAGGCCTGCCTGGGCAGGGCTTGTGTGGATGCTGTAAGGAGAACCCCCTGCATAGGGTGTAAGGGGACTGCCCAGCATCTGAGGCCTAATGTCAGAGCTGGCGCCGTCCACGCGGAATGCACCGAGTTGTTGCACAGAGAGTGATGCAAATGGCTGTTGAGGAGTCCTGTACTCCAAGTTCTTTGGACGTGATGCGATACCTTGAGCACTGTATGGCATTTGGGGCAGATTGTTCCCCTGTTTCAGAACCTGCGGCACTCCTCCTGGAGGCTGCAGCCCAGAACTGAAGCTGGTAGACCGCTGCTGCGGGTCGAATGTCTGGCCAGGAACATGCGGTGCTCTGTTCTCTTTCAAAAATGGTTGGGCACTCTCAACTCTGGGCGAAGAGCCAGGGGGTTGACCGAGGAGGGCCAAGAGCGTGTTTTGCTGTGCTGGTGTAGCCTTGCGCGGTCTCAAGGCTGCCTGAGCCATGGCCAATTGGGGGCTAAGGTGCGACATCGGCAGACCATTCTGCACAGCCAGGTGAGCCCGAGCTTCACCAACTTCACCAGCATTCGGTGAGCCCAATACAGCCACATTAACAGGCTGCTGCTGTTGTTGCTGAATTGGCCGTTGGTTTTCGGCCGCTCGTGAGTGGTACACCTGGTTCTTGGACGCCGCCCTGTTTGCGGGACTAGGACCCTTCTTGAATGCACTGAGCAATGCCAACTGGTCTTTGTCTAGCATAGCTGGCCGCTTTGGAAGGTTGGCCACAAGCTGTTGCGGCAGATTAAAAACCCCAGGGGCCGAGCCACCAGACTGGCTTTCCTGTTGCATCTGCACAGGTCCATTGTTTGGGCCAGCTGATGGTGGCAGTCCACCTGCAAGTATGTGGCTTGCTTGTTGTGGCAGAGGTTGGGGGTGAGCCAAGGGTGTGCCACTGGCCCCTGTGGTAGATGCTAACCCCATTGCATGCTTCTGGTTCAAGATCTGTTGCTGATTCAGAGGCTGCTGGTGCTTGAAAGCGTGGTAGTCATTGGCAGTCTGTTGATGATGCAGAGCTTGCTGGTGGATTTGTGCCTGTGCTTGTCCCCATCCCGCTTGGTCGGACTGAAGCTTGGACACGCCAAGAATGGAGAGTAGCTGTATCTCGATGTCCAGCTGGGCTGTTTGAGTTGGGAAGAGCTGGGCTGCCTGAGGATTGCCCTGTGGCAGCAGCCTCTGTCTTGGAACATAATGTTGAGGGGTTTGTAGCTGTGGAGCAACAGTGTAGGTGTGATCCATGGGGTGCTGAGGGGCGTGAGGGTTCTGCTGAGCAACATGTGACGGCTGCTGTGGCATGTCTTGCTTCTGTTGCAATAAGGCCAGTAGGGCTCTGCCCTTGTCCTGATCTGCAGTGTATGCTGTAGCTTGGGGCTGCTGCAATGGCAAAGGACTTTGTTCCATACCATGTGCAACTTGAGGCCCTTGCGAAGGCAGCTGCATGTTGAGCAGTCTCTGGATCTCCCTAGTAGCAGTCTCTTGCGTTTCCACTGATCTATCGATCGGCGGGGCCTCAGACACTACTTCTGTAGCGGGGACCTCCTCTTCCTCTGTCATGTCTTCAATTTCTGCTTGACTGATATGTCCATTGGTTTGTTTGGGGTGCTTCTTGTTTTTCATCTTGAGCTGATCCTTCACCCACTTGCTGAGGTCTCCCAAAAACGGCGAGACCTGGAAAGCCTTAAGTCCTAGGTTATTAGTTGAGGTGGTGTCCTGACCCTTCTTCCTCCTGATCCAGCCGGGCAGGTCTGCCAATTTGTACCATTCAATGGCTCCGATCTCTTTCCGGGCCTTCGGTTCGAACGGGAAATCCATGGGAACATTGGGGACAATAAAGAGCATAACTCTTTGCCCACTCATATGCTTTTCGAGTTTCTTCAGTCCGCCGTCATGGGGTATCAGTCCATGTGCCTTTGCGTCAAAGCCAGTCTCCTCGTAAACCTCTCGCACGGCACAAGCTAGGTCCTCCTCACCCTCGTCTACTTTTCCCCTGGGGAACATCCATGAAGAGTTCGTCTTAAATCCGCGCACCAGAAGAGCCGAGTCCAGACTATTGTTGAGAAGAATCAGGCCTCCTACTGGGATTGTCTTCTTGTATTCCCTCCATTCATTGAATGCCTGGTCCAGGAAGGCGGGCTTGTATCGTGCTGTGATTGGGGAATGTGCCAATATTTGAAGGCTAAAGGATTTGAGGCTCAAGGCTGGGAGCGATGGGTCCAGAGGCTGTATAAAATCCTGATAGAACCAGTGGGCTTCCTCAACACTGACTCCTATGCGGCTGAATGAATTGAGTTCTTGTCGAGGAAGGTTCAAGAGGAACCGTACGCAAAGGTCGTCGAGCCCTATGGTGATGTCATTTTGAGGTCAGAGCTGGGTTGTATTGTTGCGGCAGAGAGATGCCAGGGTGATCGGAGAAGGCACACTCACATTCTGAAAAGGTTCGTTGTACTTCCATGTTTGCAGTAGGTCCTCTGGGTCATGTCCGCGACAGGCTGAAGTGATGGCTCCCTCAGAATGGGCCTGCTGGGGAGAAAATTTGTTTGTAAGATACTGATATCTCGATGTTAGAAGTGGTTGCAGAGAGAGCTGGGTGGAAATGTCGGTAGGTGATGTTGGAGTTGTGGTGAGGTGAGGTTGGAATTGACAGAGCCTGGAGTAGACTTGTACACTAGAGCACAGTCGCAAAGCTTGGACCATTGACCATTCCTTAATGGGATCCACAGGTGTTTTAGTGAGCGGGGACCAGGCCAAGGTCAAGGGTGCGTAGCCTTGGGAATGCCATAGTGTCAGACATGTACTATAATAGTACGTACACACTCTGCTTACTACTAGTAAGTTGAACATGATTATGTACCGGATGGGATCTAGGTACGTATTCTACAAATCTCCATCCAAAACAGACAGTCACTGCCAATTGCACAGTGAAAATTAGACAGGCAGTCTCTGGCTACAGTTGATTTAAAATGGTGGCAGGACGCGACACAGCGGGGCAGTGGGAGGATGTCAAACACATTCATGGTAAACCAGAGTGGTGATGTCAGTGCAGCATTGCATCAGAGCAACTGGCATCTGATGATCTAACATGATTTTAGGCTTAAGCTCAAACCCACACAAAACAGATCTACTGTGTACAGCAAGCCTGGGGTAGAGAGAGATAGTATAGACCTGCTGCCTGCCGTAGAGTGTAGCACAGCGCAAGGGTTCAGGGGTTCAGGCGCGTGGGAAGAAAGTCGAAAGTCGCGTCTTCGTCTTCGCGGTCCCATAAATTCTGGGGCCCAGTTCCATGCCTGTTTACCCGCACCACAACCTTCATTGCCCTTATAACGCCCTTCTGCCTTCCTGCAAACACGCTCCTTCCTTCAACAACATCACGGCAACTTGCATAGCCTTGTTCAAGGCATTCCTCCTTTTACTTGTTCTGCATCCGAGTTCCATCTCCCCTCTTCTACTACACAGTATCTATCTCACCATGTCTCTTGACATCACTCCTTCCAAGCAGGTGAGCATTGCCCTCTGTTGTTATTGACCATGCACCTGATGCACCGTGTCCCTGCTTGAGCTGATCACCAGACAACCAGGCTGCCTCTGGCATGCAGTCTCTCAAGATGGAGTCTCCAGTGAAGAAGCTCAACCTTGGAGTCGCCAACAAGGAGAACAAGGAGAACGAAGTCCAAGATCCTGATGTTGCCATCGTAATCCATGACATCGACACAAAGCATGTTGCCACAAAGGCTGTCACCAAGGTCGAGGATGCGCCTGTCAAAGCCCCAGCACTCCGCCCAGAGGAGCTCGATGAGCCCATCCTACGGGAGAACCCTCAGCGCTTTGTGCTGTTCCCCATTCAATACCATGAGGTACGTGACGCGCTCAGTCCCACCTGCCCCCTGGTCCGACGCGTCAAGCATTCATAACACTGACTTACCTTGGTCGTACAATAGATCTGGCAGATGTACAAGAAGCATGAGGCTTCCTTCTGGACTGCTGAGGAGATCGACCTGTCCAAGGATATGCATGACTGGGAGAACCGCCTGAACGATGATGAGAAATACTTCATCTCCCACATCCTTGCCTTCTTTGCTGCCTCCGACGGCATTGTCAACGAGAACCTCGTTGAGCGTTTCAGCTCCGAGGTTCAGATCCCCGAGGCACGTTGCTTTTACGGCTTCCAGACCATGATGGAGAACATCCACTCGGAGACCTACTCCCTCCTCATTGACACATACATCAAGGAGCCGGCACAGCGCACGCACCTCCTCAATGCCATCGAGACCAGTATGCCTCACTCCTGTCCCCTGGCCGTGCTTCTCAGCTTGCCTGCTAACATTGTTTGTCAGTTCCTTGCATCCGCAAGAAGGCTGACTGGGCCCTGAAGTGGATCACTGATCGCGAGTCGACATATGCTCAGCGTCTCGTTGCATTTGCTGCTGTGGAGGGTATCTTCTTCAGCGGTGCCTTCGCCTCCATCTTCTGGCTCAAGAAGCGTGGTCTCATGCCCGGCCTGACCTTCTCGAACGAGCTTATCTCCCGTGACGAGGGTCTCCATACCGACTTCGCCTGCCTCCTGTTCTCCCACTTGAGGAACCGCCCCAGCAAGGAGCGCGTAACAGAAATCATCACGGAAGCCGTCACCATCGAGAAGGAATTCCTAACTGAGGCCCTGCCTTGTGGCCTGCTTGGCATGAATGCCAAATTGATGAAGCAGTACATCGAGTTCGTTGCCGACCGTCTGCTGCTTTCACTCGGCAACGAGAAGATCTACAAGGCCGCCAACCCCTTCGACTTCATGGAGAACATCTCCCTCGGCGGCAAGACCAACTTCTTTGAGAAGCGGGTTGGTGACTACCAGAAGGCTGGTGTCATGGCTAGCACCAAGAAGCCTGTGCCAAGCGAGGAGTCTGGCTCTGGCGCTGAGGACAAGGCGAATGAGAATGGAGGTGACTTCACCTTCGATGAGGACTTCTAGATGTCTTGACCCTGTGCCACCTTGTCATGTCCCTGCAATTGGTTGCACTATACATCACCACTCCTGTGCACATGCATTCTGTGTGGGCATAGAAGGTTGGCAAGTATTGAATTGTTGTTTTGATGGCATCGGCCATGTTCCTTTTTTCATTGGGCGTAGCCTTTATTCCCCACTCAAAGCTTCAGTGGCTATTGCCACGGTTGGTTTCACAGGAGTTGGGGGAGTTGGAAATTGCCAGGAGTCATCTTTGCTTCTGGATGGAATAATTATTCTATGGCAATGAGCCTGATGCGAAGGTATGATCTCGGAGCTGTCCGATTTGTAAAGTAGACCCTCACAAAATACACATCAGTGTCTATGATTGACTGAGCCTCCGAGTTTTGCATTTAATCAAGTGGTATAAGGATAATTTGCTGTAAGCTGGGCACCACCATTCTCAAGTCTTTACAGCTTTGGTGGAGTATTTCCCAAGCACCTATGTGATGTGCCAATGCGGGTATAGTTTTAGAATGTAGGTAGCTGCATTCAACGGTGCTTCAGACTGTGTCTTTGCTTCCCGGCCCTCCTGCGCCCCTTCTCTCACTTCTTTCCCTTCTTCTTCTTCTTGCCCTTGCCGCCATCGCCCCCGCCCATAGCCGGCAAAGCAGCAGCAGCAGCAGCAGGCACCGGTGGTGTTGCCGTTCCGGCCGCGGCCGCAACCTCCTCCTCCACCACGGCGGCCGTGATGGGCGCCGCCTTGAGCCCGCCCATGTTGCGCCCAAGTGAGCCCAGCATCTGCACCAGCCGCCCGACCTCGGCCGCCTTTGAGGTCTTGTACTTGAGGCACACGCCGCTTTCTGGGTCGAACGTCTTGAGGACGAGCTTGCCCCACGGCGGTTTGCTGGCGGGCGCGTCCATCACCAGGGTGTCTGCATTTGCATCGGTGGCGGCGGCAGCGGTGGTGGCTGCGGCGGCTTTCTGTGCCGCGCGAGCTCGGGCGCGGGCTTTGGCCGGTGTGATGGAGTATTTGGTGGTGACGCGTGTCTACACGGGGGAGTTGGTGGGTTAGGCATCCATTTGTTGCAAGCAAAGAGGAAGGGGGACAAGGGCTAGGAAGGGAACAAACGGTTGTTGGTCTAGCCTCCAGCAGCTGGGAGGAGAGTGTGAGCCACTCTTGGGAGGTCTCGAAATATGGCATTGGGTGCAAGTGTGATGGACTGCTTGTGATGTCGGACCTGGTCTGGCACTTGTCAGGTGTGCAGTTGCATCTGGAGGGTTGAAGTTCCACACTGGCAAGGTTGTCTGACTGTGAACAAACAAGCTTGTGCCCCTCACGCCAACTTCACCTCCACCAACAACTTCTTTTGAGACACTCTAAACTATGTACAGTCAAGTTGGGACAAGAAATTAAACAAGTCGTTTCAGAATCATCTACTGCAAATACAATGTGCAGATTTCGTGTTTGGAAGCTTTCAAGTGGTGACATAGCTCCACAGATATCCTCCAGGAGCATCTCTATTCTTCTAATCTTTTTTGCCAACGGGTATCATGGCCTCTCTTTATGCTACTATGCGGGCAAAATTCAAAGCTGACAGCTTCCATACTCCTCTCGTAACCAGTATCTTGATATCTCTTCAGCAGATGGCTCATACTAAGTATACCTCTGCTTTCCGTACAAGCTTATTGGTTTGCTCTGCTAAACTCAGAGTCAACATTGTGTGTGGCAATATCCTTGCCAGGTGAGGCAGGAAGCCCTTGTAGATCGCAAAGATGCCCTCAGTCTTGATGGTCTTTGCCAGGCAGTCAAAAACGCCCTGGTAAAGATTGCCATTTTGGTTGTAGAGGCGGGACATGACAGTGTCTGTGCTTGGGTTAGAAACAGCAGTTGGGTGGTCCGGGCATTGCTAGAACCTCACCAGGTGGGTGCATGCAAATGCACACGACAAAACCACTGATGGTACTGCTGCTGAGATGCAATGCCGGTCCCTCCTCAATGCCCGCATGCTTCATCAGCCTCCTCTTGGCAAAGAAATACGTTGGCAACTGCACTGAGCTGCCGAAGCCTGTCCTGATCATCGCTGCGCCCACGCCGCGGTACAGGCCTCCCAGCCCCTCCTGCGTGTAGATCTGCCTTGTGCCATCCACTGCATTTCGGTAGACGTGCTGCGTGCCGACCGGCAGGGATGGCGAATAGCTCTGCAGCCGCGTCTTGACCAGGAAGAACGGGCTTCCCGCCGCGGCGCCGAGGATGCCAGAGCCCGCGCCACACAGCATGTTGATGCCCAGCGACTGCACCTTCTCGTCTCCGAAGGCGCCCCTCGACAGCGTCTTGCGCATGGGCTCGTAGAAGCCCAGCCGGCAGCCGTTCAGCAGGATCTGGTATATGTATGCGCAGCCGATGCCACGGTAGATGCCGCGCATGCCCTCGTTTCGTACAATCACTGAGACGCCATGGATGGGGCCGCGGTAGTGGTGGGGCTGGTGGCCTTTGGACTGGAGCTCGCCTTGTAGTTGCATGCTGTCCCAGGTGGGTGTCGTGTTAGTCGTGGGAAAGGATGCAAGGGGCAATTGATGAGCGCTCACCGAATCTTGACCGTCTCAAAGGGATGAGTTGCTGTGACAGCGCCGCAGGCTGCTATGCCACCAGCAATGAAGGCACTGAGAGCTGGTCAGCATATCGACATGGCGACAAGATGGGGGCTTTTGGCACATACCCTGTTGTTGTTGACATGGTGCCTGTTGGAGAAAGATGAGGCGAGGTAGGATTTGAAGGATGTTGTGGATGAGGATGTCTTGAAATCAGTGTGGCAAAGGAGAGGATGTCCTTGGATAGGATATTATCAGATAGACTTGGTGGCTGAAGAGGTATATATCTTAAGCCCTGGATATGCTCATACAATAAATATTGGGAAGAGCTTGTAGATTGACTGGCGGCACAGGGCTCTCCAAAGCATGTATAATTGAACAGGTCACTGCCACCCCCACAATGAGTGCGGCAATAGCTGTGATAATTAGGTTGGCAGCTTCACTTCAGCAACTGGGTGGTTGTAATATCTCCATTCATACTGCCATTCTCTGAGCCAGTCTGGTGAACTACTTGGTACTATGGTGGTAGGGATAATTAAAAGCATGCTGGTCAGACATTTGGTCCGTGCGCCACACTCGCCAAGAATGCTTTCACATAGTAGGGTGGTACAGAGCAGGTACCAGACAGGTTTTTCCCCCCTCCAGTATGGTACCATAGTAAGGATACCGATACCCTATGTGTACATTGATAGGTACCTCCTACTGTACTAGTAATAAAACGCGGCTCATACCTGAGATTGTTTAGCCCATTTCTGATATCTAGTCCGGGATAACACAGAGGATTGCATAACTATAAGAAGGATTAAAAGACTGTAAATTTTAGCTACAAACAAATTGTCTGATTTCTCTTGCTTGAATGAATTAATTTTTTAATTGAACTTTATAACGGCACCGATAAATTCGCTGAATTATAAGCAAAGAAACCAATGATCTGTCTTATTAGTTCAATATTATTCTATTTATTTAATTACGGTGGTTTTCAACGGATACGTTATTATTTTATAGTTTATTAAGATTGAAAACAGACTTTCGCACTAGCAAAAATGGAATGTTGTAATGGTAGATTGTTGGAACAGTAGTAATTGCAGTGTAATCAGTCAATTGTATTGTCAAGTAAGTTGACTGTACTGACTGCAAGTTGAGTGTATTGTTTTGTGGGTTGACTGTATTGACTGTAAAGTCAAGTGTAGTATGTGCCCAATTCAGACTAGGGCACAAGCCAAGCAATTGCCATACAAATTAGTGTGCAGACCGGCTAACAGTTTGCCAAACTTAAGACAGAACATCTACCACTTAACCATACAATACTACTGTTACTTTGAATGATTCAAATTGACAACATTACAAAATCTAAAGACTTATCAGATAAATAAGAATTATCAACACTAATTAATGTCTATCAAGTTAAGCATAAATTGGCTAGGTAAAAGAAAATGCTCATTTCCAATTGCGTTTTGTATTATATTACAAGGTAGAGAGGATTTTACGAAGGATTCTACTGCTGCATCTGCTGTTTACAAGTATCGAAAAAGAAGACTTCTACGTACGTTTACTATTTACAAGTACCTAGAAATGGCGACGGTATCGCTATTATTGAAAACACCAAAAATCTTTACTGTATTCAACTTAAAAAAATGTCAAGATTAATGGTTAAAAGTCGCAAAGATTGTTAAGTTAATAAACAACTAAGTTAGTACTACTACAAATGTTACTATTGTAAAAAAGATCAAATTATACGGCCTTTAACAACAAATAACAATTAACAAACAACCTTTATTCCTACTTCTTACACTAAACATTACCTTTTACATCATTTTCCCACTTTACACCACTCATTCCCCTCTCCCCTTACGTTACAATCGTCAATAAAATACATTAAGATCGCTATTTCGAGCGACAATACCAAAAATAGACAGGTCGCGCTAAAAAAAAAAGCCACGTTACGCAACCTTATACTGAATCGTTAAATTTCTTTACTCAAACTATCAAGTTCTTACTCCACCTAATTTAATATTGACTTGACAGTCAAATACTACAATAACTTTGGAAAACTCAAAAATAAAAACCGTAGAGGCATTTGGATCCTTTTTTATCAAGTGCTACAATAAAGGTCTCTAGTTTAAAGATATTAATTTCGAATCAACAAAAAACAATTAATTAACTACATTAGTTAATTTATACTCAACTTAAATCTTAACAAAGTTAACCGAGAGACTGAGATTTTTGAAAACTTTTACGAATACTTTAACGATTGGATTATCGAAATATAAAAAAAAATCTCGAAAACAGTTTAAAGTATTGATAGTGTTGGTAGGCCTTAGACGTTGCAACATTGTTGATTCGATTGGTCGAAGTAATAGTAGTATTTCAGTAGTTAGATGGTAGATGTATTGTTCTAGGTTTGGCAGACCGCTAGCTGGTCTACACTATAATTTGTATGGCCAATTGCTTGGCCCGTGCTCTAGAATAAAGTGCAGTGTACTGCACTCGACTTACACCTAATGCGGTAAGTCCGCACAAAGCAATACACTCAACTTGCAGTACAGTCAACTTTACTGTAAGTAAAGTTGACCTACTGCACTGCATATAATACTATTCAAACAGGTAGGCTTTTATTGTTGCAACGTATTCGATTCAAATCACTGTAGTCGAAGTAACTAGTGCTGCATTAAAATTGGTTTTGGTTGATAAGTTGTAAGTTTTCAATCTGTATACCTACAATACCGAAGTTTTTATACTCGGTAATTAATAGGAACGGGTTAAACGTTAAAGTTTTTATGTTTAACCGGTTTTTAAAATACGCTTGGTACGTTAAAAACTAATAGACTTTTACTTCGACTAATCTATATAAAGGTTTAATATAACGTATTACTGTATTGTTCGGAAGCTTATCCCTTAATTATTTCGGTAGTTTCTGTAGTATAATTCGTTTAAGACTGGTGGTAAACTACGTTTATGTTTACGTTATGTCCTAGCTATTAACTGTAAACTAACCGTTTATACTAGTAGTTAAACTGATAGCAATCACGATAATTAAACGTTAACTGATTTCCGGATTGTAAGCGATTAAGTAAGGATTTGGTTTTTACTTTTATAACCGTATCTTGAAACGATTAACCGAAACTTTGAGTACGTCCAGTCAGTGGTTTTTCTATTAACTTTATAAATTATCCTAAACTGAAAAATAATAACGATTTAATCTATAAATTATATTAATGTTACGAGTGAAATAACTCCTCGTATAAAAAAGCTGTCAATCTTTGTTTGGTCGCTTTTCTTAAAAGACTTGGCTGGTATATTAATTATACCTTTCATAGGTAATCGAAGGGCAGAATTTCCGTTAAACTTTTCTTTTTAAAATACCTATGCTATTTTATATACCCTTTTAGGTCTATAGTCTTCGTTACTATCATTTTTTTTCGTTTGTATCCTACTTTTAGGTGGTTTTCTACGCTGTCGACGTTTTATTGGTTTGTTAATAATCGGCTCAAAAGAATTGTCTTGGTTTATATGCTTGGCTTAGGGGTTATCGACGTTAGAATCTTTATTAAACTTAAATGTTTTTTTTACGGCTTAATCTATATAATTTGAAATGTAATAAAGCAGTTATCATTTTCAATTATTATATTTGGGTTTATAATACTAAATATTTTTTATAACCTATTTTATTTACCTGAATTTCGTTATATTCAAACTTCAATTCAAAGGGTAAGGATAGTTCGTTTGTTATTAACGGTATATTACTAGTATTAAGAGCGTCATTAACCTGGCGGCGTGCCGGTTCCTTTTTCAGTTCCTTCAAAACTTTGCTATATATTATCACACGTTTTTGGGTATTTTATAATCGTAGTAATTCAGTCGTTATACGTTGGTAAGCCTTAAATATCAGTAAAGTTAGTATAAATCCATTAGAGTTAATGGTATTGTTCAGGCTCTTTACCGCTATTTACAGCTGTGTTTATTAATTTGTAAAGCTTTTAATCTTCAAAGTCATGATATCGTAAGCTTTTTACAAAAAAAGTAAGGTTTTTCGAACTTATTAATACCTTAGTAGGCTGTAATAGGGACCTATTTATATTAAATTCGTATAGACTTAATATTAACTTAAAACTTTATCGTCATAACGCGAATACTAGCGTTGTAAGTTAATGCTATGGTCCGACCTACGATGGTAAGCCAAGTAGGTACTAAATGAGATTTACTATTGAGGAACAGAGGAAGACTGAAAGAGGCTACCGTGGTCTAACGTACAGAGCCCTTGGGCAGGGCTAATGCCCAGCCCATCACGTGCCCTCATACGTACCTTGCACGAATCGTATCCGGCCTATACCTGAACCATACCCTATCTGCGCCCGAGCCGGGCCCAGGTCGGGCGTTGCCCATCTCATTACGTATATAGTCACATAACTTATAAGCTTAATAACCAACAGTCTAAGTCTATGATATACACTTTTCTTCCCAGATGTTACAAAGGTTACGACATCCCTTTAGATAAAAACTGGATGCGGGTTATGCCCGCCTAATACTCGAGTCGAGCGTAGTTCAGTAACATTACATTTAATACATCATATAACGTTTTGGCCGGCTTACCTTATATTGCTGGCACCGTATAATGCACCCGTCAATACGCTGTATAAGGTATCTTTCTTGTCGCCGACTCTGTATAACGCACACGTTAACGCGCCGTATAAAGAATTCTTTTTACTGCTGGCGTTATATGACGCACCCGTTAACGCGCCGTATAAGGCATCCTTTTTACCGCCTGCGTCATATAACGCACCTTTTAACACGTCGTATAATACCACCTTTTACCGCTGATATCTTATAACACATTATATAAAGTTAGGATTCTGCTTTTAATACCGTATAACGTACCCCGTATAATATATAACCCTTGCTGAATCCGGTTCGCTAGTTCCTATAAATACGGAGGCCTTTATGTAGTCTTTAAAATTTCCTCATTTTTTTTATATTACCGCCTCCTTTTCATTAATTACCCCCATTATAACCCTTTTAATTTTCTTTTATATATATTAACGAATCATTTACGTTAATATATCTTAGCCCTTTTTCTTAACTTATTATTATAACCGAAATATATAACGGTTTTTCTCTAAGTTACGTCATCGCTTGCGTTTTTAAAAGAGATAACGAGCCCCCCCATAAGGTATATTATCTTATTATATACTGATACCATATTGTTAAGTACTTATTATTACCCCTTTACGTTATAGGAAATCTCTTCGTTCTTAACAATAATAAAAATAAAAATAAAATTTTTCCGTTATAGGCTAAAGACGCCTACATGTTATATATTCATCGCTTTTTAAATTTTAACGTTTTTTTTTTTACGTTAGAATTTATCGGGCATAGGAATGTTACGTATATCGGAAGGTTCATAGCAAAGTAAATTTACACATAAACTCTATAATAGATTTAACTGTTAATTAACTTTTTTACAATATATTTAAGAAATAAACCTATTTATAACCTTGTCCGGTTTATCTACCATTTTACGTTAATTAATCATTACGATAAAAGATAAGGGTTATATCATATCATATACGCGTAAACATTAGGGGGATATCTTGGGTTATAGACCCGTTTTTATCCTCGCCTTTTTTAAGTTAATTAATTAGTTTACTTGGCTCCGTAATATCACTCGAACGTAATTTTTTACTATTATACCGGCCGTATAAACCGTTACCCTTTTAACTATACGCTTACGCCGCCTTTTACTTTCGGGTCCATCCTTACCCCGAATCCCTTCGTCGTTTTTTACTATATCGCTTATTTATAAAAATAAGACGCCTTTAGCTGACCGGGTTTTAATGTATAGCGTTTTCTCCTTAATTTATTTTAACTATTATCGTATACCTTCCCGTAATTTTCATGTAAAAGGCTAAAATCATATAACCACTTAGATTATATATTTTATAACTAATATAATTTACGGCTTATAAAATGTTACGAACGATATCCAAAACTCAATCATATCATTTATAATCTTACCTGTATTTCATTTATCAACCTTAAACAAAAACGAGGTAATTGGGCCAACTGCGAACAGACATAGGATCGTACCCGGGCCGATTACATTACCCGGGCTTAAATTAACGTATTAGAATCTTTAGTAACTCGTCAAAAAGGTTACTCCTTCCGCCTCGCCCTTCGTTTTACTTTTTATTAACCGTTATCGTCGGCCTTCTTTAACGCCCGTCCCTTTTAACGTTATTCTTTATCGTCAGCCTCCTTTAGTGTCCGTTCATTTTCGTATTATCTGTTATCGGCCTTTTTTTAACATCCGCCTCTTTTCGCGTTATCCGCCCTTTTTAACGTTGCTTTATATCTGTCCCGCCTTTTACCAACCCCCCTCTTAAACGCCTATTAGTTCTCGCTGTACCTTTTACTGTTCTCCTCCCCTAATATCGCTTAACCTTTGGAACCAGTCGTAATATAGCTTCTAACTTTAATAATATCAGTATTCGTAAAACTTAAATAATGATAATAATAATAAATAAGTGAATTTTCATTAAGATATAATAAAAGCCGTTTTATAATCGGATACATATCTGAGATAATCGGGAAGTATTTACTCGACTTGAACTATAAAATTATGATTTTATTTAATAATAAATTTTTCTTTTTATTTATAAGTAAATTGTTATTTTGAA
This sequence comes from Anisogramma anomala, assembly GCA_038502455.1. Classification (NCBI taxonomy): domain Eukaryota; kingdom Fungi; phylum Ascomycota; class Sordariomycetes; order Diaporthales; family Gnomoniaceae; genus Anisogramma; species Anisogramma anomala. The sequence goes on from JASMMZ010000003.1 coordinate 25,048,445, forward strand.
GGTATAAACGATTCGCCCAGCGTTTATCCTCTAGTAAAAATTTGACCATATTATCAAAATACCGGGTTATCGTAAACCCGAATATTATCTTATTTATTTTAAAATTTATCCAAAGTTATAGTATATTCATTATTTTTCAATAATTCCTACTCCGGGTCATTATAACCCTTTTACATAACTAATGCGTAACGAAACCAGGCCCTTTTCGTCTTTACCGCGAAAATATCCTATACTTTCAATTCCTTGTATTTATCGTCCCTTATATTGTTAATTACTAAAACTATTCCCGGGTAAATATCGGATAAAACTTACGAAAGAGAAGGGTTTGAAATCGCTCGTTCAATTAAATTTATATAAAATACCGGATATTTACTAAGGATATCCAATACGATATTAAACGGGCTCTAAATATTGACTATTTGATATTGATTATAAAGTTAATTAAGTTTTTTACTCGGACGGTTAATTTAAATATTACGAAAGTTTAATTAAATTTAGTTCTTACCTTATATTATTTAGGCAGACGTCGCCTATAATTCGCTGCCGTTTTTATTTACTATTGGATATAAGCTATTACCGCCTGGGCTAATTCCGTTCCCTTGCATAAATAAATGAAAAACGTAATAACTCGCCCCGTCGAACTGATTAACGACCTCGTATCCCCGTTTACCTTTAAAATAGGTGATATTTCGTACCTATTTACTAAACAATTCGTATTAAACCCGGTAAACATCGACTTCCATTTATTTAATGTAAGTTAACAAACAGGTGAATATAAAGCTTAATCGTATTACAAAAAGGCGATGACGATACGGAAGTAATTTTAAACTTTTTGGTTTATCTATTTAATATAATTATTTATTTATAAGTAATACATTATAAACAAAAGTTATTCGACTTTTACTGAAAAATAAAATGTCGTTCAAAATACGCATACTTAATCAGAACTGCGATTTTTAATAACAAAAGTTCAAAACCCATAGAATTTCCACTACATATCCTAAAAAAGTTTTGTATATGTATCGGCAATTATAAACTATATAGCTTTTAATTAAACAAACTTAAAAAGGCGATTCGTAATAACTAATAAATATCGAAATTCGTTATTAATAATTAATAGGTGGATTATAAAGTCGACCGAAATATATGTTGAATATAGGTCGAAAATAAAAAAAAAGGTTAAAGGAGGCTTTATCGTAAGGTACGACGAAGTTTCGTTCCGTTATATTATATATATATTTGATATAAACGTCGAATATTTACGATTATCCCCTTTTAGCCGTAATTCCATTAAAAACGCGAAATAAAATGTTTTTACCCAGATAAATTATAATAGGCAAATCGTAGATTTACTATAATATCCTCTTTATTAATAATTTTTTTACTTGGTAATTATAAACGATCACGGTAACGTAATACCTTTCGCTAATCAATCCCGTAATTTATAATTTATAATAATTATGTTACCCTAGGTAAAAAGTGTTTAAAGCCCTCGAAAACCACTAAAAGACGAACTTTATATAATGTGTCGTTTATTTTTTTTATTTTTACAATTCTGTTAATATACTCGCGCCGAAGATAAGGAAATTACTCGACGTTAAAGATACTAACGAACCTAATGCAGACCGGGTTTATAGCGATACCGTTAATGCCGCCGTATTAAAACCCCCTAACGTTATCCCCAATAACGACTTGGATACAAGCCGGATCCGGGGAGATATCGCTTTCAGCGGCTTTTCGAAAGCCCTCAACCCCCTTTTAAGATATATATCGTTATAATTTAGCAACTAAGCCCCCTTGTTACCAAACTCCTTTACGTAGTACACGGTAATCTATATTCCTTTAATGTATAAATTGATTAATATTAAGTTTAATATAATAATATAAATAAGCTAAAATCCATACATATAGCGTTTTTTAACTTCGGGTTTATTTTTTAATTTATAGGTTAACGTATCCGGGCGGGCGCCCTAAGTTACGAGCTTATATAATAAGTAATATTCAAAAACTGAAAGAATTTTGATCTATTTAGTCTAGCGTTCCGAAATCAATTGTAGTAAAAAAAATACTTTAATCTCTTGCAATCCGTTAAAATTGTAAACGGTATACGGATATTATGTAATTCGAAAAACCAAGCCTTGAAATAGGATATTACCGTGAGGAACTCTTTATGTAAATAATATAATTACGTTTTATATCCGTTAATTGTGCGAAATGGTAAACTATTAGCTTTAAGACATTATCTTCGTCTCGTTACGATAAATACCATTTTAACGTCGTTTCTGAACAGTTAGTTTCCATTATTATTAGTCGATTTAAATTTTAATAGGTTACAATCGAAGCCATAATAAAAATATCTTTTAAAGTTTAAAATACATATTTTTCCCGTTTCGTTTCAACTTAACGAATACTTTACTTTATTGGGTAAACGAAATAATTCGCTAACTTTGAAAAATTATTAATAAAATTAGGATAATATTTAATGAAACTTAAAAAACTTCGAACCTTTCAAATCGTATATAGTAACTTTTACTTACGGATTACCCGGACTTTTTCAAGGTTGGCTCGAATACCTACCCCAACCGTTATAATAAAACCCAGGTAATTTACCTTTTTAATTACGAAATTACACTTTTTTAAGTTTAAATTTAGCCATGTATTACGAAAACAATCTAAAATCACGCGAATTTTCGTTATATAATCCTATTTGATACTTAAAAAAAATCAAAAATTCGTTTAAATACGTTATAAAAAACTCATTTAAAATTTACTTCATTATATAATCAATATATCGTTAAAACGTCGCCGGCTCTTTCGCCAATTTAAAGGGGGTAATTAATTATTGAAATAACATAAACCGCTTATGAAACGCTGTTAATTTATTTTACCCAGGTATTATTCGAATATTTAACTTCGTAAGTTATATCGACTTCGATAACATACGTAGGGTCTCTTCAATTAAAGGCAAGGGAAAACGGTTTTACTTTACAATTTTATTTGTACCTGATTATCGATATAAAACCCTTATCCCTCCCCCGGTTTACGAATAAATAATACCGGCGTCGTCGTCAATAAAAATTTTACCGAAACCTAACCCTTATTTATTAACTTCGTAACCTGTCGTTGAAACTTAAAAGGTTAATCCCGTAATATTGAATATAACAGCTTTTAAAGCCGTTTTAAAAACATTTATCTTTATTCGGTTTAATATAAATATAATAATCGAGTTTTCCCTTATATAAAGGTAAGGCTATAACCTTATATTTATTGAATAAGTTACGAGATACAATTAGTTTCGATGAAAAACGTAATTAATTCTTTTTTCCTTAACAATAATCGTCACCGCGACTTACAAATTACGCGTTATTTTGTAAAAGTACATGATATAAATTATCCGAAACGGGTCTTTTATACGTTATTTCTTTACATAAAAACGTTACGTTAATTTAAGGAAAGCCGAATCCATTACTCCTTATATATCTCTCGTCCTAAAATATATTAATACTATATCGATAATTAAACTTTTTTAAATTTAAACCATTCAAAAATTACCGCCTGTATTTAAAGTTCCCCATCAATATAGTATTCAAGGCATTCAACAAAATATATCCCGCGTTATTCCGAAAATAATATATACTAATATCGGGTTCGACTATTTATTAATATTTATACAACATTTGACTATTTAGGTAATACGTTTATTTTACTTCAACTCTAATATTATACCGAGATCTTACGAATATAATAGCTGAATTTTCTTCATCCTACATTGTTATTCCAAAACTTCATTTATAATATAATCATAATTACAATTGAAATCGACTTAAGTATTTAAAAAGTAGGTGTTATTAAAAAGTATAGGGATGAAAAATAGTTTTTTATTTATACGTCTTTTAATTCAATTAAACTTTTTTATTATATTTTAAAATTATATCTTTAAAGCTATATAACCCACAAAAGAAACTATATTTAAAAGTTAGGCTTTTCCCGTCGTCGTTAATGGAAAACCTTCCTTTACCTTTTTAACTTAGGCCGAATATACTTACGTAAAAGGTAATATTGGACGGAAATTATAATTAAATTAATCATAATTAGATAAGTTATAACGTACGTAATGCCTTAAAACAAGCTTGACTTAACGTTCCTTTATTATCGCTTACGTTGTTTCACGTCTTTAATCCTAAACGTGTACCAAAAGAATTTTTTTAAAATAATTAATCGTAATATCGAAATAATTAATCGCGATTAATACAGATTTTTAACGAAGACGTTTAAAAAGTATAAATTCACATTATAACCGTATTACTATTCAGCTATTAAACTTAAAAAGGTTTCGTTAATTAACGACCAAAATGTCGCTTTAAATCTAAGGGCTTTAATTTATTAGCGAGTTTACGGCACTTTTCCAAAGCTACAATATAATTTACCCAGTTAACACTTATCGTAATAAACCTATCACGAATACGTAACGATACGCGAAAACGTAAGTAATTATACTTTACAGCTAAGAGCTAATTTAAACCACCTATTTAAATTAAAAGTATTTTAAATCTAATAACGAATAATATTAATAGGTTTTTATTATTTATAACCAAACCTTCGAATTCGACTAATACCTTATCTGCGTAATAAAGATTACCGAAGGCCGCCTTAATATAGTTGAAAAATTTCCCTATATTATTTATACCTTCGTATCCTCCGGTTTCGTAATACACTGTAACCGTTTACTTTATCGTTACTATATAATATCCCTATACGTAAAGAAACGAGTACCAACTTTTTTTAATTTATATTTTATTTGCTTTTAATATAGATTTCATCGTGTAACTTATCGCCGCCTACGTAAAAGCAAATTCGTTCAATTACGGTTGGTTATATCGTTTTCGTCCGCCCTAAACCGGTGAAAATCTAACGCGGATCACGGCTAATTCAGCTTCGAGTTACTAAATTTTCGCGATGACTTAAACGAAGTCGAACATAAGATCGATAATTAAAGTGCATTAACTCGGTTATTACAAGTGTTTAACAGCCGATACTATATAACCTACGGTATCTTGAAAACGAAAAATATCGGCTTAAATTTGCCCTGAAAAGACCGAACGTATATTTATAAAGGTAGGAAACTAGGTATTTGCTAACGGCCCATCCTTTTCAATAACGCTACAATATAACGTCGAATTATTAACGTTTATTATCGATTCGTTCATTATGAATGTAATTTCTTCGAAAAAATAAAAGGAACCCTTAATAATATATTATAATCCGACTTACAATAGTAAGCAAAATAAATTCCAAATAGGATTTACCATTAAGGTGCGGGAAAAAACTAGAAAAGGTTACCGTAGACTAATGTATTGGGCTCTTAAGCAGAGCTAATACTCAACTAATCACGTGCCTTTACACATGCCATACACGGACCGTATCCGACCTGTACCCAGAACATGCCCTATCCGTACCCGGGCCGAGCCTAGGCTGGGCGCTGCTCATTCCGTTACGTACACAGTTATGTAACCTATAGGCTCAATGACCAACGGCTTGAGTCTATGATAGTTAATACGTTTGGTAGTCCCACGTAAATATCAATCCATAAATTATGCAATAACTTTTACTTTTCCTTTACCATAATAGTCTTAAAGAGTTTAAAACCGTGATAAGCCGTGGCGGAGTTTATAACGTAAAGCATTAGTTTGCCGTCTAGTCAAAACACGTTTACAAAAAACCCAAAATCAAAGCCTCAATTTTTTGACGTAAGGTCAAACCTTAACGGGGTTTAGAACTATATTTAACAATAGTAATAAAGTCGTTCCATTTCTTTTAGCGTTTGTAGGCTTATATCTTTGTAACCAGCTATCTTTACAACCTTCTAAATCTTATTAATTATCGGGTGGTTAAACCGACATTATAAATGAAGAAATTTTAAAATAGTTAGGTTTGATACCATTAATTTTGTACTGTAAAGGTAGAATTATAGATGTTCCTATTTAAAGTTAAGTAAAAACTTTTCACCTTCTTCAACTTAAACCAGTTAATCAGTTTAAACATTAAAGTTAATACCGAGGTTTCTTTCATCTTTAAAGTAGAAAAATTAAGCGACAAGGAATTTTAAATTTTTTAAAAGAATAAGGTTAATGACGGTATTAACTGTCTTTAATCCCAGTAAAAATAACTCATTTTTAGTGCTAAAACCGACCTTAGTTTTACCAGCTTTCGTATAGTTAAGTTTTATAATAGTATTAGTATCCTTTCGTAATGCGAAGTATTAAGAATAACATCTTGTTAAATATCGCGTTGCCCTAACATCCGGTATAATACCTCAAAACCCTGCTTTATATAATGGTATTAAATAGTAAAAATGTGTATATGGGCAGGGTTTTTAACTTTATATCGGCAATAAGGGATTTTATTTATTGGGAGACATAAGAATACATGATATGCGAGTTATTACATGACTTATGAACCAATACCGGTATTATGATATTAACTTATAACCTTGGTTTCCCCTTTTTTTAAGCTTCTTTCCTTTAAAATATATAATGCATAAGACGTAGTTTTGATTGAGGATAAATGAAAAATGAATATTATATATTTTCTGTTTTAATTTGTGTTTGGAAATAGTATAACTTATTTACTCCCAACCTCATTTGCCGTAAGTGCGATATCTTTTAACTTTTAATGTAAATTTTTTTAGGCAACTTAAAGACTTTTAAAAAAAGAAATAATTTTCTCCGTAAATAGTTTAATTACGTACTGAGTGTCGAGTCTTCCGTTAATTGTGCTAGCTGAGCTTTTTGATCTTATGGTTTATATAATGCGTATAAAAGGGTTGTTTTTTTGTTGTCGTCGAATTTTGGGGTTTAAAGGTATATAGTGATCGAATTTAAAACCCGAGCCATTACAGTTGTTAACTAAAAATATAACTAGTTAGGAAAACTCTTTATAAGTGGCTTCAAGGCACTATAGGGCGTATTTAAACTTTCTATAGCCCGTAAAAACTTGGCGGATTTACTAGCGAAGTACGTTTTGTCTGGTTTCTACGTTTACTCTTAATTATCGGCAAAATATCAACCTATTTATGAATATTACTATATATCCTTATAGATAGTATATATAGGCCAAATATTAGTGCACTGTATTGCAGGGTGCACTCCTGCAGAGCGCACGATAACGTGTCACGCTGCAAGCTGTACTTTTAAAATACACAAAGTGCATTATGTATGGATCGGTCTGGAATGACTATTCCAAACCAACGGCAATGCGTGGATCGGTTTAGAAGAAGTATTCCAGAGTGATACTTTTTGGATGGAGGGCTTATAAGCCCTTACCTGTAGCGTATACCTCTGGATACTTCTTCTTAACTTATTATCTTTTATTATATTACAATACCAATTATTCTGATTACCTTTTAAAGACCTTATGTTTACGTGAATATTGTAGGCTTAAGACCTTACCGATAATGATTAGTAGTCGACTCATTCGACTACAGATAGCCTAGAGAAAGAAAAAGACAGACATACGTTGAAATACCTATAGTGAAATGCTATAGCGGTCCTAATTATTTGTGATTTAACACTTCGTTTTTACAAGAATTATACGCTGACGTGTACAAAGACTGTCAAGACTAAATAACTTGAAAAAAGAAAACTTTAGTACGATACTTTTAATCTTTATTTGGCGCTTTATCTTCTAAAAGCCTTATTACGCAATTATTAACCCTTGTTTGGCGCTTTGATGCACACGAACACTTCTTGGAGAGCGTCCTATGATGTACCAGGCCACGTAAGCTAAAACCACCAAGTTTCGGAACCCTTCGCTAGGACCTATCCGGTTTCCGACAATTTATACCAATCGCCTTACTAAGATCGGTTATACACGAATATTTAAACCGGCCGCCTTAGTAACATCGGTTACACACTAAGCAACTAAACCGATTACTTTACTAAATTCAATTACGACACACTAATCCGGACCGACCACCGAACACCGGATTATATAACGTACCTTTCAATAGTCACACCCCTTATTTACCCTGTTCGCCTTACACTTCCTTTACCCTATTTGCCTTATTGTGTTTACCCCATATGTTCTCAATTTAGTTTTTGTAACGTTTGAATTTTCCTAGCCGCTTGGCTAATATGGTGTTACCAAACGTTAACAAAACTAATTTAAGACGCTTGACTGGTTTGTGGTTATACCCTATTTACCGTTTGAAACTTATTTACACTAGTAAATACTAGTTATCACAGTTCCAACCACTTTGATTACTTCATTTACTTTGTATTTACTGTTTGCGGGATATATCACTCTAAAAGTTGGATATGTAGCAAACAGTGAATCCTATCATTACCAAAGCCTTACGGATCCAACTACGAATCAGAGGCATTAATACTCCAGGAGTCAGGAATGACCGCCTTATAGAGGCCCTATTCGAAACAACATAACTTATCGACGTATCAGATGAGGAGGATAAAGATTTGTATCTGACGGAATTTGTAAGAGGATGTTACCTTACGGACTAAAATAGACTGTTATTGGAACTACAGGGACGAGGCGTAAGACAAACTAATCCTATACCTGTACCCCAAGCCATAAATAGAGACCCTGAAAAAGAAAAACGACCACAATCCTTATTTACTGCACAAGTATAATATACCCCTATGTAGGCATATACTTTAGAACAACACTGAACACTAAACCATTTCCCGAATACTGGAAATAGCCCGATCGGCTATAGCAGAAGCGGCCGAAATACCGGAAATATCTCGATCGATTACGGAATGATCAGCTAGAACATAGAGAACAACCCGACCCTGGATTTAACAAGCGGCGCCAAACGTTAACATGTATCTTACGGACCGATACCTGAAAATTACGACTCGTATCGCGACCTTTTACCACACCACTTCCCCACGGATAGGAGCGACCCTATAGAGATAACTAACTTGACTAGGAAATAAAATGAGGATAATACCTATAGTGGTAATCTCTACGACGTACTTGATAAAAAGATATATATTATGTTTAATACGTATATAAAACTAGATATTGAATTATTTTAATTTTATATTATCTTATCTGGTATACCTTTTGGATAAGCTGAAGAATAATATATGTACTACTTTATATAAGTAGATATATTTACAAAGAGTTATAATCGTTTAAAATTTCATTTCGATACAAAAATTCATTATAAACTTTAAGATAAAGATTAGATCGGTATAATATAGGAGTCCGTGAAAAACTAATAACAAAACGCCGATAAAAACCTATAGGAAATACTTATTACCCTGTTAGCAAAATTTCGGAAGTGTCAGGTAGCCTTTGGACCGAAATATAAAAGCGACAAACTGTTTATTTAAGAAATAACAAAGGCTTATCGTAGAAATCCGAATTTCGATTTTATACTTTTTAAACCAAAAGAGGATTTCAAGACTTTTTACGTAAGCTTTAAAACATCGCTCGAAACCTTTATATACCGATAAATAAGCCTCGGATTAGTATTTATAATTAATAAAACTGAAAACGACGCCTAAATCACTAAAGTAAACCTCGTCGAAACAATTCACCACGTCTTAAACCGAAAATTTAAGGTTTATCTGAAGTAAAACGAACGCCTAAAGTATAGGTATCAAAAAGGAAATACTAGTAATAAAACATAAGAACAATCGTTCGGAAATGAAAAAAATATACCGAAACTATATCAATACTTACGAAAAAATATACGGAGCCTTATAGGTTTATAAAAACGGTGTATAGTATACGGTAAAGTCGACTATTAATTTACGAACTACCCTATTTACGAATAAATCCAAACTAAACGATAATTTTAAGCCGAATATAATTTTAAATATCAGATAAAAGCTAATTTTACAAGATACGTAACATAATACAAAGGTATTAATAACAAACTTGAAGTATACCCTTATAAAAACACGTTCGAAAGAAACGACTTTAAATAGAACGACGTCTACCTATTAGCTTACGACGATAGAAACGCCTAATATATTTTTACAGACTTGTAAAATACCTTCTTTTTACATATTACAGGCCTCAATTACGCAAACGAAGTGTTTAACGTCAATATAGCGTTGTAATCCATCATTTCTAATAGATACGAAACCAGGTTTTAATGTATTATACCTAATATTATCGTCTACGGAATCTTAACGGCCGGAAAACGACAATTCAACGTACTTACAGCGAAATTTTCGATGTTTCGGCTAAACCGAATAGGAGAATACCGAAAAGTCCTATTTAGTAAAGATAAAACAACGTCGTCTGGAATAATTTTTATAAATACGCGTTTCGAAAACACGTATAATTAAGGCTATTTACTTAACTTAGCTAAAATTACGAGCTTTATACCGATGATTCGGATACCTAATTGCTAAACGCCTTTTACGTTGGCTTTACGTTGTAAGCTATATATTATTCATCTACACCTATTACCATCATAAAGTTAAAAAGGAAATCCTGTAAGAAAAGACGTACTTACAGTTATCAATTCTTTTTTGTTATAATTGCCGGCTTTACTTATAAGCCCTACAACAGTTCAAATTTCGCCTTTAAAACAATATAAATTTTAACTACGAAATAATTATTAATATTATGTATTAAAACAGCTAACCGGTTCTTTACGTTGTCAATATGGCTATCTTATTCTAGGCCACCAAATTTACCCAATCCGTTTTGACTATAAACTATTAAAATGTTTTAGTTAACTGTTAGTTAAACGTTGAATTTAGGCTTTTCAACTGGATTAAAAACGATGTCGGAATGGCTTTTAATTTTACGTTATAACCTATAAAAACTTGGATAACCGAAAATTAATATAAGCAAATCTTAGTAAAATACCCATAAGGTATTGGTAAGTGTAAACGATACTATAAACCATTAAACAAAGCGTATATAATATTATTGAAAAAACTAAAGTATATTAATTTCAAAATAATCTATTCTTTAAATGACGGTTAATGTTATTAACAACACTTTTAGCCTAAATAAGTTTATCCCTACGCTCCTTATCTTTAGTACTTACCCAAGGATCCATATAAACTTTGCTCTCTTATTATCTATAGTGTAAAGGGCAATGTTATAACCAAGGATATGGAGGCTTTACTCTTACTACGAACAAAGAATAATGTGTCTAAAACGTTGGCTACAAAAAACGGCCTATGTAAAACTAACGTGTTGGACCTATTATTACAATTTAAATTTTTAATTTGGAAAAAGAAGAATGGATAAATTAGACCTTAAATGATTAACGTATTTCAAGGATATAATGTGTTTGTAAACTTACCAAACAGAAAGAATTCGTTGCGCTAAATAATAATACGAAAATATAAGAACAAGGTAAAAAAAAACCGACTCGAAACCGCAGGACGATTTAAACCGTTAATAAAACGCGACTCTAAACGAAGAATTTAAACCGAATTCAACTTTAGCCTTACCCTTAAAACGTGAATCCAACCCGATGACGTTAAATAAAATCGGCTTATTTATATTAAAACCGCTAGAACTTCGACGTCGAGAACGCTCTCTTGATTCGAAAACCAAAAAACGCCTTAGGAATTTTGCCACAAACTCCTTTATTATATAAAAGAAAATGGAAAACTATAAGCTTAGTCTAAAGCTTCGGAAAGAAGGAATTATTAACACCTTAGATTATTCGTATAATTTACCCAGAAGGAAATCTTAGCCTTCATCGACTATGGCGTATTTCGCTCTGAATGCTTTAACTTAGACATTTACAACGTTTACCAAATCTTTCCAAACCTTTTCGTTCACGAAGTTGAAAATAAAGCTGGAAAGCCTTACGAAAATACCCGTCTGATTATAAAGAGATATAACGATAAAAGTAAAAAGGATATTATAACCCAATTACTTATATTAAAATGGGTTAACCATTATTTAATTTTTAAGTTCGCTATTCACCCTCATCATTCATATTACCTGTTTGTTAAACTTCGATATATAACGTAAGCCTACACCTTATCAGAAAAACGATTGAAACAATGGATTTACGCCGACATAACTAAAGACCTTAAATAACACTACCCACTTAATACGATTTTACGCATTATAAAACCACTTTATGGCTTAACCAAAACAGGTGTTTACTATTATAAAACATACTAAAAATACTATTAAAAATGAAACGAAATAACTAACTTTATATTCAACCTATACCTATTAATTTTAACGGCCATTTCGGAGGGTTTTATACGAACAGGTATGTAAACGGAAGATACCTTAATGTTATATAACTTCTTGTTTTCCGTATTAAAAAAGAGGGATATTTTAAAGGCCGGCTTGAAAACCAAACTTGAAACGTTTTTAATAAAAGATGATGTAATCGATTTTAATAATGTTACGACTACCCTTTGAAACAACACTTTAAGCCTTACGAAAAAAAAACTGTTAAACAAGGTTATCTTTATCACTTTAGATAACTTAAAACGAGCCGACGATTATAAATATTAACGTATATACAGCGCTTAAGTTGATTTTATAACATAATTAGAATTATTATTTAACCTTTCAGTCATCGCGTAATACTAAACCGATCCGATGGACGATATGTATAAGACGTTTAACAAAAGCCTTTTGTGGCAAATATACAATCCAAAACGCGACTTATAATTCGTACCGTTGAATATAAGTACAGTAAAGCTATTTGTTTTTATTAACGGCTTTTTCGCTAATAATAACGACTATAGTTTACAAATCGGCTTCGTCCTAAATCTCGGTGACAAAATACTGGTCCGAAACGGCTTTACGTTTCGAGGAAACATTATCTATCAAATCTTTACTAAGTGTAAAAGGGTTACGAGAAGCGTCCAGTTTTTCGAAGTTTATTATATGGTTAAAGGTTTCGATTCGAGTATTACTATAGTAATGACGGTCCGAATAATTATTCCTAACCTTGATTTACGTCCTATCCTTTTTATCGTCTACATTGACTTCTTTTCGCTTTACGAATATCTAGTTAAATTTGGTATTACGAATGAAAAGCGTTTGATAATCGATATTATAGCTTTACACGAGTTATATAAATACCGTAGAATCTAGAAAATAAGGTAAATTAACGGAAAATCCAACTCAATAGATACGATAACCAATATTACGTCGAACAGAGTCCTAAAAAACACTTATATCGATAAATATACTGTTTATTAGGGTACTAAAAAGATTTTACGACTTTAATAAACTACAAAACAACGTTTTACCTTTATTTAAACGGCCTATTAGTATCGATAGTGGATTTTTCCTTTATCAGACACGACTATTTGTATCGATCCCCGTTTTTATTTTTCTTTTTTCAATTTTATAATGTAGCATTAATTCTGGTATATTACCTCTGTTTTTTTCGTTTCATATTACGTTTATTATTTTAAACAATTGTTTTATAAAAATCTATAAAATTAATATATAACTTACTACACTATAGCCGGGTCCACCAGCCCAGCCCCAAGGGCATCTATCCATTACTAAAAGGAAAGGGCGACGCCGTAGCGTTCCTACCATCCTCCTCATCATCCTCTCCTTTTATATTAACGTTACCGCTATTAACGTTAACGACGTTATAAACGCTAACAAATATGTAACTCTATACTTTATTGGTTATACCACTAGGCAAAAGTATAAGGGAAGGATTACCATTTTTGCGACGATATATGATAACGTCGTCGAACTCGTTTATGTAATATATACGTAAGCCCTGTTTCTAGGCGACGACGGCGGCTACCGTCTCCTTAATCCGCCGGTTAACGCCTATTACTAATTAGTATCAGCTTATTTTGGTTATTTACGACGATTTTTTTTTATATCGCCCTAAATGGTATATTTTTACCAAAAAATATCTTTAGAATTTCAGTGAAATTTACCAAAAAGTAGGTAGGCGCGTAACAAAGTTTTGGCTTACGGCCCTAAAACTACCGGAATAGGGGCGTACAAATTATTAGTCCGCTCGTAACGGTGGCAACGAGCCGAACGGCCCCCGTTTTCGTAGTCATCGCTGATAAATTTACCTATGGCCGCGGACGCAATATACGACACGTAAGGCGTATCTATTAACGGCTTACGAATATGGACCACGGTATGTCGTTTTAACATTTAACGCGTTAAAAAAGCTTTACGGCGTACCCTAACGATAAGAAGCTCGAAACAGCGAAAAGAATCCGCTTTGTATTTCTTATTTATAAAAAAAGGGAGTAAAAAGCCTATAGAAGAAAGGACTAAAATGTACATACTTTAGCGCAATTATGCTAAGCTACGCTTACGGCGTAAAAGGGCCCCTACAATTAATAGGGTCTTTACCTGTAAGAAAAAGGTAAGGTTTATAACCTTAGAAGCCTACCGCTCCTTTATCGAGCTGGGAAAGGGAAAAAGAAAGAAAGGGGAGGAGGAGGTCAGGGCGGCGGCGGCGGGGAAAGGCGAGGCGAAGGAGGCGGCTAGGCTAGGCAGCGTAACAGCGGCGGGACTGAGCGGCGTAGCGACGGCAGCGGTAGGGTTTGGAGATGTAGTGGCGGGCGGGGTAATAGGAGCTGGCGACGTGGCGGCAATGAAGGAGATGTCGCCCGAGGAGGGCGGGCTGTTACTATTGATGGTGGTGGTGGAGGCAGTAGTAGCGGTAACGGCGGCGGCGGTGACGCGCCGCCACTTATGTGTTAAACAGTGCCTTAAAGTTCGGTTTTTACGCGTTATTTAAATAAAGAAAAGGTCAGTTATAGGTATTGGTTAAATCACTCATTTATTCAAACGATTTTTTTTAGTTCAAGAAAATAAAGGACAATGGAAATACAGCCTGGTATAATTAAAAGGAATAAAAGTTAAATTAAAATAGGGATTTGTATTTATATGAATTACGTACCTTAGAAAGAAAAAGAAAAGAAGTTTTACATAGACTGATAACGATATATATTTTTATGCCAATCTAATGCATCATTACGTAATTACCTTTAAAAAAATCACCCTTATATAATTAACCCTTATAGTACCGGCGCAATTACCTTTGTCAACCACGAAATGACGTTATTACCAACTATATCACCCCTATTTAACTATACTAATCAGACTCTAGCTATAAATACTACCTTGGTTGAACTTTACTAATCTTAGCCGAACTTAAAACACTACATCGGCCAAACTTTGCTAATCCTAACCGAACTCTTTAATTTGAACCTTTTACGATTGATACGGTAACAATACTGTTATTACGAAAACTGGTTTGGATCTTTTATGATTAATATGGCAACAATACTATTACTACGGAAACTGTTCATTTAAACCTATTACAATTAATACTCAAATAATACTGTTATTACTAAGCTATAGGTACGGAGTATATAAGGAAAAAGGAAAATATTACCTGTATGAATATTACTATATATTCTTATAAATAGTATACATAAGCCAAGTAATAGTGTACTATATTACAGGGTGCATTCCTACAAGATACGCGATAACGTGTCACGCTATAGGCTGCACTCTTACAAGACACAAAGTGCATTATATAAAAATCCGTCTGAAATGACTATTCTACGTGGATCTGTCTAAAAGAAGTATTCCAAAGTGATACGCTCTAGGTAGAGGGCTTATAAGCCCTAACCTGTAGCGTACATCTCTGGATGCTTCTTCTTGACTTATCATCTTCTATTATACTACAATACCAATCATTCTTATTAGTCTTCAAAGACCTTATATTCACGTGAATATTATAGGCTTGAGTCCTTACCAATACTATTAGATATTTGATTAAAAAAATCTATTTTACTTTTCGTCTACTTTTTCATAATACAATATATAAGGCTACTTCATAATGTTTTAATCTGTGTAATACTTGGTAAAATGAATATTGTATTCCAAGTAACCTTTAAAGCTATCGTAAATTTTGCCGAAACCGAAACAATTAATCAGGTACCGAAAGTAGTAATCTTTAGCTTAACCGGTAAGTATATTAAGAAATAGCAAGTAAAAAACTGGCAATTAAATCCTTACTTAGCGGTCAATATTATATATTAGGCGTGGTTTAATGTCTAAAAGGTCGTATGGCTTACCATTATACTTCTCATTTCCTCCTCATATTTTAACCAACGTGGAAATTACCGGGTATTCCGTATATACTATAAATACGTATAGAGGTGGAAGGCTGATATAAGAATCTTAAGGACTCTTCTAGTCCCTCAACTATTATTAAAAAAGGTGTTATTATTAATGGGCAAGAAATTTACTTTTATCTGAGTTTTAAGGGAACAATCTAGTAGTCGTAATTATAGTAGGCTTACGCGTAAAGCCGTTCCCCTTTTAATTTTTCTGTTAAAAACGGACATATTAACAGGATTAAAGGAAAAAGTTTCAAAGGTTTCCACCACGGAAAATTTTGTAATTATTGGTAGGGCCTTAGATCGTTGCAACGTTATAGATTAGATTGTTCGAAGTAAAACTAGTATTGTATTAGTCAAGTGGTAGATGCATTGTTCTAGGTTTGGCAAACTGCTCGTTGGTCTGTACAGTAATTTGTATTGCCAATTTTTTTGCCTGTGCTCTAGTGTGATATGCAGTGTACTGCACTCGACTTATACCCAATATAGTAAGTCTATATAAATAATACACTTAACTTGCAGTATATTCAACTGGTGGCTTTTTAGTTTGTGTGTGTACGTCAGTATAGTTAACTAATCTTTTCCGGTTAGCGCTAAACAGCGACCTTGTTAACTTACTAACCCCTGATTAATTAAAATTAACTTTTATACTGAATTGCACCCAATTACATGTAAATTGACTCCATTCAACCTTAATTGCCCCGTTGTTCTGAGGTCCGAGTTTATTAACTCCTGTGAAATATTCTTCTGCTATAGGCCTTCACAAACTTTTACTTTAGCTGTGCCAATTAAACAGATCCATATAATTAATTCTCTGGCAGTCTTTCATTTTGCCAGCATATTTCTGGTCTCTAGCACGTGATTTGGACTTGCCAGGCAGCCTATTAACGTAGCCCTCGATGCGTATAGTTAGCCTGTTGCTATTCATAAACCTTTCTAAGCTCTTATTCGGTATTGCTTTCGTCATGGAATTAACAGGATTGTTTTTGCGATTAATATATTGGAATTCCTTAATCTTCCTTTTTTTCGTACGCTATACTTAATAATATCAAGTCGATTAATAAGTGCTTAGTGGTTCAGTGCTTTAAAAGTTTTTCAAATAGGCTTCTCGAGTCGATACAAATTACTACTGGGATAAAAGGAATTTTTAGCTGCCTAGTACTAAAGTTAAGAGTTTCCCATAGTATTATACCTACGTTAAAGCCCGTTATTAAGCCGTAGAATTTTAAGGCTTAAACGCTTCGTATAATCCTTTTACACTTGACGAAGACTTAATAAATTAAGCTTTCAATAATGCTAAACTGGGTTTTCCGCCTATATTCGTTAACGAGAGTTATTAGGAAGTCGATAAGTAGAAATAGATCAGTATTATTTATAAAGGACCCGTCCATAAATATCATTAAATTAGCCTTCAATAAGGCGATTAGGATTATATAAATTCCGTAGTCTAGGTTCCGCATCTACTATTTAAGCCTTTTATTTAGTTGGTTAAAGTCTTTATTTATTGGCTTTAATGCTTGTACCGTAATAGATAGGTCGTATAATGCCTCCAATTAGCATAAATAAACGATATAATTGCTACGGGCACGTTGTTTAAGGTACCGTTCGACTTTAGCTGTAATAGTCTTATTAATTGTGACCAAAATAGTACACTAACCCTTTTGGAGAAAGTTAAAGTCGACATTAACACTAAGTATACAGTTTAACGATTCATTGAAGTTAAGTTAGCTACCTTTCGTTAACTTCTTTATCGGCTTATAGTTTTAAAACTTGAATCATAAATAATCCACTATTCCGATTATAAAACTAGCTGTTCCAATAAAGATAGCATCTTTAATTTACATACTCACCTCGCCGAAGTCTTTCTTTTACGTTATTAGTACGTAAGGGTCGTATATTAAAAACTTTATCGCTAATCGTAACTTAAAATGCGATTAGTAGGTTAAAAACCAATAAATGTTTGCTTTCACTAATTCGTATAGTAGATTAATACATAGTATTACCGTCTTTAAAGGGTATATATTACGTAATTTTTGTAACAACTTTAGTAATACGATCCTTTGTAAATCCATTGTTAATTACGTAAAAGCTTATGTTATATAACACCCATTAAATACAAACTTACTGGTAATTTTAATTAGTAAAATTGTTATTAAAGCTACTATTAAGCGTTAGTTGATTTTCTAAATCATTAGCAACTACGTGTAAATCCAGGTTCTACTTTTATCGTCATATTTCTAGGCGATTAAACGTAACTTTTCGTACGGTCGCCCTGTAGTATTGCCTTTAACTTAGTAAATAATACTAGACTTAAAGATGGTAATATTTGGGTTTTAAAGGTTAAAATCGGGTTTCAACACAAATTATACAACCTCTCGAGTTGGCAAACCGTTAATCTAGACCTTGTCGTTTTTTTTTAAAAAGGTTTATCACAGGTTTTGATAATCCCTTATATTCGGAGCTTTAATACTACGTCTTCGTCATCCTTTTTTTTTTTTTTAATTTACCTAAGTAGTATTGTAAATACGGCCCGGTATATATTTTTCCTTTTTAACATTTCTCTTCTTCAGGGGTCACCCGCACCGACGACGTTTTATCGCCTTGTCAATAACGGATAGAGGAAATTTGTATTAGTTCGGTCGTTTAGCTTAGGGGTTTTTATTGTTAGTAACCCTAATATAAGGCCTAACCAAAGTAGTTTGGAAAGATATAGGACTGTTAGTAATTTTAATAACCACTTTGAAGTTCGCGATACTTGAAATATTATATAGGTTTTTCTATTTACCTAGCTCCCGCTATACAAGGACTTCACTTTGAAATGGCAAAGCAAATACGTCGATTGTTATAAGGCCGTTCCTGGTATTAAGGGAATTATTAACCTAGAGACGTACCGATTACCTTTATAGTTCTCTTAAAGCTTTACCGTAATCCTTAATACGATTCCAAGTACTTGCCGATGGTAGAAATTTATTCGTTAGGCATAGGTATAATTCGAAAACCAATAAAGTTGGTACTAGGCTGTTAGGGATTACAATGTCGTTTAAACCTTTCACTGCCATTTTTAGGCGTGTCTCTGGATCCGTAAAGCTTTTAATTTTCAGTATAACGATATTATACGTTCAGCAAAGTAAAACGTATGCTTTTTTAACCTTCTTAGTACTTTAGTAGGCTTTCACAGGTACTTGT
Source organism: Anisogramma anomala (assembly GCA_038502455.1). Taxonomy (NCBI): domain Eukaryota; kingdom Fungi; phylum Ascomycota; class Sordariomycetes; order Diaporthales; family Gnomoniaceae; genus Anisogramma; species Anisogramma anomala. The sequence continues at coordinate 25,067,731 of JASMMZ010000003.1, forward strand.
TAACAATAAATACCTATTAATTTAACTTTTTCCTAAAACTTCGCCGCTGTAAAGTTAGTGCCAATATCATGGACGATAACGTTAGATAGACTTAGGTACGTGTCAATTCACAATATCCTTAAAGTTTCCTATGTAGCTTTTATCGAAAAGGACTTTAAAAACTTAACTTCGTAAAAAAAGGTTGTGGAGTTAGCTACGTAAAAACAAGGTTTATTATTCAAGTAAAATACGTTAATAAAAATCTCGCGATTAAAATCCTTGTCGTTCTTCATGTAATTTTAAATTTCCTGGGGTCTTAAGCATACGTTTAAATGTGGTGAAAAAGCCTTTGAATAGATTTTAGGGCAAATTATTTCACATTTTTATACCCTACGGACTTTAGGAATTTGTATAGCCTGTTAACGGCTGGGTAATTAAAACGCCGATATAGTTGGCGTATCTCTGACTCCGTTAGGTTTAACAATACTACTTCAGGGACTTAAAGATAAAACTATGGGTACCCTCACTTAAAGGCGAAGGGAAACCTTTAGTCGTTTTTAACCAGCTTGTTGTTTTATTGTAGAGGGTATGCACTACTTGTGTATAAGCCTGGTCTTGTTGTTGTTTTATGCCTTCTAACTTGTTGTCTCGTGCCTTCTCACAAGACTGCCTACTCATGAGTACACCTTCTCACGAGTGCACCTTCTTATAAGTCATCCTTCTCATGAGTACTTGTTGTTATGCCCTGGTAGATTCCTTTTCATTTAGTTTTCGACTTCAAATACAGACCGGAATACCACTATACGTTCATACGTATACAAAGAACAACACTCGTCTACGTTGACGTCAATGTCAACGCTAAGGGTTTTTATATCCCCTAAGTAAAAAAAAAAGGGTTTGTGATTTAAGGATGTAAAACTTAATTATTCTTATAACAATTTAAACTACTGTTATCTCTAATAACGATAGTTACTCTCCTGGTTTAAAGCTAACTTTAACCTTAATAATATCGTAGCGATTAACTTTAGTAGCTATTATAATTTTCCTGTGTAATACCACGTATTACGAATTAACTTTTATCAAATATCTTGTCGCCCTTGTATTTGGCATAATACCTTGAAACGTATAGTCCGCATAATGATCACGGATATTAAATATATATAAGAGAGTAGGGGTATAATTAAGATAAAGTTAAGGGTTTTTACTACCTAAGCAGTATAGGAAAGCGTAGTCAGCTAATTATTTAGCTGTGCTGGGAGCAGTATCTTTTTATTATTTAAATTGCTTGAAGTTATTATCGTGATTAATTAGATCGTCGTTTTTAAAGTCTGTAATTCAATTTAAGTAAACCTATTCAAAAGTGATAGAGTATTAGATGTAGTACATTAACTTTTTATTATTTCGCTCGGCGAGGGGTTATCGAGTTAACTAATAACTAGACTTGCCACAAATCCAACATTTTTTATCACTATTACGACGATAATGCTTACGGTTAATAGGACCGCTTAAATATTGACTTTGTTGGCTCTAATGTAGTTGATTCCTCTAGTTTATAGTCTATAGGCTAAACCTTAGGCGTTGAGGGCGTCCGTATTTGTATTTGTGGTTGACTTAATTAATTAACATAAAATCTTCTTTATCTACGTTAGGAAAGTTAAGTGCGTGTGGGTATATATTAAACGAGTTTAATGTATGCGCTATTAGAGTAGTGAATGAGGAACGCAACTAGTTAAAAAGCTTTCGCAAGTGGTATTTGGGAGTTATAAGGCGTATTCGAACTCGTTAACTTCCGTACCTACTTCTCATACCTTCTTGCGAAGTATAGCTTTGTTAGCGTATGCTTTTTCCATTACTTATTAAAACAATCAGCTTATTAAACATCTGATTCTACATATCTATTGGTATTTCCTCCTTTTTCTTTTTCTTTTTCATTATTATTGTAATTCACCTAATAGTGGCCCAGTCTATATGATATTAGGCGAGGTAAACATCGTATTCAAAGTATATTTTTATGGCATCATAATTTTTTCGAAATGTAGTTGTTCTGGTAAGGAATATTAGGTAATAGTTCTTAGTGTACCGTGTAAAGAATTTGAGTAATAATAGGTAAACCCCTGAAAGAGAAACTTCTATTTACTTACGAATATTCAAAGAGAGTATTATCTTAGTATCAAAGAGGTTATGAAGCTTCCAGTTATACTTTTTTACGTCGTTTTAGATCTTGGCAAAGTGTGCAAGGAGTTTATAATTGGTATTAACCAGTTTAACAAGTTTTAGGGGCAGGTTGCGAAATTTATCCTAGTTTTAATTGTGATTTCCTAGTAATTTAAGCTTTATAGTTTCCGAGGCGCGGTATTCAGGGTAATTGCTAGTCTTTTGGCTAAAAGGGTAAAGTCCTATAGTAAGACCTAGGGTGGGCTTTTGTATGTATGAAAACCTATCATGTGGAGGTTTTTAAAGAGCTTGGCTATTTTAAGTAAAATACTAAGGGGGAAGTGGGATTTAAACGCTTTAAGAGACTTGAAGATCTTACTGAATTAACTGGTGTAAAACGTCTACATTAATACCTCTAGCCGTGTTTGCAACCGTTGCTTTACGTGCTTTACCAACGCTAAAGGCGTACTCCACGCTATTACGTGGAGCTGCTAAACTGCCGAATAGGTTAACATGTTCCTTATCTCTAACGCGTAAAAAAGCTTAGCTTATATAAGGATAAAGGCGAGGTCTCTTAAATCACGTATAAAGGCGATAAGGTTCTTTAATACTCTTGTTTTAGGGTGTGGGTCTTAAGGGCGTTCCTAAAGCTATATTGAGTCGAAAAGCTCTTATAACAACTTTGTAATGCCTTATATTGATATATAAAATTCTTACCGCTTAAATTATGCCTTAATCCTTAACTAAACTCCTTTTTAAATTAAAATCCACATATTAATGGTTCAGTCGTCAAAAAGGTTACGAAAGTTGTTAAAGGTGTGTTTAGAGTCGTTAGTAGTATTATACCTAACGATATAATAACCAACGAAGTTGATAAAAAGTTTTTCTGTTTAATTTTTATCGACATTTAACGCCTAAATATCCTTGTTGTAATACTTGGAAAAGGAAATTTCGAAGGTTTTAATTACTTTTTTTTATTATAGGGTCGGTAATAACTTCAAGGTAGGCGCTAGCAGTAGCCATGTTAACTTTCTTTTTTGGTTACGAGAGATTTAATGATTTTTGGGCGTAGGAACTTGTTGTTTTGGTGTAAAGTCACGTGGAAACTTAGCGATTTATCGTGGAATCGCGTAACGTAGCTTTTTCGGTGTGACTTAACGACTCTTGGTATTTTCGCTTAAGAAAGTGATCTTAGCGATTGAATTGGCGTAGGAGAAGTGAAAAAAGTGAAATAGGGGTAAAGTTTTGGTATATAGTATAAGGTTAACGGGTATTTATTATGGTTACTTAACTGTAAGACTTAGTCATTTTGATAGTAGTAGTACCCATAGTAGTACTGAATTAGCCGTTTGAGAATTTTCCGAACTTTGAAACTTCTAATAGTCAATCTCAGCGTTTTTAAGAAAAATCTGGTGATGATTTTTTGTTGTTTTCAATATTAATACCGTTGCTAACTTCAGATTACCTTTATAAGACTGATACAACCTAAAAGTCTTTTCTGTTTTCCTACTACTGTGGACTAACGCAGTACTAATAGAGGTCTTTTGCAAGAATTTTTTCTTTACCCTAACTACCGTAGCCATAAAGCGTTACCGGAAAGTAGCTTCTTTCTCTAATTAGTCAATCTATGCTTAACTTAATAAACACTGATCAGTATTGTTAGGGTCTTAGATCATTGCAACATTATCGATTCTATTAGTTGAAGTAACAGTAGTATTACATTGGTCAAGTGGTGGATGCATTGTTTTAGGTTTGGCAGACCGCTAGCCGGTCTACACAGTAATTTGTATGAACAATTGCTTAGACCATGCCCTAGTGTGAAGTGCAGCATACTGCACTTAACTTACACTCAATGCGGTAAGTCTACACAAACAATACAATCAACTTGCATTACAGTCAACTTTACAGTAAATAAAGTTGACCTACTGCACTGCATATAGTACTATTCCAACAATAATACTCCTTTTGGTGTTAAGGGGTACGTTGAACATTTTATTTAATTAATTGATGTATTTAGAGGCTTCTTGATTATAAGTTATTTAATTATTCACGGCTAGTAATATTGATAAGTTGCTAACCTTATATAAAAGGGGTTGAAAAACTTATTTAAATTTGGGCATTAATTTGGGAATAAGTTTAAAAGCGTTAAGGAATGCTGTCATTAGCGATAACTTTAGCCTTCCTTTCCTATAGCTATGGTTGATTTTCATCAGTAGCGTATTTATAAAGTATTTTCGTTAAGTTACCGTCTTTGTTAAGGTTTGAAAGAAAGAAAATCCCTCGTTTACGTAAATTAACCCTTAACTTTAACTTTACTAAATTTTTGGTCTTTTCCCATATATTTAGGGTTCAGTTCCTATAAAACTCGATATAGTTCAATAAATATTGAATGTTAATATCTTAATCTTTGTGGTCTATGTTGAAAATAAAGTATTAGACGTAATTAGTAAAGCGTTAAGGGGTAAAATCTTCGTGAAATTCCTTAATTTAAAGGTTGTTATCGAAATGTTTAACGAAAGTCATTCCAAAGACCTTAATTACCTCTTTCCTAGCGAGGTAGGTAATAATATAAATTCCGCTGTACTTTAAAATCATCGTATAAAATTAAAAGGTATACAGGATAAAAAAGTAGTATAAAGAGGTGAGTTGTATGTTTGCCATTAAAGTTGGTTATTGGTAGGCCTTTATCATTGCAACGTAGTCGATTAGAATCACTGTGTTCGAAGTAACTGGTGTTTCGTTGATAATGTCGATTGAGATGTGGAAGTTCTAAGTTTGGCAGTCCGCTAGCCGGTCTGCACACTAATTTGTATGGTCAAACGCTTTGGCCTGTGCCTCACTTTGAAGTGGGAACCTACTATACTGCACTTGAAGTGCAGTGTATTCAAATCCCACAAACTACAGTCAATTTTAAGTACATATAATCAACTTTACTGCAAGTAAAGTTGACTTGACTGTACTGCATTTGACTACTATTCCAACATTAGTGTTTATAATTAAAGGTTGTAGGATTTAGTTCTCTTTACGATTTTGAATTTTTAATAGTAGTACCCGTAATAGTATTAACACAAGCGTTTACTAACTTCACGACTTAAAAACCTTTCTGCGGTTAATTTGAACTTTTGTTTTTGGAAAAAAAACTCATTTAATAAGGGGTTTTTGGTATTTTCGATAATACTAGCGATATCTTCGCCACTTTCAAGTACCTGTAAATGGTAAACGCACTTGAAAAGTCTTCTTTTTAGCTACCTATAAGTAGCAAACGTAACTTAAGGGTCCTTCTTAAGAATCCTACCTCTACCTTGTGTAATTATAAAGTATAACTGGAAAGTAGCCTTTTCTTTTTCCTAGCTTATCTGCGCTTAAATTTATAAACACTAATTAGTATTGGTAGGCCTTCATTATTGCAAAGTAATCGATTCTAATCACTGTGGTCAAAGTAACTGGTATTGCGTTGAAATTGGTTTTGGTTGATAAGTTGTAAGTTTTAAGTTTGATAGATCGCTAGCCGGTCTGCACGCTAATTCGTATGGCCAAATGCTTTGTCTCGTACCCCACTTTGAAGCGGGTACCTACTACACTGCATTTGAAGTCAATCCCACAAGCTGAAGTAAATTTTTTCAGTTAGTACAATTAATTAAACTGAAAGTTTCATAGCCTTGAGTTTACTGCCTTTGATTGCTATTTCAATATAAAGGCAAATTAAAGTCAAACCACCTATATAGTATAATTCCTATTGTAAAAAGGAAAAGAAACCTATTATATATTCTTTTCGACTTTACACAAATGAATGAACGCTCTGAAGAGCTTAAAGACAAAAGAAAAAGCATAAATAAAAGACTTTTGTTACAGATTATCATTATACACGTTCCAAATTGCAAGTATTTAATTCGTACGCATTATCAGTTCCTACTCATAATACCACTGGATATGCGTTCCATAGTAACAGACAACGTTAAGTAAAAGTTGCAAACTAAATAGGAGAAATTTACGTTAACGCTATCTATCGGTTCATTAAATAAGATTAACAAGCCCCTCAAAACCTTCCCTAGAATTATTAAGTTCCCCGTACCCTTCAAACATTCCCTTAAAATAATCAAACGATTCAAATTCCTTAAGGTTTTACCTCAGATCGTCAAATCCCTTCAAGCGAAGCTTTCTAAGGCAGGTATACCTATATACATAAACCTACCTCAGGTCTTGCCATAGGAATTTGTTCATCAAGCCAAACGATTAACAATTACTCCCATTATCGCGACTTTAAAATACTAGGAAATACCATCAACAACTAGAACGACTATAGTAACCTTTTCTACGAACCTATCAAAATGGTCAATACTAACTACAAACTCTTTAAGAATTAAACGAAAATTTGGAACAACGTTAATGAATATAACGGAAAGTCCTACAACCAGTTTAATATAAATATTATACCCTTTCTAAACATCTTTAAATGAATAGAGGATCCTCTTTCAGGTTTTCATCTTATATTCCCTAGAATCCTTACAAGTTACGCCAACGATTATTACTTAACCTTCCTAACAAGAGCACAAATCTCTAGAGAAATTTAGGATAACATAAATAGATATTTCGAACATAACGTCCACTTGGCATAATATTATACAAACTGAGCCACAATGAAATCAATAAGGATAACAAATAAGAAAAAAATAAGGAAATACCAATGGATGTTCTTAACTAGATGTTTGAAAAATTGATATTATACCAGTACGCAATGGGAAAATCCTATGCTGGCAAAGCCACACTTCGTAAAAAGGTACGATGTCATGACCCAGATAGCGCTTGGGTCAGGAAACGGGCCAGTATGCAACTGCGCCACTGAGAAGCCTGAAGTCTAACACATCAGGCGGGGAATATCTCTTATTTCAGCCATGATGACTAAGTAAAGTCACGATGGATCATGAAGGATCATAGTGATCTAAGATGATCCAGAGAATGGAGGATCATAGCGATCCAGTATGATCCAACCCAGGAAAGTACTGAAGACGGTATGAAGGATAAAGGATATAAGAACACGGTCAGCACCACATAGATAGTATTTCATTCATAGCTCTTTAGTTGTCAATCTAAGTATTCAGTATACACACCTGAATAGCCTAACAGCTAGTAATCATTCTACAGTACGAACAAACATCTTCTTGATATTGCACTTTTATTACCTCTGCTACCTTACTGCTAACATAAATCCTCTGACACCTTCTATTTACTCCCGGTTATTTAGTGTGATTATTACATACGAGCAGTTTTTATGGATGTCAACGTATTTTAATACCCTTTATAACGCCAGATTCTACCTGTAAAGACTTTAACTAGTTGAGGTCCACATTTACTATTGTAATAACCCGTACACTAAACTTAGTTCATTTACACCCCTAAGTTAATAACTTCAGCGATTAGGATAACGAAGACCGCACAATGATATACTATAGTAATCTTAAGTACGGAAAGCCCAAACGTTTCAAATCTGGCCATAAACCATAGCTATAATGATATTTGAAACGAAGGCAAAATTCCAACGGATTTGTTAACCATAAAAACTATTGTCGTAATAATGTCAAAAGGTATTGGATTTAAAGAAAATCCGGTTATTGGTTAATTCATTACCCTTAGACTAATCGCTTCAAACAATAGGTAATGCATTAGACCTAATAATCTACTGATTCCAGGTGAGATTAATTGAACTACATCGTAGATTGCGAAGTTAAAGAGGTTCTCAAAGGTAATAATACGCCAAAGCAAGTTACGTGACATAAATATAATACTTCTGAAGCGGCCCAATAATTAACCGATCATGCCTTTTTATATAGCTTAAGTAGCTAACGCCTTTATATTTATCCTAACCAAACACCTAACTCTTTATATACATTTAACCTTTGCAATTGTTATGCAAACCGCATATTTCAAGGTATTATATTAGATACAGGGCCATTCAGGTGTTTAATAGGAAGCTATTCGCAATACTAGGTATTGAGATAGGAATGTACTACTGCTACGGAGATTAATCTTCAAGATGATGGCAAAACTAAATTTATTTTCGGCTTAAGCAAATAGCTCTTATTATTAGGATGGACGATTATACTAACAATTACTGTGCCGATTATGTTTTACATATTCAAATTTCACACCCCTTTCCTTTTTTCTTTGAAAACATAAAAGCCTTGAGTGTAAACGTTGAAATTAGCATTAATAAATTAATTAAGAACAGCTGATAGTTCTCATTCGTTCTTAAGTGAAGATATTTTTGGTTTATTCCTTAAGTCCTAAAAGCAATAGTTTTATATTTGACGAAATTAAAGATGCATTCATCGTACTGGCGTTTCAATTAACTAGTTGTCGACATGATATATAAAGTTCTTAAGTTGATAATGTATGAAAAAAAGTAATAACCTTTTATAGAAGCTATTAAAAAGCTCTCTTATTATTGGCAAAAGTATGTTTGAGCCCTTCGAAAATTTAATTTTGTACTAAAAAAAGATAAGGATTTCAGTAACGAAATTTTTATTAACGTGTTTGACCTGAAAAATCAATCTGTTTTTCATGTTGTAACCTGCGAAACTTCTTTTCAAGACGCTAAATTTTTTGAGTCACTGTCAGCAAAGGATGTATTATAAACCATAGATATATTGTGAATTAATGTATACTTGGTCTTAACAAACCTCTTTGTTTACAATGTTGGTAAGAATTTTGAGGCAACAGAGTTTTAAATGAATGCTAAGATTATGAGAATACAATGTTAACAAGTTCCTATTAAGGCACACTAGAATATTGGGATGGTTGAGAGGGTATATAAACTAATTTGTAAGGTGTATAATATCTTTAAGTTAGAGATTAGAAGTTTTAATGATCCATAGGAACGCTTTTGGATAACGGTAAAAAGCTTAAACAATATTGTATGCCTTGACGATTTAGCGTTGAAATTATTGGTTTTTGAATTATATCCTTGTTTAACGAGTAAATTTCTACTACCAGCCAGTACTTAAAAAAGTGTTGGGTCATACGCATAAACCTTAATGTAACTACAGAAGAGATTGGCTCATCGTCAAGTCAATAATGCCATTAATACAAAAAAAACCTTATAACAATCAACTTATTATCTTTACCGTTACAAAACAAAATTCTTGTATGGCGAAAGCGAGGTAAATTGAATATTTCATTCAACATCTTAAATATTGTCAACCCTAAAATAATTGTTAAAACTATTGACGATTCTAAAACGTTTTACACAACTCAGGTTAAACCCCATATTGAAACAATTAACGGTAACTATAACAATGATAATGAAGATCTTGAAGGTAAAATAATCAACAAACATAATCAACCTACTCCTGTAATCAATAAGCCTATAAAATATCAATGATGAAACAAACCACTAAAAAAAAGAAATATCAAGGATAAGGAATATATATCGGGACGTATTTATAATACTACTTGAGTAAGTAATAGAAAGAAGGATAATAAAGACTTAGCTGTTGAGCTCCGTGTATAAGGAATCATCAAGACTTTAGATAGACTTTTTGAAGAAAACAATAAAGTTGGGATTAATGGACTCGTTACACGAGAAGTCGTACAATTTGTGCCAAACGCAAATTTAACCTCCAAGACCAAAATATCACCTTTTTTAAGTGAAATATTATATACGAGGTCAAAGGTAAACCTACGCGAAAAATGTACGAAAAAACACGTCTAATTGTTTAAATATACGATAATAAAAGTAAAAGAAAAAAAAATCCTCATACAACTTCCAACGATTTAGAAGAGTAGCTAACACTAAGTGGTCGTATTATCAATAAGTTTACTAATCAAAACTAATAAGAATTATACCTGTAATAACCGTAATATTATCCAAGTATATACTTAATGAACAACTAATTTATAAAATTCGTTTCATTAAAACTCCCACAAAACCTTTGTGATAAATACACTTCGAAAATGATTATACGATGATTTAAATCATTATACGGATTAATTAATGAAATCGTCCATTCATTTCTGGAATAATAATTTGATTGCGATGTTAGGAAAAGGAAAACATCTAAATTTCAACGGATCGTTCATCTACAAACATAATATCAACAATACTAATATCCACTGTAGTTTCTATCAAAAAGGTCAGGGCGTTAACTTAGCCCCAATTAATAAAACTGATGTAACCAAAGCTCAAAGACATCTGGATTAACGCGCTCGAAGTAACTATAACGCGATCATATACTAACTGAAGGCATTTTACGACTTTCCGTTTACGGTATAAGCTCAAAACCTAACAGATAAGGAGTAGGATCGATGAAATAAAAAGTTGGATTGGTAAATGAAGAACTTGGATCGGGAAATACATTCAGTTCCAATTAACATATCGAAAGCTAAATTAATGATCTTGAAGGACAGGTCATTTGTAGATAACATTGACTTATCTTGAAATATCGGATTCCCTATAACTATTGTTCATAAAGACGAATTATAGAACGACTAATTTGAAACTTACGTTAACTGAATGAATTAGACCTCCGTTGAATGCAAGAGAATTACACGAAACGTGATGAATTCGGAGGTCTACAGAATAATAACCGGCTTCAATATAATTATAATAACATAGAAGAACCTTAAGATCATCACTAAACAACTAAATATTTCACTTATACCGGTAATGATTTTTACACACTCGGAAAACTTATTCGAATATCTTTTGAAACTAGGAATTACTATCTATATACGCTTTATAATTAATATAATAACATTTTCTAAAACCTATCAAAGCAGAGAAATTGAAAACAAACCAGATGAATTAACGTTAAAGATTTATCCGGCTAATATTATAACCAAACGAATATTAAAAAAATTGAAGAAGTTAGTAAACAGTAATAGGTTGACCATACGTATTAATAACTATATTAAAGGGCAACCTGAAAAAGTTGAAATGAATGTCGATGAGAAAGGAAGGAAATTAAAATACCCTAATAAACAGGGTGACTGCCAGAGCCAAAAAAAAAAAATTAAAGATGTGATTGATTAACATAGTTAAGGTAAAGATTCACAAAAGTTTGTGGCGGAAAAACTATGTACGAAATTTAGTAAAATCGAAACTTGAAATCGTGAGGTAATTAAATTCAATTTAGCTAAGAAATTTACATGGGTTGCGCCGGTTAATAAAAGGACACTTCAAAGACGACTGGAAATAAATAGTCGATCATAATATCATGCGAGTACTAAACAAAAAGCTACCAGTGTCGAGACAGTAGTAATTACATTATATTCAGTCAACTATACTATCAAGTAAGTCAATTGTATTAACTAAACGTGAAGTATATTGTGTTGTAGATGAACTATATGAACTACAAAGTCAAGTAAAACATATGCTCAATTGAAACCAAGGCATGAGTCAAACAATTAGCCATACAAATTAGCATACAAATCGGCTAGCAATCTGCTAAACCTAGAATAGAACATCTACCACTAAAATATACAACACTACTGTTACTTCAAACGATTCGAATCGACAACTTTACAACGTCTAGAGGCCTATCAGGCAAAACCTATAAACAAGATAGAGTTTTGCAATAGTAAATGAAATTTTATACTAGTAGGTAGAATTTCGCACTAATAGCTCCCTAATAAGCTACCTTTTTATAGGATAATAGGGTTTGATAGGGTTTAATAGGCGGCATACAAAACTACATAATAAAGGTTTTTCGTTTAAGATCTTTAAATGTAAAAAGGAACCAAACTGTGGTTACACCGTAATGTAAGTTTAGAAGGTCACGTTAGTCTATAAGTAACGAGAGACCAATCGTTGTTTATATAGGCTGTTTTCTGGATGCACCGCTAAGCGGGCGGTGCACCGAGCTGACAACGATTTTCATGGCAAAAATAGAGTCGCCAGAAGAGATTCAAGTGGTGGTAAAGCCGATTAGTGATGTTATGGTGAAATAGGATGCATATAAAGTGAAGGTGTTGAGAACAACCAGACTTGAATTTTTTTCTCGGAAGTGGACACTATCACAGTTAATAGTGTAGACCTGTTTCCTTCTTGAAAATATAGTCCATACATATATAACAATAATATTGATATAAAGTCGAAGATGTTTTACGTTAATTACCAATAACTTAATATTATTACAAAAGCCTATATATATCCATTAATTCTTATTAAGTAAGCAGTAATTAATATTTTGCATGTTAAATGATTGACCAAATTCGACATTTGAACCGTTTTCCACAAGCTTTATATTAAACAAGGCGATAAGTAAAAAGTTGTGTTCTGTACTTGTTTCAACTTTTTCGAATAGTTTAGTACTTCATTTGGAATTTCCAAAACACCAACCACCATTGAATAATATATTCATCTGTTTTCATATTTTTTTTCCGATTTGTTCCATGTTTTTCGCTTGAATAACGTAATCATTTAATTGAATAACATCATTAATAACTATAAAGTCATGGTGAAATAGATATTCATCGCCTTATATATAGCTAAAATTAAATTTAATAAATTCAAATACGAATTTAGCGTTGAAACCCCCAAATACTTAAAAATTATTACCAAGGTTGGAATCGGGATACGTATTGACCCGTTGAAGTTTCGCGGTATTTAGGAATGAGCTATTTCATCTCAGTATTAAAGTACATGAATTCTTAAATTTCGATAATTTTTACCAACAACTTATTTTAAGTTACGCGAGAATCAGTGGCCCCTTGATACAATTCATTATCATTAGCCTCTTTCGTTAAAAGATTAAGGAAAAAGTTTCTCTTGAGCGACTAAAACTTTCTTTTGTTGCGAAACCTATTTTTGCTTAATATAACTTAAAAGGAAGAACCTTAATAATAGCTGAATATTCTAGATAAGCCTTGAGTGACTACTTTTCTTAATGTAACGAGATGTAAGTATGTGACTTAATGATATACTACACCCGCTACTTATTGCCCAGTAAATTTTATTACGAAATTCATAACAAAAAATTTGTAGGAATTATAATCCATTGAAAAGTTTAAAACGCAAAGTTTAGTGGTATAAATATCAAGTTCACTATTTTTATAAGTCTTGAAAACTCAAAATATTTAATTATCATAACGCAACTTCATGAAAAAACTAATACGTTGGTTACAACGACTTTATAAATTTCGGTTCAAACTTATTTATAACAAAAAAAAGATTGATATGCGACTCAATTCATGATTACTAAGAGATTAAGATATCCCTAAAATCGTTTTAACCTTCGTTTTGAGGCGGGAAATTATGACTTATTTGCTCTCAATAAATAGTTATCTCCAGCGAATTCATTTCCAAAAGCTCCGAATTTCTCACTAACGATGATGCTTCAAGTGATTTAAAAGTTATTATTACTCAAAATATTACATAATTTCGCCTGAACTGTACAACACATATAGGTAATCATAGTTTTCTGGTCGATATTCGCGTTAATGGAGACTGAATATTGAAGGTATTCATTTTAGAATATATCTAAAACCATAATAACGTTTCACGTTTTTGAGACCGTATTTGGTTTTTTATTTAAGAACCACTTATTACCGCGTTAATTTAGGCTACACCCAACTCGCTTATTTTCAGTCACCCTGAACGTAACGTCATTATCCTTATATTTTGGAAAACTTACTTTTAACCTATGTTATATTATATTATGCGGCGTTTTTGTCGTTATTACGATGTTTGTCAACATATTCTCTATTAGGAATATCGTAAGAAAGAACTTTCATAACCCCTAATAGTTTCCAATAAACTCCTAAACAAATTAATCGTTCATTATGTAGTAAACATTTTGTAAAAATATATAAATAACTTACGTTACTTGATAATTATTTAGAATCGTTTAATTAAAGTCATCACTTTGAAATTTTTAAATATGACGAACATCAAAGATTATTTGAAGCGATTTATCAATTGTTATGAACGGTTTCATGGTTTGCTTAGTATAATCACTAATAACCGCGGCTTAAATTAGATTAGTAGCTTGTGAAAATGATTTTACGGCTTAATGGGAGTAAAATAACGTTGAAGCGTTGATTTTCATTCTGGAATACATAACGCTACTAGACGGGTAAACTAAAAGGTTTCAACCTATCTATATTTTTTTTGTTATTCATATATAATTAGATCACAGTAATTAATCATGCGGTTACCAACTAATGTAAAATAATTAAAACATGACTACTATGGCTAGTAACCCATTCTTTATAACTTATAACTATTATATTAACTTTATATACCTGGTTGAATATTTATTTATTTAGTTACAAAGTAATATGAAAAAGATTGATAAATTATTTATCGTATTAATATCGTAAAATATTTCACGTAAGCTATGAAAGAATTCACAAGTTGACGTATAAACAAACGTCCAATAAATATTGTTTTCTATCCAAGTGATTGAAAAACAATGACAATGTTTTTTGGAGTTTCAAAATGGAACAAACAAACCAAATCTAGAAATAGCTTCATTGGTTTTACAAAAGATAACGAAGCCAGCGCATAATCATCGTTTATGTAATCGAATTCAATGTTTCGCATGGAAACTATCTTTGCATTTATGTTGAACAAATTGTTTGAATAGCTATTCACCCTCTTCCGAGCTTTCAAATTCGTAACTAATAATCGCTTTTTATCGATGTTATCGGTGCAAATAGGAAGGTCGAATTCGAGTATTTCATTGAAATTATTTTTCAAAATATGAATTAAACATTAAATGAGTCGTAATAAAATCTGAAACCCCTTAAAATGACTGATATCAGTCAAATAAATAAGTTACGTCTAATCGATTTAGAAATCGTTTATGAATTTCTTTCCCACTATAACTTCGTACGTTTTCGATCATTTTAATAATTTCACCAGAAATAAAATAAATTATTTCGTCCGGTCAACAAAAGGCTCGCGCTTCAACTTGCTTTTGAAACAATTATCTCACTTCCATTCAAATTATAATTAGTTCATTCAGTCTTTCGTACGCGAATATTTCGTCGGTATCGAATAAAATAAACGTATATTTTTATAACCATCAAAGCACTACTTGAATGGTAGATACATTATATTTATGTAATTGTTGACATTTTGAACAAGATCTAGATTCAAGCCTTTCTTTATAAATAATTCATTATCCCACATTATCAGCCTATCTGACGTTTCTTCGATATTCATGACAACTTTAATGAATATTTATAACTTTTTAATAAGTTTTATCATAATTAATTAACTATTATATTCACGATTTCAATAAAAACACCCATAAACAATTCGTTTTAACGCTTTTCGTTTATTAAATAAATGACGCGACGGTTACCAAACTGAATAAACGTGGAAGGGGTCATAATACTTTTACGATATATATTTATTGTTCGTTATATAGTATGTGAAACCATTTTAGCTTGTTTAATGCTGCCGATCTTAATATGCATGCTGCTTAATTCTTCGTTAAAAAAACACTTTGAAAACGAAGTCTTTTATTTAGGTTTCAGGTGTTAAACGTAAGCCAACCCTTGAAATACTCCTTCATAGCCTTGTTTATATTCGGGGTTTGCATGTAACTCGAGCTTTTACTAGTTGCATTCACTTTATAAAATTAATATCAAACGCAGGTATTTACTTCTTTTATTAATAGATTACCCACTGTTTTTAGGTATTTATAAAGCGTTCAGACTTAATGTTTGAGTAAAACTTACGAGAATTATACGTTTCAATGTAGACGTAATCAAAGTCTTTTCTTCGCGGGTGTTATTGAAAAAAGTATTGATATGTCTAATATGCGGGAATTGATTGTTTGCTAGAAAGGTTCGAATGGATTTCAGATACGAGTTCACGTCGAAAATAGCTTTCTCAATCGCAGAAACTATCGTCACATTTAAAAAGTTTATAATATAACTTTTAAAACGAATGAAGGAGATAGAAAAGGGAGGAGAGTGATGGACTATTCATAAAAAGATTACTTATTAAAGGATTATGGTTGTAAAAACAAAGTGGACGAACGTTAAACATAGGGGGAAAGAGTTATTTATAGGTAGGTAGTGGTATTAGCATCGTTACTTATGGTAGAAATGCCAGTGCTTTTTATAATACGCCAGAAAATTTCGTAAGTAATGACAGATATATCAACACCCTTCCCAACACATTTAATGGCGTTACTAACATGTGTTAGTGCTGTCACCAGATATATATAAAATCGTTTAACATCACAAAAAAAAAAATTAATAGAATATATTATAAACGATACTAAAGGTGTCAAATTGGAACCGCGCGCCCCTAGCACTCCTGTAAAAGAAACTCGACCTTTGAAAAAACACGAAGTGTCCTTGAAAAAAAATTAATGAACTGGTTATCTCACGGCAGAAAAAAAAATATGTACATGCTTTAATGTTTATATGTTAAGTCAGTTATAAGGTGTAATAATCACACTAAATACCCGTGAGTATATGGAAGGTGTCAGAGGGTTTATGTTATCAAGAAGTTAGCAGAGGTGTTGAGTGAATAATATTGCAACCGTGCGAGTAATGATCAAAAGCCGTGAGGCTATTCAGGTGTGTAGACTGAATACTTAGATTGACAACTGAAGAGCTATGAAGTAAATACTATCTATGTGGTGATGACTGTGTTCTTATATATCTGTGTCTTTATAATGTCTTCAGTACTGGATCGTTTGGATCATCGCACTGATCCCACTGATCTAGTGCTGCCTTACCTTGAATCGGTGGCTGATCCTTACAGATCCCATATAGCCTTACCTTAGATCAGTAACTGATCCATACTGATCCATCACGTGACTTTCTTAGTCACCTTGTTTACATAAGAGGTGTTCCCCGTCTGATGTGTTAGACTACAGGCTCTCCATAGCTCAGCTGCATGCTGGCCTGTTTCCTGACCCAACCGTTGTCTGGGTTATAACATAAGGCTTTTAATGCGTAAGGACACAACATGAAAATTAACGAATTTATATATCGGGTTTACGAATAGATTATTAACTTCATTGTCGTTCTTTTCAACGGGCATGATTTTATCGAGTAACGCGCTTTAACGTTAAGTATCGCTTCGTACGTAACCGATAATATTGCGGGCAGAGGCTCGAGTCTTTAATTAAAAGTGTTCTTCCAAAAGTAAGATAAATAAGCTTGCGGGGCTTTACGTACGACTTCCACTACCGTGTTAAATTATATTATTACGTCGAATTTTCCCGTTGATACACCGGCTTTTAATATCGTGTCAACCATCTTTATTACCTCAAAACCATTCATCCGATTATACAAAACACCATATAAGTTGTCGTAATGAGAAAAATTTGGACACCGATCCTTTCAATCTTGTAAAAAATCTTATCGCTCACATAGGGACCGTAGGGCACCATTCGAAATTATTCAAAATACTATAACTTTGAAGGAACCTCTTAAAAAGCGACTGAAAAAACGAATCTACAGGGTTTTTTCAGGTTTTGAAGGGCTTTAAACGCAACTTCAATGGTTATTTCCTGTGATATAACTTTATTAAACGTTCATAATTCAACTTGTCTATTATTAAGGCGGTGGAGAAAACATCGACGGTTTTTTTTTGTTATAAAGATGTAGCTATTAAAAACAAACTTTTTGGGTGAAGTAATATTAACGTTTCTTTAATTTTTCGAGAGGGCCTTCGTTATATGATACTAATCTTAATTTATTTCCGTGTTGAATGATGTTCCTTAAGCAATTCATACGCTATATTATAAGACTTCGATTAAGTTTTCTGAGGTAATAGAAAATCAGATCGTTTTTTAAACGGTGTTTATGCCAATCGATACCTATTTGTCAGAAAGCAAATGAAACATTTATAAATTTTTAATGATTTATATCGGTTCTCTAGGAATTGAATGCATTTTTCCGTTCATTTAATAATTATAAATAGACAAGGGCTAAAATCAAGCAATATTAACTTTAATTTTATTATGAATGTTATTCATAATAATCTCTTAATCTAAGATATATACGTTTGAATCGATACCCTAATCACGCGATTGAGGTAAAGATTTATGGTTTAAAACCATATAAGTCTCTAACTTGATATTTTGATTATTATAGTTTTTCCATTTCGGTATACGCCGATTTTTTAAAAACTTCGGAACGAAAAGAAAATAAATACATTTTATTTAATGAGCGCCGGTTAAAAATAATTTCTTTTTATTAAACCCGATTTTATACAAAGGTAATAATAAAATCATGAGCCATAAACGTAATAGAAATCGTTTCTGTTACGAAGGAAGCTCTCCCGGCAAAAAGGGGTCAAGAAACCGAGATTTATTATATTGATATTCATTTATGTTTCATCAAACTAGACCCAAAATGTCATATTCTTTACCTTCGCTTTTCCTAGACTTCCGGATTTACAGCTATATATATGAACTTAATCTTTACTCGCAATACATTTATACTGAATCTCGTTACAGTTATTGTAAAAGAAGATTTTAACGTATTGAAACCGCTAAACGTACGCCGTTTAAACCCTAGAGGCCTAACTGGTTTAATAGAAAACCCTTAGGACCTCGTTCTTTCCGTAAAAATCTTTAGTTATTTAAAAAATTACGCGAGATTCGTTCTACACAATGAAGGACTATACTTATATAACGAGACGTTTAACTCGCGACAATAAACCCAGCAAAACAATTGAAAATTTTGAAAACTGTAAATTGAATTATGGAAACTTTAAAAATACGCAATGAATCTTTAAATATTTTAAAACTATCGAAATCAGGTTATTTACTGGAGTTGTTATCTCAATTAAAACGTTATATAATGGGATTTTTTTGAAAATGATGAAATCGGTTACGTTTATATTCTAATTTTCCTCCCTTTATATCGTATCGGCCGATTAATTTGTCCTTTTAAACCATTTATATTAAAATGGTTTAACGAATTAAAACCTCATTTCCTATTTAGGTTCGACAGATATTGAAGTTTCTGAAAATTAACCATATGTTTTATTATTATAAAAATGATGATTAAACGTTACCAAACATTGAGAACAAATACAAGGCTTATAATTACGTTGATAAATATGGGTAAATAGCTATTGTATATTAGGTTTGGCTTATATATTATACTTTTCAAATTATTAACGTTATCATTGTATAGTAACTTATATACGATAGAAATGATAACGGTTAAGAATTTATATAACGGCGTCAAGGTTGCGATTTTCCCACACTGTTTGAAATTAAGGTGGATGTAGGTCAGGTCTCTTATTCACGTGAATGTAAACGAAGAGTAATCAGAAATATTGGTATTGTAGTAAAAGATATATGGATTCATGAAGAAGCATACAGAGAGTGCATGCTTCAGGTGAGAGCTTATAAGCTCTCACCCAGAGCATACCACTCTGAAACGCTCTTTCTAGACCGCCTTACGCATGATACACTCTGAAATTGAAATCTACAGCACGAAACGTTATTATGCACGCTGCAGGAATGCACTTTTCAGCTTGCAAAGTAGTCCCTACATATACTAACTATAGTGATATATAATAATATCCACAGTGGAAACGCTTTTACATAAAAGGTTCGAAGCGGATTATTTTTGCTTACGAAGCCATAGGTCCTATTTCACGTCACAAAAAAGAACTTTTTTCACTATTTTACTAACTTAGCTGAGCTTCAAAAAGAACCTTTTATAATTAAAATCCAATAAAATCGATATTATGAGCATATACCGGAATCTATTTATTAATGAAGTATTAACGAAGGTTAATAATTAGTTGCTCAGATCTCAATACATCAATTATTTGGATTTTCATTTCGTATATAATGAGGTGAAACTAACTTTAGTTAATTATAAATAGCGAGTTTTAGATACTTCATCTTTTGTGACCGGTATAAACTTTAATGAAGAGGTAAATTTTTTACATACTATTTAAGATACGTCTTCCTCCCTACTTTTACAAATTATTCTAGGGATATTATGGTTGCACGAATTAGGTTTCATAAAGACTTTAATTACGAAAGTATGATCAGTCACCTTTTTTACCTGCAGATTCTTTACAACTCCGATCGCTTAAGTTAGGGTAGCGAAACCAGGATTGTCGAAATTCGGTAGTTTGGTCATTATTAAAAAAACCCTTTACTATCTATAATCGAGATTACGGACGCGGCCTCCGTATATAAGTAAATTGATTTTTTAACCGATTATATAGTAACGTTTTTCACGCGGTAGTTAAACCTATTACAACCGATATATAAGTTATAAGCTAGTAAATATGCAAACTCGATTAATTTCGCTATTATAAAGGAAAAGTGAATTCGAAACGTGAATAACGCGCCTGGTTTTTAAGGCGTAAAAACCTTTGTACAAAAATATAACAGACTTACGTCGGTTTATGGAAGATTAAATTTGATTGGATTACTGATCTAAAAAATGTTCATTAAATAATGAATTAACATAAATATTTGTCACCTTTATGGACCCTTTTACTTACTGTAGATAAAGACCTAATTTTCGATACATATCAATAAGTTTGAATATTGCGGGAAAATAACCGTTTTTATGAATATTTCATCAATAATAATATCGCTGACAAATGTTGAAAAGATTGGGATAAGTCTAAATATAATATTTTTCAAAGTTTTGATATGTTGGATGAAATGATCGATGGTAATATCAGTAACATACAAAACACTTCGGATAAACCTAATGATATAAGCTTTTGTTTACTTCAATCGTATAGAAAATTTATGATAAAGATATTTTGTATATTGACAATCACTATTTAAGTTTAAGCCCTGTTTAAAAAATAACTATAACTGATGATATTCATTATATCAAAATGGAGCGACCAAAACCAATTATACACCCGTTCTTAAAATTTTATCGTTTTAATTACGATTTGTTATAAAGTTTTAAACGTATAGTAACTCACAGAGTATTGTAAATGCTAATTACCCGAAATTTCATCAATGATTGATATGGCAGTAATACATTTAGGCGATTTGTTATAACCTTCGTAACGTCTCTTATTCAAGATATAAAGTCCGTCTTATTTAAGGGCTAAGAGGCGTCAATTCTCTTTCTTAATATATAAGGGCTCTTGAATTTCCTCTTTTACAACTGCCTTATAAAAAGTACCGTGTTTATAGTTTTACCCTAATTTAATTATTTTTATTCAAAGATTTTTATTAGTGAAGGTAGTAATGGTTCGGAATTAAATGTCGATTATAATCTTTCAAGATTTATATTATAGAACAATATAAAACTTTCTCCCTAGTTAGTGTTATATATATTTTACATATCCAACCTTACAAAAATTCATTTTAGTCGTATTTTCATTTACAGTAATGACATTTTGTTTATCCGAATATCAGATTTCTTATAAATTATAATTTTAAGGTGAAAATAGAACTTGTAAAAAGCAAATCGATAAGTAAACGATGATAAGTTCATTTTTATTTTAAAAACGTTTGAATTCATTTGTACTGCCAGTAATCATGATTCTTTAACTTTATTAAATACGGTAATTCGATTGTATTAATTAGTGGAAAGTCTGTTTACTCAGTTACGAACCTTTTTCAAAATATTAAAATCCTTAATTGTTAGTAAGACTTTAGAAGCTGAAACGTTGTCAATTCTATTGATCGAAGTGATCAGGAGTATTACATGGTTAAGTGGTGGATAAATTGTTCCAGGTTTGACAGGCCACTAGCCGTTCATCGCAGTAATTTATATAGCTAATTGCTTATCCCGTGCACTGGTCCAAAGTGGATGTATATTGTACTTGATTTGTAGTTAATACATCAAACCTATAACTTAATACACTTCATTTGCAGTTGTTATAGTCAATTTTACGGTTAGTAAAGTTGATTTACTATATTCAAAATACTATTATTTTGAAACTAGCGGCTTTCTATTTCGTATACGTAAGTTAGTGGGGTAGGTCAATTGTTTTTGGTTACCAATAAATTATCTCGTCGTTAATTAGCTTTACTCCAGCCAATTCTATAGCTAAATCAACACAAATTACTTTCATTTCCCTCATATGTCCCCTTTTGCTGTTCGCTCTAGAATACACATTCCAAACCTTTTGACGTATAATATACTTTACGCTTTGCAAGAGTATAGCCTGTAGAGTGACACGTTATCGTGAACTCTGCAGGAATGTACCTTGCAATATAGTGAACTGCCACTTGACCTATGTATACTAGCTGTAAGAGTATATAGTAATGTCCTCAAAAGTAATTTTCATTTCTTCCTTGTATTTTATACCTATCACCTAGTAGCGATAATATAGTTGTAACAAGTTAATTCTATATACTTAGTCTTATAATAACAATATAGTTATGGGATTGATTACAATGGTTTGAATTGATAATTTTTAAAATAATAGTATAGTTACAGTGCCAAGTGCAAAGGCTTAAGTTAATAGCTGTTTTAATAACAGTATAGTTGCGGTACTAATTACAAAGGTTTAAATTAGTAATTCCTGGCCACGATAATATGTAAAGGTTCGATTTAATAATTCCTAGCCGCGGTGGAAATTATAATAAGGGTCTGATTAGTGTAATTGACCGGTAGTGATATAGTTGTTAATAGAGTTTTTTATTGTTTCCGATATGAGTATAATCAAGTAAGTGCTATAAGGGAGATTGAATAGGAGTGAGTATACCGTTACGTATTTTACGTTAGTTAAAAAGATGTATCGCTATCGGTTTAGGTTAACCTTCTCTTTTTTTTCCTTTTAAAAGCGTGTACCTATAATTAATATAAGTCTTTAACTTAATTTAACTTTACTTTTATTTTAAGAAACCAATTTAAACCGATCCCATAGGTAAATCAATCGATGAATACATTTATACTAACATTAACTTTAAATAAATACCGCGTAAAAACAGGTTCGCCAGGCGCTATTTAGCGCGAGAGCGTTGCCGCGCCGCCACCGCCGCTGCCGCTGCAGCCGCTACCACTACTATTGCGAATAATTCAATCTTATCGAGCATAATTTTATCTATAACCGCCTTCGCCCCCGCCTCGCTATACCCCGCCGCCGCCCCCTCCTTTTCGGCACCACTAAACCCCGCCACCGCTGCCCCCTTCTCGGCCTCCCCTTCCTCTACCGCCGTCGCTACCCCGTCTCCCATCGCCGCTGTTACCCCCCCCTTCCCCTTTCCCTTATCACCTTCTCCATAAGCTTTTAAAAAAAGGAGAGAAGGGCTTTTATGGTTATAAACCTTACCCTTTCCCCGCGAGTAAGAACCCCTTTACTCGCGGGGCCTCCTAACGTCGTAAGCGTAACCTTACGAAACTCTTCCGCGGTTTATATTTCCCAAATCCACCAGTTTAGTTTCTTTTAATTTTTCTATAAATAAAAAGCACGAGGTGGACCTGCTCCGCCGCCTAAAGCTTTGCATCGTTAGGGTACGTCGCGCAGCTTCTCGCGTAAAGCGTTAAAGCGGCGTACTTGAGTTCGAAACCCCGGGACACCAATAGACACGCCCTACGTGCCATATATCGCGTCCTCAGCCACAGGTAAATCCATTTGCGATTACCACAAGAACGGGAGTTTTTCGGCCCACTATTACCCCTACGAGTGGAATGGCAAAAAATACGCCACCATTTCGTTAGTTCTGGGGCTATAGGCTAAGGCCGTATTACGAGCCCGCCGGCTTTAGGGTTAAAACCAATTTTCAAAATCCCCGTTCCAAAAAAAGTAATATTCGAAGCACTCCGAAAAATAACCGCGGTCGCACATAACTAAAACAAGCCGATATTAATACATAATAAGCGTTAACCGGAGGATCAAGAAGTCGACAACTATTATTACCGCCTAAAAACGGGGCCTTTGTATATATTAAGAAAACGAGTTTAATAACGTTGTTATGCGTCCCTATAAGGAGGGTAAAGATCCCCCTATACCTTTGCCTAAGGACGTACAACTTAAGGCGCAAGGTCACATACTTGTTAATGCAGATAACTTCGATAACGGTAATGATGGTGATGTTAGTACAAAAGGGGAGGGCAACGGGAAGGAAAATGGGGACGCGAAGGCATCTTCATTTCCCTCTTCTTTTAGTAGTAACTAGCTACCTCTCGTAGTTGTGCCAACGAGCCCGGTTATAAAATAATACGCTCTACAATAATATTATTTCTTTTCATAAAAACATTCGTTTATAAGTGAAAAATATAATTCAAAATATACAAAACAAAGAAAGGTAATATATTAAAAACGGTGTGATATTATAGATTCAATTAAAAAAGGGAAAATATTTTAATACCAAGCAGAGCTAAAATACATAAAACAAAGTGTAAAAGTATACCAGGGGCGGCGCAAAATAGTAGATTCAAATAAAGATACATTCGTAAGGCCGGTTTAAATTTAAGTTGTGTGCCGTGATACAAATCCGGAAGCGGTGTAGATATTATATTTCGGACCGTGTGAAAGTGTAGAACAAAATATAAACGTAAAGCAATACATACTAACCTTATTATGGTCGTGAAACCTTTCCCGTAATATCAACAAACAACGTGTTTATTGATATAAGCGTTTACAATACTTCGTTCGGTGTAATTTTGATTATTATGTCCGTTAAGTTGGATATTCGATCGATTTACCTCGTTTCCTCGATTTCCCGGCGTTTATATAGTTCGCATAAAGCTATAATATCGATTATCAAGCGTTTTTCATTCGTAGTACCCAATCTATCTAAACACTTCAAAAGCAAATTTTTTTTAAGTATATATAATGAAAAGAATAGGGCGTAAACTAAAGTTAGAAATAATTATCCGAATAGTTATTACTATGGTAATATCCGAATGAAAAGTTTTAACTATACTATAAATTTCCAAGGCCCTGACGTTTCGTGTATCCTGTTTATATTTTGTGAAACTCTAGTAAATAATGTTTTTATATAGTGTAAAGCCATTCTGGGTCGGTGTTTCGTTGCCGAGAACTAAAACAAAGCCTATTTACGAATTTTAATTGTTATTGTTAGCGAAGGAGCCGTTGGTAAAAACAAATAGTTTTGTAATACATATATCTATTGATTCCAATTTTAAAACTTATTTTGGATTCTATATTTACCATAGAAGGCGCTTGCATAGCGCTTTATATATATCGTCCAACGGGGTGGTTTGGTACTACTCGGCAACCAAAAAGTTAAATTCCGCTTTTAATTAGGTTAATAATACAACCTAAACGCTATATACGCGTTATTATTTGTATTCGTCAGCCCATTTTACGTTACCTAAAAAGATAAAAGCATTTTTATCTAATTGACCTTTTTAAGTCAATCTCAAAACGCCGTTTCGAAAAGTAATAATAGCGCCATTGAAATTAATTATATAATCCTTTATTAGATATGTTTTATACCTCGCTTTCAAGCCTACATTTAAAGGTTTTATCTTTCTAAACACAGAAAACGACGCGTTATATAACGTTTATATATTGTCAGTTTACATAACCGTTAGTATAAAGCCCTTAAAATGGGTTGTTAACACCAATAGGTACATATCGAAAGTTAAACTAATTATTTTGAGCCGTTCCTTATAATACCTTTAATGAATGTTATACCAGTGCACACTAGCTTTAACTAGGCCGTAAAATGGTTTTATAATACATAAAAAAGTTTTAAATGAGTGTTAATTCTTAAAATTTGTAAATATATTGGCGTATATACGTCGTTTAAGCCGCTTCGTAAACTAGATGTATACCTATGTTATATTATGAAGTTTGATGTATAGGCTGTATAGTATATTAAGGGAGGCTATAAACGTTAAATTCAAACAGTTGTTAGCTTATTATAAGGTAGACGATTGGGTTATAATGTGCTTTTTACTATAGTCGTTATAACTTTTTACAAGTAGGCGAATTTTTTCGTAAGGTTTTTCGGTTTTATCCTCAATTTCATAAATGAGGACAGTTGAAAAAATTATGTAGGCGCCGTAAATCGTTGGATCAAACCGTTTAAATAGAAATAAGCCTTGGTTAATTAAGGTAAAAGTTTCTATTTAGATAGATTATTCGAACGGAACTTTTCGGGTAGTAATAATATCGTTGTGGTGAAGCTTTAGGCTAAGCTCGCGATTTTCCATCTCCTTTTAAGTAATAAAAAAGCTTACGGTAAAGGTTTCGGGGCGTCTTTTGGTTTTCGAGCCAAAAAGGCGGCTTCAGCGACGAAATACTAATAGGGTTGGTACAAACGGACCGCTTTCATCTGGTAAAAGCGGGCTGGAAGTATAATTCGGGCGGTAGGTTAAAACTGGGAGCGATTTGGATTCATCGTTCTGAAGGGTCTCTTGTCGGTAGTTTTTTTCGGAATACGGTTTTCACTCGATTTTATCTAGTTTTATTTAATACTTTTGTACTATTATCAAACGAAATGAACTTGTACCACTTGGAAAATTAACAAGTACATTATAGCTTCTAAACTAATTAATTCTTTAAGGGTTAGTTTATCCGTCCTTGTTTCTGTAAACCAAGACCTTAAATTACAATAGTAAGTTCAGAACTCTACTTTCGCATAGGTTATTCTTCGTACCCAACGCTTTAGATAAGTCGTTATTAGCCCGCAAAAAACGTAATGCTGCTATAATCTTCGCCATAATATTCGCCTTTTACACCGAAATTTGTAATGATATAGAGTCTGTATAAATCCTTAAGTAAGTTTTAAAAATAGGGAATGTAAGGATAAATATATTTGGGCCTAAAATGTTATTAATAACGCTAACAGCTATTTATAGGATTAACTTCTTAAAACTAATACCTTTTAGTCTTTTGAACAATGCCTTATATACTTTTTAAGCAGTTTATTGTACTGTTTACATTTACCAATACCACATAGTGCTTTTACTGGTATTTATTTATATTCGCTACCGGAAATCCTAGCCTTAATACGCCATTCCGTAAAGTAAAAGGCCATGCTAGCGTCGTAATTAATCTAATACAAAAGCTCCAAATAAACGTTTAACTAACAGTTAACCAAAACTTCGTAGCAATTTGTAACGCAAACACTTCTTATAAACTTAACGGCCTAAAATGATATTACCGCGTCGACGATGTAAAGCAACTGTTAATTATTTAAGTATATAATATCAATAATTACCTCGTAATTAAATTTCACGTCCTTTTAAAAGCGAAATTCAAACCGTCGTAGGGCTTATAAGTGTAGCTACCCCTTATAGCAAAACTTTTTAATAACTTTAAGTACGGTTTTTCCTATATTTATACAGCTTATAGCGTTAAGTAATCGTAAAAGGAGTTTTCTTTTTGGGTATTCGAAACGACGGTGCAAAATCCGTAATTTCGACTATGTTAAATAAACAGCTTCAATTGTATGTACTTCGGGAAAAACCACAAGTGACCGAACTTAAATATAAATAATACGGATACGTTATACGAGGCGCGGATAAACTGATTAGTCGTATTCCCAACCTTAATTCCAAGCTTATTTATCCAGTCAATAAAAATGAAAATGCTGTTTCGAAGTTTATTACGTAAAATTCAACCGGTACGAATCGCGTATTTACAACGACCGTTTCAAGTAACAACGATTTTCTTTTACCAAATAAAACCTTTTGGTATTCTCCTATTCGGTTTAGTTAAAACTTCGGAAACTTCGCCGCGAACGCATCGAATTATCTTTTCCCAGCCGTTAAGATTTCGGTTATATTAGTATTAGGTTTAATATTTTGAAACCGGTCACCATATTTGTTTGAAAACGTGAATTATAAAGCTATATAGGCGTTAAGCACTCCATTTATGCAGTCCAGTCCTATAATATACAGGAAAAAGGCATCCTATAAGCTTATAAAAATGCGTTAGGCGGTCCCGTCATCTTAAGTTGTTAAGTAAACATTATTACCGTTAAAGTCTTTTTTTCCGGCGGTGTATTCGTAAGGGTATACGTTAAGGTAAATATATACGCCTTCATATTTAGTTACGTATACTGTAAAATTGACTTTTATCCGGTACTAAAATGTATAATCGGCCTAAAACTGTTGTTTGATTCAAACTTTCTCGTAATCTGTGTAGTTAGTAAATCAGAAGCCGATTTTACTATATACGATATAATGTTTTTATAAAATTAGGGGGCTTCGTATGCCATTTCGAAAGTATTGCTATCGCTGCGGTACGTTTCGCTTATTTCCGAACGATCGTCCCTAGCAATTATTATTAGGGTTCTCTCCTTCATACTTATGCTTTAGTCGTTCGTTTTAAGTTAGATATATTTTAAATCTTTCATATAAAACGTAGTAAATAGTTTGAACGAAGTTTACTTTAGTAATTAACCCTAGCCTTTAATTTTATCGGCAACAAATTCTCATCTGAAACTCTTTGATCGGCGTACGTAGGTTTTAAAAGATTTTTTAAAACTTGCATAAACAGCCTTTAAGTCCTTTTTAGTCTTAAAAAGTACAAGATCGAAATCCGGGTTTCCGCGGTATACTTTTGTTACTACTTAGAAAAATAGCTTATTATCTTTATATTATGGTTCAAGGACTATCCAATACTTTTAGAAATTAGCTAATATGGCGGTAAAAATCTCCTATAAGTTTTTATCCGCGTTTTTCTATTAGTGTTTTACAGATTTTGAGGTTATATCAGTCTAACCCCTATCGTTAAATTCCTAGTTAATCTTTATATCAAAGTGAGATTTTAATCGGTTATGATACTTTGTAAATGTATTTACTTAAGTAAGGTAATTTATATACCATTTAAGCTCATCCTAATAATATACTGGGTAAGATTATATGAAAGTAAGATAATTCGATATCTAGTTTTAATATATGTTTAACATGGTATTTATTTTATTATCAAATACATTATATGGCTTACTGTTATAACTTTCAGCCATATCCCACAATTTAATAAAGTTAATAACCTTTAAAGGGTCGCTTTTATTAGTGGAAAAACGATGTGGTGAAAGGTTATAGTAGGGATTGTAATCAGCGGGCATTAGTTCGTAAAATACGTATTAACGTTTTATACCGTTCGTTATTTATTGGAGCGGGTTGTTTTCGGTGTTTCGGTCGCTCCCGTCATAGCCGAACGGGTTGTTAGCCATGTTTATAAAGTGGGTTAGTATTTGGTTTTACTTTACTATATATACTGGTATGGGGGTATATTGTATTCGTGTAGTAAATGATGATTATGGATATTTTTCTTTTTCGTTGAAATTTATATTTATTATTGGGGGTGCGGGTATAGTATTCGATCATCTCACTCCTTATATTCATATATTTAGTCGTTTTGTTCATATATTCCTTATCACCTGTTTCTTTTGTTTTATCAAGCAATATTTTTTTTACAAATTCTGTTTAATACATATCTTCATCTTTTCAATTCAACAAGTCGTTAAGTTGTGTTATTTCGAATAAGACCTTTATAAGGAGGCTATTCTTACCTCTTAGGGTATTAAGACCTCCACTTCGTAGTTGAATTCGTAAAGCTTTGACAATAATGAGGTTTATTATTTGCCATATACCTAACGTCTATTCGAAAATCTTTCATGGAAATTATCCAGTATATTAGGTTGTTAGGCTTTCCTCTTTTAATAACGAAAAATTACGTTTAAGATATATGTGTTTGTCGTATATAGGTTTAACTCCTCAATTAGTATATCGATAATATTATTCCAAAGACTCAGGTCTATTTCGTGTATCATAGCTTTCCTGATTCCCATATGTTCGACCCAAAAATCGAAGCAAACGTTAGATTTTTCCGGTGTCGTTGGTATTGGGACCATAGCTATAAGTATTTTGGAGCGGTTGGGGGTGGTTATTTTTATATATACCTCATATGTTAGAGCGACGTGAATTAGTGGTTTCTCGCCATAGCTAGGAGTTGGGTACGTTAAAAAGCGTGTAAATTCGTAAATGCAAAGGAAATTCAATATTTAGCGTTTACTAGTATAAATAAATTTCAAATGATACATAAATAGGATATAACTACAAACTATTTAGGCGTTTTAAATCTGTTTTATTAACGCTTAATAACGTTATATTAACCAAATGTCTAAGAAAAGCCAAACTTCGTATAGATTGAAATTAAAATATATAAGATGAATGTGAGAAGACAAACAAAGCAAACGTAAAAAAAAGGAAAAATAAATATAGGTATAGGAAGGTGTATTATGTCGTCCGGTATATAGGTTTTGGTTCGTATTTGGTAAGCGATCCGGATTGTCGTGTCGTAGCCGTTTTTATTGGAATAAGAGGTTTGGTTGTTCTGCTTGTAGCCGCTTTTGGGTTTTGTAAGCGGTTTAGATGTTGTATTCGTAACCGCTCCTGTATTATATAAACGGTTTGAATGTCAAATTTAGGTCGGACGGATCCCAACGAAGGTTTTCGCGCCAAATAAGGGTTAATAGTGACGTAATGAAGCTTTTAATAGGTAAAGCTCCAAATAAGGATTAATAATATCGTATTAAAGTTGTTCTTTTGAAAGTTACTTAGCTTTTATAGTCTTTATATACATCACATGTAATTTCTGTAAAAACTTAACGTTAAAGTACAAGTAATTGGAAGCGCTACAATATCCCGTTATAGGTATTTAACTTATGTTTATCTTTTTTCCCCCTAAGCCGTCTGTAGTCGATCGAGTCGGCTACTAATTAATATTGGTAACGTTCTTGCATAATTCACGTGAAGTAAAAGATTAAAAGAGTAATTACAAAGATTGGTATTGTAATAAAAGATAGATAAGTCGGAAGGAGCATTCCAAAGAGTGCACGTCACGGATGTGAGGTTATAAACCTCTTATTCGGGTAGTAGCCCTTTTTCCGTGCACTCTGGAATACTTATTCCAGACCGCTCCACGCATGATGCACCTTGTGCCTTACAAGATTGCAGCCTGCAGAATGACACGTTATCTTGCACTCTGTAGGAATGGACCTTGCAATATAATGTACTGCCACTTGGTCTATATATATTAGCTGTAGGGGTATATGATAATATCCACAGAAATTTTTATTACCGCTTAGCGGGTGGGCCTACGTATATATTACGTTAGCAAATTGGACGACATTATTGCGCGTCGTTGTAAAGAAGGCGAACCCGCTCCACGCCCTTTACCTAAGGGAATGTAGCCTAAGGCGTATGGCCGTCCTCTTGGTGGCAACGCCGATGGCAACGTCGGCGGTAGCGGTAGCGTTAGTAGTGATGACGACGACAGCGACGGCAATGTGAAAAGGATGAGGATAAGGACGAAGATGACGTAGCTCCCGTTTCCCCCTCCCTATTAGGCAGTAATTAACTGTCATATTTAATATTTTCCAGCTTGCTCGGTCTTACTGTAAATAGCTATGTAAAAATAAATCGTTCAGTTTGCTGCCCTAAGCGAAAACACTAAGAATCGCCAAGTCGCGCCGAAAAAAACACATTACTCGACTCTACGCTGAAACACTAAGTCCTCACGCCTAAGGTTATCAAATCCCTCACCCTACGCGATTTACACGTTTTATACAAGCCAAAATGCCAAGATAGCTAACTTTAACAAACACTTTAAATCTATTACCAACCGTGCCAAAAAAAAAAAAAAAAAAAGTAATTAAAACTCTCGGTCACATATTCGCTAAACACTATAACCACGATCATTGTAGACAAGATGTTTACGAAAATTCAATCGAAAAGCATTCGACCAACTTCATTGGCTGCTTTATTTTGGAATATATTAACGACGAAGATCTTAAAGACGTATGTTTTAAAGTCCTTAAATTTTTCGGAAACTGGATAATTGATAAATGAAAAGCAACCTAATAGACCATAAAATTCAAACTAAGGGCTAAACTTAAACACCTAGGGATTTACGTTCCAAAGGGAAACGTTACTAAGCTAGCGAAAACACTTTCTAAGTTAGCTTAACTTAAGGAATACCTTTAACACATACGGCCTAAAGGAAAATATATTAAAGAATATTAACGCCCACATACACGTTTTAAAGAACCTCCCCTTTATCCTCAGCTAAGTCAGACCTTTTTACGTGCTGGTAATAAGGAACTTATTAGCCTGTTCGGCAGTTTAACACCTTTACATAATAGTGTGGAGTACGCTTTCAGAGGTGGCAGGGTACGTAAAGCAGCAGCCTCCCACACGGTTATAGGTATTAATATTAACGCTTTACATCAATTAATTAAGTAGAAGCCTCGCCGGACCCCTTAAGACTAGGAGGATTATCGCTAAGTCCCATACGACGGAAACCCTTAGGCTTATTTCCCCTAAGCTTTTCAGCACATCTAGTTTTAGTAGCTAAATTAAGAAAGGACCAGCTTTACACGCGAGCCTAATATAGGCACGAAGACTGGGTTTTCCCTTCAAAACTTGGCCAAAGATAATTATCTGGCCTATCAACAACAACCCCAGTTTTTTCCCCAACTAAAAAATATAAAAGATCCCTACGACCAGTAAATTACCCTTCCTGCTCAACGCGTTCCTATAGAAGATACGGATTGTACGGAAATCACCATATTCGTTAAGATTGAGTGAGAAAAGGAAAAGTATAACGGTAAGCCGTAAAACTTTCTCGACGTTGAATTACGCCTATTCTTCAATATTTACCGCTAGATAAGGGTTAAATTACCAGGTTTTTACTTGTTGTTTCCTAGTATTCTTATCGGCTAAGCCAAAGATTATTACCTTCGGTACCTAACAAATTACTCATTTTTCCGCGAAATCTATAATGGCATAACGGGTTACTTTGAGTACGATGTTAATCTTACCTAGTACCGTATCGAATAGAACATTATTAAGTGGTCCTATATATTGGATTACAAAAAAAAGTCGGAAAGTAAGATAGATCTCTTTATGTACATGTTTGACTGACTAATTCTTTACTAACAAGCAATAGGTAACATAAAAGCTAGCGAAGAAACCTTACGTCGACAGGTCTTATAAGCAGTTACGGGCCACGAAAAGTTCAAATACACCCTCCAATACCCTAATACCACTTTCGAAGGGTTCTTTAGCCAATTAAATTCCTCGTTGGCGACCATAACTGCTCTAGTTTCTAGCTCAACGGGTATGTATTCTTCAGCTCCAGAATTCAGTAACGAGGAAAAAGACCCTTCCTATTCGTACTACATTAATTGACCGTACGGAAGGCCCGGTCAATACGGTTAACAAAAGGTCCGGACCTCTACCTACGGTCCTTTGAAATCTTTAAGCCGGTTGAGTAAGTTTACATTAAATACTAGGAGATATTGAATTTGCGGAAAGTAAGGTTATTGGTTAATACGTTATATTACCGCCGAACGTAAAGTACAACAGGTAATATATTATACGTGATTCCCCTTTAACTTTCATTGGAACTGTATCTAACTAGTTGCACAGTTTTAAGGAAATGAAAACAAAGAGAAAGAAAAGAAGCCAAAGGCTATCGGCTGTCATAAAGATACTGGTATTTGCATCGATACTTGCCCAGAAGTAACAAATAAATAATCGACCACACATTTTTATACCACCTTATAGGTAAAGACCCTTACCTCTGATGGTTAAGACTATTATTAGCCCTATTGTTTTCCATATTTTAGAATCACCTACCCTCTTTTTCTTTTGCCCAGAAAACATAAAAAACCACGGCGTTAATGTTAATGTTTGGATTAATGAATCAATATAAGTTAAGGCCTGCAAAAGGTTTCTACTTAGCTTTAAACAAGGGTATTTTTGGGTTCATTTTGAAGAACCAAAAGCAGTAATGTTTAACCAGCTGAAGGCGATACTTCGTCAATTATATCATAGGTTTAATTACCCGGCAACTAATAATCTTTATAAGGTTTTAAAGGTAGTTTGTTATGAAGATATAGACTTGTTAGTATTAAATGTAATTGAGTGTTTTTGTCATTATTGCCAAATATACTCCGAAGCCCTTTTAAGGTTTAAGTTTACGTTAAAGGAAAATTAAGACTTTAATTCGGAAGTTTTCGTAAACGTATTTTACTTAAACGGAAAATTAGTATTATACGTTGTTGACTCTGCTATGGCTTTTTATGACGATAAGTTTCTTAAAACCATTACGGCAAGAATAAATAAGAGGTATTATATACTTTATAAATTAATACGTACCTTGGCCCACAAGATGTATTAGTTTACGATGCGAGTATTAAATTTGTTACGATAAAGTTTTAAGTTAATGTAAAGTTAATATGGTTTTAGTGTAAATAGGTCCCTGTTAAAGTTTAATAAGTTATTAGTAAGGTCGAAAGGGTATATATCTTTTTACTAAAGGCCTATAATATTCTTTTATTAGAAATCGAAAGCTTTACAAGTTAAGAAACACGACTTTAAATAGTGGTGAAAGGTTTTAACGATACTGTTAGCCTTAATGGACTTGTACCGACTTTATTGGTACTTAGGGATCATCCACGTATAACAGCTAAGTCAACACCTTCACCAAGTACCTAAAAACGTGTTTTGGTATACAGAAAAGCTTTAAAGAAGATAAGGAAAGAATCGGTACACTGTCAAATCAATAATGCCCTTAATACCAGAAACAGACCTTTAATAATAAACGTGTTTTTAATCCCCCTTTAAAGTAAAGTCTTTACGTGACGCGAGATGGGCAAATGTAATAAGTCATATAAGATTTTAAATATTACTAACTTAAACGAGGTGGTAAAAATGGCTAATGGCCCCATAACTTTCCAAGCTATATAGGTTAAACCGTACCGAAGACCCCTTGAGCCCTTTAAGTCCGATAAAGATCTTTATGCCGATAACCTCCGAGTTAAGCGAATTAGCCAACACAACCATCCGGAGTCGATTGTTGATAAGCTAATGTAATGTCAGCAGCGTAGACAACGACCTAAGAGGAGGATACACAATGAAGAGGAGGACGGTAATAAATATTATAGGCCCAGCAAGGTGTATATGACGG
This sequence comes from Anisogramma anomala, assembly GCA_038502455.1. NCBI lineage: Eukaryota > Fungi > Ascomycota > Sordariomycetes > Diaporthales > Gnomoniaceae > Anisogramma > Anisogramma anomala. Next base: position 25,102,694 of record JASMMZ010000003.1, read on the forward strand.
CGTAGGTGTTTTAAAAATAAAGAATTAAGGGAAAATTTACCCTTAAGTTACGTGTCGAAGATATTATTCATACAATAAGCAATCTTTTTAAGGAAAGCGATCAAATGAAAATTAACGGCCTTTTATTATGGGGGGTTATAGAATTTATACTGTTAACATAATTTAAAGGTCAAAATATTACTATCTTAAAGTTAAGGATAGTTTACGAGGTTCATGGTAAGATTACAGATCAGCCGTACGAAACGTTACAGCTAATTGTTAAAGGATACTGTGATAAAGTTAATAAATCCTTACTTAATTGCCTATAACCCAAAAAATTAGCTAGCGTTTAATCGTCATTATTGTTATTAATTTTACTACTGGTACAAAAGGTTAGTTTACACTTAATAGCCGAGATATTACGTAAACATATACATAATTTGCCTCTGATTTTTAGCGGATTGTATTACTGAAGTTACTATAAGAATCAAGGGACAAGTTTCCGGCCAGCATGGTAATGCATTATATCAAGTTTTTATACGGACTAGCTGAGATAGGCGTTTATTAGTTTTTAACATACAAGTAACATTTTAAAAACAAGCTTGATATAAAAAATTTAACATTTGATTTATATTAATAAATTACAAAGGGTAAATACTTTAGCATCATCGGTATACAAATTCAAAATACCCTTTTTTTCGGTGATATTGGGTTCATGGTAGCGAAATAGCGTGTTATCGAGAAGTTAGGCTATTAAAAGTGTAAATTAGTTAAGACGTTGGCTAAGGATATACAAGTTGATTTTAATAAATTGTTAATCCATATTTATAATATCAATGCTAAAAACGGCATTTACATTATCCTACGTTAAAAGGGGTAAGTTATAAGCCTAAAGATTATCGATAAAACCGATAAGGCCAAATTTTAAAGGTATTTGAAATAAAGGTTACGTACAGCTTATATCGTCACGTTATATTAACCGAAAGCATCGTACGACCTTTCAATTACAGCATAGGTATAAAACCTGTAAAACGAGGACTTTGATAAGTTAAATAAACGGACTTAGTGGTAAATGGACTATGTAAAAAGAGTAATTAATATAGTTTTTGTGAATTGAATAAAAGCGAAGTTGATGATTTTTAAGAGCGGTCTATTATGACCCAAGAATATTGGAGGGTCAGAAAACAGGCCAGTATGGGGCTAAGCTACTAAGAACCTGATGTCCAACATATCAGGTGGGGATATCTCTTATGTTAGCAACCTTAGGGTTAGGGTTACGCACTAAGGATCATTGAGATTATGTTTCGATCTAACATGATCCAGCACTGAAGGCGTATGAAAGATTAAGGATATAAGGATACGGTCAGCACCACATAGATAGTATTTCCTTCATAGCTTTTCAGTTGTCAATCTAAGTATTCAGTCTCAGTATATTCTGAATAGCCTCACGGCTTTTGATCATTACTTGCACGGTTGCGATATTGTTCACTCAGCACCTCTGCTACCTTCTTGATAATATAAACCCTCTGACACCTTCTATATACTCACGGGTAATTAGTGTGATCATTACACGGTCATTTTCCAATAGTACTGACTTTACATTGTAAATCGACTTCCTAATAATGTTCGTTCATAAGGATAGGTCCAAAGGGCAATTTATGATTACTAGAAGCCTTATATACTAAATATCTATTAAGTGTAAACGCGTAACTCGAAGTATATTGACTTTGAAAGTTTACGGTATAATGGTAGGCTTTGATATCGGTTTAGTAATTAACGACATATTAAGGATTATCACTAAATAACTAGAACTGTTACTGATACTTATAGTGGTTTATACCGACTTCCGAAGCTTTTATGAATGCCTATTAAAATTAGGCAAAAATAATAAAAAAACGCCTGATAATAAACGTAATGGCATTGAAAGAGGTATACGAAGCCCAGGAAATCGACGAGTTCCGGTGAATTAATAGCAAAGATAACCTTGCCGATGCTATAACTAAGGCCACCCCTAACGGCGCCCTGGAAAGGTTTGTAGACAGCAATACGTTAACTATACAAATTAAGGGATACGTGAACCGCTCGACACGTAATGTGGAGGAGGGTTACCCGAGAAAACTGGAAGACTGCTAAGGCAATGGTGGTAATGGCAATGGTATCGGTGGTAATGGCAATGGTATCGGTGGTAATGGCAATGGTATCGGTGGTAATGGCAATAGTTTGAACTACTGGCAAAAGGTACATAAGTGGTGGCATACCTGATTTGCATAAGTCTGTGGCAAAAAATATAGGCACGGGATTTAAAAAAAGGAGGTCTCAAAGGAGTGGAGCAAAAGAGATACAAAGGGCCGTATTTAAGGTTAATTTTGGTACAGATTGATCAGAATTGAAAGATCTGGCTTATTGTTGGCTTACGGATTGAGGAGGGATTTCAAAGGTTGACGCCAATTGATGGCAAGCCACGCTGGCGTGCAGGTATAAAACAAAAAGCTGCTAGTGTTGGAATAGCAGTCAAATGAAATACAGTCAAGTCAACTTTACTTACATTAAAGTTGATTATACATACTGAAAATTGACTGTAGTTTGTAGGACTTTACTATAAATATAGTGCAATAGGTGTCCACTTTAAAGTGGGGCATAAACCAAAGCAATTAGCCATACAAATTAGTGTACAAACCGACTAGCGGTCTGCCAAACTTGGAACTTACACACCTCCATCAACAATATCAACGAAACATCAGTTACTTCGTCTACAGAGATTCCAATCGACTACGTTGCAACGATAAAGGCCTACCAACAACATCGTAAATTAAGTAACTAATATAAAACATACAAAGTGATAACATACCAGTAAATCAGTAAATGATAAATGTAAAAAGTGTTGTTATATTAGAAGAGCGAGAGATAACAAATACAATGATTGATGATATATTAGAAAAATAGCAAAGAGCGAATGTGGAAAGTGATAATATATTTGAAGTACGGTTAATAGCATATAAAAAGCGAAAGCGATAAATACGAAGCATGATAAAATGAAAAAAAAATAGGTAAGAAGTAATATGGTGATATAGAGAAAGGTAGTAAAACATTTCTATTAACGTTAACAAAGAAAATACTTGTAGAATAAAACTTTATTAATATTTTATTCGGACCACCTTTAGTTATAGTATCCTTGGAGTTTAACTCCCCGTCAATATATTGCGTATCCCCAATTTTGAAACGTTTGCGCGACTCGTATAAGGTTAAAATATCGATTATAAGAAGCTTTTAGTTCATAATACTTAGTTGAATGAGGTATTCGGAAAGGGAAAATAAGTTAGCTTAAATTACCAAAGGGGGAGTTTTAATCTAAAGTTCGAAATAATTATACAAACCATCATCGTTCTAGTAATATCAGAGTCGAATCTTCTAATTATACCGCAGATTTTGGAGGATAAAACGTTCCAAATAACCCGATTGTATTTCGTTCATATTTAATAAATGATGTCACCATAAAGAGTAAATCCATTACAAGCCGATATTTTGTTACTAAGAATAAGTATAAATCCTATTTACGAATTATACTCCATATTATCAGCAAAGGATTTATTGGTAAAAATAAAATGGTTTGCTATACGTATATCGAATGATATAAAGCGATGGTCGTGTTTCGGATTGCTAATTTGCTATCCGAGGCGTTTATTAAGCATTTTTCATATATTATCCAACGGGTTTATCTAATATTACGTAGCTATAAACAAGTTCAACGCCGTTTCTATCTATACGAACAATATAACCCATGTTTTACATGCATTCAAATATTTGTATTCGTTAGTTAATTTTATATGTGAGATTAATGAGGGTAACTTTATTCAATTACTCTTTTTACAGAAGCTTTAAAATTACATTTTATATCGTAATTATTTCACCTTTGAAGTCAAACAGATGACCCTCCGTCAAATGGACTTTAGCTTTGCATTTAACTTAGTCTCTTGAAGTTTCTTGTCCATTGATACAGAACCGACTTATTATATAATGAAATATATAGTAAGTTTATATTTCGATAAACGTATAACTTATTCAATATAGTGCGAAAACCATCTGGTATAACTCAAACGTTAATTTGGTCATTTGAACGCGTTTGTTATGGTACGTTTGGCAGGTATTTAACTAATATATACCAGTTTTCACGAGGCCGTAAAATGGCTTTAAAATAAGTAGCATTGTTTTGGGTAAATAGTGTTTTTGGAACTCAATAGATATGTAGGTATAAATATAACGGTTAAGGTGATTTTCTGATCATATGAAAATTGTCGCACTATCTCAGAGTTTAAAATAAATGTTATGAAAACTATTGAGAAAGGCAGTAAAAGCTAAAATTAAACAGTTAATCGCTTGTTATAAAGTAAACAATTAAATTATGATATCTTTCTTTTCAATATTTTCGTATCTTTTGATTATGAAACAACTCTTTTATCATTATTCATATGTCGAAGTTCCATTCTATTAAGCGTTTTTGAAAGAATTTAGATATTTTAGATCTCACACAGTCTTAGTAGAGTTCAGGTTGAAAATGTAAAATCCGATTACATTGGTGAAATATTGAATTAAAGAGTTTTCAATAGGATCCATAAACAAGAGGATTTCATCTTAATATCTAACTAATATAATACCGTGGTTTTTAATGACCTTTTCTCGATGAAGGTCGTGAACTTTATCAATTTTAGCGTATTTTGAAGTTATCATAATGAAGATTGAAAAGTGTAGGGAGAAAGAAAGTTGTGGAAAGTGGTGGAAAGTGGTGGATCGTAAATTCGAAGTTAAAGTTAGTACAGTCAAAAGTCATGCGACTGAATCTTTTTTACGATTTGAAATTTATAATAGTAATACCCGTAATGATATTAACCGTAATAATAATAATTTCGCTGTTTACCAACTTACCAACTTGGTAATCTTTAAGACTTTAAACCGTTTATTTTAACACTATTCTTTAAAAAAGATCGATAAAGAATTTTTCGTGTTTTTAATAGTGATACCGACACCTGCTTCTGAATTTCCGCGATATCTAATATAATTCAAAGGCCTTCCATACGTACTACCGCAACAGCTGACATAGTACTATAAGAGCGTTTCGAAAAAACCTTTCCTTTACCATTAGCCGCCGTTTAACGTAAAGCGTAACCGGAAAATAGCTTCTTCTTTTACCTAGCTTATCTGTTCTTAACCTAATAAGCACTGATTAGTGTTGGTAGGCCTTTATCATTGCAATGTAGTTAATTCGAATTACTGTGGTCGAAGTAACTGGTACTATATTGAAATTAGTTGTGGTTAATAAGTTGTAAGTTCTAAGGTCGGCAGACTTCTATCCGGTTTGCACGCTAATTTGTATGGCCAGATACTTTAGCCTGTACCCCACTTTGAATTAAACACCTATTTCATTACACTAACAGTCAATACTACAAACTGCAATCAATTTGCAGTAAGTATAATCAACTAATTGTAAGTATAATTGACTTGACTATACTGCATTTGACTGCTATTCCAACAAGTGATGTATTATTTCCAAGTTTTTTAGATTGCTAGCTGATCTGCATACTAATTTGTATAGCTAATTGCTTGGTTTATGCTTTAGTCTAAATTGAGGACTCACTATACTTGACTTGTAATCAATACAGTCAACTTACAAATTATGCAGTCAACTTTAATCATTACAATCAACTTATAGTCAGTATAGTTGGCTTGAATGTACTGAAATTGACTGCTATTCCAATAGTAACGATATTTGGTGGTTTAGGGTACGTGTTGACTTATTTCATTCTCATTGTTTCAGAATGTTTTTTACTGATATTAAGTTAAGGACCTTAGCTTTGTAAAATGAATTTATTAAATGTATCATATGAAGAATTATATTGTTATTTCAATGGGAAAATTCGGAAAAAACTTAATATCGAAATCTTTTTCATTTTCAAAAGTGAATTTGAACTTTTTAAGCGTTTACATATAAGTTTAGTGGTAGTGACAAAGCTTTCTAACTAAGTTTTACGTAAATTCTCTTCATTTCTATGTCTAATATTATTAAAATTCTTTTATAAACTATCAGTTATAATGTGAGTAAAATTTCGTTGAAATTGAAGTAATTACAATTTGGTTAAATTTCTGCCTATTGTTTTTAGTCTTCAAAATAAAACTCCAGATATTCACATTTCGAGGCGAGGGAGAACGGGGAACCTTTAATCGTTATATTTAATAATATAGTTAAACCCAATATCTTTATTAACGTTCAATTTTTTTATATTTCTGAATAAAAGTATTAGAGGGTAGATAATTTCAAAATGCGGCAATTGGCAGATTCTACTACTATTAATATCACACTTCAATCATGGAAACATATTTTGTTCTTTAAGTTCGAGCCAAATTTTTCTATATTGATGTTTTTGAGATTAATTACCTTAGTTTTAGTATTGCTCCTTCGTAATACAATGTATTGAAAATCTTCTCCTACTAGATATTTCATTATCCTAGTATTTTGAATATTCTTTTTTTAAAAAAAAAGAAAAAAAAAACAATGCTTTACATAAAGATTGTAAAAAATCAACAAATTCGTAGATTTAGGGTTGTTTTATTGATAATACATAATACTACCGCATTCGAAAGATTAAAAAAGAAGATGTAATGATTATTATGTTGTTTTAAATCTAGAAGTGAAAGAGGGTGTATCCATGTTGATTTCTCTAGTACTATTACTTTATTTTCACCATAGTCGTTTTTATCCTTCAACTTTTCCATTTGTTTGGGAATCAAAAAGGAATTAACCATGATATGCTACCTGTGAATTTTAGAGTTTAATAACAGTATAATTTGTGAATTGTTAACCGGACATGTTATAAATAGAATAATTTGTTTTTTTATTTTGATGAGGATATTTACGTTATCTGTTTTATTTAACTTGTGTTCATTACTTTCGCGGATAATTTGATTCCCAATTTAACTCTATTTGTGATTTTCTAGGTCATCTTAATTTCATAAGTAAGAATTTTGTTGAAGGTACTACACAAGAAGATATTGTATAGGCTTATAGATTAAAGTATTCTAGAATCTGCATGGAGGAGTTGATATATGATCAAGCATATCCTCATCAGAATATCAATAAAGATCGAGACTCCTTACTAGTCAGTACTAGTGTATACTAGTAAATACTAGTTCCTCTGTGCTAGTAAATAGTAGCACAGGTAGTATTTCCGTTCTAATCCTCCGTATTAGTTCATACTAGTACTTACACTAGTAAAACACTAGTGCTGATGAATATATCCACAACTCTGGTGAATTCTAAACCTTTAGTGTTAAGAGATTTAGTAATTAAAGTCTGTACCAAGTAAGAACTAGTCCTATTATCTCTGCTGTTATTTTTTATACTATATGAATGTACATATTATAAATCTCAACACACCACCTCAAGAGGTATTATCTAGTGAAAAGGAAAAAAGAAAAGAAAGAAATTCAAAATCAAAGGTGAGGAGTAAGGTAAAGAAAGTTTAAAACGAAAAAAAAAAAATACGTAAATGTAAAAAGTAAAAAAACCCGTATAGTTCCATTTAGACCAATAACCTTTCCAGTATCTTTTTTATCAATATTCCAAGTTTTCACTAAAACCCATCCACTATTTTATACCTTCAATACCACAAGTTGTTAACCTATAGGCCAGTTATTCATCCGTACAAACCCACTTGATGTATATGGTACCACGTTTTAATTTATCCCTTATAAAGTGTTTCTCAAGGGGCATATACTAAGTACGTCAGTAATACTCAGGGTTTTTAAGCAACTTGATAACTCCATTATTTTTATAGTATATTGTAACATTCAAAGTAATACGTATATTTATAAACAAGTTTTTTATCCATAAGATGTTTTGAGTGACCTTTATCACTGCTACGCTTTCAGAATTCACAAAATAAAGGCATATTATTGATCCACTTTGGAATACCCAGTTAACTATGTTATCAACGATTTGAACTGTATTTCCATAGGTAGACTTTTCAGTGGCTTTATCTCTCTTTCCGTAGAAATCGTATCAGCCGTTAATTTAAAGCTTTTAGGTATTTTTATAGTAATGTTGGCTAAAGTCTATAACTTTTCAATATGGATTTGCTAAGAGTTTTTCATCACTTACTTATGAATCATAGTTTTTATACTGTTCGAAGTATTTACAAACGTAACTAACAAATGTAAGGTTTAATATAAGATATTGTGGCACAAAATTAAAATTACTAATATTAAAAAAGACGATATCCAGCCTAATTTGGTATATTGCATAGTTAAAAGCCCATATATCTAATTAATACTCTTTTAACTATTAAATATTAGCTCAACTTTCATATAACACGGTATAAACGAAGAATCCGGTAGTAATAGGGACGTAGACCGTACGTCTATTCAATTCCTCTGCTTTTAAGTCCAGTACCTTTTGGATATACGTATCTTATACCAACATAATTATACATACATTCCTATTCCACAAGATACGAACCCCTAAAAAGTATTCTACCTATCTTAGGTCTTTATACTTCAATTGTTTCCCTATATCTATCTTAAAGCTCTTAATGATATTTAGGTCAGGGCTTATAATCAAAACTTCATTGACGTAAATACATATAATAAATTAATGGCGATAGTTGATATATACCGTATGATTAAAGCTTAAACTTTTGAACTTAAGGATATAAAATACAATCTTTAACCTTTTGAACCATTGTCTTAAAGCCTGTTTAAGCTCGTAAAGTAAATCAAGTAACTAGAAGATTTAATTGAATATACGATTAAAACCCATTATATTTTTATCCGGATAATTTAAGAAAAAGTCTATAATAATATCCGGAATCCCTATTAATACTGTCTTTTTAAGTTACCCGTTTAGAAAAACCGAATCGATATAGATTTGGTCAATATCACATCTGTATAAAGTAGTTAGTTTGATAAGAATTCTTTAGGTATAAGGTTTTGCTGTAGCAAGAAAGGTTTAAGTATAATTAACACTATACCTTTACTTAAATACTCGAATTACGATCCAGACCTTATACCTTTCGATATAACCTCAAAAATTAATTTCAACTTTAGTAACTACTTTTATAGTTATGAAATAACGGTTAATACCTCTATTAATAGCCTTAAACACTTTAAGAAACAACGAGCTCCATATTTTATTATAAAGAAGCTTTTTCCAATGCTTAGTATCTGGGCCCTCAAAAGTTTTACAGTTAACTGTTTCTTAGGTTTTCTAATTGAAAGTATAAACTGGACCATATTTTTATCAACAACAGCATTTTCTAAAAAACTTGCCTATAAATTATTGTTTATTTTTTTATTACCTAACAAATATTCCTTTTGAACTTATAGTTTAGAGCTACCGTTACAATTTTATAAAAGATACGAACCTTAATAATCTAAATATCTTTTTCTTTTTCATTCAATTTACGAGGTCCTTTAATAAATTCTACTAAAAACTGTTAGGATAAAAGTGCTAAGGATCTTCCTCCTCGATTTTCCATCCGGTATTGTAAATGAACCTTGAATATTAATAAAGGTTTTGTTATATTAAAAAGATACCATAAAAATATTCTCTTCTCTCTTGTCAAATCAGTCTTTCAACCCTTTACTCGTCTTATGAAGAGTGAATGGACGATAATGGTAATACCTGGAAGAAAGGAAAATTTAACCTTGGGTTTATAACCCCTATATTCCTTCATGTTATCATTTAAATTCTTATGAGACGTAGTGTTCTAGATACTAATCCTATTACTAACCGTTAATTTAGCTATAGTCAAAGCTGCTTGAAATAGGTAGACTAATAAATAATGTATCACTTTTCCGGTAACGATCTAGGCTATTATCTTCTCAAAAATCACTTTATTAAAGTGTTCGGAAATGCCGTTTTCTTCAGGGGTGTTTAATGAAGAAAACTTAAGGGTAAAATCATAATCGATAAACATCTTCTAAATAAATAAACAATAATATTTTTACCTCTGTCGAGGATCAAGTAATTCATAGTACACCCTATACGTTTGATTATTTCGTTTAATATTAGCTAAATGGCTTTTGGTGACTTACCAGGAGATATAATAGCTATATGACAGACTTTTTAGCTATACTTAATCGATATAACCATTAAGTCACGACGATCGCCTCTTAAATCAGTAATTATATTAAAAAAGCTATTAAAGGTCTAAATCAACTCTCCTTTCTCTGTAATACGGTATTAAAATCTTGGTCGTTATTTAGTACTTTTGGAAAGTTTATAAGGAGTACAAATAAGGTCGAAAAGCTCCACTTCCTGGTTCTTTTTAACTTTGTTCAATAATTAGAGTTATTTCTTTCCTAACTTTAGGCTGGTATAACTAAACTTAGTATGCCAAAGGGAAGTATAGAAGAGATTGGTGAAAGTTATGATTATTAAGATGCAATGAAACTGTTGCTTAGCTTAAATAATAGTGTAGTCGCTAGTTACAGTAGCAAATGTTTCCTTAGTTTATAAATTTAGTAATAATAAGTTACTAATTCTAATACTCAAGCTTTAAAGCTATAATAATCTAATATGTTTTATAATAAACTTAAGGTAATAAAAACAGTTGTGAAAAGTCAGAGTATTGTAACTATAACCTTTTTGAAACTAAACTGATATTTAAACCGTTCCTTTTCCAAAAAGTTAAATAACACCACCCCCTATTCATAATCGGTGAAAGTTTTGTCTTTACATTTCGAGATGTAAATACTATTTCTTGTTGTCAAATATATAGAAAAATATACCTAAATTAGCTTCAACAAAATCTCGAAACTAAAGTTTATCAATTGCAAAATAATGTTACAGTGTAAAAAAAAGGAAGAAACTCAAGACTTAACGTTAAGTTTGAAAGGCATAACGTTGAAAGTAGAGCTCTTAACGTCAAAAATTGAGACTTTAACGTTAAAAGTAGAAACCTTAAAGCGGGTACACCCGTGTAAAATAAGGCCTATAATTAGCCAAAATTCTCTAGTACAGGGTCCTATACAGGGTCCTGTAGAGGTTCTTATGCAATGAACATGTTAAATTGAATATCTAATTGGAAAATCGATAGTAATAACATTATAAAATTATAATACTGAAAGTAGTGAAGGTCTTTTACTTTACCGTTGTTAACTATAATAGTGTTCGCTTTTTCTTCCTTGTTAAGGGATCTACCATAATTAAAAGGCTATAAATTTAGGCATAATACCCAATAAAATCTTATGGAGTTTCCCTTAAAAAGCATATAAGGCAATTCTTTTTAAAATAACCGATGCGCTAGTTACGGTAAAAAGGTAGCTTGTTTTTTGGTCTCCTTTAAAGGATGGAATTTAATGTTTCTTTTCTTCCTTAAAGCCGGTTTTCGTTTTGGAAGTCCGACTACAATTTAGGTATTAATAAAAGGACGTCTTTCCTAAATGTACTTCGTATACAGACTATCTAGAGTGAAAAATCGGGCTTATACAAATCAAAAACTGAAGTAAACACTCAATATATTTAACCTAACGGCCTTAATAAATCAAACTATTTCTAGTGTTTTCAAAATCTTCCATACAAAGAGCAAAAGATAAATAGTATAAAAGGCGTAGTAAACGAAGTTTCTAAAAAAATCTTGATAGTAAATCGGTTAAAATGCCTTGGAATATTCCAGTCAACTTCAATAAATCCTTACACATATCCCTAATACCTACGATAAATGCTAAAAGATCTAAAGTGATAAAAAAGAACAATCATCTCGTAGGCCCGAATTAGTTTACGCATAGGTTTAAAAGTTTTTGTAAGATTGTGGTCGATAGGCGTAAAAATGAATATAGTCTGTTTTTATAAACACTGTATTTATCTTAATCTTAAAAATGACCCCTAAGATTTCAAAATTGTTATTGCTAATACTACAGCCTTTAATAGCCTTTAACCATATGTTAATGTTTTAAAAGTCTACTTTTCAAAGTTTTTTATTAATTGTAACTTAAGCTTTGTAAATTGCCTCCTTTCTTCAACGTTAAAGAATGAGGTCTTAATTCCCCCTCCTCCTCTTTTACTAGTGTGATTATGTCTGTCGATTTAGATGGTTCCGATTTCTTTAATCTACTTAAGCGTTCTTCAAGCTCAGCTAATAATCTTTCGTACAAAGCGATAGCTAACGTAAGCCTTATTAATTCTAAAAGATCGAGGTAACTATTGGTTTTAACTCAAGCCTTTGCTTCTTTATCAGTAAAATCATAAGTAGTAATAATTTGAATTTCTTGTTTTACTTTAATTCTACGGGCTTTACGAGCTTCTTTTTTTTCTTTCCTTAACATATATTTAAGGTCCAAAACTTCTAAAGCAACAGAAGTAGCCGTAAAGCGTGAGAATCGAAGGAATGATGATTTATCCGGAGAAAAAGAACCTATAGACCTTAAGGGGCCGGAATCAATAATAATCCTCTATAAAGAAGGATCATCATCACTGGTACTGCCGTAGGATATCCGAGGTGGCGGAAATAAACTACGTTTTAGGGGTGCTAATAGGGCATTCTTAAAGGTATTAGATAGTCTAAAAAAAAGGGACATTTTAATCTGTATAAAAGAAAGTAACTAACTTAGTAAACACTAAGATACAATTGTACTGATAATGTATTGAAAGTATTATACAAAACTATATTTTGTAGGCGAATATATTGAAGTATTCGAGAATTTATATAACAGACTTATTATATAATCAATCATATCCTTATAAGGATCTCGATTAAGATCGAAACTCCGTACTAGTCAATACTAGTGCATACTAGTAAATACTAGTTCCTCCATACTAGTAAATACTAGGTCAGGCAGCATCTCCGTGCTGATTCTCCGTACAAGATAATACTAGTACTTGCACTAGTATAACACTAGTGCTAGTGAAGATATCTACAACTCCGGTAAATTTCTCATTCTTTGATGTTGAGGTGTTCAGTACTTGAAATCTATACCAAGTACTGACGGGTCATGTCGGCTCTGCTGTTCAGTTGTATGCCGTGTGACTGTATCTATTGTAAATTTCAACAAATCTTCATTATCGCCTTTTTTGAGGTTGAAATTTTGGAGAACAATAAATTTGTGAATTCAGAAATATATTTTTGTCGAATTTAACGACTGTAGTATCACGGCTGTAAATAAAGATCGTAATTGATTCAAAACTTCTTTATTAGTGATATTCAAGCGTTGTAAGTTGTATTCAAATTTGTTTGTACTTGTAATCATTTAGCGTGTTCAATTTCGTAATGCAGTTTTTTTAATGTGAGCTTTGCTTATCGTTTTCTTAATAGATATAGTTTTATCCATCATTTTGCCTAAAAATTTCAATGTTATTTTCTATTTTGTGTGATGATTCTTGATTAGCGTTCCATCGCTTAATTTATATGATATTAAATAAAATGAACGTCGTATTCAAAGTGATTTTTTTATTACAGTAAAGTTTGGGGAAGGCGTATATTGAAATAGGAGTCAAATGCAGTATAGTCAAGTCAATTATACTTACAGTTAGTTGATTGTACTGACTGAAAATTGACTACAGTTTGTGGGATTGACTGCGAGTCTAGTGCAGTAGGTGCCCACCTCAAAGTAGAGCATAGGCCAAAGCATTTGGCCATACAAATTAGTGTGCAGACTAGCTTATGGTCAGCCAAACTTAGAGCTTACAACTCAAGAACTAATTTCAATGAAGCACTAGTTCCTTCGACCAAAATGATTCAAATCGACTACGTTGCAACAATAAATACCTACCAACAGTGTAGGTTACCGTCGAAAATTGAAGCAATAAATCGTAAGTTTTTTTGTGAATTATTTTGGAGAGAGAAAAAGAAATCTTAGCGGTTGATGTTTTATTGATTTGTAAGTGTTAGGAAACCGTATCATTTTGGTTTTCAACAATCTGTAAGGTTTTCCAAGGTTTTCTATCGTACATTTTTTGTTATCCTCAATTTTAGAGAAATTTGTTGAAAACTTGTAATTTTCGTTCTATTGTTGGGCCTTTAGACTTTGTAAAGTTATTGGATTCGAATTATAGTTGAAGTAAAATCAGTATTGCAAAGGTTAGGCGGTATATTATTATTTATTTTTAGTTTAGCTGACAGCTAGCTGTTTTCAATACTACTTTATATGGTTGAATTTTGAGCCTAAGCCTCCTATTAAATTGGGTACTCTACTGCAATTGACTTGCAGTTAATACAAAACTTTAATTCAATTTCATTAGAACGCTATCTTAATACTAACGACTTCTTTTTTTGTGATGTCAATATGTTTCGTAGAACAATGAACTGGTAACGCAAGTGCTTTCATATGCTTTCCTTACTACTATTTGTGTAACAGTTTCATTTTTACTACTTTCAATCCAAGTAACATATGCTATAGCACTTTTGTACTCTCATTCCTTAATATATATAATTTCACAGTGACAGTTGATAAAGTCTGTATGGTTTATATCCTGGCAGTCTTCTAATTTGCTAGGATATCTTTGCCTCTTATTCTTGCTATCATTATATATTTTTGCCTTTCCAGGTGTTTCTTTTACATAAGTTTCGATCCGTATGCTTAAAATATTATTATTCATAAATCTTTACAGGTTTTCATTCTATGTTTCCTTGTTTATAACATTAATCATGTTATCATTACGATTAATATATTAGAATTTCGTAATTTTCCTGTTTTTTCAGGCTTTTCGAAGGGTCATTACATTGATTACTAAGCGTTTTTCGTTAGTTGTTCCGAGTTTGAAAATGTATTGGAATATTTTCTCCTAAGTCGGTATAAATAACGACTAGAATTAGTAAAATACTTCATTATTCGTTGACGATATTAAAAGTATTATATATATATATGCCACTATCGGACGCGGCTATTATATTGTAGACTTCGAAGGTAAATATGCATCGTATGATTATTTTGTACTTAATAAAATCTCAGTGGATTATAATGAGGGTAATTTCAAACTAGTTGTGATGTAATTTATCCTAGTGAACGATTATTATAAGAAATCATATTTTTAACAACATGTTAGTATTATTTGTAAAAGAGTCTTCCTTAAAGATTATTAACTTAGCATTTGATAAGATAATAGAAACCGTATTAATTCCTTAGTTTATGCTATTAATCTTCTGTTTCAATCATTTATTCAAGCTATTATAATCCTTAATAACCGGGTTTTAGGTTTGTGCCGCAACTGATAGCTTGTATAATACCTTCGATTGGCATTTAATTGCGATATAGTTGTTATAAGCGCGTTGTTATAAATATCATAGAGTTCTAGTCACTCCAGTTTTGTCTATTTTATATAGACTAGTTCCTTGCCTCTTTTGGTAAAAACTAAGGTATTTAGTAATCGTATTGTTAATATTATGTATACAGAGTAACGATCCGTCAAATTCTAGGTATTTTTTTTTAGTTCAAGGTGTAATTTACTTGTAATTTCGATGAAAAGATCAAGAATTAATGGATACCTGTTTTAGATAATTGTTAACGTGGTTTGCTATATCGTAGAACTATTTTTAATAGATATTTTCCAAGACGGTTTTTAGTTAACTTTGGTAAATTTATGTTTTATCAATTGATACAAGGTTGCATGTACGTTGAATTAGTGTTACAGTTTCTAATTATGAACTTTCTATAGGTACTTGTTACTCAAGATGTTGCTTAAGCTACTCATAAGTATTGGTTCATCTTTTAAAATATAGGAGTTGTGTAAGAATCTAACCTATGTATTTATTATATTATTTTCGAACGATCAATCGTGATTTTTCGTATATATGTTTTATAATCTTTTGTATTTTATGAAATTATTTTAATTCAAAGATCGTAACATTGGAGTCGTTAAAGTTAATGTCGCATTTTAATACGAATTGAATCACTTTTCGTGTAAGGAATCCGTTAATCTCAATTTTATTCTCTCCCCGAAAGGTTTGTCTAGGGTATTGATTATTTTCTATATGCGAAGTAAGATTACTATATTTAGATCGTACATGTTTTCTTGCTAACTCAAATAGTTGTTTGTATATGCACTAGGTTTTATTATTTTTATAGGTTCTTTCTAGTAGTCGGTCGCGCCGTTATACTTTTATTTGTTTGTTAATTATTATCGGAAGTGGGTTACGTTGACCAATTCATTAGATTTATGGATTTTAATTGGCAGTCATTTAGAAATAGAGTTTAACCTGAGTTATATTGAATATTGCCAAAATGGTAGTAGTTTCTTCAATTACTCTGAGGTTGGCTATCTTTAAGAATTTGTATAAGTCATCCTATTTACTTGGTTTAATTTACATGATGAATTCTTTTTACAATGACAAAGTCTGAAAATTAATCTTCGATGGATCATTTTTGGTGTTTAGGGTATTATTCACTTGACATTTCTCCGATTTCTTTTGTCGTTTCCTCAATGCTTTAATTTATTCCATAGACTTTTTTTATTATTTCCTAATAGAGGGGATTTATTTGTTAGGCGAGGATATTCCTTAAAGATTAGAAAGGTATTCACTAGTCTGTTGGATCCTACAGTGTTACGTAGACCTTTCATCGTTTTGTTAAAACGTGGTTCTTGTGCTATAAAAATTTCAATCTTTAATATAAAGATTTTATACGTTTTTCTGAGTAGTACGTAAATGTTTTCAATCTTCCAGATCCTCCAATGGGTTTTAACAGATTCATCTTCATATTAAATCCTTTTTTTTTTTTGCGTTAGCTCGAAAATCCGTTGCCGAAAAGTCGATACTAGTATCGTAAATGATGATATCTAGCGGTACTATTAATGTGATAACTCAATATATTCTTAGTATTCTATAAACATCCTACGCCAAGGTTGACTTCAAGAATTTAGCGCTATGGAAAGAGATTTTCGAGTTTAAAACGTGAAAAACAGGTTTTTTGTTCAAATGAAAGACTTTGGATAAAATTTTACAATTGAATTTCTTTTTTTGAAAAAAAAAAAAAAAAAAAAAAAAAAAAAAAAAAAAAAAACTTAAGCCTTTTGGGCGATTAAGTGTATGTTTAGCATTTTTTGTAAATCTTTTACATATATTTTGATGAGAAGTATTATATATTTTGATACCTTACTGATTTTAGTACTGTGTATAGCTTGTTAATGAATGTGTAATTAAAGTTCCGATATAGCTAACGTATTTCCGATTCCGTTAAATTCATAGTTATTTCTTTACGTCTTTGAAGATAAAACTATAAGTATTCCTATTTGGAGGCGAAAGAGAAACTTCGACCCTTTTCAAATATCTTATCAACGTTAATATCAACGTTAACTCTGAGGCTATTTATATTTTTAAGTGAAAGAGACATAGGTTAAAAGTTTTTAGGATTATTAAACGTAATCAATTTAATAATTATTTACATAATTGTTAATCCGATTATTGATATTATTTTTTAGTTCAAGCTTACTTTAGCTTTACCAGCATTACAATGAATAATTTCCATGTGTGTAGTAATTTTACATAGCAAAGCAATATATTACGAATATCTTTCTATTAAGTATTTTGTAGCCTCCGTATTTGGTAGAATGTTTTAAAATATGTGTTTCTTGTAATGATCGTAGAAATTAAACAAATATGAAGGGCTAGCGGTTTCATTGTGATAGGAGTAATAGGGGCTTTTGTTCGTAAGGTGATATAGGATGATATAGTTGGATAGTCATTAGGGTTTTGAAAAGTAGTACTCTGATGCCACAAGAGTTGCTTTAACATATTTTTTTTGTCGTATAACATATAGTCTTCTTTATAATCTTCGATTCGGTTTAAGTAATCCTGTTTTGAAGTAACAATATATTAGGCGTAATATATCACCAGTTGTTTGTAGCGTTTAGTAGCAGGGTAACGGCTTAACCAATAATCAAACTTATCATAGATCCAATACTTTTTATTGCTATTACGAAAATTGTTGGAACATGGTAGCATGGAGGATTTATGTGCATACTAAGCATGACTTATACTAAGTAAATGGATACCCAAAGTCATAGGAGAGATGTCTAGGGAATGAAGGGGTACCTGTAGGCACTAGTTAAACTAAAAACAACAACAATACAAATCCGCCTCCCATTCCTCCAAATACCTTCCGAGCTCCCCCACTTTCCATTGTAATTATCTGCTAATCTGGTGCAAAATTCGTTTACCTTAAAAACTTCCTCATTAGTAGTTATATAAAATTGAGGAGTTTATTGAATGAGAAAAGAATAAAAACGCACGAGAAGACAACGAAAAACACCAGAACACAAGAAAAACAACCCTAAAAGAAAACGAGAAAATAACAAAAGAGAGCTAGAAAGCACCAAAATAAAACGATTACGACGAGAGAGAGAACCAGAAAAAAAATAACGAGACCTAGTTATTCAGAACTAGCTATTTAAAAGTGGATCTAATCAGGTTGGGAAAAAAATAGAGGACAGATTTTCCAAATTCATACACTTGATCCGAAAGATACAACCACTCAACGCTTATACTACTTTAAAAGATTTTATTCTTTCAAAAGCATAACAATTAGCTATGAATATTCCAAAATTACATTAATTTTTTCCATTATCGAATAAGATAAGTCTTACACGAATATTCTCTAGACAAGCCGGTAAAAGCGTAAACGAATATATTGAATATGTCGAGATTGCGACGGAGATATAATTTTGAGATAATAAACTCCTAGAAACATTATGTATAAGTAACTTTCAAACCGAATGAACGGAATAAACCCCTGAATAATATAAAAATATAACAAAAAACGAACGTCGGCAATGTGATAGATTAAAGGCTTTTTTTACTACTCGGTTTAAATTTCATTTGTTGACAATAAACATTAACGTGATAATTAAATTTAATTTGTTCGGACGACACCCTTACGAGTCGCTGGCTAAGTACGTACAAAAAGCGGATAACCTCGCCGTTTAATACCCCCATATACGATAAGAAGAACTAAGGGATCGGTTTTTCGTATACTTAATAGATAACGGATACTAGAGAGACACGACGTTACAGACGAAAGTAACTGATTGTTTGGTTTTGAAAACACTTATGGATGAGAACAGAATGTATAAGGATAAAGTTACCTACGATATTATACGTAAAACGCTAATCTCATCAACTGTGGTTCCTGGCCGAGATGATAACCCTTTTTTCTCCCACAACGATTAATGACAAAATAACAGTATTTAATAATATTCGACGGAAAGATTACTAGCAAAGGCAATAAAAACAATACGCCTAATATAGGAACAAATGAGATAAACCACTTAAAGTAGCGATGGCGTTACTCCTAAAACCTTACAAAATTCTTACGGTTATTGAAACCAACATCTATATTAAAATCTTGTTCAAAAAACTATGGCTAATTCGCGAAATATATACGGAATAAATACCAATGAATAAATAACGCGGAAAATAAATAATGACAACCTCAAAATAATACATAAATGTGTTTTAACTGAAAAAAAGTTTTCAAACCATACTATAGGTTTTATGATTATCCTTATCCCCGATACCTATAGGCAAAAAGGTATCAGATACGAGACCTTATGCTGTCAGGACGACTAATTTCTAAGGAGCTTAAAATATGAAACGAAGTAAACACGAAAATTTATTAGCTATCGTTTATAGTATTAATAAGTTAAGCTGACTATTAGGATTTTCATCCTACTTTTGACATTAACTATACCGACCCGTTATATTTAGCGGATTTAAATGTACTGGGAAGTAGTGTATAGAATGTTTGGACCGAACCCTAAAACCAGAATACTCGCGAAAAGGGTTAAAATGTTTGTAAGAATAACCAATTTATTTACGAAAAACGCTGACATACTCGTGAGAATTGCCAATATACTCGCGAAAACAAAGTTAAAGGCAAAGAGGTCGAAGAAATTATACACTTATTGGCTGTTAAATGCCGTAGCACTCGAACCATGGAACTTGCAAACCTATACGCTCACACTGAGGATGAAGAAGGAGGACCCTTTACTCGCACGAAGCCAAACTCCCCTCACCCTCGAACCTTACAGTTTTAGAACCCACATTATCGAGCCTTACAATCCCAAACCATACCTTCGTTAAACCAAGTTAAAAGGAACGATTCTGTAAAGGCCTTACCCAATTCCGCACCGCTATATAGAGAAAATACAGAGCGAATACCGCAGGAAAAAAAGAAGATACCATACCCATCTCAATATTCTCAGGTCGCTCTAAGTAACGTTTCAACTTAACGGATACCTTGCGAAAAAATCTACCCAAAATTACACGAATAATTATTAGACCGTAGTCCCATCTTTCGTAAACAAATAGCTCGTATGTGTAACCTTAATACTGTTTGACGAATACAAGTTCAAGAGAAATCAAGGAAAAAACGCAAACGTATAGCGTTTATATATACTGCGGCAATACCGGCTGTAAAAAACCATGCGAAGTCGTGCATAATAAAAACTCAACTCGGGTACATCCAAGACGATACCCATAACATCTACATAAGCAGGTACCTGGTAGATATAGTTTTCTCGTCGAACTTGTTACGCGAGATAAAGTAACTTGTATGAAAGTTTCTATTGAGATAACTAATCCACTAATAACACTTACGATGACTGACAGAAGTTGAATAATATTAACAACTTATATATTATTTTCTTTTGTCGTCGGTGGTATTATTTCTTTAGTCTATACGTTCGTTATTGTTAATTGCCCCTAGTATGATTAATTAGTGAACCGTAACTGGATCGTTCGATACTCAGATGTTAACAATTATTCTAAAAATGTTTTCATATTTGTAGGCGAATGTGGACACTCAATTATTATACCTATAGAACGACGTGTAAAGCCGCTGCCTTTTAACGTTCAGCCGACTTACATGGATTGTTTTTCTGATGAAAAACGATACTTTTTAGATGAGTCGGATATGAGAATTGAGGGAGAAACGTCGAAGTCGGATTCAACAGACGAAAACAATAGCTACGAGAATGAAGACTCGACCCTTAACGACAAGAATGTGAAATGCTTGCGAAAATTAAATAAACTTATCAACTTTGTAAAGTATACATAGTAACAAGAGAGACGTTTAAATTGAGGTGTGCCTCGTATCTAGGAAAATCCACTCGGCAGCGGAAGGCCCTAAGAGATGTTAATATTTATAAATAAGTGTGTTTTGGAGATATTTTGATTATACCTGATGTAAACGAGGACGAGATATACGCGAACGAAAAAGAGGTAGTAATAAATAAAAATAAGGCGAAAACGACCTTGGTTTCGAAACTAAATAAACGAATGAAGGGAAAATCGAGAAAGGTTATTATATTCGATGAGGTAAAGGGGTCTCTTACTGGAGAACAATTTGACATCGTTAACTTCCTATTGTGTTTTCCCGTTTCGTGCGTGTTAATCTGGATTTTTTTTTTGAAAAAAAAAAAAAGGAAACTAAACCTTTCAATTGCTTTACACCACCACTATCAACTATTGAACTGTTAATTTTTAATTACGATAGGAAAACTAATACGGGATTACAAGGTTAAACCGATGATATTTTAGCGTTACAGACGTTAGAGGTTTAAAAAACCAAAAGACTTTCTTAAGTATTTTAGCATACGAATACCAACTATAGTGGAGATAAATGAAAAATTGTGAAGGGAAAGTGACAGAAATTTATTTGACGGTGTGAGACAAAACGAAATAAATATTAATAAAGTAAAATAATAAACTTAATAGAAATATTAAACGCTGTTATAAATAGAAAGGATTAAACGATACTCTATAGGATATTTTTGAACAGTGGTTCTAGTTTTATGGAATTAATACTGGAGATATAAGCAGAACGAACGAGGTAAACGAATTCGCTAACGATAAATACCTGCGATTTAGCGAGAAAGAAGGAGGGGCATTGATATTACCCAAAAGACTAGTATATACCTGAAAAAATGTATTTGCCTTCTGTTTGAGCTATGCACAAGTAACTGACCTCGTTACTCATGCTATCGAACTCGAACCAAATAATAGGCTATTTAAATTAAAATATCCTAGGTATTTACAAGATGAAGTTGCTTTCGCTTAGAGGTTTTATCCTACGATAAAGGTAGTAGAATTTTCCGTATAGAGCTAGTTAAAATAGGGCAAGTATTTATCTTACCTAATAAATAAGAATGATAAATATAAATTAGTTTGTAATCATATTCCAATTAATAATTGCATAATCAAACCGTAATTCCTCACGTACTTACGAGATAAAGTTTTCGATACCTTCTTTTAAGGTAACTATAATGTTTTTATGAAGGCAATGCAGTGAACGAGTACTAGGGCATACCTATTACGCCGAATATGTAATATTGAATATTAATAATACCTTAGAAAATAATAGGAAGTGAACATACTTATTACATACTTAGCAACATGAAATTTGGTAAATAGCCATTAATAAACGAAAATAATATGAAAATTAATGAGATAGATCACTTTAATAATGAGAACGATGTGAAAGTTGGTGAGATCAATCATTTTAATAACGAAAATAATACGAAAGTCAACAAAAACACCACAACAAATATCCAAAAAAAAAATGAGTGTTCCAGTATTTCATTCGCTAATGGGGTATAATAATACCTTAAAAACGACTTTCGACGTGTATGTTAACGACTACAATGCTTCATCGCGCGGATTCGAGGTAATATTGAATTTCTCACACTTCGAGTATTTTCTTCGTCTCGAATTCGGAAAAGATTAACCTCTGTTTTTACAAAACTATATTTTTTGTAATTTATATTTACTCGTTATGTGTTAAACTATTATGAGGATATGTTCTACCCTCGTAAAAGCACCGGAAAATATTCGAAATGTAAGCGAAACCCGAAAATTACTCTACCTCATTAAAAATATTAGACGAATTTCTTTACCTTATACTATACGTTGCAAGTTATATACCTGGCAAAGTATTATGGACGACGGTTCTAAAGATATTTTATATAAAAGAGATATCGAAGACGACCTCTATGAGGAAAGTTTTAAAGAAAATATAATGGGTTTTTAAAGATTTTAAGTAAAAAAAAAAAGATGCCGAAGCTTTCGTTATAATTTGCCTGGCTATTTAGCAAAACGTTACAATGGCTCCAGATTGATCGCTTAAATATCACCTCATAACAGATATATTTGGTAAAAGAATTGGTAGTGTCACTTTTAAACTGAATAGATTGCTGATTTGTATTGTGATTGTCAATTAGTTAATACCTTACGCGAGGATTTTGACCTTCTTTTCCTGGAAACTAAACAATGCCGAAACAAAATGTACTATTAGAAAAAGGGAAAAATTAACTATTGTGAGATGCCTAAAGAAAACATGACTATAGTTAATTAAGTCACATCTGCCAACGATAATTTATATTGATTACACGAATATTATGTCCGCGTTGCCAAATCCAACGATACCCATAGGGAATTTTGCGCAGTATGTAAATATATTTGGAATATTTAATATGAGAATTTTATATCGCCCGAACTTAAACAAAATAATCAAAATCGCGGACGAGACTTAAAGGCTATCGGGCCAACTGTAAATTTTTTTAAATCAGATACAAGAAAATTATCGTAGGCAGTGGGAGAATGATTACTCGAAAAGCTATTAATACTAAAAGATCCAAGAACAGGAATTCTCTTACCTATAGAAGTGTTAAATTCAAGACTAATATTGCAACCAGGCGTAACAATAACGACTCTTTACATCAACGTGACGAACTAGTATGGAAATATTATGGGATACCTTATAGGCGACTATAAGATAATTGAAAACTTACCATCACAGTTGAGAAGGAAAGTAAAATGCGATTAACTATAATTATTCATTCAAAACGGTGTGTTGTTAATACGAGAACATGGTAAAGGATACGCTATTTACGTGAAAAAAAGGTGAGGTGCCTCGAGCACTAAGATAATCCTACGATCTTTATAGGAATTTCGCCGAAGCCCTAACCCTTTACAAATTAAAGTAAATACTGTGGTGTCTAACACGTTATATCGATACTAAGGAATACGTTAGAGCACATAAATCATACGCTTTATTCAATGTCGTCAGACCAATTAACGAAAACCTCGTACTTGTTATGGCCCTGAAACCATTAAGCATTATAGGTATAGACTTTGTGGGCATAATCAATTCAAAAAGAGTCGGCGGCGAAAACCATCTTTATCTTGTAGTTAATTATTTTTCACGGTTCTTATTTTTCCAAGCCATAGGTAAACAAACAGTGGAAGTGGTGTGTAAAACCTGGAAGCTTATTACTAATGTTTTTGGTAACTTTGAGGAATATTACTCAGATAACGTAAAATACTTTAAAATCCCTACGGTTATAAAATTATTTACCGAGGGAGGGATGAAGATGAAATAAACTCCTGTATATTTAGGTTCGTCAGTAGGGTTAATTAAAGGGTCGTTGAAACTGATCAAGAATAAGCTAAAGAAATAGGCTTACGAATGTGAGCATAAGCAACTCAAGAAATGACCTAAAGTTTTTGCCAATATTGTGAAATCCACCAACAACAGATTTGTGAAAAACTTACCATATACACCATTATAGAATATACTTAGTTGGGTGGTAAAACCTTGAGAACTTATTAGAGAGCTAGTGTTAAATGTAAATCGAGAATGATGAAGGGCGATTTCCGCTGGATTACAAGCGAACAGTGTCGATTGTTACGGAAATAAGTAGAAAATATTTTTAGGCTACATCGGTTTTTCCAGTAATCTAGAGGTGGCGATGGTATCGTTATTCGATAAACACTGAAAAAATCTTTATTAAATCTACTTTGAATATTAATATTGAGATTAACAATCAAAAGTCTTAAATATCGTCAAATAGGTAAACAGTTAAGTTAGTATTACCACAAATACAATTATTATAGAGTTTCGAATCCTAAAAAAAACTAAAGTTTATGGCTTTTAACTATAAATAATCTTCGAATTTATTTATTATACCAAACTTTGCTTTTAACACTAACGTTTTCCCCATATTACAAGAAAATTAATTATATATGCCAATAAATACGCTAAGTTCACTACTTCAAGCGAAAATACTAATAATCGGTAAGACGCGTTAAAAAAGTCATGTTGCACGACTCTATAACAAATAGCCAAATTCTCACGCCCTTAAATCGCCAAATTCGCATATTATCTACATCGCCAAGTTTACACATTCAAAATACCAAGTTAAGATGGTATTTAACTATAAATAAATGAAGGAAACCAAGGGTTTTAAATCACTTATTTTCATTAATTTCGACTAGAAATTATGTGAAAGAGATGCCGACAAAACTTTCATTGAAGAATATTTGACTAATTACGTCGGTTGGTATATCTTTGAGTTAGACGTCAGCGAAGACATTGATTGTGGCGTTCGCGCCTTTTAGGACTATCGTGAGTTTTTCAATTATTAGATAATTAATATCTAAGAAATGTTTTAGAGGGATGTTAAAGCCTAGGTGCATAAAGAGGTTAATCAACATTGGATTTACGTTTCAGAAAAGAACTTTTTAGGACTGGAAAGGATCTTTTTTGAATTGGTATAACTTTAATGTTACCTTTAGGATACTAATCCTTAAGACTTAATAGGTAAAAGAAAAAGAGTTATTTATTTTAAATGCTTTTATATACGTTTTAAGGAACCATCCCCTAATCCCTAATTGAAATAAAGATTTAACCCCATTGTAATTATTTTTTTTGCGTCAATGATAAGGAATTTGTTCATTTGATCGACTATTAAGTTCCAGCGTACGGTAGTATGGAGTATGCATTTGGAGGAGGTAGAATACGTGAAGCAGCAACTGCTAACGTATTAACAAGAATTGACGTCAGCGAAATTTGACGATTACTTAAATGATATCGTTGAGTTTCTTGAATATTTTCTTGAAATTATTAAACCTTTTAAAGTTTCTCTCTTTTAAATTGTTTAATTCTCAAAGGATACGGTTTTTACAACAGACACCTATATACATAAACACACCATAGGTTTTATTATAGTATTTTATCTTTTGTGTTAGGCTACTAGGAACTACTTTTCAATCCGCAACTTTACAATATTGAAAAATACTATCGGCGATTTTGATATCTATTTTAACTTTTCCCATGGACTTGTTAAGATTGTTGATATTAATTATAAGCTTTTTATGAATTTCGCCAACATTTAGAATGACTTACAAAAGTATAACGATAAACTTTATAATTTGTTCAATATGAAGATGATGCCACTTTGAAATACTTACATGTGGATAAAGGTTCCTTCTTTAAGTTTCTACTTAATGTGTTTAGAAATCCTTACGGGTTATATAAAAGATTATTACTAAACCTTTCTAACAAGTGTAGGAAATTTCCTGGAAATTTATGAAAGAATGAAAAGTTACTACAAATATAACATCTATATTACATAATATTATACATATTGGGCTACAACTGGTTATACGACACTAATTTTTAAGAAAAAGAATCGACGAAATATAAATAGATGTTTTTAATTATATGTTTAAAAATTGATATTGTGTTAATAAGTAATGTCGACGATATACATTAGTGAGACTACAGTTCGCGAATCAATACAGTTAGTTTCTTCGGATGTTAATTAGTTTAAATACATCTTACAATATCTAGATGTTATCTGCCAAGGTTTTTTTTAGCCAGTTGCGTTTTTCGTTTGCGACTCAACTAGAATAGAACTTACGTTAAACTTTATTTATATGTGTTCTTAGATTAATAAATTTTCTAACTGGAATGAAGAAGATGTTGCGATGGTGTCTTATAATCATTGTAAGTATAAAAGGTTTTAACGCTAAAAATTTATATTAAATCTTTAGATTTAAAGTTACATTAGCGATAATAATGTGATTGAAACTTAAATGTAATTGTTGATCGTAGGAGCTTTTCTTGTGAAAGGGGTAAAAGGTATTGGATTTATGGTAAGTATGGTTGTTAGTTAATATGCCACTCTCCGGCTAAACCCCTAAACAACATGTAATGTATTATACTTAGTACTTTATTATTCTCTAATAATATTGATTAAATTATATCGAAAACTGCGAAGATAAAAAGACTTATAACGATAATGATATGATAAAAAAAATTGCATGGTATAAAGATAATATTTTTAAAATGTCTTAGTAATTAGCCAACTACGTCTTTCTATATTGTTTGACTAATAAAGACCCTTAAATTTGGCCTAAAATGAATTATATAACCCCTTGCGTAATTCTAATCTTTGAAATTATTAATCAGATATACGTTTTAAGGTATTATATCAGATACAAGATAAATTATATACTGAACAAGATATTTTTCGTAGTATTTTGTACTGCGATTTGGAAGTATCATTATTACAGAAATTAATTGTTAAACCGTTGGTAAACTCAAAAATATTTTCAGTTTAAGCAAATAACTACTGTTATTAGAATTAAATATCATGTAAATAGTGCTTAGGCCTATTAAGTTCTATATCCTCAAATTCATAGCACCGATTTTCTTTTATTTACAATATATTAGTATTTTAGGCTTTAACTTTGACGTTAACGTTGACGAATAGATTCAGAACGGCTCAAAGGTTTCTTTTGCCTTTAAGTGATGGAACCTTTAGTTTCATTTTTAGGGAAAAAAGATAATGTTGTTAAATCTAATTTTTTTGGATACGTTAATTGTACCAGAGTTTTAATTATCTAGTTGTTGATAGGCTATACAAAGCCTTTAGGTTTGCAGGGTATAATGATATAGAATACCTTACTTGAAATGTTATTAAAAATTATTGTTATTATCGTTAATGATAAAACTAAGCCCTTCGAAAGCTTGAGTTTATAATAAATAATAATAAAGATCTTAATTTTGATATTTTCGTTAGCGTGTTGCATTTGGATAATAAGCCTAATTTTTACGTTGTGTATTCGGAAACCTGTTTTCATAGAGCTAAGTTTCTGAAGTCTCTATTAACTAAAGATACGTGGAAAAAATTGAGGATATTATGGATCAATATGTATTTGGGTTTACTATATATAATTATCTTTAATGCTAGAATCAAATTTACATCGGCGAAATTCTAAGAAGATACTAAAATAATGGGGATTTAATGTGAATAGGTACCTGTTAAGGCTTACTAAAGCATTAGAAAGATTGAAAAGGAATACGCATTATTTCGCAGAGCGTATTACATCCGTATATTAGATATTAAAAGCTTTTCAGACCAATAGATACGTTTTTAAATGGCATTGAAAGGCCTAAACGATACTGTGAGCCTTGATGATTTTTTCACCAACATTCTTATTCTTTAAATTATATCCTTATGTAACGAGTAAATCTGCATTATTAGAAAATACCAAAAAGAGGGTTTTGATATATGATAAGGCTTTGAAGGAATTATGAAAGGAATTGGCAAGGCGTCAAGTTAATAATGCTCTTAACACTAAAAACGGTTTCATGACGATCGATTTATTGATTTCGCCATTGTAAAGTGAAGTCTTCGTATGACAAGAACTAAGCAAATAGTATGGAATATTTAAGATTTTAAGTATCGGCAATCCTAAAGTAGTTGTTAAAACTGTTAACGGTTTTACAACGTTCTGTATAACTTAGGTTAAATATTATATTAAGGTGACTTATAATAACGATGATGATGAAGATATTGAAATGAAACGAATTAGCCAATATAATCCCCCTTTTCTCGTAATCAACAGACCGATGGAATATTGACAGCGTAACCGATCACTAAAAAAAAAGGAATATTCAGGATAATAAATACACACCGGGCTGAATCTATAATATTGCTTGGGTTAGAAGAAAAAAATAAAGATGATGAAAACTAGTCTATTAAGTTCCGCATATGAGGAATTATGGAAAATTTCGTTAGGTTTTTTAAAAAGCGATAAGGTTAAAATTAATCAACTTTTAACTCGAGAAGATGTATAATTTGTACACAAACAAGACTTTAATCTTTGAAACCTAAATGTTACGATATTCAAGTCGAGGATTATTTAGAAAGATAAAGATAAAACTATGGAAACCCCCTACAAATAGTTACGTTTTATAATTGAAACATATGGTAATAAAAGTGAAAACTAAATTCTCACGTAAGGGTTAACAATTTTAAAAAACAGTCGATATTTAGTAATTGTATTAGAAATTATTTCATCAACTAAAACTAATGTAAAAGTCACTTTTAATAGCCGTAATATTATTTAAATGAATACATAGTTAGAGATTAATTGACAATAGATCATCTTGCTAGAATTACAGTAAAAACTACGAAATAATTACAAATTAAAACCATTATATGATATATTAAACTATTATATAAATTATCCAAAATAGGCTTTGATTGGTTCAAACTTTATGAATCGCATTTTAAGCCAATATTAAACATAAAATCTTCGACCTACGATCTATACTTACTAATCACCTAGAATTGAAATTTCGACTTTATAGGTATGTAAATTTACGATACTCTTTTCTTCGGAACTAATAACTTTGTAGTATCTGAACAACGTATAATTAAGGAATTAAAGTTCTGGAACTGTAATTCAGTCGTAACCTTAACAAAGGGCAAATATTTAAACTTCAATAAATTGTTAATCCGTAATTATAATATTAACGATGTTTACTATTATTCCTGTCAAAATAATTAAATCTTTAACTTGACCACGATTAACTAGATGAACGTGGTCGAAATATAAAAGTATTTGAAATTAAGCGCCCGTGGCAGCTATATTGCGACCTTATACCAGCTGCAGGTATTTCAAGATATTTCGATTACGATATAAAGTCAAAATCTAACGGATTAGAATTACGATCGATTGAATAAAAGGTTCGATTGCCAGATAAAATACTTGGATTATGGAATGAATATAATTCCGATTAGCTTATCAAAAACTAAATTGATAATCTTTATGGACGGCTTTTCAGTAAAAAACATTAACTTATCGTTACAAATCACATTTTTTATAAAGATTGTAAATACACATAAATTATATGAATATTATTTTGGAATTATAGAAAACTTCATTCACTAGACCTTGATTAAATACAAAATAATTACGTGAAGCGTATTATCTTCAGAGGTTTACGACAAAATAACCGGCTTTAATATAAGTATAGCGATGTAAGAAAACCCTCAATATTGTGACTAAGCAGTTAAAAATTTCACTCATCTTGATTATAATCTGTATCGACTCGAAAAACTTGTTCGAATACCTTTTAAAATTAAAAACAACGAGCTAAAAACGCTTGATAATTAATGTAATAACACTTCGCAAAGTTTACGAAAGTAGTGAAATCGAAAAGTTTCAATAAATCGATGGCAAAAACAATCTAGCTGATGATATAAAAAAGTTGGTACCAAATAAAACCTTGCAAAAGTTTGTGTATAACAATATGTTACTTATAGATATCGAAAATTACGTTGAAATAACATATAGTAAGATTAGGTCACATGTTGATAAGCAGGAAAAGAACCAAGAGTATTTTGGAAAAATTGAAGATTGTGTGAGAATAAAAGCCAGCGATTTTCTCAACTGATACGGTTAAGTTGAAGGTTTGTATGAGTTTATAGCGAAGGACTTGTATATGGGAGTTGATGAAGTCGAGATTGGGAACCGTAGGGAAAATGAAGGTAATTGGGGTTAATTTGAGTGCGGAATTGATAGGGATTTGACCGATTGACAAAGAGGTACTTTATAGGTTACTACGAATAAGTAGTCGATTATACTGGCGTATGCGTACGAAATTAAAAGCCGCCAGTATTAAAACAGTAGTAGTTATAGTATAGTAAGTCAACTGTACTGTTAGGTAAGTTGACTGTATTGACTTCAAGTTGATTATATTGTTTGTAGGTTGACTGTGTTAACTATAAAGTAAATTAAAGTGTGTGCCTAATTTACACTAGGGTACGGGTAAATTAATTGGCTACAAAAATTAGTGTTTAGATTAGCTAACAGTCTACTACACCTAAAACAATACATCTACTAGAATACGTAATACTACTGTTACTTTAACCACGATTCAAATCAACAACACTGTAATTTTTAAAAGCTTATCAAGTAAGGCTTATCAACATTAACCCTAAATTTTCTCACAACCGGTCCATAGTTTTACTTTTCACTTGATAGGTCATTATTAATTTGAGTATCGTTACTTTTTATCTTCAAATTACGTCAATTGTATAAGATAAATAATTCTGCGTGTAAAGAGGCCGTCGATTTTTACACTGTCGCTTTTCTCAAATAACTTGCCTAGTATATTAATAATACCTTCAACTCGTAACTTGAGGGTTAGGTTTTCATTATATCTTTTTTTAAGATAAGTAAGTAAATATGTATACCTTTTTAGGTTTGTAATTTTCATCGCTATCTTCTTATTAATTATATATCATACTTTTAAGTCGTTTTCTACGCCTTTAACATTTGATTAGCGTATTAATGAGCGGTTTGAAAGGGTTATATCAATTAATTTAATCGACTTCTGAATTTTTAGTCTTATTATCTTTGTTCCACTCAAAGGGGTTTTTATAGGGTTTGACTTATATAATATACAAATTAACAGAATTTTTAACTATTTTAGCTACTAGGTGTAGGTTATGAATACTTAGTATTCTATAAGGTTTATTCTATTTACCTAACTTTTTCTATAGAAAACCTTCACTTGAAAAAGGTAGAAATAATGAGTTCATTATTAATAGTCCATTTCTAATGTTAAAAGCGTCATTGATCTGGTGGCATTTTGATTTCTTTCTTAGTTTTCAAGGCTTTGTTAACCATTAAAAACATTTCTTAGTTATTTAACGATAGTGATAATCTGTTTGTTATACGTGGGTAAGTTTGAAATACCAGCAAAGTTGGTATATGACTGTTGAGACTAATAGCATTGTTAGAGCTTTTTACTATTATTTTTAGTCTTCCCTCTAAATTTGTAAAACTTTCAATCTTTAAAATGGTATTATCATAAGCTGTTTGTAAGAATACGTATATTTTTTCGAACTTATAGTTCCCCAATAGACTCTAATAAAGACTTCTTTACACTAAATTCTTATCGACATAATATTAACTTGAAATTCTATCGCAATAAAGTCAATACCGGTATTATAAATTAGTATATCTAGAGGTGATGAAAACGTATTAATTTACAAGGTACGTATTACCTCCCACATTTCTTTTGTCGTAATTGTTTATAAAAACTTAATGTTGTAGAACGCTATAACAAAATTATTAACATAAAATACAAGCTTATCGTTCAAGTAAAAACGTTGATTTCATTCTTAATAATCGAAAAAATAAAGTATAATATTGAATAAAAATAAAAATAAATGGATGAAAAATTTTAAGTCGTGGGGGTTGTTAGCTATTTTCTACCTATTTTCCCATTTAACAATATTAGTTTGTACCTATAACGTAATTGATAACGTCACTTGTAATTTAAGACAAGTTATGACAACAAGTATTGAATGAACTAATACAGTTAACAAAATAAGCAAATGCATTGCAATAATAATTCAATTAATACAGTTAATACTTGCAATATAATTATACAATCACTACTCTATCTTCTTTGTAACAGTAGATAAAGGAATGTATACTTTGTACTTTACTACAGAAAACCTTGAAATATCTTACATGTATATATTTCGAAAATTATTATAATGAAAACATGATTCTAGTTTAAATATTGACCTTATACAAGTTGGTTCAAATTAATATAATATTTTCTTTTATCGTATTACACTTGAATTCAGAATTGAAATGCGTTTATGTTTATAAATCTAAATATTTTTATACATGTATATTTCAATTAATTTGTACGTATAAACATCAATTCTTTTCTATATATACATTTCAATACTTCTATATACATAAATTAAAAAAAATTACATAGAAAAACTTACAGTGCTTTGCGTATGCAAGTTGAAATCCTTTGTGGTTTTATAACACGGCGTATTTTCTACTGTTTTTACCATTTTGTTTATAGCTTTTCCAATGGTTTTGCTTTTATTTTCAAGGAAATAGTCGCGTGTTTTTCCGCTATAAAGAGTTGCGGGGGCTGTCATAGAAAACACGATAACAATATAATTTTTGGTGGTTAGATACTTGTAGCTCAAAAGGGTTGTAAAAGTTATACTTATAGAAAATGCGGTTGTAAACGCGATTCATCCGATTTCAAGTTCGTCACATGTATACCATTGTTACAAAAGGGGAATTTAATATGTTGATCAATTGACAGGGATGGTATAATGGTTAGAAATACAGTTGGACAATCGATTGAATGGGAGCAAAAGACTGAAATTAATATAAAGTAATAGAAGTTGAGTGTATTAACTCATATGCATATATGTAAAATATATTGAAAGTTTACTATAAATGTGTTGGAATTATTTCGAGTTAAGTTCTGATAACAGGTTTATCGGTGCATATGAGTAGAATATAGTCAATTTAACAGATGTAGTTGTACAAGCTACCCATTACATGAACTTATTTATAGGAATGTGCATTGTCAAAAACCCACTTATACGAAATTCTATTTCACCTCTGCAAAATTCTATTATTACCTGTGCAAAATTCCGTTCTCGATTTTTTTCAGTAACTGGATTTGGAAGGTTAGGGTAAAGCAGTAGATTTGTTGCGAAGAGAAAAGCAAAGGCAAAGTGTCGTTATTTGTTCGACGGCGAATAAAAGTGAGGATGGGTACCTAATCCCTGCAGCTCTCACATGTAAGCTTGAAGCTTGAGTTTTCTTGTTTAGGTACTTTATCAAAGCAACTTCGAACCAATTTCGTCTCCATTACAGCACCACCACTTGGTCACCATGTCTTCGACGCCTATGGACATTGATGCTGAGTCATCACCAGCGGAGAATTTCCAACTGAACATAACACGGACGTTGGGAGCGAGCGCCAACGCAACGTCCCCAGTCAGCGAGGCAATCGCAAACTTCCGGCCAACGAAGGTAGGAGTGGACATCCGCATCAGACCACAGACAGGAGAGGACTGACTAGACCCCCACAGCTGTTCCAGCGTGACGACATCAAGGATGGAAAGTCGCCCTACGTCCTCTCCATCGACTTCGATGATCCGGGCGAGCTCTGCATGACATCCGAGAGCGACGAGACAATCCAGATCTACAACATTAGGGAGGGCCGCCATGACAAGACGCTGCTGAGCAAGAAGTACGGTGTCAAGCTGGCCAAATTCACCCACACCAGTTCCAGCATCATATATGCCAGCACCAAGCAAAATGGTAGGACAAGGCAGCCCGCGACCGCAGCCCGAGACTGACCAGACCAACGCGCAGATGCTATCCGATACCTTGCCACCCACGACAACTCCTTCATCCGCTACTTCGAAGGCCACGAGGGCTCGGTGACCTGCCTCGCGATACACCCCGGTGCTGATGATTTCATCTCGTGTGGCCGTGACAACACTGTCCGCCTCTGGGACATCAACACCAAGTTCTGGACCGCCCAGCTCAACCTCCGCACTCCCTACCTTGCCGCCTACGATCCCTCTGGCCAGCTCTTCGCAGTCGCATCGTCTTCTAGTGGAAGCATCCTGCTGTACGACCACCGCAATCTCATCAGGCCAGTCTCCATCTTCGACGTCGTCGAGAAGTGCCATGTCATCGACACCCACACCATTATGCAAGGCTGGACCAAGGTGGAGTTCTCCAATGACGGGAAGCATATCCTCCTGGGCACCAATGGCAAGGGTCATTACTTGTTGGACGCTTTCACTTGCGAGCTGAAGGCCTTCTTGCGCAAGCATGAGGGTGGTGTACGCCGGTGTCCACCGGGCGAGGTCGGTGATAACAAGAGCAACACCGCCGGATCCCCGCAGGCTATTGACACCAGTGGCGAGTGCTGCTTCTCCCCAGATGGTCGATTTGTACTGAGCGGCTCGCGCAAGGATATCCTCGTGTGGGATGTTCTGAGCCCTAAGTCGGAGAAGAAGGAAATGCAGCCCACGCATGTCCTGGAGGACAAGAGGGAGGCGGCCGTTCTACAGTACAACCCGCGGTTCAACTTCTTCGCCACGGCGGATCAGAATCTCATGTTCTGGCTGCCCGATCCCCATGCCTAAACTGCTTTCACGGAGCTTATGGACGGGCCGTTTCTGGTTTTCAGCGGGCGTTGAAAGGGAAAGGGACATTGAGCTAGGATATGTTTTCGGTCATATGATACCCCTCGGCATGATTGGGCGCCTGTTTTACGAAATGAATGGGTATTTAATGTGAGGCTGAACATTGCCTCGCCTCGCCTCGCCTCGCCTCGCCTCGCCTCTATCAAGATCATTCCGTCAGTTCAAACTTCACCCCGTGTTTCTTTGTGTGTCGAAGCAAAGCCTGGACAGCGAGCTGCTTCGCAGGCAACACACCACCTGTACTCAACCGAGGGTGGACGACCGTTGTAACGTCTAACTTTCCTTATGTCGGCCCCCGTTCTTCGTGACCCATCAAGGTCATGTTAAACACATCCTGGCGGTTGACATGGGCAGCAGATTTCGATTTCTTTACCGAAGTCTGGAAGTGTGAAGGGAAACGTTTTGAACGATTGTGAGGGGTCTCTTGATCGATGCCAGGACACAGAAGACCACATGGTGGCAGAAACTTGACTGCTCATGGGTCTGCGCATGGGCTCAAGTACTGGATGGATCCTTGGTTGTCTGAAGCCTGATTCTCTGCCTCGGAGTGTGTGGACTGAATTTTGGTCTTCGACAGTCTTCGACAGTTCCCCCATTGCGATGTCGTGGCTGCTCCCTGGAAATGACTGAGGTGTGTAGGCCTTGCCACCATGGGAGTCTTGTCACAATGAGAGTCTTGTCCAAATGAGAGGGTATCTTCAATCTGGCAACCACATTCTTGTACCGAAGATAGCAATTCTTTTTTAGTGTGCTGATCTCTAGTTACCCCTGGCGGCTTTCCATGACCCGCGACTAAGATCTCGTCACGACTTCACAGGGCTCTCGTCCGCACAAGACAACAGGATAACACGAACGCTCACATTGGCACTTACGAATGAGCGAGTTCTCCATCCTCTAATCAAAGCGTCTGGTAAACAAAAGGTGAGGCGTTGTCACATGGACCCTCATCTTTCTGGCTCTTGAACGAAACGATGCCATGTCGCACTACCTGAAAATGATGGGACTCCCGACAAGAAACTGCAAGATTTCATTGCGCTTGCGATTCCACTCACTTACTCTTACTCTTACGGTGGCGTATTCACGTCCACGGACCTCGGACGGACTCCGGGATACACAGGCAGGGAAACTTACTACTAATTACTTGCACATGGAATCGCTGCAGCCCATGGACACCTAGACTTTCCGTCTTGTGTGTTGCACACTGACCAAATTGAGCCTTTTCAGGGCTGTGAAAAGGTAGTAGGTTGAAGCAAAGATCAACAAAATGTAGATGTCTTCAAAGTTGAGGGTGCTGGCAATCCCCAACCTTTTTGGCGTGATGATCTCTCTACAGCACAGGCCTTTCCACTTTTACACATGTGACCTACAGCCTGGATCTTGGTATTAGCCTGCACTCATCCTCGTCCTCGGGACAAAGACACACCTTACGGAATGTCTGTCAATATACTATTGCATTTGTCGCTTTTGTCTATCCTCATGCTCGTGAATAGCGACGTGGAGGCGGACATGGCGGCGGACATGGCCTCCCAGGCTGGCAATGTGACAGCTCTGCCTACCATTATTGCGCTTCCATGGGTCCCATACACCAAGTTCCGCAGTACTTTGTATATACTGCAGTCTTGCTGCCACATAGGCTGCCACATATTCGCCCCTGAGATAAGCGGTCTGCTGAAATGTACGGCAGAGATGTGTTCGGTTTGTAAATTTATGGTCCAGTTTCAATGCGGCAGAGAAGGAGCCAGTCTGGAACCGAGGACAGCCATTCTCGTTCGAAAGACTATCCTCTCCGCTGTATCAAAGAACGGGCGCAATCGATCACGGACTTCTTGTTGAGGATGTCATGTCGTAATATGCATCCTTTTCCACCGCGCGCTTGGCTGTCGAGTTGGACATGTAGATATTCCGCCGCCATAGACGATGGTAGTAATCCACTAGTCCACCTATCCAACGACTCCCCACTTCATTTCGAGGCTTGACCTTGGAAAGTCATGAGAGTCAATCAAGTGGCAGGATGACCCTATTGTGTGAGTCGCAATGGGACCGAGCCAGAAATTATTCTCCACGTCAGTCAACCACGCAGCGCCCTCACACAGCCATAACACAACCTTCCATCCTCCCCCTCGCCCTCGCCCATCTCGCCCTTCCATCGCTCGTCTCCTAGCTCGTCCAGTCCCATCCCACAGAGACCACAGCACCTCTCATCCGGGGTGCTTGTTCTCTCCAGCTTCCCGGTCGTCCGCACCACGTTCGCCACAATCGAAGGGTATTGCTCCTCTACATCCGCAAAATACCGCGTCATCACATCGTCGATACTGACATCTCGATGCGATACGACGGCGGCAGTGCCGGCGGCGCCCGCGGCGGAGAGGAGGCCTGTGAGCGGCGGCTCCACGAGCGTCGTGTAGCGGACGAGCTCGCTGCGGAACAGCTCGCGGTTGGGGTAGTAGACGCACAGCCGGGCTGCGTCCGCCGGCGGCCC
>JASMMZ010000003.1:25140797-25283688 GCA_038502455.1 Anisogramma anomala
CGCCGCCTGCAGACAGGTCAACGTCGACGTGCACGGCGACGCAGTCGAAGGACGGGCTGCAGGTGGGCCACTTTGCGCGATGGCTCTCGATCTGGTCCTTCAGAATATCGACCAGCGCGGCCGAGGAAGGGCCGAGGGAGAGGCCGACCAGGACGCGCTTGGTCTGGGCAGGGCCGGCGCGGATCTCGGCGGCCAGCTTCTCGAGGCGCTTGACGCACTTGCTGTTGACATAGCGGCGGTAGCATGGGCTGCGTCTTGTCAGGGAAAACGCGGACAACAGAAAGATGCCCTACCGTACTTTATCAAGCACACCCTCCTGCCCGAGGCATCCAAAAGGGGGACGGACCTACCGGCAGATCGCCTCCCCGCGAATTTTCAAAGTGGCTTCGTTTTCTTGGCAGCGCCTGCAGGGCTTCGCCGTGGGAGGAACGAGTTCCATGGTCGATGCAGAACCGACCTCTTCTAGGGCAGATGCTGGGTGCGTGGGTGGACCGTTCAGGCTGCAGGTTGCAGCTTGCTTGGAAAATCCCGCCGTGTTCCGTGATGCACAGCGCAGCGGCCCGACCCGCAGCGCTGCGACCCGAGGGCGGGGATTTCTGCCCCCTGTTTACTGTGGCGGTAGGGGTTAAAAGAAATCGTCCATATCATGTGCACATGGTCCGTGCAGCTACCTTGACAGGGATGCATTTCATTTCTATCGGTACCTGACAAGGGGTTCTCTTATTAGTACTATGATGTTTGGGGTATATAATTTTCATGTTATATTTTAGCCTATAACTCCATAATTATTACGGTAAATAATACTTAACAAAATTTAGATTAAAGTTATATATTGCACTATTAATGAAATATAGTTTACTACTTTCTGTAATGATCACACTAAATACCCGTGAGTATGTAGAAGGTGTCCAGAGGGTTTATGTTAGCAGTAAGGTAGCAGAGGTAACAAAAGGTGCAATATCAAGACTGTATTCGTGCGAGTGATGATCAGAAGCCGTGAGGCTATTCAGGGTAGACTGAATACTTAGATTGACAACTGAAGAGCTATGAAGGAAATACTATCTATCTTGGTAATGAAAGTGTCCTTATATATCCGCGCCTTCATACGTCTTCAGTGTAGACTCGACTGGCTCGACGTCGAGTCCATCGAGTCCCGGTGTGCAGCTCGACTGGCTCGATACCGAGTCCATCGAGTCTCACACCATGCTGACCCTAACCCTTGTGTACGGTGTGTCTGTTGTGGATCCCTGGTGCCTGCCGAGAGGCTGTGTCCAACCGATTTCCTTCGTTATCTGCTGCGGGGCCGCCGCTGGTGCGCCCTGCAGATGTTGGGTCATAACACTTTCTCTATCTTTTAGCAGTAGTAATCATATTTTAAAGCCTTTAAGAAATTGTTTCCAATAATTTACAACGGTTTTCATCGTTTATTAAGTTCTATACTTTTTCATTTATTTTTGTCACGGATTATAAAAAAAGTATTCAATAATATAATTGTTGGTAGGGCTTTAGATATTGCAACGTTGTCGATTCGATTGGTCGAAGTAACAGTTGTATTGCGTGGTCAAGTGGTGGATGTATTGTTCTAGGTTTGGCAGACCGCTAGCCGGTCTACACAGTAATTTGTATGGCCAATTGCTTGGCCCATACCCTAATATAAAGTGGGCGCATACTGTTCTTGCTTTGCAGCTATTACAGTAGGCCTACCAACAATACACCCAACTTGTAGTTAGTATGGTTAACTTTACTGTAAGTAAAGTTGACTTATTGCATTGCAATTACTGCTATTCCAATACTGGCGGCTTTTTAGTTTATGCGTACACGCTAGTATAGTTTACCAATCTTTTCCGGTAATCGCTAAACTGCAACCTCGTCAACTAGCCAGACCCATGTTAATTCCAGTTAACTTTTATATCAAATTACACTCATTTATACTTAAATTAACCTTAATTGCCGTCGATTGCCCCTCGGCTCCGAAATTTTACTTTATTAATTCCTATAAAAAGTTTTTCCCTCACAAATTTATATAAACTTTTAATTTAGCCATGCCAGTTAAATAAGTTGCTATGGTTATTCCCATGGCAGTTTTCTAGTTCGTTAACACATCCCTAACCGTTACGTGACTTAGCCTTACCGGGCGGCCTATTAACGTAGCTCTCGATACGTATAGTTAGCTTATTACTATCCACAAACCGTTCTCAGGCTATATTTTGTAACACTTTTGTTATAACGTTAGTAGGGTTACCCTTCCTATTAATCTACCGGAACTCCTCGATTTCCCTGCCTTCGTAGGCTTTACGGAGTACCATTACGTCGACTATCGGGCGTTTTTCACTAGTAGTTCCGAGCTTCGAAGAACATTCGAATAGACTCCTCGAATCGGTATAAATTATTACTGGAATAAAAGAAATTTTTATCAATTTTGTAATAATGTTAAAGGTTCTTTTATAATGTTATGCCTACATTAAAGCCTGTTATTATTCCGTAGACCTCAAAAGCTAATACGTTTCATATAATCCTTTTACATTTAACAAAGGTTTTATAAATCAGGTTACTAATAATATTAAATGAATCCTCCTACCTATCCTTATTAACAATGGTTATTAGAAAGCCGATTTATCAAGATAAGTCGATGTTATTTATGAGAACCCCGTTCGTAAAAACCATTAACTTTATCTTCACTAGGTTCATCGAGATCATAGTAATCTTTCGGTCTAAGTTTCGTATTTATTGTTTAAGCTTTTTATTTAACCGGTTAAAGTCGTTATTTATTAGGTCATATATCTATATCGTAATAGATACGTCGTAAAAGGTCTGCGGTTAATACAAGATAATGATATAATTGCTATGAGTATATTATTTTAGGTCCCGTAAAACTTTAACTACATTAATTTTGTTGATTATAAGTAAGTCAACGTTTCAACCCTTTTAGTGAAAGCTAAAGCCGGTATTAATACTAAGTATATGGATTAACGATTCGTTAAAGTCGAATCAATTACTCTTTACTAACGTCGTAATAAGATTATAGTTTCAAAAGTTAAAGTTTTTAATCGCCTATTATTTTGATATTACAAAGCGAGCTTTTTTTAACAAAAAAAGTATTATTAATTTGTATACCTATTAAGCCGAAATCCTTCTTTTACGTCATTAATATGCACGGGTCGTATGTTAAAAACTTAATATCTAGCTGTAACCATAAGTACAAGCAATAGGTTCAAAACTAATCAACGTTTACTTTAACTAATTTGTATAAAGGCTTGATACATCGTATCACCGTCCCTAAAGCGTAAATAGCACGTGATTTTTATAGTAATTTGAATAATATAATTCTTTATAGATCGGCTGTTAACTACATATATACTTACGTTATATCTCGTCCATTAAGTGTAAATTTATCTTTAGTTTTAGATAGTAAACTTATTATTAAAACAAACGCTAAACGTTGACTAATATTCTAAATCGTTAACAATTACGCAAAGATTTAGTCTTTGTTTTTATTGCCGTATCCTTAAATAATTAAATGTAATTTTTATATAGCCGGCCTATAATCTTACCTCCAACTTCGTAAATAATCCTCGACTTAAAAATCGTAATATTTGAGTTTTAAAGGTTAAAGTCGGCCCTCGGTATGAATTTTATAACCCTTCGGATTAATAAGCCGTTAATCTTAACCATATTGCTTTTTTTAAAAAGTTTGCAAAAAGTTTTAATAATACCTTTTACTCGAAGCTTTAATGCCAAGTTTTCGTTATCCTTCTCTTTTCTACTTAATCAAGTAATATTATTGATACGACCCGGTATGTATTCTTCCTCTTTAATATTCCCTTTTTTCGGGGATCGTTCGCGCCGATAGCGTTTCATCGACTTGTCGATAATAGTTGGAGAAAATTCGTATTAACTCAGTCGTTTAACTTGAAGATTTTTATCTTCATTTACCCCAATATAAGGCTTAACCTTGGTAATACGAAAATTTACGAAGCTATTAACAGGTTTAATAATTACTTGAAAGTTGGTGATACTCAAGGTTTTATATAAGCCCTTTCATTTACCCGGCTTCCACTATATCAAAACTTTGCTTTACAATGGTAAAGCAAATACATCTATAATTGTAAGGCCGTTTTTGATATTAAGGATATAGTTGAACTAACAACGTGCCGATTCCTTTCGAAATTCTTTTAGTACTTTATAGTCAGCTGCAATTCGTTTTTAGGTACTTACTAATGGTCAAGATTTACTCGTCAGACGTAGATACACTCCAAAGACCAGCAGCGTTAATACTAGACCATCAGGGCCCATAATATTATTTAGGCCCTTTACCGCTATGTAAAGACGTGCCTTTGGGTTGGTAAAGCGTTGAATCTTTAAAATAAAAATATTATACGCTTGAAGAAGTAGTACGTATGCCCTTTTAGTCTTCCCAATACTCCAATAAATCTTTACAGGCACCTATTTACACTAAATTCCCATTATCTTAGTATTTTTCTAAAACTCCGTCGCCATAAAGTTGGTATCCGCATTGTAAATAAAGACGTGAAGTAGGCCTAAATACGTGTTAATTTAGAATATCCGTAGCATTTCCCCCGAATATTTTACTTAAAGGGACTTTAAAAACTTAGCTCTATAAAAAGAGGTTGTAAAATTAACGACGTAAGGGATAGGCTTAGTATCCAAGTAAAATATATTAATAAAGACCTCTTAATTCCCCTCCTTATAGTTTTTTGATATAAATTTAAATTTTTGGTGGGTTTAGGCATATATGCAATGGGAATAATAAAACTTCTCAATAACTTTTAAAGAAAGGTATTTCATATCTTTATACCCTATAGACTTCAAAACTTTTTAAAACTTATTAATAACTGGATAGTTAAAAAGCTGGTATAATGAACGTATTTCTAGACTTGTTATATTTAACATTACTATTTTTAGGCTTTACAATGAAATTATAATCACCTCTACTTAAAGTCGTGGGAAAACCTTTAACCGTTTTTAACCAGCTAGTCGACCTTAACCTCAATATTAACGCTGAAGGTCTTTATATCCTTCAAATAAAAATGGGGATAATAGACTTAAGAATATGGAACATAATTGGTTTTACAATAGTTTAAACAATTGTTATCCTTAATAATTATTATTATTCACCTGATTCGAAGCCAACTTTCGCCTCATTAATATCGTAATAATCGATTTTAATAACTATAATACTTTCTTTTTGCATTAACACGT
Source organism: Anisogramma anomala (assembly GCA_038502455.1). NCBI lineage: Eukaryota > Fungi > Ascomycota > Sordariomycetes > Diaporthales > Gnomoniaceae > Anisogramma > Anisogramma anomala. The sequence goes on from JASMMZ010000003.1 coordinate 25,146,018, forward strand.
ATTACGAATAGCCTCTTATTAAGTACTTCATTACCCTTATATCTATCTAACATAATACTATAAAACGAATGGTTCACAAAACGATTGCGAAAATTAAAAGTGTTTAAGGAGTAAATTATTTGGTTAAAGTAAAGGTAAGGGTTTTTACTGCATTTTTATACCACTTAATATACTAAAAGGTATCGTCGCCGTTAGTTAACCTATCGCCCTTAAAATCTGCGATTTAATTCAAGTAATCATATTCAAAAGTAATAAGGTATTAAATATAATACATTACCTTTCTGTTATTTGGCTCAGAGAAAGAGTTACGAGTTAAATTACAAATAAACCTACTACCAATTTAATATTTCTTACTATTATTACAATGATAATTATTATGTTTAATAAATCTGCTTAAGTATTAACTTGATTAACGATACCGTAGTTATTGCCTTTAGTCTTAGTTAGTTAGGCTAAACCATAAGCGTTAAAATTGTTTATAACGGTAATTACGGTTAAAGTAATTAACCACCATAAGGTTTTATTTATTTAAGTTAAAAGAATTACCGGCTTGTGGGTATATACTAAGCGAGTTTGATATACGTGCTATTACAATTGTAAAAAAAGAACGTAACTAATTAAAAAAGCTTTTATAAGTGGTATTTGAACGTTATAAGGCGTATTTTAACTCGCTAATACCCGTAATGACTGCCCGTACCTGTTCTCAAAAGGTGGCTTTACTAACGTAGGCTTTCAATATTTCCTACTAGCATAATATCAACTCATTAAGTAATTAATTTAACATATACATTGGTATTTCCCCACTTCCTTCTTCGATATTATCGTACTTCACCTCGTATTAGCCTAATTCGTATAGTATTTAGCAAGTTAAACGTTATATTCGAAGTAGCTTTTTATATTATCATCAATTTCGCGAAAAGTAGTTATTCAAGTTAGGAAGGTTAGGTAACAATCCTTGACGTTCCTTGTAAATATTTAAGGAAACAGTATATGAAAATTAAAAGAGGAAACCTCTATTTACTTATAGATAATTGAAAAAAGCATTATCTCCGTATCGAAAAAGTCTTAGGGCTTCCCGTTATACTTTTCTACATTATTTTGAATCTTAGCAAAATCCGTAAAAAGCTTGTAATTAATATTATTCATTTTAATAAGTTTTGGGAAAAGGTTACAATAATAGTTCTTATCTTGGTTGGTATTTTCGTATAGTTTAAACCTTCAAGCCTCTGAGATACTATATTAAGGGTAATTACCAGTCGTTTGGTTTGAGGGGTAAAATACTACAATAGAATCTATAGTATGCTTGCACGTATAGATAAACCTTCTGTAAAAAGTGTTGTAATGAGCTTACCGATTTTAATTAAATAAATAAGGGATAATAGAGACTTAGAGGTTTGAAGGTACTTAATAATCTTGTTTAATTAACCGGTAAAAGGTATTAACTTTAATACCTTTTACCGTATTAGTAGCCGTTACTTTATAAGCTTTACTGCCACTAAAGACGTACTCCGCGCTATTACGTAAAAGTGTTAGATTATCGAATATAGTAATAGATTAATTATCGTTAACTTGTAAAGAGGCTTAACTTAATTGAAGATAATAAAAGGTCCTTCAAAACACATATAAGGGCGTTAAGGTTTCTCTATAGCTTTTTCTTTAAGACGTAGGTTTTAAGGGAATTTTTTAATTTAGACTAATTCGAAAAAAGTTTCGGTTCATCTTAGTAAAGTCTTTCTTAAAATATAAATGCCACGGCGAGTAATTTACTTTTTCAATCTGGTCTTAACCGTACACTAGATTATTTTTCATGTATCAAAAATCCAATGTTCAAAAAACTTACGGAAATCTTAAAAAGAACGGGCGCCACGACTATATTCTTCGTCGAGTTCCGCATTGAGGACGTATTAGCCAACTTAATTGGTCAGGTAAGCTTGAGTCAAAGTTTCATTAAAATTCGTAATTCAAAGCTATTTGTTTTAGTAATTAACTAAGATTATCCAGAGTGTTTTAACTATTTCTTTTAAAGCGAAGTCAGTAATAGCCTGAAAGTAAGCGATTATAGTAGTTATCTTAACTTTCTAACTTTTATAGAGTGTGTATAACGTGTAGGGCGAAGGAATTGGTGATCTTAGGTGTGGAGATTTGATGTTTTGGCGTAAAGTCACGTAAAAACTTGGCGATTTGACGTTGGATTACGCGACGTGGCTTTCTTAACGCGACTTGAAAATTCTTGGTGTTTTCGTTTAGAACAGCGATCTTAACGATTGAATTGGCGTAGGGGAAGTGAAAAAAAGTGAAGTAGGGGTAAAAGTTTGGTATAGAGGGCAAGATCAAAGGTCGTTTGTTATTATAGGTAGAGCTCAAAGGTTATTCGTTAATATAAGTAAAGGTTTAATGTTATTTGTTGTTTTTATCGTAGGACATGGTCGTCTTTATAATAGAAACACCCGTAATAGTAATAACTTAGTCATTTGCCAACTTTCTGAACTTTAAGACTTCTAACAGTCATTCTTAACGTCTTTAAAAAAGATCTATAAAGACTTCTTGGTGTTTTCGATAGCGATACTGTCGCTACCACTAAGCTACCGTAAAAACCGACGTATTATAAAAGTTTTCTCTACTTACTGCCATAAAAACCGACGCAGTTTGTAGAGGCCTTTCGCAAGAATCTTTCCTCTACCCTAGCCGTTGTTTGACGCAGAGCGTAACCGGAAAGTAGTTTTTTCTTTTACTTAGCTTATCTGTGCCAAACCTAATAAGAACTGATCAGTGTTGGTAGATCTTTACAAATTACAACGTTGTCGATTCGATTGATTGAAGTTATAGTAGTATTGCGTAGTCAAGTAGTGGATGTATTGTTCTAGATTCAACAGACCGCTAGCTAGTTTGCACAGTAATTTGTATGGCCAATTGCTTGGCTCGTACCCTAATATGAAGTGGGCGCATACTGTACTTACTTCACGACCATTACAGTAGGCCCACCAACAATACACTCAACTCGCAGTCAGTATAGTCAACTTTACTGTAAGTAAAGTTGACCTACTGCACTGAAATTACTACTATTTTAACAATAATACTTCTTTTCAATGCACTTCCTCATTCAATATTATATAATTGCTGTAGTAGTCCCAACTGTTCCGTTCTCTAATGCTATGATTTATAAGAAATACACGGGAGTGTAGAAAGACTATAAAACCCGGAGTGACCCTGAAAAGAACAACTTCAGTACGATATCATCAACTCGGTTGGTGCCTTTTGACTCCTGAAAGCCCTATTACGCTAGCCGTCAACTCGGTTAACTTTCTGAATGTATCTGGACATTTCTTGAATAGCGTCTTATTATGTATCAGCCACGCAAGCCAGAACCATCAAGTTTTGGACCCTTTTACTGAGACCTATCCGGCTAAAACGTAGCATTTGCACCGCTTACACACACTTCGGAAACAGCTAAAAGCAACTTTTAGAGCGTTTCTATCATTACTCTAAGCCCCTGAAACAACTTCCGAAACGCTCATTAAATATATACCAAACACTTAAAACATATTTTAAAACGCTTCGGCAAATTTTGCGAGTGCTTAAGACAACTTTCAAAACGTGTACCATAATATTGAAAGCGCTGAAAACAATACCCAGCACTGCTATATCGTTTTAACTTACTTTTACACATTATTTAAAGACTGTTCGAATAGTTATATTTGCAGTATAATAGGTCAACTCTGTTTACAATTTAGTTGACTATACTGAATGCAAGTTGAGTGTATTGTTTTATGTTAGACTACTGTATTGAGTGCAAGTAAAGTATAGTATACGCTTACTTCACACTAGAGCACAAGCCAAGCAGTTGGCCATACAAATAATTGTGCAGATCGGCTAGCGGTCTGCCGAACCTAGAACAATTCATCTACCACTTGACCACGAAATACTACTGTTACCTTGACTAATCGAATCGATAACGTTGTAAAATTTCAAGCCCTACTAGTACTAATCAGTGTTTATTAGGTGAAGTATAGATAATCTAAGTAAAAGAAGAAGTTAATTTCTAGTTGTTAAGTTTTACGTTATCGTTTGTGTAGAGGGAAGATTTTTTTTCGAAAGGCTTTTATAATTTGTGTCAGTTTCCACGGCACCAAGTAAAGAATACTTTTTGTGTTGTGTAAATTCTTACAGCAGATTAAGAGGTAGCGACGTTATTGCTATTGAAAACACGAAGAAATTCATACTAAAGATCTTTTTTGAAAACTTTGAAATTAACTGTTTAAAGTCTTCAAGTTCAGCAAGTTAGCAAACAGCTAAGTTAATATTACTAAGGGTGCAATTATTACAAAAATGACCAAGTCTTATAGCCAAACAACAAACGATTTTCACCTCTACCTCCTATAATAAAGCTTTGCGTAAACACTAAGTTTTTCCCTTTGATTTACTTCTTTCATTTCCACTACGCTAATTTGGTCGTTAAGATCGTTGTTCCCGAGAAAAAACACCGAAAATTACCAAATAGCGTTAAGAAAGCCATTTTGCGAGATTTAACGTCAAGTTGCCGAGTTTTTATGTGACTTTATGTTAAAATACTAAGTTCTAAGCTAGCTGAAACGTTAAGATGACTAATGTAAGCCCTTACTTTGAGGCCTTTAACGACCTTATTAGGAAGGAGGTAATTAAAGCCCTCAGGCCCTTTTTTACCAAGTATTATGATGAGTAATGTTGGGGGTCAGATGTTGAAGATTTAACGGAATAACACCTGGTTAACTTCGTTGGTAGTTATATCTCCGACTAAGATAACGGTAACTACGACCGCGGTGAAAACGCTTTTTAAGGCTTTCGCGGCTTTTTAGGAAATTGAACCTTGGATATATAAAAGATAATCTAGAAAAGGGTTAAGAATGAGTTGAAGGCGGGGCTTGTTCGTTCAGGAATATACGTGTTCGTTAAAAACCTTAATAGGTTGGAATGCATTTTCTATGAATTGGTACAATTCGAAAAATTCCCTTAAAACCTAAAACTAAAAGAAAAGGGTGTTGAAAAACCTGAACGCCCTTATATGTGTTTTAGGGGAACTCCTCTTTACCCCCAGTTAAGTTAAGCCTTTTTACGCGTTAACTATGAGGAACTCGTTAACATGCTTGGTAGTCTAGCACATTTACGTGATAGTGCGGAGTACGTTTTTAGTGGCGGTAGAGTGCATGAAACAGTTGTTTCAAATGCGGTAAGAGGAAATGACGTCGGTTCCCTCCACTAGTTAATTAAACAAGACCGTTAAGTTTAGATTTCTTTCTATGGCTAAGTTCTCATTGCCCTTTAACTATTTACCTAAAATCGATAAGTTTCTTAAGGCGAATTTTCCTACGGAAGATACGCCTATACGCACGATCCTATTACAGGTCTTATTATAGGATTTCACTCCTCGGGTTAGGTGACTAGTAATTATCTCTAGTACCGTGACTCGGAGGCTTTAAAGCTTGAATTGTTAGTAAATACCAATAAATATTTAGACTATTATCGCAACCTTCTTCCAAAACCTATTAAAATGGTTAATATTAATTATAAACTTTTTATGGATTTTGTCAAGATTGAAAATAACGTAAAGAAGTATGATAAAAATCTTTATAAATTTTTCACTATAATAATAATAACTTTTTTTAATATTTGTAAGTAAATGAAGGTTTTTCCTTTTGGTTTTCATTTATTATTCTTCGATATCCTTACAGGGAACGCTAAGGACTATTACTTGACTTTTTAAATACGAGTAATATGAAAAGTCACTTCGAATACGATATCCATCTTACCCAATACTATGCGAATTGGGCCAACACGAGGTAAACTATGAAAATGGCGAAGAAGAAAGAGGAGAAAATACCGATAGATATACTAAACCAAATTCTTAATAAGTTTATGTTATGCTAATAAGTAATATGGAATCCTTTCTGACACATTTATGGGCAGCCCCCACAATTGTTAGTACTAACACTATATATATATATGATACCTTAATATCACAGGAAAAATTCTCCCAATAGCTCCCTCCATGGCCGCCACTAGAGGATTCAAACCAATTATGTACGCCGTTAACGCGCCTATAAAGGATTCCCGACTTTTACAAAATACTTAAAGGCCATAGTATAAGCGTTAGATAACTGAACCGCCCCCAGCGGAAAAAAGACATTGTTATGTACCGCTTTTAACGTATTAATTCCAAGTTCCTACATAGGGCGTTCAATGCGTAAAGGCGAGATTTCAAAGTCCGCGAGTCTATTTATAAATCTTAGGAACAGGAAATTAATACCTTTATTATACGTTTTAATGTTACCTGCGTTACTAAATACCGAGCGTTGGAATTACATATTATTACGTACGCTACCGATTACCTCGTTAACGGAGGCTTAGAGATACAGATAACAGGAACCGTACCCAGACTTACGATAAATTTTATATATTTCATAGCCACCCCCCTAATTTCAATCGAATAAATACGAATAAATCCCCGAACAGATATTCGTACACATTTTCCTACCACTTATACAACGACTTTAACTTTACCAGCAGCTATAGTAGCTAGGGGCTTTACACCTTTCACTCTCAGCATACAGAACTTGACCATTTTATATACCACATTTGTAAGCCAGAATAAGACTCTAGTTCTCTTAATGTCTCTAAGGTTTTTTATACCTGTTAAAGGACGCTAAATTTACGTTTAAGACAATTCGAAACGTTACCCCGCCTAATATACTATACCTTAAAAGGTAGTAAAAAAAGGGAATTACAGGTCTTGGTTAGGGTTTTTAAGTGATTCAAACGAAATATCGAAAGGTTTTCCCTTCGTTACGCTTTTATTAAAAGGGTATAATTAAACCCTTTTGCTATTAAGTCGGTAAATAGGACCCTTATAGGGTTTGTTATATATTACGCCGATATAGGAGTTAAAAATAAGCTTTTTTGAAAAAAGGTAATACCAGGCTTATTACATTGTTAAAGGTACCTTCGTTATGTTATATTAAACGTAGTATATATATACAATTAAGAGAGTTTCTCGTATTATTTATATATCCTTTTAAGATAATTTGATCTAAGTTTCGCAGCTAATCAAATAGAAGATTACTACTTAGTTTAGGACATCGCTTATTAATACCCGCCTCTTGATATACGGTTAAAACGTATATATAGTCTTATAAACCTGTATTTTTTTTTCTGAAACCTATTGGATTTTTTTGCCCTTTCGATATTTGTAAAGAGGCTTGAACGAAGAATGAAACGCATCCGCTTTAATTTTACAGCGATAGGTACCTAAAATAATATAGAAACATATAATATATCCGGCCAGTATAATACTCTTATTGCTCGGCTCTAGTTAGGGACTACGCTTTGAGGGCGTATGTGGCGCCTTCGTAATGCTATAATTGTTGTCAGCCTTTTCCTTCGATATAAAACAACTACCCGGCGGCCCTTAAAAGGAAAAAGGGTAAATATATCCGCTTTTACAAACAACAGTTTAAGAAGATTAAATTCCTCAGTAGGATACGGTATAATACTAAAGTGGTAATGGAAACCTTGGCTAAAAAACGGCTTCAACGCCCCTAAGCTTACTAAAATGAATACCCGTTTACCAAAGGGGGGCCGGGAATTAAAACCTTAATACATTAATATCCGCTAATACTTTACTAGTAATAGCGAGGCGCGATCGGTACTCCTTATATATAGTCCCGGGACTAGGGGTTATGTAGCCTTTCTAAGTACTAATACCCCGTTACATGACCTACTTCCTTCGGACCCCACGTTGTAGAAGGCAGTTAAGCTAAACGTTACCCAGGGAAACGCCGCCTTATAGGACATTATAAGTAGAGGATTCGAGCCTTCCGCCATGGAAACCACAACTCCTAAAAGCGTTACATTTAATAAGAATAGTGCCCAGCCTGTAAATTAATAGGTTAAAAATCCCAAATTAAATGTATTTATGTACCTTTTATTTAAGGTTTTCAAAACTCTGGTAATTGGAACCTAAAAAATATTAGTAGCTATAAAGACCTTAAGTAATAACAAGCCTCCTACGATAGACTTGGTTACGTTTATATTCGAATCCGAGTTTTTACCGCTTCTAAATACCGGCTTTATATAGAAAATCCTTATAAACCTAATGGATTGAAAAGATGTATCGGACGTTAATCCCATTACTAACGCAAACTTGACGAACTTTATTGGTTTTTAATACTCAATATAACTGCTTCGGTACCATATAATATGACTAGGCGTTACCAAACGCCGGAAATAAATACGGGACTTACGATTATTTAGGTAAACATAAGTAGAATTACCACTATATAATAGATTTTACTTATAAGCTGCGCAGAAGAAAACATTAATATTATCAATGTATAGGAACCATAGTGCAGTAGGAAAAACAACGGCTACGGATTTATATAATATTACCTAGCTTATGAACTTTTTTTTACCTATTAGTAATTAGAGGGAGCCCGCCTCCACGTAGGAGGAACAGGGTAAATTGTTATTAAATACTAGTCTCTAGGTCCTGATATACGTCCGGAAAAGGGTTTTTTTTACCATTACTCTTTTTAAACAAAGCTTCGATAAGGAGTTTTTATAGTTACTTATTAATAAAATTGAAATTATTAACATTTACGAAAATCAGTTTACTAACGAAGCCCTAACAGAAATTTTACATTGATTACCTAAATTTTGAAGTATCGTGGGCGGCGACTTTAACCTCGAATATAACCGGGTGAAACCGACGAAAAACGATGCTATTAAGGGGTTCATTTTTAACATTTAGGTACTCGCCACCGGTATATATTTAAACGAGGAGGTAGAAGTTTCCAGGTATCGCCTCCAATATATCTTCGAACTTACTTTTACCAATATCGTTTGGGTTATTACGGTCATCTGTCCAAGCCTTAGTAATAGGTTGAATTATAAGGTACTATTAACAATATCATCAGTCTACGGATTCCACTTTCCTACGATTTAGCGAATTAGGGTTTCGGAGGCCAGTTTACTTAGGGTTGAGGATTTGATAGCTATAGTTATAGCCTTTTTGATTCATGTTTCTGACATTTAAGACGAAACCATAATATACGGATAGGTGGGAGCCTTTACACGGTTTTACTTAAATACCCTATATATGGTCAGAAAACTTGTTACGACGCGCATTAAAGTTACTGAATAGTAAACTCATAAGTTGGATCGACTCTATTTTTACATAAAAAATTCTAATAAACCCCAGCTCCAAGAGTTTAGGTTTATTAAGCAGAGAAATTTCCTCGCTAAAGTTTATAAGGTATGAGACGGCTTATAAATAAACAAACCTAATTGGGCAGCGAACTCATTAAGGTGTATAATATAATTATGTAGCATAAATCCCCGTTATTACTTCGGGCTCCTTTCCTTAAGGTAAAGAGCTAATTTGTTTTCGATGTAGGCTAATAGATCTAAATCCTTCGAGATGATATCATAAATAGGCCTTTAACTACTCATAACTTTAATAGCAATCCTTTAATCGACTGGGACGGATTCTAGTATATGGTTTCGTAAAGGTTTAATATTTCTAATAAGGAGGTATAATGAAATACTATAAAAGTTCGTAATACGTTCGCCGAACTTAAAGATATAATGGTGCGACTACTTAAGGTGTATTAGGTTTATATTGCAAGACCCCTTTATACATTTCATAATGAATATTTCCGACCAACAGTTATCCCTTTTATATAAAGATAATTCGATGTTTTTTAGAATAACTGAATTAGGCGACCGAAACCTATTATTACTACTCTTCTAAAAATCGATTGTATTAACTCTGGTATACTTTAAGGGGTTGGAACGCATTATGACCTAGCGAAATTTCTTGGTCCTATATTACCTAGGGGTTTATTAATATTCAATACAGGAGAGAGATATTAAAAAAAATCCGCTGCCGACTTGAGCGCAACCCTAATATATGATATCGAATTTACCTTCGCAGATGGTAAGGTCGCGTTAATCTTTTCCAGGAACGTTTTGAGGGTATTCGATGCTCTGTTTTACAACCGGCTAATCTAAAAGATATAAAGTTTAGGGTTTTACTTTAATTTATTAACTTTTGTTAAGGCTTGTTAAATCCAAGGAGGAATAAAAGTATGGTATCAAATTTCGTTTATAGGGTTTTCAAATCAACGTTATGGTTCCCCTTACAATAATATTTTCTCTCCGTTTCTTCACATAATTTATATATTAAACATTATTAAACACTATGTAATCTGGGTTTTTATTTAAGTGAAAAACATGTTTTTTTACAAACTTTAAATTTATTAGAATTAAACGTCACGAGATTTAAAGGCAACTTACGAAAAGAGAATACTTAAGCGTTTAATAACCGGCTGGTTTTCACCCTACAAAAATCGGAGCTTTTACATATCATTGGGTGCTAAAGTTTAACAAACCTTTCTAAGCGAGGGAACCCCTATATTTTTACCGCTATAAAATTCATCCACCCAGTTAAAAACCCGAAGCCTAATATTAAATTTCTAGGTATATGATAACTAGGGTTTTAGTTCAACCGCGCTTTATTAAAAATATATATGTCGGACAATGTGTGGCAAAGTGTTTAAAAGTCGCCCGATATTTTCAAGGACTTTTACCCACAAGACATGGGTCTTTGCCGCACCTTTTACGTACTACAACTACTGCCGCGGTTGTTTTTATACTTACCTACTACGCTAAGAGTTTGTACTCCATATATAGGCAAAAACGTTTTAAAAAATAGGTTACAGTTTTACTCGTTGTTATGGCGAGGGCGGTCGCCCCATTATATAGGACCTCGTTTAGTATAGTCGCATTTAAGCACTCCGGTTTACTCTTCGGTAAAATCACTTTAAAATAATAACGGGTACGTTTTACCTATCGATTAAAGACCCTTGATATTAGGTACCCATTTATATAAAGTATTAAAGAAGCGTCTTTAGCGATAACTATAAAGGCCGGAAGCTTTATTTTAATGGTTATGCTAATAGATAAATGAGGGGCCCTTTATATAGGCATAATATTTAGGAGATTTACTCGATTTTAGACACGCGCGGTATATGATTCCTACGATGACTTCGACGACTTTTATTTACCGTAACGCCAGATTAAACCAGTTAAAACACGTTTACTTCTCGTAGCCGAAGACGATTTTCCAACTTTTTACGGCCTATTTTATTTGATCCAAGGTTTCGCCCTAACTCCCTCAACGACCTTACGGGTGGATTAATTGAAGAAAACGTAACCGTAACATTTTGCTCTTAACACTTAAACCTAAATTAATACTATACCTTAATATTTATCGATGAATCCGAACAACTCTTCGATAATAGGCATTACTTTGGGTATAGGTACGTGGTTTACTGTAACAGGTGTATAATTACGCAAGGGTTTAGTAACTCATACCTTAATACATATATTTTTAACATAAAGGTTCACGGCGCTTTTTGATGCTTCACGGCTACTTTATTAGGTATCTTAAGCTAAATAACGTTATACGTGAATAGTAATTTTATAATTTAGGGTTTAGTTAACAATCTCGCCACTTTTTTCTAATAGGCTTTCCGGGATTTCCATACCGTAATTACAACTTATACAAACCGTATTACCGTTAAATAAAGCTTTGCGTATATAGGTATTGACGGAAACAAAATAGCTAATAAGCTTGTTAGTTTAAATACTAAATCATTACCTATTTTTAAAACGATAACCAACCTTTTACGAAAGGAGTGAAATTGATAGTACGATTTTACCTTAAAATCGTTAAAAATGAGTGGTAAGTTTGAAAGGAGATTAAGTTATATTCATGATATAAACGTTAGGGTTTTACGTGTACGATTGAATCCGGGTCCGATTTTGGTATATTCCATGGATCTAGTATCCCTTCGTATATAACTTCGCTGCTGCGGCTCTTATTACATTGATTTGTAACGATTAAATACCAGTACGGAAACTTCGTACCATATTTCTGAAGATTTCGGCTTTGTAAGACGAATGATAACTACCTTTATTACGACGGAGAACGTAATATAGTCCACATTTTACAATACCAGGCTTTAGTAAAGGTTTAAAGGCTTTAGCCGGAGGCCCTAAAAAAGCCTCCATACAGGCGGGTAGGCGATAAATATGTAAAAAGGGTTTTTCTAAACCCTAATTTTTTTGGGAATTCCGCTCGCATTACGTATTATTTTTCGAAAAATAAATGAAGTTAAATTGTAAAGTTATGAACTTGCGATAAATGTTTGCCAACAACGAATATGTTTTACACCCGCTGGTATTTATATATGAAGCCCGCCAGCTCGTGTATATGTACCCATTACTATTATTATCACACATGTTACTATCTTTAAAGGATCTATCCATTTACTAGCTTTATTATAGTCGCTATTAGGGCTTTAATAGCGGACGCCCGGCGAGACCACCCCTTTCGAAAAAGAGTTACGGGTCTTAAAAAAGAGACTCGGTGTAATGGAAGGGGTGAGGGTACGAAAGACAGTAAGGGTGACGACGAGGGAAGAAAAGGCGAGCTATTTAGGGATAAAGCCCATCCCCCCCCCATTATTAACCTTATCATCGCCGTCGATACCTGCCTAGGCCCCCCTGATAACGGAGACCCAATATTTTAGTAAGGCTATTATAACGGCCTACATCGCACCCCATTTCGCCGCCTTTACGAAGACACATAAGGGTCGTCGTAAAGCGGTTAAACGTTTAAAAAATGCCTTTTCCGCGATAGCGGCACGATAAGCTATTAAAGGTTCGGCGACGTTAAATGCGATGGAAATACACCCGCTTTTACGCTTCGTTACTACCTTTATACATTAAATTCGGATTTTCACAATCAGGGTATAAAAGGGTTTGTACGCGTGTAATGGACGTATTTTACGCCCTCTCTTCCCCTAATACAATCATTGTTACTAGCCTCCGTTAATAAGAACCGTAAGTAACCCATATAAAGCTACGCTCCTATATTGGCGGCGAGATAAGAATAAGCCGAACGGGTTTAAGGGGAATAAAAGGAGGGGGAAGGGGAAAAAAGGGGGGAGGGGGGTTAAAGGGGCAGGAAAGGGGGTTGCATCTGGGATGCATTTATTACGCTTAGAGCGTAACATCTTGCGAGTTTTAACGCAACGGGTCCAGGCACGCGTAATATGACTTTTATTTATAAAAGCTACTGAAAAAAGAGGTTAATTGAGGTTCTCATATTAAGGGGTAAATAAAGGCATAAAGGTATTAAGATACAAAAGGGCATTTGATTTGTTTAATTACTTTAATAGTTAATTAAGGGAAGGTTTTAATTTTAGGGTCATATTAACAATGTACCCCTTTTTATATAGGATGGCAGCGTATAAAATACCGCGCATATATAAGGGACCCCCTTAATAACTTGGAATAATTCTTAACGCCCTTATGCGCCTTTGTACGCGTTTTACGTTCGCTCTTTTTAGCGGTTTTTACTCCGCTATATTAAGCTTTATGGGGTCCTTTTTTACTAAAGGACCAAAGCGGTCGTATTTCTAGTGCAATTATGCGCTAAACGGGGACTAAACTGGCCACGCTATATATCCTAACCAGGGCTATGGTTTACATGTTTAGGGATCTCTCAACTGCAAGGCACCCTAAGGTATTGATTGGAGGGATAGCGGGGGTTAAAACGGGCCTATTCAGGCCACATCAACCCTAGTTACGATCTCTTCCACCGGTATCTATAGGTATATTTGGTAGCAGCTGGTGTAGTGCCTTATGGCAGGCATTGGACGGTGATAATACAACAAAATAAATAAGTAATAGGAAAGGCTTTCGCTAGTAAAGCCACATTTTGCGAGTGGGTACGGGCAGTTGTTACGGGCGTTAGCGAATTTTAATAAATTTTATAACGCTTAGATACTACCTACAAAAGATTTTTTTCTAACTAGTTACGTTCTTCGTTTATGATCTTAATGGTACGTACGTTAAATTCGTTTTGTATGCACCCCTAAATTGATAGCTTTGGCGACATAAATAAAAAAAACCGCGCAATAGTTCACTACGTCGATCGGAAGTATGATGATAGACTCCCTTAACTTTTGAAATATATTTCAATAGCTTTGGATTCAAAATTATAATTACAGTAGCACTAACAAGGGTAGGATTTGATTATACTGACTATAAGTGCAGTGCAGTAGGTGCTCACTTTAAAGTGAGGCGTAGACCAAAGCGTTTGGCCATGCAAATTGTTGTTCAGACCAGCTAGAGGTCTACTAAACTTAGAACTTACAACATTTACCACAACCAATTCCAATGAAGCCCCAGTTACTTATACCATAGTGATTCGAATCGACTACGTTGTAATGAAAGGCCTATATCTATAGGCATGCCTACCAACACTAATCAGTGTTTATTAGGTTAAGCATGGATAAGCTGCGTAGAAGATGAAGCTACTTTTCAGCGACGCTTTACGTTAAATTACGGATAAGGGTCGAAGAAAGGTTTTTGCGAAGAGCTCTTTTTTGTTGTATCTGCTGTTTACAAGTAGAAAAAGAGAAGACTTTTCAAGTTAGTCTGCTGCTAAGAGGTATTTAAAGAGTAGCAACGGTATTAACATTACCGAAAACACTAATAAACCTTTATTTGGACTAGTTTTAAGGAAGAAGCGTTAAAATTAACCACCTAAAATCCATAAAGATTACCAAGTCGCCAAGTTAGTAAACGGCTAAGTTAATACTATTGCAGTTACTATTACTGTAGTCACCACTACTGAAAATCGTAAAAACGATTAAATACTACGATTTTTAATTACATTAACTATAACGGCTAACCTACGACCTACTACTTTACTACATTACTTTTTTCCTATACATTTTTCAATCTTTATTAAGATGGCTTTAGAACACGTTGGAATTGACAACGTTGCTAACCCCAACCGAAAAAAGGTAATTGAAGACCTCGGCATTATTTTCGAGAAATATTACGAAGAAAACGTTTGGTTTCATGAAGTTAAAAAATAATTTTTCATTTAGCACTTTACTAATGTAATCGTCGTTTAAATTTTTTATTTAGACACCACTGGAACCATTCGAGGCTCAAAAGCATACTATAACTTTTAAGAATACCTCAGAAAATAGAATTTGAATATATGGAAGATGGCAAATAAAAACGTGGAGATTAGACTAAAATCTAAGCTCGTAAACTGAGGCCTCGATCTCCATTTGAAGAAAGAAAAGTAAGGCAACCTGACAAATATACTCCACGAATACACTATCGATAAAAACACCTAATGGATTTTGAAAGATAAGGGCATAGGTATTGATAGCGATAGTATTTTTCAATGCCTTTACACGCGTTCTTAAAGCTTTGACCTAGCTCAGATAAGTTACTTAGACCATTTTACGCAACATTAACGGTTAAATGCCATTAACTATGAGGAGTTAATTAACCTATATGTCGAAATCCTCTAAGTTTACCAGTTAATTATGTAGGAGCTTCAATATACCCCTTAATAGTAAGAGGAGTATTACTAAGTCCGCAGAAATTATTAAACCCACTTTCTCCAAGTTCCTTAGCACGTTTAGTTTCGATAGTCAAATTAAAGAAGGAATAGATTTACGCGCAAACCTATTGTAAATATAAATACTAGATTTTCCCCTCCAAACTTAGCTAAATTTAATTATCCTGCCTACCAATACTAGCATTAATATTAGTCGACGGATTCAAAGGGCCCCTACAAAGAGTACATTACCTTTTTCATTTGATACGTCCTTATAGTGGATACGGATTATGCGGTAATTATCAAGTTTGTCAAGATTTGAGGATGGAAGGAGAAATATAAGGGTAAACCGTATAACCTTTTCGACGTCAAGTTGCTCCCGTTCTTTAATATATTCCGCTAGATAAGAATCAAATTGCTAGGTTTTCACTCGTTGGTTTCCAATATCCTCACTGGCTAAAAAAAAAGGATTATTACCTCTGCTACCTAACGAATTGTTTCTCCTTCCTCAAAATCTATTTTAGCCTTAAAAATTACTTCGAATACGATATTAATCTTGCCTAGTATCATACAGACTGGAATATCATTAAGTGGTCCTACATATCGGATTACAAAAAAGAGACGGAAAGAAAAATGAACCTCTTTAATCAGATGCTTAAAAGGCTAATACTTTACTAACAAGTAATAGGGGACGTGGGAGCTAGTAAAGGCACCTTATGCTAATAGGTTCGGCAAGCAGTTATGGGTTATAAAGAGTTCTAATACGCCATTAAGTGCTTAGATACTACTTTTAAAGGGTGTTTTGGCTAGTTTCGTTCCTTGCTGGCAGCCGTAACCACTCAAGTATCAAGCTTAACTAATATGTACCCTTAATATCTAGAATTTATAGACGGCAAAAACGAACCCCCCCCTCCCCCACAGACGTACTACATTAATCGTAAATACAGAAAACTCAACCAGTCCGTTTAAAAGGCTCGAAACTAGGCCCGTAACCAATATACCGCGTAAGGAGAAAGATCTTTTAGCACGTCAGGCAAATTTACTTTAAACGTTAAGAAATATTGTATTTACAGAAAAAAGGGCTGTTAGTTAACACGCCATACGGTTGTCGAACGTGAAGACAAACAGCTAATGTATTAAATATAATTACGCACCATCCCTACTACCGATTACCTTAAATATATTGAAAACTATAAAGATATAGAGGTTAAAGAGAAAGAAAATAAGCTTAGAGTTATTGGCAGGCACGAAAATACTGGCACCAGTCTGGAGGTAATGTAATAACTCGCCAAATATACTGCCAGCTTAACAACGCCCTTAATATTAGGAATAAATCGTTAATAACAACCGTATTGTTTTTACCCTTTTAAAGTAAAGTCTTTACGTAGCGCGAGTTAGGTAAATGTGATAGGCCTTATAAGATTTTAAGTATTACCAACCCAAATGTGGTGGTTAAAACCGTTAACGGCCCTATTACTGTCTGGATTATATAGGTAAAACTGTATAGAAAACCCTTTAATTTTAATAAAAACCCTGATGTTGACCTCCAAGCCGAAAGAATCAGTTAATACAATTTTCCCGAGCCGATTGTTGATAAGTCAATAAAACATCGACAACGTGAAAAACCACCTAAGAGGAAGATAAACACTAACGAAAAGGACGGTGACGAGAACTATAGGCCTGGAAAGGTATATACATTGGCGTAGGTATCTTAAGATGAGAAGTCTAACGGGAAAATTACCCTTAAGCTACGTGTTCAAGGTATTATTAATACGTTAGACAAGCCCTTTAAGTAAAGCGACTAAGTAGAGATTGACGACCTTTTTATACGAGACGTTATTAAACTTATCCCGTTAACATAATTTGAAAACGAAGACGTTATTGTATTTAAGTTAAAATATTTCAAGGGGATGAAGGTAAAACCACGTACCGGCGGTGCGAAAAATTATAGCTAATCGCTCTAGGATACTATAATAAAGATAAAATCTAAATCCTTAATTAATCGCCTACAATACAAAAGATTAGCCAATATTTAATCGTTGTAATTGTTCCTAGTTTGACTGCTAGTGTAAACGGCTAGTTTACACTTCATAGTTGGGACATAATATACGTGTATACGTAATCTGCTACCAATTTTCAAAGGATAATACTACTAAAATTACCGAAAAAACGAAGGGATAAGTTTCTAGCCAGCACAATAATAAGTTATATTAAATCCTTATACGGACTGACCGAAATATACGTCTATTGGTTGTGAACCTACCAGATATACTTCGAAAACAGGTTGAGAATAAGGACTTTAACGTTTGATTTGTATTTATTCATTATGTAAGGCAACAACTTTGGTATCGTAGATATGTAGACTAACGATACCATTTTCTTCGAAAATGCTAGATTTGTAGCGGCGAAATAACGTGCCACTGAGAAGTTAGGCCTTTAAAAGTATAAGCCAGTCGAAACGTAAGCTGAGGGTACACAAATTAACTTTAATAGATCATTAATTCGCATTTATAATGTTACGGCTAAAAAAGGCACTAACATTAGCCTACGTTAAAAAGGATGAACTACGAGCATGACGACTATCGATAAGGCCAACGAGGTAAAATTAAAAAGATACCTGAAGTAAAAGACCTGTACGGCATACATCTCCACGCTATATCAACCGAAAGCATTGTCCGACCTATCTATTACGGTATAGGTATAAGATCTATAAGACAAGGACTTTAACAGGTTGAATATGACTATTGAATAACAATTGAACCACTTAAAAAGTGGAATTAAAATAGTTTTGGTAGATTTGATGAAGGCGAAGTTAATGATTTTTACGAACGGGTTATTTACTAATAATACTAACCTTACATCGTAAATTGGATTCCTTGCAATATTCGTTAACTAGAAGAGGTCTAAAGGGTAATTTACAACTACCGGAAACCTCTTATCTTGTATATCAGTTATATGAAAGCGTGTGATACAAAGCGAAGTAAAATCGGAGGTATATAATATAATAACAGTCATTAATATCGGTAAAGTGATTAATAATATATTAAGAATTATTACCAAATAGCTGGAATTGCCACCGATACCTATAGTAATGTATAAAAACTCCGGGAGCCTTTAAAAATACCTGTTAAAACAAGGTACGACTAATTAAAGACGTTTAATAATGGATGTAATGGCTTGAAGGGAGGTATACAAAGGTCGGGAAATTAACAAATTTTGGTGGATTAATGGCAAAGATAACCCCGTCAATATTATGACTAAGGCTACGACTAATAACTCCATGTAAAGGTTTGTGGATAGCAATATACTAACCGTACGAATCGAAGGCTACGTAGATCACCCGGCATATGATTTGGAGAAATAGGGAGGCCCTAAAAAACTTGAAAATTGTTAGGGTAATGATGTTGATATTAACGGTTGTAAAGGTAACGATGGTAATACTAATAGGTTAAATTACTGGCAAAAGATACAGAAATAGTGACATGCATAATATGTGTAGGTTTGTAGCGAAAGACCTGTGCACGGGAGTAAAGGAACGAAATGCTAAGAGATGGGAAATAAAAAGCCGTAATTGAAATTAATTCTAGTATAGATGAATTTGAATTGATAGGGGTTTGTGTCATTAATTTAAAAAGAATTTCAGAGGTTGCCACCAATTAATTGTAAGCTAAGTTGGCGTACAGGTACAAAACAAAAAGACGCCAGTATTGAAATAGCAGTTAAATGCAGTATAGTTAAGTTAATTTTACTGTAAGTAAAGTTGATTATACTTAATGCAAATTAACTGTAGTTTTTGAGATTTAACCACACTGATTATGAGTGAAGTACAGCAGGTGCCCACTTCAAATTAAGGCATAGGCTACAGCGTTTGGCCATATAAATTAGTTTGCAGACCAGCTAACAGTTTACCAAACTTAGAAATTACAACATTTACCATAACTAATTTCAATACAGCACTAGTTACTTCGACCACAGTGATTCGAATCAACTACGTTGCAACTAAAGTCCTATATCTATGGCAGACCTTCCAACAAAATAGGTAATATATTACATCCAGTACCATATTAATTTCGGATAAAACTACTTAGATTATGTCATACATTTCGAAGTAAAAAGATTATTAACAGTGACAATACCGTTAAGCAAATTAAATGGTATAAAGACACTACTCCTATCGCGGTTCAGTAATTAGCTGATTACTTATTCATGTATCGTTTAAATAGTGAAAACCCTTACCTTTGCCCGTATTAAGCCCTTGATCCTTTATATACCTTTAACTTTCGTAATAGTTACACGAATCATACGTTTAAAGGTATTATGTCAAATACAGGGATTATAAGGTACTTAATAGACGTTTATTCGTAATACGTAGTATTACATAGGGAAAGTATTACTATTACCGAGATTAACTGTGAAAATATTGGTAAAGTTAAAGTTAGCTTCGACTTGGGAAAATGCTTATCGTAATTAGTGATAACGGTAATTTGAATTATTATTGGGTGTATTTCGCTTTATATTTTCAAGTCTTATATCTTTTTTCTATTTTATTTAATGGATAGGAGAACCCTTAGCATAAACTTTAACTTGAATATTAATGCGTTGGTTAAAAACGGCTGGAGTTTTCCCCTCGCCTCTTAGTAGGGGTATATAACCCAAAAGTATACCCAAGCCTTCATAAAATTTTAATTTACGTTGAAAATAACAAAACCTTTAACTATGAGGTTGTTATTAATACATTTTACTCAAATAACAAGTTTTTTTTTACTTTATCAACTTCATAACATTTTTTATGAAGATAAATTTTTAAAATCCCTATTAGTGAAGAATACGTTGTTAACACTAAGTATACTATAGATTAATATGTACTTAGGCCTACCTAACATCTTAGTTTACAATACTAGTACCAACTTTGCGACGGCAGAGTTTTAGGTAAATGTTAAGATAATGGGAATTCAGTATAAATAGGTGCCTATAAAGGCTTATTAGAGAATTAGGAAGGTCGAAAAAACATAATTATTACTTAGTTAAACGTATAATATCTTTAAAATAAAGATTAAATGCTTTATGGACTAGGAGGTACGCCTTTAAATAGCAGTAAAAAACATAAACTACATTGTTAGATTTAACGGCTTAATGTTGACGCTACTGGTTTTTGGAGCGTACCCTCGCTTAACGAGTGAATTTCCGCTATTAGAAAGTACCTAAAAAAGGGCTGTAGCTTATGATAAAGCACTAAAGGAACTACAGAAAGAATCGTCACGACGTTCAATAAACGACGCCCTTAATACTAAAAACGGTCCCACTATTATCAACGTGTTTTTTTTGCTATTATAAAATAAAGTCATAGTATGGCGAAATCTAAATAAATAGGAGGCTTTATAAAAAACCTTAAGTATAATGAATTATTAAATAATTCAAATAACTGTTAACAGCACCGTAACGTTTTATATTACCCAAGTTAAGCCTTCCATTAAATCAATTAACGATAGAAACCTCCAAGTTAAGCGATTGAGTTAATATGACCCTCCTCCACCTGCTATCAATAAACCTATAGAATTCCATCAATGCGAAGGACGATCAAAAAAGAAAACCGTTATAAAAAGAATATGCACCCAGTAGTATTCATAATATTACTTAGATAAATAGGAGAAAGAAGGAAGACAAAGATTTAATATTAAAGTCTTGAGTATAAGATATTATGAAAAGTTTCGGCAAGCCTTTTAATTCGAAAAGTTGTATAATTTATACCTAAAATCGACTTTAACTTTCAAAACCTGAATGTCACGAATTTTAGGTCAAGGATTATATACGAGGTTTAACGCAAAAACACGGGGCGGCCGTACGAGAAGTTACGTTTAATCGCCTAAATATACAGTAATAAGGACGAAAATTCAATCCTTATGCAGTCGCCAACGATTGATAAGATTAATCAATATTCATCCCTCGTTCTAGTAACAAATTTACTAGTTAAAATTAAAGATAAGTTTACAATTAATAGCCGAGATATGACGTAAGTATATACCTAATTAGAGACCGATTTACAGCGGATCTTCCTACTAAAGTTTCTATAGTAATTTTATGTTACCTACCCTCCAGGAACAATAATACGGTGTATTGAGCTATTATATTGACTGATTAAAGAAAGCGTTTATTGAATTTGAACCTATTAATTGCATTTTAAGTTACGTCTAGGCATAAAGTCCTTAACATACAACCCGTGTTTACCAGTAATGTAAAAGAAGAACATCGGTTTTGTAGGTATATGAAATTATGATACCCGTTTAGTTAAAACTACAGGCTTTATAGTATCGGAATAGAAGGTGAGTAAAGAATTTAATTTTTGGAATTACAAGTTAGTTATAGATTTATTAAAAGGTAACTAACTTAACTTTAACACATAGTTAATCCGTATGCTTAATGTTAATATTAGCCTCAGTTTTCGTTAAAAAGGCCAAAAAGTTAATTTAATCATAATTAACAAGACTCATGTACCTAAAGCTTAACAGTACCTGAAATAACGTACCTATAGTAGTTATATCGCCAACTTATATTAATCGAAAACTTTTACGACTTATCGATCATAATATAAATATAAAACCCAACAGATAAATATTTTAACCAGTCAAATAAGATGTTTAATTGACAGATAAAAAACCTAAACCGAGGAATTGATATAGTCTCAATTGACTTATCGAAGACGAAGTTAATAATATTGACAGATAGTTCTTTTACAAATAATAACGACTTATTTTTACAGATCGGCCATCTTATAACCATCGTTAATGAAGATAGGCGGGAGGATCAGTTGAGCATTATCGGCAACGTAATCTACTAAACATTAGTCAAATATAAGAGGATTATATGAAACTTGATAGCTTTAAAGGTTACGACATAATGACTAGTTTTAATGTAGGTATAACCCTATGGAAAAACCCTTAACGTTATTATCAGGAAGCTAAAGATTCCCTTTATTTTGATGGTAATCTATATCAAACAGAGAAGCATATTCGAATGCCTTTTAAAGCTTGGAACTATTAGTGAAAAACGCTTGATAATAGACGTAATGACCCTCTACGAAACCTACGAACGCAAGGAAATCGAAGAATTCCAATAAATCGATGGAAATGATAACCTAACTAAAGTTATAAAAGAGGCATTGCTAAATAAGGCCCTTAAGAGGTTTGTAGATAGTAATAGACTAACCATACGTATTGAGGGTTACTTTAATAGTCCACCTAGCAAGGCTAAGTTACGTACCAACATACAGAGATATCTGGCAAACTAGAAGATTATTTGGAAAATAGCAGAAGCGACTTTTTTGATTGGCATAGCTAAATTGGAGGTTTTATAGGCTGGTGGAGAAAGACTCATTTGTAGGAACTTATAAAGTTGGAACTCAA
Source organism: Anisogramma anomala (assembly GCA_038502455.1). Lineage (NCBI taxonomy): Eukaryota > Fungi > Ascomycota > Sordariomycetes > Diaporthales > Gnomoniaceae > Anisogramma > Anisogramma anomala. Next base: position 25,168,884 of record JASMMZ010000003.1, read on the forward strand.
AGCCATAGGGCAATTAAAGGTAATTGGAGTCAATTTAGACGTGAAAATGAATTTTAATTTACAGGGGTTGACCAGTTAACAAGGATGTAGTTCAGTAGCAACCGGAAAATATTGGTTGACCACACTAGCATATACGTATAAAATAAAAAGCCGCAAATATTGAAATAGTAAAATTTGCAATGTAGTAAGTCAACTTTACTTACATTGAAGTTGATTATACTACTTGTAAACTAAGTGTATTATTTTTGTGGGCCTACTGTATTGACAGTAGGTCGAGTACAATATACCTCCACTTCATACTAAAGCATGGGCCATGAAGTTGGCTATACAAATTACTGTGTAGACCCGCTAGCGGTTTGCCAAACCTAAAACTATTCATCCATCACTTGACTACGCAATACTACTATTACTTCGACCAATCGAATCAATAACGTTGCAAAGTTTAAAGCTTTACCAACAAACACTCCCATTAATTCCTCATTCTGTATACCTAACTTTTTCCCTTTGTTCGCTTTGCTATACACCGCTTGTTTAAATTCTTATTTGCAAAGTTTGAATTTATTGGTGTAAACATTAAATAATTAGTTTAAAGCGCTTAACTGGTTTATATTTATACTTTATTTGCATTTTATTTGTCTTTGGAAGCGTCAAATACATTATTTGGAATAGGTTGTCACATTTCATCTATATTTTATTGACGTATTATAGGTTTTGATTTATCGTTTTATTTCGAGATTTTTTTTTAATGTACTATTCTAAAAGTATAGTAAACCCTATTACTATACATTATTTATACTAGCATTTTATATATAACACCCTTACTTCCATAGCATGACCTATAACAAATATAGATGAAAATGACCAACGTATAAGTATTTTTTATTATATAACGCTTCAAAAAAAGCGTTTCGTGAATGATTGGCTTGAAGTTATGGAATAATGGTATTAAAGAGCCAGTATAGGATTTGAAGCTTTGGGCGGTGAATGCATACATTATAAAAGTGATTTTTGGCTGGTAGGCAAAGAAAACTTAAGGATTCAGCATATTCTATAATTTAGGAGAGGAGTTTTCCAATTGAAAGTTGTAAATGTGGCGTGCAGGACATAGGTCAATGTTTAAAGTATTATAGGCATAATTGCGAAGCTCAAGTATTAATACGCTAGTTGGTAAAAACGGTCGTATTATAAATATTTTAATAATTACGACCTAACTTAATAAAATGATTAATTATTAAAATAAAACCTTGTTAAAAATAGATATTGTGAAAGGATACTAGTTAACTAAATGCAAAAGAAATTATGGATATACAGAGTAAGCTATAACAAGGAAACACCCTATGTCCATAAAGCATAAGACGCTTAATAAAATTAACCGCATTTCGAGAAAAATATATATAATTTAAAGAGTCGACAGAAAAGAAGGAAAATTCATAAAGGTTATTTTTCATTTGTATTAAATTTAAATCTGTTTCAATAAGTACCTTGGACAATAGGTGTTAGTTATTTTCTAATTATAATTAATATCCTTTTCGAATATAGCGAAAATGCCCCTAATAAGTAAGACGGTGTTTTTGGAGAAAATATAAGAGAAGATAAACGAATATACGAATTTTACGACCCGATACCCAGAAATCACAACTTATATCGTAACATCCCATCCCACCGGTTTTCTACTCATAGGATTAACCTTATAAAGTTTACGAATTTTTCCAAATTGTAAAATAAGAGCGTAAATTAAAGTGGAGAACCTTACGATGTATTTGATAATGAAATTCGTGCAATCTCTAATATTAATAAGATATTTAATATCAAGTACAGTTAATATCAAATAATTTAACCTGTTCTATGCATATAATAAATTGGAAATATTATATATATTATGAAATGTAAGTGGAAATATTTAATAAGTGTTTTAGTTGTTTAAAGATGTATTTTACTACAAAGATTTATTACGAATTATACAATGAGGATAGGACAGGAATTATGGGTGAATTTATTAATATTTACTAAAATAATATAGATAAGTTGTTATAAACGGTATTAAATGATTTGTTAAAGAAGTTTAGAAAGTGTTGGGAATTGTTCAAATCGGATTATGAAAGCGATAAATTATTTTTTTAAGCAGTTATAAAGGTATGCAGAAAAATAGGACTTGAATCTCACGTTATTTAAATCAAGCAAAAACGTGTAAGCTATTTTAATAAATTTTCAACAGGTATTTAAAGACTCGATACTTAAATGAATAAGTTGTGTATTAACATTTATAGGCCAGAAAGTTAATAATGAAAGCCTGTAAATTATAAAAACAGACTTTGTTGATATAATATACAATGTTTTTAATCGGAAGTTTAAATTATATTCAAGAAATCAGGAATACGAGAGCCCCTAATATAGATATAGGGGAGATAAATACTAAGGAGGAAATTCCTTCAATCTTAAAGAAATCGGGTATTAGCTTAGAGGCTTTTACAATGAGAAATGAGGTTTGTCACGTGTATTGATATATTCGCGTAAAAAATTACGAGGGTTTACGAATCCTTAAAAACAATATTTTATTTGTAATAAAATTAGCTATTGATCGATTTATTATCCATTATATAAGTAAAGTTATGTTAATTAATAATTTTAGGCCGGTTATCCGCTTCAATATCAGAAAGAAGATCATTTTACAACGTATACAACCTATTTCGAAAACGTTAAGAGTAATTTTAACGTTTACTTATACGTATATTCCTTTAAGAAAGATAATTTGGTCAAGGATAAGATTTATGTAACGAAATAAGATGTGAAAACGGACTAACGCGTATTTATAGGTTTTTAGAATACTTCATTTTTATATAGCGTAGGACCGGATGGTGATAGCGTCGTATTAACCGCTTATATAACATCGAAGTTTATGTTATCTGATAGGTATAGTTACCGGTTTTAAAGTATTATAATGAATATCAGCGCGGTAGACATTTCGACCGTTGGGAAATAGTACTTCGATGATTTTGTAACGAAGTTTCCTAAGTTTTAATTTAATCGAATAGGGGAGTACCGCAAAGTTTGTTCGGAAGAGGCATATCGTCGTTAAAAGGTATATTAATAGTAAATATATGATTTCAATCGGTCAAGTTTTATGTAATTGATTTGGAAACATTATTCATGTTTTCGTTAGCTTATATAAATAAGTTTAGTATTGAGATTTTGAATACAATAAACTAATTTTTTTGAGTTTTGGATAACGTATCTATATCGGTTTATTGAAAGTTTGGTTATCTTTTGTTTTTTCTAAAAGTACGTATAATCGAAGTCGTTTATTTAATATAGTTAAAACTACGTATATTATATGGACGGTTCGAATACCCGGTTGCAAAACGTTTTTTGTGGCGTTTTTACGCAGCGAGCTATAGTAATATAGGAAAAAATCATTGAAGGTTATAAAGAAGTTTCGTTACGAATATCAGTTGTATTTATAAACCCTACAACGATTTGAATTACGGTTCTAAACAGATGTTGATTTTAATTACAAGATTTTTATGAATATCATATACCTTGACGGGTAACTTCTTTTTACGTCATCATAGTTACAACGTTATTTTAGGTCGCGAGGTTTAAGAAAAGCGTTTTCGAAACTGATTGTTGAGATATATTAGTAGATCGTTAGATAAACGTTTATTTTTGGCGTCTGGATTGAATTACTCACGATTTAGGTACGGCTTTCAACCCAAATCAATGGCAAACTAATGTTAAAATAATTGGAAACGAGTATAGATAAATATCGGTGGATGTGCTTTGTGGTATCGGAAAATGTACACGGTATTACAGACCGTTTAATAGGGTGGATACGGTATTGTTAGATGAATTGGAAGGAATAGATATGAAAGAATCAATTTCATAGATGGATTTAAGCGTTATTGATTACATTTTTGGTCAGAGTAAACTAATCCCTACACTTTTTATTTTCGATATTTGTCTCAAGGTTTATGAAGATATCGTATTGTTATAATCCCAAATTTAAATAGTAAATGTGATAACAAAGGCTATAACAGTTTTGCATTTCCTAAAGGTTAAGAACGATGTTTTCAAAGTATTGTTAATAAGGAATAACCTGTAGGAAACAAACGTCTTAAAGATAATTTTGTAGTTTAAGATCTTGGTAGGAAGAATAAAAAAAATTGGATTGGCTTTTAGAAGATTAGCGGTATGAGGAGATACGATATATTTATGAGTTTATCAAACGGCAAGAATTTTCTTTCGTCAAACGATAATACGAGAGTATAAGAATACAAAGGTGAACAATGAAATCATACAAATATAACCCGCCAAATAGGTATAATTACGTTCCTTTCATAATGAATTAAACGTTTTTTTCCCCGAAACCCATTTACCTTTCGAATACCTTTTCTTCACTATTTTTGTTAAAAAAACGAGTACCCTAGATTTGCGGAGTTATAATGACACTGACGATGGTGTTCGTTCAGTTTGAAAAACAAAAGGAACCTTAAAACTTTTGTTTCAAACTTTTTCATCACCTTAACAAAGACTGCGGACCGTGATTAAAATTTGAAATATCGTTATAAGGGTATTTTTATAGCTTTCGATGACTGTTTCATCAAGTTAACTTAAGATGAAATCCCTGTATCAATTGAATAATGCGTATTGCGCTTTGAAAGTTTGAATTTAGTAATTTATAACGATTATAAAATCTTTTCATTATATTGGTTCATAAAGTAAGAAATAAGATTGAGAAGCCCTATGAAAAGAGTTGTTTTGTAGTTGAGGGATACGATAACACTGAAAAAAAGAATATTATGATTTAATCGCCTGTTTTTTAACGAGCGAGCCACCGTTTGATTTTGGCGTTTACTATCATTTTATATATTCCCTATAACTTTTGGTATAAGTTTCAAGATATTACATAAGTATATAAAAATTGGAAAAATACGTTAAGAGATATATTTACGTTTAAATGCTTTTAGATTTCGGAAAACACTATTTAGTGAGAACGATTTTTTCATTATTAAATCGCTTTACGGCTTTATTAAACTTGGTGTATATTATTTCAATACCTATTAAAGGTATTAGAAAGAGCGCCTCAATATATATAATTTCACTTTCAATCCAGGTTCATTGGTTTTGACATCTAGTTGAAAGGGTTTCGTATTTAAATAAATGTAAATAGAAAATGAACGTATCTTGTGTAATATATCTTTTTTTGTTTTAGAGAAAATGAAGTTTTCAAAGGTAAACTTGGAGGCGAATCCGAATATTTTCCTGGCGGAAGACCGTTTGATTGACTTTAACAGTATAACGATCAAATTTAGGAAAGATATTGTTGAATTTATATAAAAAGAATGATTTGGTTAAGTCATTTTTGTGAATTTTACCAGTGTAAAGCAGGTTAACTATTATGGATGTTATCGTATATGTGGGGTCTTGGTTATATAGTTTGTATAATTGAAAGCGGTGTTTAAACTTCTTGTTTTTTGCGTAATATCTGATGAATTTGTTGGATAATATATGTAGTACGTTAAATAAGTGTTTAAGTAGTAAATACGGGATCTGAAGCGTAATTTATGTTTTGCATTACTCGACATAAATATAGTAAAGTTATTTGTTTTTACCAATGGATTGATTGTTAATAATAACGATTATAGCTTGTAAATAGAATTAATATTTACCATCTATAACGAGATATTAAACCGAAACAGGTTTACCTTACGTGGTAATATTATTTATTGGAGTTTGATTAAAATTAAACGGATGATACGAAACGTTTTAGCCTCTAATATTTATGGTATGGTTAGAGGTCTCGATTTTGGAATTACTATGGCGATAACGGTCCGCATAAATATTAATAATATCAATTTAAAACCCCTCCTTTTAGTGGTTTTAATTGAGTTTTTTCTACTTTACAAATATCTTGTTAAACTCGGTATCATAAACGAAAAACCCTTTCTCATTAATATCATGGTTTTGCGTAAATTTTATAAACATGTCGAAAATAAGGACATGAGATAAATACACGGAAAGTTCAATTTAGCGGATGTAATAACTAAGGAAGCTTCGAATGGGTTACTGAAAGCGTTAGTATCCATAAGTTCTTTTTTCACCGGTGGTATGAGAAATGTTAAATAATTTAACTTTAAATAAATTAATGATATTTTACCTGTTTTATGTTTTAAATTTTATACTTAATCGATTTTTCTTTTGATATATGGACTTTACTGTTTAACAAATATAATATTACACATTTCATTCGCCATTTACCGTTTTACTAATGTATTGTTACTTATTACATTTGTTATTTACTGTTTGACTAATATATCATTACTTTTCATATTTATTTTTCAATTGAGCTGCGAATCCTTTCGTAAATGCAATTTTATTCATATAGGTATTTGTTGTTAAGATCTAAAACCTTTGTTCTTTCACGTGAAATAAGGTATAGAGAAGAGTAATCGTTAGATTGGAATTGTAGTATAAGAGATGATAGATCGAAGAAGCATACAGAGATACACGCTATGGGTAAGGGCTTATAAGCCCTCGCCCAGAACGTACCACCCTAGACCGCTCCACGCATTGCCGTCCGGTCAGGTATTGTCATTCCCGACCGATCCATGCATTGCCGTTCGGTCTGGTATAGTCAATCCAGACCGATCCGTGCATGATGCACTTTACATCTTGCAAGAGTGCAGCCTGCAGCGTGACACGTTATCATGCACTCTGCAGGAGTGCACCCTGCAATACAATGCACTGCCACTAGGCCTATGTATACTATCTATGAGAGTATATAGTAATATCCACAGTATTTCTGTTTATTCCGGTTTCAACCGGTAAATATAAAGGATGACAATTAGTCGTTGTTGGAGGAAGATGAGGAGCGGGTAATTTCGCTTTTATTGTCGTTTTTTTCGTCGTCGCTAGTATTACTGTTATCGTCGATGTTGCCATCGACGTCATTATCACAAAGAGGTCTGGGAGCCATCCGCGATTTGGGTTATATGCTTTTAGGTAAAGGGCGAGGGGCAGGTTCGTCTTTTTTACAATGATGTGTAATAATATCGTTAAACCTACTTACGTAATATATATGTAAATCCGCCCGCTAAACGGTAATAACGGTTATCTTATTTATTGGCCGCCAGTTAAGTTTTGATGAAATATAAGTTTAAATTTTACTTTACCTAATAAAGAAGTAGTAGTTAATAAAAAGAGACCCGAATCAGTTTTCCAAGAAGTGGATAATAAATAGTGGAGTTTAGAATTACGTATTGGAAAAATGGGTGATTTATCGTGAAAATAACGGGTATGTAGTAGGGTATCAGCGATCGATTTCAATATTACTATGATAGGGGCATACCTGTTGAAGCTTCACTTGTAACGGTAGTAATGGGATAAGGTACCCCCGTTTTAACAGAATTTGTTAATGAATTTACCCACTGCGGCGAACGTAATATACGGAACGTAAGGCGTGTTTATTAACAGTCCTAAGACGCGTACTTGGGTGTATAGTTTTAGCGCTTTATGCGCTGAAGAGGCCTTGCGGCGTACCTTTATAAGTCGCGTTTTTAGGCGGCTAGTTTACTTCATTATTTAGGCTTCGTTTAACGGATGTTGATATATCACTATTTGAAGGAAGGATTGTTACTTATCGAGTTGTAACTTCGCAATATTACGTGTTCAATAACGGGCGAGCGTTACGGGTAAAGGTGGATTTCTCACTCATAGAGAAAGGGTAAGGTTTACAACTTTAAAAGATCCTAGATTTTGTCTTTAGGGGGTAGGAGGAGAAGGGGGGGATTATCAAAAAGGGGAAGTAGTGGTTTCGGCGGCGGTGAAAAAAGAGGGGCAGAAAATAAAAGTAGAGATTGATGACATGTTGCTATTATTAGAGCTGGTATTAGTGGTGCGGCGTGCGACAGTTACGGTGGCCTTAATGTAACGCCGTTAACAAGTTAAACAGCGTTTTTTCAAAGAGTTTTTGTATGGTTTTTGTTCGGAATAATTATGATATGGTATTTATTAAGTGATGAATTTAAACGAAAGCGTCGAATAACTAATTAGAAATTGGTAATTTAGGTATGCGAACGATTTATAGCTAAATGAGGGTTTATGTTAAGGGTGGAGTCGTTTTGTTAAAGAGGTAAAAATGAAGTTCTTTTTCATACCGATAGCGATGTACCTTTCTATATTAATTTCAAGATACATGATATTGATAATTACATATTTATTATCATATCTTTATGAGAATTACGAAATTTTTAGAATAACCTACCAAAGTTTATATTATTATTATTCTCATCATTCAATAACCAATTAAATATTTAGAAACTTATACCATTATCATTACCAAATAACTGGTTAAGTATTAAATAGAATGATTTTTTTATGATTAGATTATAGATATAAAGTTTTTACCAAAAGAAAAAAGATTGCTTGTGTGGATATTATTAGATATTAATAAAATTAGAAAGTGTAGAGGATTACGTTTGAGGAGTTCATGATAGATTGTCACGTTGTAGAAGATACTTTTTCAGAGTGCATAATAGTGTGCTACGCCCCAGGAGGGATGTTGGCAGAGTGCATAGTAGAGTGCCACGCTCTGGATAGAAGCTTATAAGCTCTCACCTAAGGCATGCACTCTCCGGATGCCTCTTCTCCCTCTTGCTTCTATCTATCATCAATAATATCAATATTACTATTTTTAATACTTTAATATTCTTACGTTAACATACAGAGGCCCTACCGACACCTATAGAATTTTCATCTGGAAAGAGAACGCTAGATAATAATATGAAGGTTTCTTTCTCAAAGTCTCAAAACATACCAATCATGATATAAGTCATAAATTGATATTATATGAAATAAAGCCTTTTATTTTGAGTATAACAAAATGTTTCAATTGATACATCAACTCTAAGGATTATTCATGTACAGTATATTTCTTTCATAATTATACTCTAGCTCTTTCCCCCTAAAAAAGTATTTTTTTCAACCAAAATAGCATTTTGTACAAATTTGTTTTTTGGTATATATTGGTACGTTAATAGTAGAAGCACTCTCAAAAAAGAACACTTTTTTCCTTTAACGTACCCTTATAAACTTTCAAAGTTAATGGATGAAAACCTTAATTATATACAATACTTAATCTTAATAGTAAAGCTACATAAACATTTATGATATTTTGATACAAACATTCATTATAAAACTTGGCAAACCTTAATAGCAAATATATATTCACTTTCATAGTGAAACCTTATAAACCGTTACAATATATTCCTCTTAACTTTGTTAAAACAAAAATATTAACCGTGATAATTTCCATACATAAAGTTCAATAATATATTTTTCAAACATAAATTTCATACCCTCGTAACCCTTACTAATCAACTAATATAAACTTCCATAGTAAATATATCAAAACCGTGATATTGAATTCAAATCAATCTAAATTATGAACCCTTATAAACTTAAATATTAAATCCGAATGAACTCCATCAACTATAAATATTCTTAAACTTAAATGATTGACCAAGATACACTTTGATAAGAAACACGTATAAACTTAATAATAACACCGTGTAAACATCAATAGTAAACTTATATAAGAGTTAATAGTAAACCTATAAAAGGTTTACTAATAAACTAGTGAAGCTTTTGAAACAAAACGAATATAAACTTCTATGTTGAACACATATAAACCTTAATAATAATAAATTTATATAAATGTTTACCGTTAACCCAGATAAATTCTTTTGGTCGACTTTGATAAATTGTACTAATATTGGTATTTTTTCAATTGTAACTACGTTTTTAATTCGAATCGTTGATCAAACTAATAAAGTGAAGTATTTGGTGAAGATTATTTGGTATATAACTTCCAAATCTGGCAAGAGTCGAGCCAGATGATACATAAGTTACTATAGGTTGTGGTTTGGCTTATGCCTCGTATTAACCTGGGTATTTGACTATAAATTTTCATCTATTATAGTCAATTACCATAGTTAACTACTATCGTAATATTAGAGCCTTTTTTGGCCAATGTATCGTTTTATAAAGTTCCATTACCAACAGTAATTATACCCATTTTATACGTGTATACCTTTATTTATCCTAGCTTATTTTATAAGTAAATCAACCCCCAATCGCGGGTATCTAATCTAAAACTTCAGATATTTATTGCATCTAATTCTGCGTATAAGTACTTTGTTACACACCTTTATTCAATTATTATTTTGAATTTTGACAATAAATTTACAATACAATAGGTGGTTTATTGGTATTTAGGTTTCGTAAAGAGAGTTTTGAACTCATGTAGTTACTCAGTCTAGGTATTTATTAATATTTTTTTTTTTTTTTAGAATTCTTCGTTGAATATTCTATAATTACAATGAAATGTAATTGAAATTAATAGAATTAATTTCAAAACAAAATTATGTTAAGATGTTTTAATTAAAAGTTGCCTTTTTAGTTTTAAATAGTGCAAAACGGGCCAACGAAGACAGGTGTTAGCACGCACATAACGCTTAGGTTGCTTTAATAATATAACCGGAGGCATCATTCGACCTTTCGGTCGCCGCGCAATGCTAAAACGCCCCGTTAAACGATGTATATAAGGCGCTTAACAAACGCTTTACGTGGTAAATACATAATGTAAAGCGCGGTTTACAGTTTATACCATTATATATACATGTTGTAAATCTATTTGCTTTTATTAACGGTTCCTTCGATAATAATAACGATCATAATTCGCAAATAAGTTTCGTTTTGGTTTTCGACAACGAAACACCAGCTTGAACTGACTTTAGGTTTCGTAGAAATATTATCTATTAAAGATTTACCGAGTATAAGCGGGTAATAAAAAGCGTTTTGACCTCGGAAATTTACGGTATAATTAAAGGTTTCAATTCTGAAATTAACATAACGATAACGGTTCGGATAATTATTTCCAACTTTAATTTAAAACCTATTTATTTCGTTGTATATACTAATTCATCTTCGCTTTCCAAATATTTAGTTAAACTTAATATTCTAAGCGAATTTTTTTGAATAATCGATATTATAACCTTACGTGAATTATATAAACACCGAAAAATCAAGAAAACTAAGTAAATCAATGAAAAATACAACCTAACGGATGTAATAATTACAAACAACTCGAACGGAATACTTAAGATGCTTATATCGACTAATACAATATTTATTAGTATTATTAAAAAGGTTTTACGACCCTAATAAAGTTGACATTCTACGTTTTACTTTTACTTTCATTTCACGTTATTGAACTATTTTTAAAGTTTTAAAGCGGTCCGAAATCTAATATCGACGCCGCTCCCCGTATTATACCATGGTATACAACTTGTACCTACATTACTCTTATGAATTTCCCTCTGTTTAGATCTACTATTTCGCGTCGCTGTGATATATTATCAGTTTTTGGTGTATCTTCTTCGGTCCTACTCAGCTTTTTCACTACTTTCTCTTCTCTGTTTAATTTTACAATTTAGCAACGCTTTTAACCTATTATTACTTTTTCTTTATACATTTTAAACCTAATTTACTCTTTATATTTTGTTACTAATATCGTGGTAGTTTTATAAAAAGTAATAAAATTACTGTATAGCTTACTATACTATAGCCGGGCGCGCCGGCTCGGTCAGAAAGGGGCAAATATTCACTGCTAAAAGAAGAGGAAAAGGACGACGCTGTTACGACACTACCATCCTTCTCATCACCCTCCCCCTTTATGTTGGCGACACCACCATCTCCGCCATTAACGCCACCATCAGCGCTACCGAGGAGGTGGCCCCGCGCCTTAGGCCTCATGCCCTTAGGCAAAGGCGCGGGGGATCTTTACCCTTCTCACGGCGACACAAAATAACGACGTCGAACTCGCCTATACAATATATACGTAGGCTCCGCTTCCAAACAGTAATAACAGCTACCAACTCCTTGGTCCGCCGATTAACGCTTATTACTAATTAGTATAAGCTTATTTTGTTTACTTGTAATAATAGTTACCTTTAAAAGCAATCCGAGAAACGTATTTGAACAGTAAATGATTGAATTTACAGTGAAATTTTCGTTTTTTCAAAAAAAGATTTACCATAAAGCTAACGGACGCGCAACATAGTATCGGCTTATGGACCTAAAATGAACGAAATGGGGGCTTAGTTATTATTAATCCGTTCGCAACGGTGGCAACGGGCCGAATAAACCCCGCTTTTATAATAATCACCAATAAACTTACCTGCGGCTGCAGACGCGATAAACAGTACATAAAGTGTATCTATTAACGGCCCAAGGCTACGAACTTAGGTACACCGTTCCAACACCTTACGCATCAAAAAGGCCTCGCGACGCACCTTGACTATACGTAGCTCGAGGTGGCGAAAACAGTCCGCCTCGACCTCTTTATTTATAAAAATATTAAAGGAAAAACGTATGGATAAATTTGGTAAATACGAATCGCAGCATAACCTCGCTAAGTTACACTTATGGCATAAAAGGGTTTTTGCGGGTAAGGGGGTTTTTACCTATGGGGAAAAGGTAAGGTTTATAAACTTAAAAGCTCCCCGCTCCTCCCCTTAGGAGCTAGGGGGGAAGGGGGAGGAAAAGGGAGAAAAAATGGGTTAGTAACGTGGGCGGCGACGGCGGCGGGTGGCGAAGCTGGGGGTGAGGCGGCGATGAAAAAGATAGTACTCGAGGAGGGGGGGCTGTCAACGATGGCGGCGGTGGCGACGGTATTAGTGGCGGAGGCGGCTGAGCGTTAGCGCTTACACGCCAAACAGCGTCTAATAATCCTACCTTTACACGGTATTTATTTAAAAGTAAGGTTAGTATATAGGGATTAGTTAAGTAATCTACTCATCGGAACAGTTTAGAGTAGTTAAGTAAAATAGTAAATAAGGTTCAATTAAAATAAAGATTTGTATTAGATTTGGTTACGTGTTGTTAAAAGGGAAAAAAAGGTTTTACCTAAACCGATAATGATATAGTTTTTTATATGAACTTCAAATATGTAACAGCGTAATTAGCTTTTTGTAATCACCCCTTTAATACCTACGTAACCATAACACTATCGAAAATAATAAAAAACGCTATTAATAACCTATTGTTACCAATTAATTATACTTACCAGGCCTTTACTATAGTCACCACCGCAGTTAAAAACTACTAATTCGAACCTCTGTAATTGGTACCGCAACTATAATACCAATCTAACGATTAATTTTATTTATACCTTATTTTACGTAAAGAATAAAGATTTTAAACCTTACCGACATTAATCAGCAGTTGACTCAGTTGACTCAGTTGACTACAAATATCTTAGGAAAGAAGAGATAAACACAAGTTGAATACCTATAGCGGGATGCTGTAATGGTTTCAATTGTTTATGCTTTAATACTTCGTTTTTACAAGAATTATATTCCGATGTATATAAAGACTGTAAAAACTAAGTAACTTTAAAAGGGAAAACTTTAGTACGATACCATTAACCTTTATTTGGCGCTTTATTCATTAAAGGCCATATTAAGCCACTATTAACCCTTATTTGGTGTTTTAACGTAACCGTGCACTTTTTGGATAGCGGTTTATTACGTATTAGGCTACGTAAGCTAAAATTACTAAATTTCGGAACACTTCGTTGGGACTTATCTGATTTTTACAATCTAAACCGCTCGTTTAATTCAAGTTCGGTTACGATTCAAGTAACCAAACCGATCCCTTGACTAAGTTCGGTTACGATACATCAATCCGGACCGATTACCATATACCAGATTATATAATACCTTTATATTCTCTTTACCCCACTTACTTTTCTACGTTTACCTTGTAAATTTTATGTTTATCCACATTCGCGTTATATATTTTAAGTTCTGTATTTATAACGTTTCAATTTTTCAACTACTTAATTAGTATAACTTTACCCAGCATTAACAAAAATAATTTAAAACACCTAACAAGTTTTTAATTACGCTTTATTTTCGTATCATTTAAAGTTTATTCGTACTAATAACCGTTAGTAAACTTTATTTTAACTACTTCAATTTTTTTTTTTACTTTATGTTCGCTATTTGTAGATATATAAGTCTAATTTCAGCTCGAAATTACTAAATCAAACCGTTCCAATATAGCAAGTATATATAGCAACCACTATTCCTAACCACCCCGAGATACTTATAACTATAGTCTTAGAACTAATAAAATTTGAAGAAGCTAACGCTTATTTCGATTACTTGATCGAATATATGGGAATTAGAAAAGCTATAATATATGAAATCAACTTGAGCCTTTGAGACAAAACCATCGATTCGCCAGTTAAAGAACTAAAACCCTATATCGTAAATACATATATCTTGGCCGTTATATTCCGTTATTGGGAAGAGAAAATGTAAGGACTTGACTTATTAGATGATTTTTATAAAAAAAATCGAACTTGAAGTTGAATATGTAGTAAATACTGAATCCTAAAATTGCCAAAGTTTTAAGGATCCAGATAAGAATCAGAGGTATTAATACTCTAGGGGGTAGGAATAGCCTCTTTGTAAAAGCCTTATTAGAAATAATATAACTTATCGACGTACCAGATTGGGAGGATAAAGATTTGTACTTAATGGAATTTGTAAAGGGGTATTACCTTATAGTGTAAAAGAGACTGATATTGAAATAAAAGGAACGAGGTGTAAAACGACTTAATCTTATTTTTATACCCTGAAATAAGAGTAAAAAAAGAAGAGAAATGACAATAATCCATATCTACCACATAAGTATACTACACTCCTACACCGGCACCTATTATAAAACAAAACCAAATACCAAACTAGTTGCTTAATACTGGAAATAACCTGTTTAGCTATAACGGGATCGGCCGAAACATAGAGAACGACCCGACTTAGGAAACGACGATCGGTCGGAATACAGAAAACAACCCGCTTTAGGAAATAAAAAACGGCGTAAAACGCTAATACGTACCTTATAGACCAATACCCGCTAATTACGACCCTTATCGTAACCTTTTACCGCCCCGCTTTCCCACAGATAAAAGCGACCTTACGAAGTTTACTAACTTTCTTAAGTTTTGTGATAGGGACAATAACTATAGCGGTAAACTGTACGACATGCTTAATAACAAAATACGATATATACTTAATAAATATGAAAGATTAGATATTAAATCATTTTAATTTTATATTATTTTGCTCGGTATACTTTTTGGCTAAGTTAAGGAGTAGTATATGTATTACTTTATACAGGTGGATACATTAATGAAGTGTTATAAATATATAAAATCCCACTTTGATATAAAAATTAATTACGAATTTTATGATAGGGATTGGACCGTTATAACTTAGGAATCCGTGAAAAACCAATAGGGATACACCGATAAAAACCTATAGGAAATCCTTACCACTTTATTAGCTAAGTTCTGGAAATATTAAACAGCCCTTGGACCGAAATATAAAGGTAATAAACTGTTTATTTAAGTAGTGACAAAATTTTGCCGCGAAAACCCGGATTTCGACTTTATACTTCTTAAATTAGAAAAAGACCCCAAGGCCTTTTGTATAAGCCTTAGGACATCATTTAAAACCCTTATATGACGATAGACGAGCCTCGGAAAAATATTTGTAACTAATGAAACCAGAGGCGAAGGTTAAATCCATAAAGCAGACTTTGCCGAGATTATTTACCACGTTTTGGATCGAAGATTGAGGGTTTACCTAAGGTAAAACGAACGCCTAAAGTAAAGGTAGTAAGGAGAAAACTTTGGTAATAAGGGATAGGAACGATCGTTCGGAAATGGAAGAAATATATCGAAACCACAGAAGTACTTACCAAAAGACAAACGAAGCCCTATAGGTTTGTAAAAGTAATTTATCGCATACGACAAAGTCGGGTGTTAATTTACAAACCACTCCGTTTACGAGTAAATTCGAATTAAACGAAAATTTCAAGCCGAGTGTTAATTCAAGAATTATATAGAATTCAATTTTATGGTATACGCAGCTAAATTTAAACGCATAAATAACGTATTAGATGCTTACCTTTACGAAAATATATTAAAAAAAAACGATTTTCAGTATAACAAAGCCTACATTCTAGTCTATGATAATAAAAACTCCTAAAGTATTTTCTACGGTTTATAAAACGCCGTCTTTATATATATTACAGGCTTCGACTACGTTAATGAGGTGTTTGAAGCCTATATGGCGTCTCAATTCATGCTTTTCAATAGATACGGAAACAGGTTTTAGTGTATTATGCCTAATACTAGCATAATCGAAATCTTAACGGCCTGGAAATAGCAATTCGACATACTTACAACGAAGTTTTCGAAATTTCGGCGAAACTGAATAGGAGAATACCGAAAGGTCGAATTTAATAAAGTTAAAGCGTTATCGTTCGGAACCATCGTTATAAATACGCATTTCGAACCGATTAAGTTTTATGTGATAAATTTTAAAATAAAATTTCGGATTTTATTAGGTAATATAAAAAAATTTTAAAGGTACATATTAAGCGAGTTTATTATACGTATCATTACAGTTATAAGAGAGGAGCACAACTGGCTAAAAAGTATTTACAAGTGGTATCTGTGTGTTATAAGGCGTATTCAAATTCATTAATATATATAACGGCTACCCATACCAATTTGAGAAGTATAATTTAGCTAAAGTGAAATTTACATATTATTTTCTAGCATAATATCAACTTATTAAGTATTTGGTTCAATATATTTATTGGTATTTCCTTTTTTTTTCTCGTTATTATCGTGGTTCACCTCATGATGTCCCAGTTTATATGGTATTGGTAAGGTATACATTGTATTCGTAATAACTTTTTATACCATCCTAAATTTCGTGAAAGGTAGTTACTCAGGTTAGGAAAGTTAGTTAACAGTCCCTAGCATACCCTATAAGGATTCTAGAGAATAGTGAGTAAAAACCAAAAGGGATAATCTCCATTTATTTACAGATATTTAAAAAGAACATTATGTTCCTATCGAGGAGGTTATAGGGTTTTCCGGTATACGTTTCTATATTGGTTCAAATTTTGGCAAACTTCGTAAAAAGCTCGTAATTAATATTAACTATTTTGAATTTTGACAGGCTTTGAGGAAAAATCGCGATAGTTATCCCAGTTTTGATTAGTAGTATTTCTTGGCAATTTAAACTTTGGAACCTCTAAAACATAGTGTTGAGGGCAATTTTTCGTCGCTTAAGCCGAAGGGTAAAGTCTTGTAGTAAAACCTGTGGTAGGCTCATGCATATAGACGAATTTTCTGTGAGAAGGTTTTTAAGGGGCTTGGCGATTCTAATTAAAGTGTTAAGAAGCAATAGATGCTTAGAGGTTTTGGGGGACCTAACGATATTGCTTAATCAATTGGTATAGAGCGCTAATGTTAATTTCTTTTATCGCGTTGGCGGCTATTGCTTGACATACTTTACTGTTGCTAAAAGCGTATTTCGTACTATTATATGGAGGAGCCGGACTACTGACCAAGTCAACTGGTTCCTTAACGCTAGCGCGTAAAAAGGCTTAAATTAGTTAAAGATAAACTAGGGGTTCCCTAAATTGCGTATAAGGGTGTTAAAGTTTTTAAATACCCTTTCTTTTAAGGCGTGTGTCTTAAAGATATTCCTCAAGTTGTGCTAGCTCAAAAAGGGACTTTACCAGCTTGGTCGAGCTTTCCTTTGGCACGTATATACCTCGGCGTTCAAGTTAAGCCTTTAATTTGGATTTAACAGTTTTTTAAGTTGCTTTTCACATATTAATTACCTAATCGTTTAAAAACTTACGATATTTGCAGAAATCTCGGTTAGAATATTTTCCGTTATTATGTTTAAGTATATAATAGCCAACGAAATTGCTCAGGTGTTTTTCGATTAAGTTTTTATTAACGTCTCATCCCTAAAGGTCATAGTTGTAGTGTTTAGCAGAAAGGTATCTAAGGGTCTTGATTACTTCTTTTTTGGCAGTGTCCATGATAGCTTTAAAGTAAGTACTAACGTTATCCATTTATCGTTTTGGCTTGTATAGGACGTGTAGGGCGATAAAATTAGTGATATTTAAACGTAAGGGCTTGGTATTTTAGCATAAAGTGGTTTATGAACTTAACGATTTAGCGTGAAGTTATGTAACGTGACTTTCTCGTCACGACTTGACGAATCTTGATGTTTTTTGTTTAGGGAAGCAAACTTGGAGATTGAATTAGCGTAAGAAAACTGAAAAAAGTAAAGTAAAGGAGAAATTTAGCGTTAAGAGTAAGATCAGTGGTCGTTTATTATAGGTAAAGGTCAGAAGTCAAAAGTTATTAACCGTGTGACTTGGTCGTTTTTGTAATAATAGCACCCGTAGTAATATTATCTTAGCTGTTTGCCAACTTACTGAACTTGAAGACTTTTGATAGTTAATCTTAATGTTTTTAAAAAGGATTTTTAGTAAAGATTTCTTAGTGTTTTCGATAGTAATACCGTTGTTACCTTCAAGTTGCTGTGAAAACCATTGCAACCTAAAAGTTTTTTCTACTTACTATCGTAAAAACCAACGCAATTTTTAGAGGCCTTTCGCAAAAATCTTTCTTCTACCCTAACCGTCGTTCAACGTAAAGCGTAACCGGAAAGTAGCCTTTTCTTCTACTTAGCTTATTTGTGCTTAACCTAATAAACACTGATTAGTGTTGGTAAGCTTTGATTAATAGGCCTTTAGACGTTACAACGTTGTCGATTCGATTGGTCGAAGTAACAATAGTATTATAGTAGTCAAGTGGTGGATGTATTGTTCTAGGTTTGGTAGACCGCTAGCTGGTCTGCGCTGTAATTTGTATGACCAATTGCTTGGCTCGTTCTCTAGTGTGAAGTGGGCTCATACTATACTCGACTTGCAGTCAAAAAAGAAGACCCAAAAAACAATATACTCAACTTGTAGTCAGGATAGTCAACTTTACTGTAAGTTGACCTACTGCACTGCAATTACTACTATTCCAACAAGATATATGTTTATTAATTACGTTAAGTTACGATAAACTTTGGGTTTGGTGGATATATAGACTGATGATACCTTTTTAATTTGAAATATTTGCTTTGTGGCATTATAATAGCAAACGATTAAGGATTAAAAGTTTTGAAATTGTAAGCTGATCGTAATTCTAACGGAAGGTAATTATTTTAACTTCAATGCATCGTTAATCTATATATATGATATTGACAATACCTGCCTTAATTTATGTAAAAAGAGCCAAAGCGTTAAATTAGCCACAATCAATAAGATTAACATGGCTAGGGCTTAAAGGCATTTAGAATAACGCATTCATAGTAGTTATATCGCTACCTTATACTAACCAATAGCTTTTTACAATCTACTGATTTCAGTATAAGTATAAAACCTAACGGATAAGGACTTTAATTAACGAAATGAAAGGTTGAAGTAGCAAATGAAAAATTTAGATCGGGGGATTAATACGGTTCTGATTAATTTGTCGAGGACTAAATGAATAGTTTTTACGGATAGCTTTTTTACGAAGAGTATAATTTTTTTGTTATGAATTGGATTCCTTCTAATATTTGTCAATAATAATAGGTCAAAGGAATAATTTAATATTGCCAGAATCTTAACTCATTAGAATTTCGTTAAATATAAAATAATTACGCGAAACGTGTTAGCGTTAGAGATTTATGGTATAATAGCCGGCTTCAATATAGGTATAGCGATGTGACAAAACCTTAATATTTTTTATCAGATAATTAGTGATTTTTTTCATCTCGTTAGTAATTTATACCGATTTAAGGAATCTATTTAAAATCTTTTCGAAATTTGGAGTTACCCACAAAAAACGCTTGATAATTTATGCAATGACATTTCCTAAAGCTTACAAAGGGAGAAATATTAAAGAATTTCGATAGATTGATAACAATGATAATTTTGTAAATATTATAACGAAATTATCACTAAACAAGACTTTTAATAGGTTTATGTATAGTTATAAGCTGATTATACGTATTGATAGCTACGCTGATAAGCTACCTAAAAAGGTTAAGTTACGTACCGGTGAATAAGGGTGCCCTGGCAAACTGGAAGACTACTAGGGAATTAAGGTTGACAACTTGATTAATTGGTATAATTGAGTTGAAGATTTGAATCAGTTTGTGGCGGAAAACTTGCTTATAGGAATTAATGAAGTCGGAACTCGAAATCGGGAGACAAATAAAGGTAATTGGGGTTAATTTGGCTGTGGAACTAGTAGAGGTCTAGCTAGTTGGCAAGGAGGTAATTTAGTGGTAACCGGAAACGATTGGTCGATCACACTGGCGTACGCGTACAAAACAAAAAGCCGTTAGTGTTGGAATAGTAGTAATTGCAGTATAGTAGATCAATTTTACTTATAGTAAAGTTGACTATATTGACTACAAGTTGAGTGTATTGTTTTGTGGGTCTACTGTAAAGTCAAGTACAGTATGCGCCCACTGCATATTAGGGCACGGGCACAGCAATTAACTATATAAATTAGTGTGCAGACCGGCTAGCGGTCTGTTAAACCTAGAACAATACAACCACTACTTGACCACGCAATACTACTGTTTCTTCGACCAATCGAATCGACAACGTTGCAACGTCTAAAGCCCTACCAACACTATATTACATTCATTAGGCTATTTCTACGTTATTGTAAGGAATTAAGAAATATCTTGAACGACTACCCAATCAACCTACGTTTTGCTTGAAATTAATGACAAGAAATCCTGACTTATTCGTCCTCGCGAAGCTTTTCGGTTCCTAGAAAGTAGGCTATAGCATTATAATGCGCCCTATAATTCGTGAAATTCGTTGTAAATGTCCCTGATGCGCCTTCTACAATTCGACGCCTAAGCCACTCTTGACTTCGACTTTCTACCATAAACAACCTGACCTTGGGAGTTTCACCCCCGAATTTTAGTTTCTCGCCTTTAACGACCTTATAATCAATCGTTTTTTGATACCATCGATATTCCGCATTCGGGTTTTCTGGAGTCGGTTTCCTAACTAGTGTTGGATAGATGCCTATGTCGTTCGCCTTGAATTTATAACGGCCCCAATGGGTATAAATCTTGCCCACAACGAGCGAAACATGCAGGCAGCCATCTGGGTCACGGGCTTTAGGTTGTGGTTTATAATCCGGTTGTGTCACAGAAGCTGTTGGTGGTGAAGACGGCGGTTTTGACACGAGACAATTCAGGAAATAATAATATCTACCCTTAACAAGCCTGTGTCCGGCCTTCTTTGCAGCCTGGCGAGCTGCCTCATAGCGGCTAGTTGGTGGTTTCGATTCGGCTTGCGGAGCAGAAGAGAAAAATCCCCGGCCGCCCTCGCGAGCTTCAATATTAGGATTATTGTTGCCTGTTCTTGTAACAAGGTAATGAGCAAGAACTGTGATGCCGCTTATCAAAAAGTGGAAAATCCTCATTGTATGTGTGTGTGTGTGTGTGTGTGTGCGAACACAAGATTACAGTGGGAGCGATGGAGACAAGTGACCACGGCTGTTCCCAACATCGGGACGCCGTTGGTCCTTAATATACCCGTGGACGCTACTGATGTAAACTTACTTCCTCCCACTGACCTGACTAGCAGCTGATCACATCATTCAAATCGTTATACTAGTACTCAACGCTTTTGACGTCAAGTAATGCTCTTGATAGTTGAATCGCAAACTAAGGGCACCCTTGCCTGACAGATTAAACTGGGGATGCATGGAGACTTAGCCATCAGCCGCAGCAAAGTCAATCTACTATGAACAGAACTCGAAACTATACTTGCAGAAACAGGCCAAGACTATGTACATGTATTTTTTGCATAGGCGGTGACATGCAGGAAATCGCTTGTGATCACGCGTTCTTGGTATTGTTGGGTACTTCCTGCACATATTGCAAACGGGCTATGTAGAGTATACGTTATGCGCCCACCTGCGCCCAAGCGCATGTATTCCGGGTCCTATTCTCCCAATGCGTATGACATAGAAAAGGCTTGGTATTTAATTTGGACTCTTTTTTTCATTAGCATTGTATTTGATCGCCGGAAGTTGGCGATATCTTTGGAATTTGCGTTTTTACGCCACTCAGGAAAGGGGTAAATAGTCTTTGTGTTAGAAAAGTAGTTAATTGCAGTACAGTCAGTCAACTGCACTGTCAAGTAAGTTGACTGTACTGACTGCAAGTTGACTGTATTGACTGTAAGTCAAGTACAGTATGTGCCCACTTCAGACTAGGGCACGGGCCAAGCAATTGGCCATACAAATTAATGTGCAGACCGGCTAGCGGTCTGCCAAACCCTAGAATAATACGTCCACCACTTGACCACGCAATACTACTGTTACTTCGACCACGATTTGAATCGACAACGTTGCAACGTCTAAAGGCCTATCAACAATTTGTTCATGGAGATTGCCTTGTTATGCTATTTTTCGGGTCCTCCCATAGCCCCCCGACCAGCCCACCCCCTACTAGCATACTAAGTAGTAAAAGCGATAGGGAAAGGGCCTATTGCCCATACAAGGCTAAGTCTTACCTCAGTTGAAATTACTCAGGTCTCGAGCTTGGCATGTGGTACTACGTAATAGTATGGGACAGGGTATCCACAGCAATATAGCAGTGAGTGGGTTGATTGATCGATATTTTTGACTTCTTCAAAGCCGTGTAACAACACCTAGGCGTGTGATATAGGAATATAGCCCGGGACAGATATTCTCCTAGCCGTCCCATCCCTATCCCCGCCAATTTATCAACTTCATACGGGAGTTTCAAATTATGAGCAGCTATAAGCTTCAAGCCAAAGTTGTTATACCCTTGCCACCGACCTATACGGGTTCGGAAAAGATTGTTGTACCTCCTGAAAGCAAGGTGCAAAGAACTGCCATGCGATCCATATACGTTGCTCGGGTAGGCGACCCATACAATGCCATGAGCGCCCATGAGCGCCCATGAGCAATGCAATGTGAATTTTTGAAGTGGATACTCCCACACAACGCAATGTATTGCAAATTTTCAGGGTGAATACTCCCATGTAACACAATGCAATATAGATGTTAGAAGTAGATACTTCCATGCAATGCCACACAATAAGTATTTTCAAAGTGGTAATGCAGTACAATGTGGAGTAATGTATAACTGTTGATAGGTCTCTAGACGTTGCAACGTTTGTCGATTCGAATCGTGGTCGAAGTAATTGGTGTATTATATTAAAGGTGGTGGATGGTTACTTCTATGTTTGGCAGACCGCTAGCCGGTCTACACACTACTTTGTATAGGCAATTGCTTGGCCCGTGCCCCGCATTGAATTGGACACTTAACTGCAATTGACTTGGCAGTTAATACAGCCCACTTACAATCAATATAGTCAACTTGACTATACTGCGATTGATTGCTATTCTAATACTGACGGCTTTTTGTTTCGTAATGTTAGTACGTCTTGTAGAACAATTAACCGATGAAGTTAATGCTTTCTTTTACTTTTCCTACTAATATTTATATTGTTGGAACAGTATTGCAATGGTATTGCATGCAGTGCAGTAGGTCAACTTTACTTACAGTAAAGTTGACCGTACTGCAAGTGTAATGCTTTGTGCGGACTTACCGCATTGGGTGTAAGTCGAGTGCAGTACGCTGCACTTCACTCTAGGGCACGGGCCAAGCAATTGGCCATACAAATTACAGTGCAGACCGGCTAGCGGTCTGCCAAACCTAGAACAATACATCCACCATCTGACTACTGCAATACTACTGTTACTTCGACCACGATTCGAATCGACAACGTTGTAACGTCTAAAGGCCTACTAACACTGATCAGTGCTTATTAGGTTAAGTATAGATTGGCTAAGTAGAAGAAGAAGCTACTTTCTGGTTACACTTTGCAATTGCGCAAGGTAGAGGGAAGATTCTTACGAAAGGCCTCTACTGCTACGTCGGTTTTTTACGGCAGTAAGTAGAGAAGACTTCTAAGCTACGTTGGTTTTCACGGTAACTTAGAGGTAGCGATATTATCGCTATTGAAAACACAAAGAAATCTTTATAGGTCTTTTTTAAAAACGTTAAGATTAACTATGAAAAGTCTTAACGTATGGCAAGTTGGCAAATGATTAAGTTAGTACTACTACGTGTGTTACTACCGTAAGAAAAACGACTAAGTTCTTACGTCAAAACAACAAACAACTTCTACCACTAATAACGACCTTCGACCCTACCTCCTATACTAAACCTTTGCCTTACTTTACTTTTTTTACTCACCATACTAGTTTAACCGTTAAGTTCGCTACTCGGAGCAAAAACACGCGAAATCGCCAAGTCGCGCCAAGAAAGCCACATCGCGCGACTTCACGCTAAATCGCCAAGTCCATACGCCCCGAACTGCCAAGTCCTCACACCTTCAGATTACTAAGATCTACATCAGTCAGAACGTCAAGATGGCTTCCGCCAGCGCTTAGTTTGAAGCCATTACCAATCCTGCTAGAAAGGAGGCAATCAGAGCCCTCGGTGGCATTTTCGAGAAAAACTACGATGAAGAACTCTGGTATGCCAATATCAATAAAAACTTTACCCTCAAGTACCTTACCAACTACGTCGGCCACTTTATTATCGACGTCGACTATAACGCCTAAGAAATGAATTTTAAAGCCCTTTACGACTATATCGAGTTTTTTAGGGATTAGACCCTTATTATATAGGGTGAAAACCGAAAAATCAGTAAAGTTGAAGTTAAAGACTAACTTACGTAAACGAGGGATTTTACTACTTTTAAAGGTCGGCAAAGACGGTAACCTCGTTAATATATTTTATGAGTGCGTTATGAATAAAAACCCATAATAAACTTAAGAAAATAAGGGGAAAGGAATTGCTAGTGACAGTAATTTTTTAAGCCTATATATACATTCGCAAGGACTTGCCCGAAAGATATCGATGGATTTACATCCTTCAAGCCCTTAGATCCAGTAGTTCATTAAGTAAAAGCCCCGCCGAATCCCTTAACACTAAAAGGATTATCGCCAAGTCCCCCGCGACGAAAACCCCAAAGCCTATTTCTCCCAAGCTTCTTATCACGTTTAGTTTTAATAGCCAAATCGAAAAAGAACCAGCTCTACACGCAAACTTATTATAGGTACAATCACCGGCTTTTTCCCTATAAAATTAGTTAAAAGTAATTACTCTGACCCCTAATACTAGTAATAACCTTAGTTTTTTCTCTAACGAAGCAAGAATTACGACTAATACATTACACTTTCCCCTTGACGCGTCCCTATAGAGGATACGGACTATACGGCAATCACCATGTTCGTTCAAACCTGGGGAAGACAAAAAAAATATAAAGATAAGCTATACAACCTCCTCGATATTAAGTTATGCTTATTTTTTAATATCTGCCGCTAAATAAAAGTTAAATTGCCAGGTTTCCACTCGTTGTTTCCCAGTATCCTTACCGGTTAAGCTAAAAATTATTACTTTCTATACCAAACGAACTGTACCTCTTTTCGCGAAAATTACGATAGTAAAGAAGGCTACTTCGAATACGATATTAACTTTACCTAATATAATACGAATTGGAATATTATTAGGTGGTTTTATATATTAAATTATAAAAACAAGTCAAAAAGTAAAATGAACCTTTTGAATTAAATACTCAATAGGGTAATATTTTACTAATAGGTAATGGGAAACGTAAAAGCTAGCGAAGGCACCCTATGCCAACATATCCGGTAAGCAGTTACGGGTTATAAAAAGTTCGAATACGCTTTATAATGCTCTAATGTCACCTGTGAAGGGTTTTTTGACCAATTACATTCCTCATTAACGACCGTAACTACTCGAGTTTCCGGCTCAACCGGTATATACCAATAAGCTTCGAAATTAAACAACGAAAAAGATCTTTTCAATTCGTATTACATTAATCGACAGTACTAATAATCGATAAGTACGGTTAATAAAGGATTCAGACTTTTACCCACGAAAAAGAATATTCATTCTCTTTAAAGCTTTTAAATCGGCCAAGTAAGTTTAATTTAAACGTTGAAAAATATTGGATTTACGGTAAATAAGTCTGTTAGTTAATACCATATATTGCCGTCGGGTGTAACCCGAAACAGATAATATATCATACGTAATACCCTTTTGCTTTAAAATAGGATTATATAAAACGTATTATGTAATTTAAAGGAAGTAAAGTTAAGGAGGAGGAAAATAAGCCGAAGGTTATCGGCTAATACGAAAATACCAATACTAACACCAGTATTAACTCGAAAGTCACATAATAACCAGCCGACCACATATTTTTGTATCTTCTTATAGATGAAAACCCCTATCGCCGTTATAACGATAAAGACCCTGGCCTTATATTCCTTTTTACCATTTGAAACCGGTAGGAAAAACAAATCTTTTAGGGTATTATACCGGATATAAGGGTAATACAGTACTTAACAAGAGGCTATTCGTAGTATATCGTTTTACGAAAACATATTAATACTATTACCAAACTTAACTATACGGATGTTAGCAAGGTTAAAGTTGACTTTAGCCTGGGGAAAAAGATATCTTTATTAGGATCAAAGATAGTAAAAACTATTTTTAACCTTATTATCTTTTATATTTTGGAATTCCCTACCCGTTTCTTACTTTACCTTAAAGATATTAAAAACTTCGGCGCTACCATTAATATTTAAACTAATAAGTTAATATATATTAAAACCAGTAACAGGTTTATACTTAGCCTTAAATAAGGGTACATTTAATTTTGTCTTTAAAGACTGAAGGCGGTGATATTAACCTTAACGAAGGTAAAACTTCGTTAACTATAACGTGGGTTTAATTAACTAGTAATTAATAGGTTTTATAAGGGTTTAAAGGCAATTAGTTACGAAAATATAAATTTGCCAACACCAAAGGTACTTAAACGTTTTTACCACTACTATTAAATACATTTTCAAGTCCCCTTAAGGTTTAAGTTTAAGTTAAATGAATATTGAAAATTTAACTCGAAAATCTTCATAAACGTATTTTACCTGGACTTTAAGTTAGTATTATACGTTATAAATTTCATTATGAATTTTTACAACGTTAAATTCCTTAAAACCATTACGGCGAAGGAAATATAAAAAGTATTACATATTTTATAAATCGATAGGTTCCTTGGTTTACTAGACGTGCTAATTTACTATACCGGTATTAACTTTATTAAGATAAAATTTTAAATTAATATAAAGTTAATAGAAATTTAGTATAAATAAGTTTTTATAAAGGCTTACTAAGGTATCGGTAAGGTTAAAAGGGTATACGCCCTTTTATGAAGGGTTTACGATAACTTTACATTGGAAATCGAAGGTTTTACAAGTTAAAAGGCACGCCTTTAAATAACAGTAAAGGGTTTTAACGATATTATTAGCCTTAATAGATTTATATCAATTTTACTGGTATTTAAAGCTTATCCACGTATAATATTTAAGTTTCTACCCTCGTTAAGTATCTAGAAACGCGCTATAGCATATGGTAAAGCCTTTAAAGAATTAAAGAAGGAATAGGTACGCCACTAGGTTAATAATGCTCTTAACATTAAAAAAGAACCTTTAACAACAAACGTACTTTTACTTCCCGTTTAAAGTAAAGTTTTTACGTGACGTAAGCTAAGCTAATGAAATAAGCCGTTTAAAATTTTAAGTATTATTAATTTAAACGTAATAGTTCAAATTTTTAACTGCTCTGTAAGTTTTCGAATTATATAAGTTAAGCCGTATAAAAGAACCCTTAAGTTGAATAAAGATCTCGATGTCAAGGACCTCCGATCCGAACTACTTAACCAATACAACCCTTTCGAGCTAATTATTAACAAGCTAATGGAACGTCGACGGTGTGGAAGACTGCCCAAAAGGAGGATATATATTAAAGAGGAGGAAAATAGAGATTATAAGCCTAGTAGAGTATATATAACGATGTAAGTGTCTTAAAAAGAGATATCTGATAGAGAGCTTGCTTTTAAGCTACGTGTTGAAGGCATTATCAATATATTAGGTAAGACCTTTTAAAAAAGTAACTAAGTAGAAATTAACAGGCTTTTGTTATAGGTTATCTTATAGTTTGTGCCGTTAAAGTAATTTAAAAGGTAAGATATTATTATTTTTAAGTCGAAGATAGTTTACGAGGTTAAAGGTAAGATTACGGACCGGCCGTACGAAAAATGACGGCACATCGTTTAAGGATACAGTAATAAAGGTAAAAACTAAATCTTCACCTAATAGTCTATAATCCAAAAGATTAATTAACGTTTAATCGTCGCTATTACTACTAGTTTGATTGCTAGCGTAAAGGGTTAGTTTACACTTAATAGGCTGGATATTACGTAAGAGTATAGGTAATCTGTTACCATTTTTTAACGGATTATACTATTAGACCCACTACAAAATTTAAGGGACAAGTTTCAGGCGAATACGATAATATATTGTATTAAACCTTTATACGGATTAACTGAGGCTAGCGTTTACTTATTTTTAACGTATTAAATATATTTTAAAAATATGTTAGACATAAGACTTTAATATTTAACCCGCAACTATTCATTATAAAAGGTAAAAACTTTAACATCATAAATATCTAAATTAATGATATTCTTTTCCTCGGTAATATTAGGTTTATAGTAGCGAAAAAGCGTATTATCGAAATGGCAGATCTCTGAAAGTATAAGTAATTAAAACGTTAATTAAAGGAATACAACTTGATTTTAACGGATCGTTGCTCCGTATTCATAATATTAAAGCTAAAACGGCACTTACATTAGCCTACGTTAAAAAGGGTAAGCTATAAGCCTGAAGATTATCGATAAGGTTAACGAGGTAAATGTATAAAGATATTTAGAATAAAGGGCCCGTACGGCCTATATCGCTCCGCTATATTATTCAAAGACCTCGTACAACCTTTTTATTACGGCACAGGTATAGGACCCGTAAGACGAAGACTTTAATAAGTTAAATAAGCGGATTCAATAGCAAATGGATCACGTGAAAAGAGGAATTAATATGGTTTTTGTGGGTTTGATTAAAACGAAGCTAATAATCTTTACAGACAAGTTATTTATTAATAATACTAACCTTATATCATAAATCGGCTTTCTAATAATACTTGTTAATAAGAATAAGTCTAAAGAGCAATTTACGAATACTAGAAACCTTATACACTAGATATTTATTAAGTATAAACGTATACTTCGGAGTATACTAACTTTAAAAGTTTATGGTATAATGGTAGGCTTTAATATCGGTATAGTAATTAAAGACATATTAAGGATTGTTACTAAATAACTAGGTTTACTATCGATACCTGTAATAATGTATACCAACTTCTGAAGCCTTTACGAATTCCTATTAAAACTAGGCACGACTAATGAAAAACGCCTAATGATAAATATAATAGTGTTAAGTAAAGCATACGAAACTTGGGAAATCGATGAGTTCCGGTGAATTAACGGTAAAGATAACCTTACCGATACTATAACTAAGACCACGCCTAATAACGCCTTAAAAAGGTTTGTGGATAGCAATACGCTAACCATACGAATCGAGGGATACGTGAATCGCTCAGCACGTAACGTAGAGAAACAAGGTTTCCCTGGCGAAAGGTAAGTCAATGGTAACGTACTTGATTTGCATATGTTTGTGGCGGAGGATTTGTGCACGGGGTTTGAGGAACGAAGGCTTCATAAAGATGGAGTAAAAGGGCTGTAAGGGGTAGTAATCAATATCAATTTTAGTAAAAATTGATCGGAATTAACAGGGGTCTGACTTGTGGATTGAGGAGGGATTTTAGAGGTTGCTACTAATTGATGGAAAGCTAAGTTGGCATATAGGCACAAAAACAGAAAGCCGCTAGTGTTGGAATAGTATTGCAATAGTATTGTATACAATGCAATAGTTTAACTTTACTTACAGTAAAGTTAACCGTACTATAAGTGTATTACTTTGTGCGGACTTACTGCATTGGGTGTAAGTCGAGTGCAGTACGCTACACTTTACTCTAGGGCACGGGCTAAGCAATTGGCTATACAAATTACAGTGCAGACAGGCTAGCGGTCTGCCAAACCTGGAACAATAAATCCACCATCTGACTACTGCAATACTACTGTTACTTCGACCACGATTTGAATCGACAACGTTGCAACGTCTAAAGACCTACCAACATGTATGGCAATTATACTTATTATTACTTACAATCCTAGTAACACATGCTTTATCCAACCTAAGAGTATTTATTAAAACTGTTAACGATCCTAAGATATTTCGTATAACTTAGGTTAAACTTTATACTAAGGCGATTAACAAGAACAATAATGATAAATGTTTTCGAAACAAGCGAATTGATTAATACAACTCTTCCCCCCTTCGAAATTAATAAACCGATAAAACGATAGCGATGCGACCAACTATTATATAAAATAAACATTGAAGATAAAGAATACAAACCCGTGCACATATAAATTATTTCTTACATCAACAGGAAATAAAACATCTTCAAACTTAGTTGTTAAGCTACACATACAAAAATTCTTTGGATAAACCATTTAAAGAGCGTAATGGAGTCAAGATGAATGAACTTCTCATATGAAAATTTACCTGATTTATACATCAATGCGACTTTGATTTTTACGATCGTAATATTACGATTTTCAAATCGAAAATTATATACTAAAAGAAAAGCGAAACCATGGGGGAAAACATACGAAAAATCAATTTTAATCGCGGAAGAATACGTTAATAAAGGTGAAGACTTGATCCTTACACGATCGCAAACGACCCAAAAAACCAGTCAACGTTTGGGAATTATACTAATAATAAGTTTAATCATAAAAATTAATAAAAATTCACACTCAAAAGCTGTGATATTATTTAATCATATACGTTATAAGCAACTAGTCTCGAAACGATAGATTCATAAAATTAACTTTGAAAACTCCGTAATAGGTACTTCTTAAAAACAATTATAAAATACGTCGAACTACTATACTAACTAGCTAAAGAAAATATCTATTAGGTTTTAACCGATCAATCTCACTTTTCATCAAAGCCGGAAATGATGCTTTCAAGTTTTGATCTATACTAATAAATTATACAAACAAATTAAATTCGGTATAATAGGTATGTAAACTAACGATACTCTGTTATTTGAAACTGCTAGATCTATGATATTAGAATGATATACGATTAAATATTCGAAAATCTGGAATTATAAACCGATTACGACTTCAACGAAGAGTAAAGATATAAACTTCAATGAATTATTAATCCGTATATATAATATTAATGACTTTTACTTCAATTTCCTATAGAAGGGCTAAATAGGTGACTTCAACAAGATTAACAAAACTGAAGAGGAAAAGACTTAAAAGTATTTAAAGAAATATGCTCGTGACAATTATATTGAAACCCTATACCAGTTAAAAACATTGTATAATTTGGTTGTTACAACATAAACCGAGGACCCAACTAATAATGATTACGGTCGACTAAATAAAAGGCTGGATGAACAAATGAGAAACTTGAACTGGAGATCAATATAGTTTCTATTAACCTATTAAAAGCTAAATTAAAAATCTTTACGAACGGCTCTTTTACTCAAAAAATTTACTTATCGTTACAAATCGGATTTCTCGTAACAATCGTCAATAAAGAAAAGTTACAAGGAATCCAATTCAATATCATAAGGAACTTAATCCACTAAACCTCTATTAACTGTAAAAAGGTTACGTGAAGCGTACTTGCTTCTAAAGTGTATGACATAATAGCCGCCTTGATTATAGGCATATCTATGTGGAAAATACTTAATATCGTCACTGAATAACTGAATATTATGCCTATACCGGTCATTATTTATGCCGACTCAAAAAGTCTATTCGAAAAACTCTCAAAGTAGGGAGCTACTAATAAAAAACGCCTGATAATCGACGTAATAACTCTCTGTAAAACTAATGAAGAAATCGAATATTTCAAATAATTTTATGATAAATACAACCCTGCTAACTTTATAAAGACATTAATACTGAACAAGGTTCTAAAAAGGTTGGTAAAAAGAGATGAGCTAATAATACGCATTGAGGGCTATGTTAAGAAGCTACCTATCAAAAGGTTATATAATGGCAAACAGGGAGGAAAGTAAATGTATCCTCGAAAACTGAAAGACTTCCAGGCAGGTAAAGCCAAAGCTATTGTCAATACAAATCAGATTACCCGTCACAACTTAATTGGTTGCACGCAAATCTATAACAAAAAACTTGTATATAAGAGTTGAAAAAATCGAAACTCGGACATAAAGGGTCAACGGTTAGGATTCAAATTAATTTGGATATAGAACAAACTGGAATTGATAGGGGTATAGCCGACAAAACGGGTAGGGAATTCAAAAATTACCACAAATAAGTGGTTGGCTATACTAGAGTACTCACAGAAAACAAAAAGCCGTTAGTGTTGAAAAAGCTGTCAATTACAATACAGTAAAGTCAACTATATTGTCAGTAAGTTGATTGTAATAACTTTAAGTTAACTTTGTTGTTTGTAGGTTTATTTTAAGTTAAGTGCAGTATGTACCTACTTTAAACTAAGGTATAAGCCAAAAATTTGGCCACACAAATTAGTGTGTGGGCCAGCTAGCAGTTTGCCAAACCTAAAACAATACAACTACGACTTAACCATCCAATAATACTGTTACTTATACCTATTGAAATGGATAATGATGCAATATCTGGAAGCCTATCAATAGGGAGGCCAATCGATAGTAATATTATTTAAATATATACGTAACTTTATATTAATTCATAGAGAATATTTTTATTAAAATTTCCCTAAAAACTCCGTGAAAAGTACTTATTATATATAGTCATATGATACTTTGAACCATTATATATTCTATTTAACATCATCAATTTATTTGATTTACTATCACCGGGCAAAGCTCCTTGAAAAAGCGCGCTTGCTACTACAAAATATTCCTGTAGATACCGGCGGAGTAGATCGCAACGCAATCTCTATACAGACTCGTGTAAGCTGATAGGACCTTACGACATCCACCCGATTAAGACCTTAGAGTTCCCCGTAATCCAAAGACCTATGAACGTATAAATTACAACCTTAGTTTAACTCCGTAACAGTACCAGCACCGTCCCCGCCTAACGTCTAATTACGCTAGGGATATAACTATACAAGCCTTTAAAAGAACTCTGTAAAGATTGTAGTAGCAAAAAGAAAAGGCTTGTGTAATAAGGCGTTGGTAATATCAAAATGCGCGGGAGCGCGTTGAGGCCCGTTCATGGGTACGGGCGTATATATATATATAAGGGTAACAACACATTGTCTTAAAGATATAAAGCCGTAGGATCCTTATATACGCAATGGTTCGAACCTTACGTTTCAATATGAAAAAGAGACTCCTTATTTAATTTACCCTTAACCCTCAACCTTAATGTTAATAATATGTCATTTATATATTGATAAGTACATAAACCATTCATTTCGTATATTATTAGTATTTTAAAACCTAGGATCATGTTTTAATGCGACTTAGAGTTCTATATTAACTTAATTAATGTTTTCTTCGCGTAAAACTCGATTTACACGTATAACTCGTCGTTGCGCCTGCTTATCCGCCCCCTCGCGTTTCCCTACCACCCCTAAACAGATTATACGCGACCGTTTTTATACTTTTCCCCCACCCTTTCTCCTCTCTCTTTACTTACCCCTCTGTTATCCCGACTCGCTCCCCATAGCCGTGTGGGTTGCAGCCTTATACAAGCTGTATACGGTCACTTTTAACTAAGGTTTCCAACGGTTTATATATTAAGGGAAGAAAGTTAAGTATTCGGTACTCCCGTAACATTTTGAAAAGTTTCCGGTATCATATAAAGTATAATTAAAGGTCGAATACTAATTAATATTTACAAGTAGTAATAAAACATAAAGGCGGGTTTATTACCATTAATGCTAGCGTTATAGAGCTATTAGGTAATTACCGCGTCACCTTCTCCGTAAAGACGATTTCCAAACGTTTAACCTCTTTATGGCGACCGTTTTGTATCGCCGTTGAAACGGCTAAAGGTGGTGCGGCGTAAGCATCGGCCACAGCGCT
Organism: Anisogramma anomala; assembly: GCA_038502455.1. Classification (NCBI taxonomy): domain Eukaryota; kingdom Fungi; phylum Ascomycota; class Sordariomycetes; order Diaporthales; family Gnomoniaceae; genus Anisogramma; species Anisogramma anomala. The sequence continues at coordinate 25,202,984 of JASMMZ010000003.1, forward strand.
AATAGGTTAGCAAGCCCTTAATATCGCCTAAGGGGAAGTTAATAACAAGGACAAAAAAGACGGCCCTAATAACGGAGATACGGGCTTTATCATTAACGAACCCGTTTTCGTTACCCCTATGCCCTCACCCTCCTTTTCATTTACCGCCGGGTTTATCTTGGCCCCAAGCCCATCTTCGAGCCTTTTCCCCCCCGCAAATAAGGTCGTAGCTATAAGGTAACGACTGTAAATGCATTAGTAGTAACGGTAATGAAATTATTAAATAAATATGTTAATGGTTATATATTGTATATAGGGTTGAGCCGGCGGGTTTCAAACAAGGATGTTGTCGGCGATCGTAAAACCATACCCGTTATCGACGGGCGTTAAACGCAGATTATATAAACTATAATATTTCGCTTTACTTTTACTTTCAAGAAATAAGCCTTAACAAATACCAATACCAGGAAATTCGTGAGGTCCATAAAGACTTTACGTATATAAGCTTCGCTTAATTATTTATCTGGAGGTTTCCTAGACAGTCGTGGCCACAGTTTTCAAACCTTAACGGAGGCCAGATAAAATACTATATAGAAACCGTCTCTTTTCCGTTATATAATTGGTAAAAGCCGTTAACATTCTATAATCGAAATTGTTAGTAGTAAACCGGGAAATTACTGTACCCGTACCTTACAATTAAAAAGTGGTATAAAAAAGGTCGTGTTAGCGGTAACGAGGGTAGACCGAGGCTGCTTTATTTCTACTTTCGGTACTTTAATCTGTGTTTCGTTTAATATGTAAGGCCTTATTTCCTATATTATAGGAAAATATTTATTTTATCAGCTATATTACTTTTACTTTATAGCCTTTAATCGTTTTTTTTAATAGGACTTAACTTCTTTCGGGAAGGGTTTATAGTTTTCTTTTTAAAATAAAAAAGACCTGGTGCCGATATTTACTAGTTTATTCGCGATTTTGTTTTTATCAATATCTATATACCTTAAGTACTATTTCAGTATAATGCAGTTTATATAGGATTTAGTTATCGTAGAAAACTTCCTAAAAGTTCATTGTAATAAAATTACCGGATTTCCTTCTAAGCCATATATTACGAAGTTATTATCGACATCTATAGTAATTTTACCTATTGTGATTTAAGTAGTTGTTTTTAGGCTATGGAGCGCACCTATTATCTTTGCGGCAAAGACGTGTATGGTATTATAAAGTTTCCCGAATCTCTTAGTAATTGTATATCTGTTTCGGAAAATTATAAACCCTTAATCAACGTGTTTTTATCCGTTTAATATTTATTCGGAGCCGTTTGTAAATATTATAATATAGTCGTTATATAAGTCAAAATACTATATTATAGACGGTATAGTAACGTTTTCCTTTGTAAATCTGTTCGTAAGTGGTTCGAAGGACCCGGTTATATGCCGGGGATTAATAATGCAGGTTGTGGAAAACAAGGTAATTTGTTGTCGGCTTCGAATAACCTAAGACAAGGCTTATCTATTAGGCGTTTTCTGTTTATATGGGAAGTTACCCTTAGGCTATCAAATACATCCTAGTCCCTTAGTACCACTCATAATTTAGCGGAGCGCCATGTACTTTTTACGATAGAAAAGGCGGCCTAAGTATTATTTAAGGAGTTAAGAAATAAGGAGGATCTAAAAGTCGAGTACTATTACCCGCTTTCGTGATCCGTAAGGTAAAGTGATATTAGGCATTAAGGGTCTTTATGAGATACACGAAGTAGAGGCCCTATTATTCGAAGGCAACCTTACCGAAGGGTATTCTAGAGTCCCTATAAGCGATAACGTTAGGCAAGGTTTTGTACAACGGGGAAATCGTACGTACCGTAACGACTAAAGAAATCGTAATCTGGGTTTCAAAAGCCCTTTACCTACATTTGTAATACCAGCTCTTAACGTAATAAATAAGTATAGGCATAATTGTAACGGCGATAGAAATCCGTAATAAATATAGTGAAAGCTTGTATCTTATTCGCAAAAGTCTCTTATAATACCTAACAATCTTTAAAGTCTTCGCCACTTGTTTCCCTACATAAACCTTTCCTAATAAGGCTTTATCGAATCAAAGCCTGAGATATCTTATGCTCAAATATCTAGTATTCAAAAAGAGGTTAATAATTAGGTAAACCAGTTCTGACTTCGTATATATATGTGGGTTTTACCGTCTTATAAGGTCCAAAGGCTCTTAACGTCCAATAATATGTAGTAACTCGGACTTTTCTGGTACGAATGAAAGTTTATTTTTAACTATTTATTAATTGGCCTCATTTAAGTTAATTTTGAAACCTTTCAGGATTCGTTTGAAAAAGTAAAATATATTTAAAAAGGCACTTTCTTGGTAAATATAAAAATACGTCTCTGGAATAACCTAATGAGATCCATTATATTAATCATATAAAATACTAGGAAAAGGTGAAAGCCTTGTATAATCCTGTAATTAGAATTTAAAAAACACGGAATCGTCGTTCGATATTGAATTTGTATTACCTTATTAGTAAAAAAGCTTTTAATAAAGGTAAATAAGTTTCGGTAAAACCCTAAACCTTTTGGTTTTTAGATTAGGTGGTTGTAAAACAAGGTATCGAAAGCTTTTTATCCGTTTTATAATAGGATCGACGTGACCTTTCTCTCGACGAACGAGGATTTAATATCGTATATAAAATACTTAACTAAGTTAGACGCAAATCACTTTAGCGTTTTTCCCTCATATTAGTAACTAGTAAGGCTTAATACAATAAGTAATTATAATATTTTCCGGGTTATGATACTTTTTAATCCTTTGAAGTAGATTGGTTTTAATATAATATGCTTTTAAAATTGTAGGTTGAGTAGGTTACGATTTTCAAGATTCAATATTCTAAATACATTGGATTACCGTTACGTTTTATAAAAATAACGTTTGAGTATAAATACTTATTATAAAAGGTATGTGAAAGCCTTATTATTATCTTAATACACTTTAAATAAGAATATTATAATATCGTCCGGCCGTGTCGAAATACTACGGACGCCAATAATATTACATCAGACTTTTTCTCTTAAGATATTATACCCTTAGAAAATAATATAATCAACCCTTATCTAGGTATTTAAAAGGTCGTTTAAAATGTCGTCATCGAAGGAAAACTTGTTTAGGATACCGTTCTGTAATACTAGGGCTTATTAGGGGGTATCGAGGATTAAACAGCTTTCGGACTTAAAGAAATTAGAAAAGGCGAGGGGGACTTATACTAGTTGATAATACCGTATACCTTTGCTAAATCTGCGGTGTAGTTGAGTTTAATTTTCCAAAAGCCGGCTTTGACCCATTATACCTTTACGAGGAAATTTTAGCGTTTGATTAATCTCTTATTATACGGCCGTACCGTATCCATTCGCTTTATATAAAGATGTAGTCGATTTAGTTTAAGTGTTTATTATTTAATAGCCTTAACATATATTGTAACGTGCCTGTTGATATTGTATATGGTTTTATTAAATATCCGAATAAAGGCTTTCGCTTATTCGTATATAAATGCAGCGTTCTTGATATTCTTGATGGGTGATAAAGATATAGTGCTAGTAATAATTAGGTTTCTGAACTTAGGGGGGCTAATTTTTGGTACTTAGTTACGCGAGATAGCGGGGGTATAAAATCGCCGTATTGAAAGAGTTATAAGTAATACTTTATGATCCGATTCATTATTTAGGTTGGGTGTGATAACTATTACGACCTCAGAAATATTAGTAAAGGTAAAGTTGAAAACGTGGCCGAATCAATATATGAGGGTTTTTACATTTCCGTTAAAGTATATACCTATCATGAAGGTCTAGTTGTTTAAAATACGCCCTTTCTAAGCGTGTTTTTTAAAAAAATTGGCTTTACCTGGCTATAAGAAAGAATCCGGGAACGAATTATTAAAAACAACTTACGCCAGCTTTTGCAAGTAGGAGTATTCCCGCTTTAATTGTGTATCGGGGAGAAAAACTCATACACCATGTATTGTTATATAAAGCTCTGCCCATTATCTGTCCTGCTATATTACAGTTCCTATATATTAATAATATCCACACCTTCGTTCGCGTAACTTATAAGTAAAGCTTATTATACGACCGTTAATTTGCCTACGTTTACCTATGTAATCTTAAACCTCGTATTTATTATCGGCGTTTAATATAGTCTAATAACCTTAAGTATAATCTCTGAGGGTGTATTTAACATTTTATAGCGTTAATATTAATGAAGCTCAAGGGGGTTATAAAGTCCTTATTTATTTTATGATTCTTATTCAGGAGGAAGTTTGTCGTAGCCTGTTAATTAGAAGTGGCGTTGAGAAGAGAGGGAAATCGGCTTCCGTTATGAAGGTTGCCGAGTTCAATATCGGAACACCGCTTTCATGCACGGTTTTACTTTCGTTTCTTAGGATAGATCGAGCCTTTGTTATCAATATCTTTAACACTTTAAAGTTAAAATTAATAACTTTAAAGGTTTTAGAACCAAATAGATTGGATTTGTCCCTTACTATTAACTTATTAGCTGGTTGTAAGCCAGATTTTCTAGATATAGTAATTGTCGTACGTGTTTCGGGAGGATTAGCTAGCGTAGTATCCGGGGGAAAGTATCTGTGTAATATGGTCGTATTAGATGCTACGTCCACGTAATCGTTAGGGATTAGGTCTAGTATAGGTGGTATGGGGAAGGTCGAATCTTTTTTAACGAAATACTACCATATATTAATATAAAAGGGTTTTTCCTTTTGGTCCCTTTTCATCGCGCGGAAATTCATTTCGTTAAACCTAACAATAGTTATATTTTCATCTGGTGTTTTCGTAACTATATTTATATTATACTGGGTTCGTTTAAATAATTTAATCTTTTTGACCCGGTATTACAAAACGCGGATGTGTTTTTTCCTTTCTCGTTTTAAAGCCGCCAAATAACTTTTGTAGTTAACCGGGTAAAATCCGTAATAATTATAACATTAAGGTAAAGCTACATAAGGACTGGAGGCGTAATTTTTAACCGGTACCGCATAATTATGGTAACGTATAAAGCGGATCTAACGTATATTAATATATTATTATAAATATTTTTCCATGCAAAATCACAAATAACGGCGTCAATCGATGCCTTGAATCGTTAGTTAATACCAAAAAGTCGAGAGGACCATACGGTACGAAGGGGAAAAACATTTAAGTGGTAAAGCCTGTATTAACGTTCTAGCCGTATATCAATAAATGTACGTCGATTGGCGCGATCTTAGCCTCACGATTTCGTCTTTGATTACCTTCTAGACTTCGATCGGAGTTTTTTGAAAGAGAGAGTAAATAATACGGAGGGCCACTTTTACCTTATATTTATATTAGAACTGATGAAACGTAACGGAGGTCCCTTGAAATAAATAGACTAAATCCGGTAAAATATCTTTGGAAAAGAGTTTATTTCTAATTTTTACGTTGATGTAACGAATTACGTACCACGTAGATATCCTATTTACCGATTTTATAAAGGCCATATCTAATTATACTCGTTTAACAAAGACATATCGGTGGGTAAACCCTTCCACGTTAAGATTTAAACCCTCGGGAACCCTAACAAGGATCCGTAGATCCTCCTTTTCTACCATACTTCATAGGGTGGTGCGTTACGTAGAGTAATATTTTGGAAGGTCGTAAATATGGGTTTATTACCCTTAATATGTATCGAGGTCCTTTATAACGTAAGGAGAACCAGCGTCCTGTCGCGTCTAGTTACTGTAACCCATATTAGTGGTACGAAGGGTTTTGTGCCCCTTTTCGCCGGGCTTATCAGTAATATCGAAACAGTCGTATACGCGTCGAAGGAGGGTGCAAATGAACGGAAAACCCTTTGAAGGAATCCTTATACCTATTCATCACGAATAAATTGAGGCGAAATCTTAGGCTCCATTACCAGCTCTCCTGCTTATATCGGTTTGTACCTGTTCATAAAGTATTTAGTAATATACGCCGCGATACGTAATATCAGTACGCGGTGCTTCGTAAATATGGACCTCTTAAAATGTGTAACGAAGGCGTTAATAACCGGTTCGTAAGCCTTATATACGGACTTACAGACATTAATTCCCGGCCTTTATACATCGAAAGCCTTATATAGGGACTTGGTATTAAAGATTTAGTTACGATACATAGCTGCATCCTTTTCCGCCAGAGGCGGGCCAGTTACTTGGAGTTTTTACTTAGGTCTTTGAATACTTTGCAAAGATAGGGCAGCCTTTGTAGGCGAGCTGATAACGCGCATGGTCGGTAGGGCCCCTCTGGTATTGGCTATAAAGGGAGCCATTGTGGGAATTTTAGGTGCGACTTTAAAGAATCTTGTGTATGTCTGGTAGTAGCACTAATAAAAGTAGGGCCCTCCTATTAATAAATCGGGAAAATGTAACATGATAGTTTATTAATATTTTATTTACTTGCTATACTTTAAATTCAAAAAAAATATAAAATCATTAATTGATTATCTATATTTATTAATTTTCTTGAAGTATAATACTTTGAGAATCATTGGTATATTAATTAAATATTCTTCTTCTTGTAATCTCTTCATTTTTTCATGATAGAACATCATGGAATTGAAAATTTCAAGCTTGAAAATCATAATCCGATTTTAATTTTCATTAAGGGTGGAGATTTAGATATAAATGGATCGATAGTACATATGTATGGTACGCGTAATTGTGTATATGATAAGATATTACCATAGCTAGCAACAGTAGGGGACTACGTCCAAGGAGTGCGTGATAGCATATCACTTTGTAGAAGAAACTTTGGTAAAGTGCATCATAGCGTGCCACATCCCAGGAGGGACTTTGGCAAAGTGTATAATAGAGTGTTATACTCCGGATAAAATCTTATAAACTCTCACCTGAGGTGTAAACTCTCTGGATACCTCTTCTCCCTCTTACATTTAATAACTTATTACTTTATTACTTGAAAGACTATATTGTTTTTTTCTTTTATATTAGCGTACAAAGACTTTATAGATATTGATTAGTAGCCTATTAGGTCGATTACAGACAATTTAGGAAAAAAGAAACGAACTTGATTAAACTACCTACTTTAGGATATTGTGACGGTTCTAATTATTTCGTAATTTGATATTGCGATTGATAAGAAATATACGGAAATGTAAAAAGATTGTAAACTCGGAGTAACATTAAAAAGAATAACGTTAATATGATATTATTGATTCAGTTAGTTCCCTTTGATTACTAAAATCCACGTTACAATATTCGTTAACTCAGTTAGTGTTTTGAACGTATTCAGGTACTTTTTAGAGAGCGTCTACTACATATAGGCTATGAAAGCCATCAAGCTTCGGAATCCGTTGTTAAGAATTATCCAGAAACCACTTTTTAAATGGTTCTTCAAATTCTGGGAACGCTGAAATTGTATTTTAAACCGTTTCGAAAAACTTCAAAAACGAATACAAAACTTTTATAACGTATTCACAATTACTCTAGGCCTAAAAATCAGTTTTCGAAGCGCCTATAATAAATATATACCAAATGTTTAAGGCATCTTTTCAAGCGTTTCAACAAATTTCGAAAACACTTAAAAAAGTATTCGAAGCGTTTACAAACTAAAACCGTTTAAAGTAATATCCGGCATTCCTATATTATTTTACTTAGCTTTTAAATACCATTTCAACACTTATACACCAATTACCCACTTCAAGTATACGATCTTCCTATTCGCTATACCCTATCCAACTTTTTATACACCGTTTATTGAAGTTTTAATTGATGACGTTGAAATTAACTAGTTACTTGGTTAATATAACGTTTATGAACGTTAAACAACTGGTTTAAATCGTCTAATTATTTGATTGTTACACCTTATTTATATTTCATTTGTATTAGCTAGCGTTGGAAGCTTTATACGAAACGCTTCGACATATTCTATGCAAATTTTATTTACCAATTATACGCTTTTCTTCACATTTGTATTTCGAGACCCCTTTAATATACTATTTCAAGCGTATGGAAAATCCTATCACTATAATTTATTAATATTAGCCCCTTGAATACAAGAACCTCACTTCTATGGCATTATCTACAACGAAACCAGTTAAGGCTAGCAAATGTATAGACCTTTTTTTTAGTATATAATGTTTCGAAAAAGCTTTTTTAAAATGGTAAACTTAAACTTGTAGAATGATGCTATCGATGCGCCAGTAGAGAATTTGAATTCTTGTGTGACAAATACGTATATCATAAACATAAGTGTTCGATATTGGAAAGAAAAGACCTAAGGGTAGGGTATATTCAATGATTTCCGAAAATTATTTTTAACTGAAACGTTGGAAATATAGCATGCAGTGTACGATTCGATTTCTAAAGTATTACGGGTATAGTTGCGGAGCGGAAATTTAATGCATTAGGTGGTAAAAAACAGCTGCATTATAAACACCTTATTTTTTACGGCTTAACTTAATACAGTGTTAGACTGGAATAATAAGGATGAATTATAGTAAAAAATTGTGAAAGTATGTTGATTAGCGGAATATAAGTGAAAAAAAATTGTGAAGAAAATACGTAAAAAGCCTTAATGTGAAGAAATTTTACGTACATAAAATATAAGACGTTCCGAAAAACAAACTACGCCTCTCAAAAGGCAGATAAAGTCTAAGTAATTGATGAAAAAAGAAAAAGAGAAGCTAAAGTAATATTTTACTCGAGTTAAATATAAACCCTTTCTAATAAATTTCTTTAAAAATTGATAGAATCTTAACCACTTCCTTAACGTATTTAATGTCTTTTTCGACTGTGGTAAACGTGCACCGAAAAGAATAGATGGCGTTGTTGGAGGAAATATAAAATAATATAAACTATTATACAAACTTTACGGCCTGATACTTATAAACCACGACTTATACCGTAACCTACTACCCTATCAATTCTCTATTGATAATATCAATCTTATAAAGCTTACGAACTTTGTCAAATTCTAGGATAGGAGCGAAGATTATAACGGTGAGTTTTATAACGTATTTGACAACAAAAGCCGTACGATATTGAATAAATGTTAAAGACTAGATATTAATCCCTTCTAATTTCACATTGTTTTCACTATATACTAATTAGACAAGTTCAATAATGGTATATGTACTATTCAACGTAAATTGATAAATTTGTAGAGTATTACAACCGCCTAAAAACATATTTGAATACTGATATGAACCACAAACTGTATAATAGGGAGTAGATAAATACTATATTAGGTTTAATCAGATATCATCTTAATAATATTATCAAAACACCATAAAACGTAATAATTACGTTATTAAAAAAATTGAAAAATACCATTCAGTATTCGAAACGAAATATAATGGCGATAAACTGTTTTTTTAAGTAATTACAAAAGCATGTTATAGAAATTCAAATTTTAACTTTGCATTATTTTAGTAGGAAAGGATTTGAAAGGTTTTTATATAAGTTTTAAAACGTTTATTAAGAATTTCATCCGCCGATAAACTAGTTTTCAATTAATGGTCGTAACCAGAAAGACTAAGAACGAAAGTTACCAAATTATAAAAATAAACCTTTCCGAAACATTTCTTCATGTTTCAAATTGGCGATTAAAACTATATCCAAGAAATGAAAACAATAAAAACCCCAAATACGAATATAAGGAAAATAAATACCAAGGAGAAATCTCTGGAAATTGAAGATAGAACGGATACTAATAAAGTCACCCTTATAGTTAAGGATGAAGCTTACCATATACATTACTATATTTACGAAAACGTATATAAGGTTTTATGTGCTCCTATAAACGATATATAATATTTAATTTAGTCAGCTATTATCTAATAAACTATCTGGTCTACAAGTAAATTTACGTTAAATAATAATTTTGGGATGATTACCCACCTAACCACTAAAAGTGTAATTTTTATAACGTATATAGATGATTACAAAGGCTTCGAAAAGAACCTCCGTATCATTTCGTACGAATATACCATTAAGATTACTTCAAGGGGGACGACACTTATGTAATGACCCATATTAAGGAAACTGACCAACGGGTATTTATAGGGTTATAAAATACCTTGTTTTTACATAACGTAGGTTTAAATGGCGGAAGATACGTAATACACGCCTATATAACGTTGTAATTTATATTGTTAAATAGGGATAGTTAATGTATATAGGGTATTAAACCGATTATAGGTGCGGCAGAAATCTCGACCGCTGAGAAATAATAATTAGCCGCTTTTGCAACAAAGTCTCCCAAACTTCAATTCGACCGCATAAAAAAAGTATCAAGATTCTATTCGGTAAAGTCAAATCGTCGTTACTAGACATAATGATGATGAATATACAATTCGAACCGGTTAAATTCTGTGAAATAGATTTGAAAATACAATTTTTATTTTCGCTAAATAATATGAACAAACTCGAAATTAAAGTATAAAATACGACAAACCAACTTATCTTTATTTAGAATAGGGTATCCGTGTTGTTTTATTCAAAGATTAAACACTTATAATTTTTCCCGAAAACACGTATAATCGAAATCGTTTACTTGCTCTAGCTAAAATCATATATATTATACCGATGGTTTGGGTACCTGGTTACAAAACACCTTTTACAGTTGTTTCATATAGTGAGTTATACGAATATAGAAAAAAAAGTTCTTGAAGTTAGAAAATGTTTTTCTATGAGTATTAACTACATCTATATACTATACGAAGGTTTGAATTCCCCCTCCAAAATAACATTAACTTTGATTATAAGGTTTTTATAGATATCATATACCTTAACAGATAGCCTATTTTTTACATTGTCGACATTATGATTTTTTTCCAACTGCAAAGTTTACACGAAATGATATTACATGAGATTACTAGGATACCTTAATTAAATATGACACGAGCGTTCATTTCTGGCCGCTGAATTAGATTACCTACGATATAGGTATAGCTTTCGACTTGACTAAATAGTGAACAGAGGTTGCAATATCTGGAAACGAATATATACAAATACCGGTAAAAGCATTTGAAGGTATCAGTGATTATAGACAGTAATACAAACAGCTTACAAATCATATACGGTTCTGTAAAAGGAATTAAAAGGAATAAATACAAAAAAAAACAATTTTAAAAATGGTCGTAAGCGCTATTAATGATAATTTTGGTTTAAGTAAAGAAATCCTTATACTCGTTGTTTTCGGTGCATACCCTAACTTCCATACTGATTCCGCATAATTATAAGTCACGGCTTAAAGATCAAACGTTATGAAGAAAGTTGTGCCAGTTTTTAGTTACCCACAGACTGAGAATATTTTTAAAAATATTATTTATAAGAAAAGGCCCCTGTAAAACGGGTGTTTTCAATCTTCAGTCATAGTTCAATTTCCTGGTTTTGAAAAATAACGAGAGGTAGACTAGTCTTCAAAAGATTAACGGCATTAAAAGACACAACGTACTTATAGACTTTCCTATTGGCAGGTCTTTAGATCATTGCAACGATATCGATTCAATTGGTCGAAGTAACAGTAGTATTGGATTGGTTAAGTGATGGATGTATTGTTCGAGGTTTGGCAGACCGCTAGCCGGTCTGCACTGTAATTTGTATGGCCAATTGCGTGGCCCGTGCTCTAGAGTAAAGTGCAAAGTACGGCACTCAACTTATATCCAATGCGGTAAGTCCGCACAAAGTAATATACTTGTAGTACGGTTAACTTTATTGTAAGTAAAGTTAACCTACTGTACTTCATGTAGTATTATTCCGATACTGGTGGCTTTTTAGTTTGTTCGTATACGCCAGTGTGGCTAACCAATCTTTTTCGATTACCACTGAATTACCTTCTTGTCAATTGACTAGAATCCTATTTATTCCGGTTGACTTTTGTACTTAATTGCATCCAATTGCATTGAAATTAACCCCATTTGACCTTAATTGCTTCGTTTCTTCGAGGTTCGAGTTTATTAACTTCTACAAAAAGTTTTTCCGCTACAAGTATTTACAGGCTTTTACTTCATCCGTGCCAATCAAATAGTTCCGCATCATCAATTCCCTGGCAGTCTCCTAGTCTGCCATTACATAATTTGGGCATTCTAGGCAGCATATTAATGTAGCTTTCAATCCGTATAGTTAGCCTATTACTATCTATAAACCTTTCCAGGGCCTTATTAGGCGTTGCCTTCGTTGTAGTATTTACGAGATTATTTTTGCCTATAATTCATCGGAATTCCTTAATCCCTCTTCCTTTATACTCTTTACGAAGTGTTATTACATCGATTATCAGGAGTTTTTCGCTGGTGGTTCATCGTTTCGAAAGGTATTCGAGAAAGCTTTTTAAATCGGTACAAATTACAACCGGAATAAGAGGAATCTTCAATTGTCTAGTAATAAGGTTAAGGGTTTCTCGCAGTACTATATCTTCGTTAAAGCCTGTTATTATTCCATAAACCTTTCAATCCAACATACTTCGTGTAATCCTTTTACTATTGACGAAATTCTAATAAATTAGGCTACCAATAATACTAATTTAGTTTTCCCTACTATCTTCCTTAACAAGAGTTATTAGAAAGCTGATTTGTGGAGACAATTTAGGGTTATTTGAAAAGGACTCGTCTGTAAATATTATTAGCTTAACCCTCGACAAGTCGATTGGAACCATATTAATCTCGCGGTTCAGGTTTCGTATTTGCCACTCGAGCCTTTTATTCAGCCGGTCAAAGTCCTCATCCGTTAGCTCTTATACTTACACCGTGATTGATGAGTTATATAATACCTCTGGTTAGTATAAAGTAGCGATATAACTGTCACAGGTATGTTATTTAAGGTATCATTAAGCCCTAGCCGTGTTAGTCTTGTCAATCATGGTTAAAACAGTACCCTAGCCATTTTAGCGAAAACTAAGGCCGGCATCAATACTAAGTATGCGGATTAACGATTTATTAAAGTTGATTTTGCTACTCTCTATTAACGCTATCACCGGCTTGGAATTTGAGAACTTAGATTTTTTGATTGCTTATTGTTTTAGTGCTATAAATCCAGCCATTCTAACGAAAAGGGTATCGTTAGTTCATATACTACTATACCGAAGTTCTTTTCTTACGTTACTAGTAAGCATGTGTCGTACGTTAAAGACTTTATCATTAGCCGTGATTTAAAATACGATTGGTGAGTTAGGAACAAATAAACGCATATTTTAGCTAATCTGTATGGTAGCTGAATATATTACATTATCGTACCCAAAGGGTAAATCATACGGAGTTTCTATGGTAATTTTAGCAGTACATTCAGTTATAAATCCGTGGCTAACTACGTATAGGCCTGTGTTATATTACGGCTATCAAGCGTAAACTTTTCTCTAGTTTTAGTAAATACAATTATTGTTAAATCGATTACCAATCGTTAACTAATCTTTTAAATCGTTGATAATTATGGAAGGATTCATATTTCACCCGTATTACTGTATATTTAAGCGATTAGACGCGATTATTCATATGGCTGACCTGTAATCTTACCTTTAACCTCGTAAATAATCTTCGACTTAAAAATCGTAACGTTTAGGTTTTAGAGGTCAAAATCGGTTTTCGATACGAATTATACAACCCCTCGAGTTAATAAACCGTTAATTTTTACCTTATCGATTTTTTAAAAGGTTTGCTGAAGGTCTTAATAATCCTTTATATTCGGAGATTTAGTATTAAGTCTTCGTTATCCTTTTCTTTTTTCTTATTTAAATAATATTATAAATACGGTCCGATATATATTCCTCCTTTTCAATATTCCTCTTTTTTGGGGATCGTCCGCGCCGGCGGCGTTTTATCAGCTTATTTATAATGGCTAAAAGGGGTTCGTATTTGCTCGGTCGTTTAGCTTAAGGGTTTAAATCATTGGTACTCCTAATATAAGGCTTAACCTAAATTGTTTGGGAAAATATAGGACCGTTAACAATTTTAATAATTACTTAGAAGTTTACAATACTTAATATATTATACGGGCCATCTTGTTTGCCTATATTCCTCCATAAAAAGACTTCACGTTGTAAAGGGAAAGTAAATATATCTATTACTATAAGGCTGTTTTTAGTATTAAAGGTTTTATTAATTTAACAGCATGACGATTCTCTTCGCAACTCCCTTAAAACTTTGTTATAGATCGTAACACGTTTTCAAGTATTCATCGAGAGCAGAAACTTACTCATTAGGCGTAGATACGATTTAAAGAATAATAGCGTTAGCATTAAACCGTTAGGGCTTATAGTATTGTTTAGGCCTTTTATTACCATTAATAAACGTGCCTTCGGATCCGTTAAGCTTTCGATTTTCAACGTGAAGATATTATACGTTCGGCGAAGTAAATCGTATTCCTTTTTAACTTTTTCAATACTCCAGTAGGCTTTTATAGGTACCTATTTATACTGGATACCCATTATCTTGGCATTTTCTTAAAATTTTACCGCCGTAAAGTTGGTACCGATATTGTAATCGACGACGTTAGGTGGGCCTAGGCACGTGTCAACCCATAGCATCCTTAACTTTTTCCACGTATTTTTTACCAAAGAGGATTTTGAAAACTTAACCCCATAAAAAAAGGTTACAAAATTAATGACGTAAAAAACAAGCATGTTATTTAAATAAAATACATCGACGAAAATCTGGTAATTAAAGTCTTTTTCTTCTTTTAATATGAAATCAAATTTCAGGGGGACTTGGGTATATATTCTGTAATATTAATTAAGCCTTTTAATGGCTTTTAGGGAAAAGAATTTTACGTCTTTATACCTTACGGACTTTAGGATTTTATATAGTCTATTAACAGCTAAATGATTAAAGTGTTGGTGTAATTAACGTATTTCCAATTTCTTCAGGTTTAACAACACTACTTTCGGGCCTTAAATATAAAACTATAAATGCTCTCACTTAAAAACGAGTAAAAACCTATAACTGTTTTAAACTAACTCGTCTATATTAACGTCGACGTTAACACCGAGGGTTTTTGTATCTTTAAGGTAAAGTTAATAAGAACTAAAGTACTTAAGGATACAAAACGTAATTACTTTTATAATAGTTTAAATTAATATTATACCTAGTAATAAAAGTTGTTCGCTTAAGCTAAAGCCAACTTTAGACTTGCTAGAATCGTGTCAATTAATCTCAATAGCTATAGTATTTTCCCTTCATAGTGCCACGTACTATAAATAGCCTTTTATTAAGTACCTTACTACCCCTGTATCTGGCATAAAACCTTAAAACGTATGGTCCACTTAATGATCGCAAAGATTAAAGGTATATAAGGGATTAGGAACTTAGTCAGGGCAAAGGTAAAGGTTTTTACCACTCAAATGGTATAGGAAGGCGTAGTCGGATAATTTTAAGGCCGTGTTAGGAGTAGTATTTTCGTGTCACTTAATTTATTTAGGGTTATTAATGTTATTAATTGACTCGTTGTCCTCGAAGTTTTCGATTGAATCCAAATAGTTGTAATGATCACACAAAATACCCGTGAGTATATAGAAGGTGTCAGAGGGTTTATGTTATGAAGAAGGTAGCAGAGGTGCTGAGTGAACAATATCGCAACCGTGAAAGTGATGATCAAAAGCCGTGAGGCTATTTGGAATATACTGAGACTGAATACTTAGATTGAAAACTGAAGAGCTATGAAGGAAATACTATCTATGTGGTGCTGACCGTGTCCTTATATCCTTAATCCTTCATACGCCTTCAGTGCTGGATCATGTTGGATCGAAACATGATCCCAATGATCCTGGATCTGTTGGATCGAAACATGATCTCAATGATCTTTAGTGCGTAACCCTAGCCCTAAAGTTGCTGACATAAGAGATATCCCCACCTGATGTGTTAGACATCAGGTTCTTAGTGGCCTAGCCCCATACTGACCTGTTTTCTAACCCTCCGATGTTCTTGGGTCATAACAATAGTCCTCTTTAAAAGCAGTGGGGTATCAGGCGTAGTATACTTCCTTTTTGTTATTACGCTCGACATGGGGGTACCGAGTTAACCAATAACCAGTTTTTCCACAAATATAATATCATTTACCACTATTACAACGATAATATTTACGCTTAACAGGTTCGTCTAAATCTTGGCCTTGTTTGCGCCAACGTGGCTATTACCTCCAGTTTATAGCCGGTGGATCAGACATTAGGCGTTATGGGCGCCTATAACTATATTTGCGGTCGACGTAATTAACTACCGTAAGGTTTTCTTCCACGTTAAGGAAATTGCTGTCTTGGGGATACATACCAAGCGAGTTTGGTATACGCGCTATTACGGTAGCAAGCGAAGAAAGTAACTAGCTAAAAAATCCTTCGCAGGTGGCATCTGGGCGTTATACGGCGTATTCGAATTCGTTAACGCCCATGACTATTGTTCGTACCTGATCGCGAAATTTGGTTTCGTTAGTATAGGCTTTCTCTATTACTTTCTAACATAGAATTAACTTGTTAAGTATTTAATTAAGGACGTCTATTGATGTTTCTTCCTATTTCTTCTTCCCCATTATTATAATTCACCGCGTAGTAGCCCAATCTATATGGTATTGCGTAAGGTAGACGTCGTATTCGAAGAATCCCTTTATATTATGGTAAATCTCGCGGGACGTAATATCTTTAGTAAAGAAGGTCAGGTAGTAGTCTTTGACGTTCCCTGTAAGTATTCCGGGGAATAGTAAGTAAAAATCTAAAGGGGTAATTTCCATTCATTTATAGATATTAAGAAAAAGCATTATCTTAATGTCAACGAGATTGTAAAGCTTGCCGTTATACTTTTCTACATCGTTTTAAATCTTGACGAAATACGTAAAGAGTTTATAATTAATATTAACTATATTAATAGGTCTTGTGGGAAGGTTGCAATAATTATCCTATCCTTAAGTAGTGTTTCCCAGTATTTTAAACCTTAAATATTTCGAAACGCGGTGTTAAAATTAATTGCTAGTCGCTTGGCCCGAGTGGTATAGTCCCATAGTAAGACTGGTAGTAAGCTTTCGCGCGTGAACAAACCTAAAATGAAAAGGGTTTTAAGAGGCTTAGCTATTTTAAGTAAAATTTTAAGGGGGAGGTGATACATAACGACTTTGAAGGGTTTAACAATATTACTTAATTGATTAGTATAAAAAGCCGACGTTAATACCTTTGGCCGCATTGGCGGCCTTTAGTTTATGAGTTCTGCCTCCACTAGAAGCGTACTCTGTACTATTACGTAAAGGTACAAAATTTCCGAGTAAATCAATAGGTTCCTTATCTCCAACGCATAAAGAGGCTTAACTTAGCTAAAAGTAAAGGGGAGGTCCCCTCAATCGCGTATAGGGACGTTAAAGTTCTTCGACAGCCTTTCCTTTAAGCCTTAAGTCTTAAGGGTATTCTTTAAACTAGGTTAAGTCGAATAATTCTTATACTAGTTTTATATTTTTCTTAATTGGTAATGAAATCCCTTCAAGTTTCAAGTTTGATTTCACTTTTATTTTAATCCCTTTTTAAACTAGAGGTTACATATACGTAGTTCAATTGTTAAAAGGGTTACGGAAATTAACAAAGGCGTCGTTAGGGTCGTTATTATTACAGTGCTTAATAATATAGTAGCTGATGAAGTTAGTAAAGTACTTTTGGTAAAGATTTCGTTAACATCCTGTCACCAAAAATTGTATAGTACTTGGTAAAAAAGTGTCCGAGGGCCTCAATTGCTTTTTTGTTGGCAAAGTCGGAAATAATTTCAAGTCGTTCGCTTACTGTAGCTATTTGAACGCATTAGTTTACTTAGGATACGTAGGATAAGGGACTTGGCAATCTTTAGGTGTGGGAACTTGGTGTTTTGACGTGAAATCATGCGGGAACTTAGCAACTTAACAACTTAGTAACTTGTAATAAGGTTGCACGACGTGGTTTTTTTGGCGCGACTTATTGATTTTTAATGTTTTCGCTTAAAACAGCTAGTTTAACGATTAAATTAGTATAGGAGGAGTGAAAAGAGTAAAGTAAAGACAAAGGCTTAGTATAAAGAATAAGGTAGAAAGTCGTTATTAGTAGTAAAAGAAGAAAGTTATTTATTATGGTTATTTAATGTAAGGACTTAGTCGTTTTTATTATGGTAGTAACATCTGTAGTAGTACTAACTTAGTCGTTTGCCAACTTGCCGTACGTTAGGACTTTTAACAGTTAATTTTAACGTTTTTAAAAAATATTTATAAAGATTTCTTAGTGTTTTCGATATCGATACCGTCGCTACCTATAAGTTACCGTGAAAACCAACGTAGCTTAGAAGTCTTCTCTACTTACTGCCATAAAAAACCGACGAATCAGTAAAGGCCTTTTGCAAGAATCTTCCCTCTACCTTGCGCAATTGCAAAGCGTAACCGGAAAGTAGCTTCTTCTTCTACTTAGCCAATCTATACTTAACCTAATAAGCACTGATCAGTGTTAGTAGACCTTTAAATGTTACAATGTTATCGATTCGAATCATAGTCGAAGTAACAGTATTATTGCAGTAATCAGATGGTGGATGTATTTTTCTAGGTTTGATAGACCGCTAGCCGGTCTGCACTGTAATTTGTATGGCTAATTGCTTAGCCCGTGCTCTAGAGTGAAGTGCAGCGTACTGCACTCGACTTATACTCTATGCGTTAAGTCCGCACAAAGCAATACACTTGCACTACGGTCAACTTTACTGTACATTAAGTTGATCTACTGCACTGTATGTAGTACTATTCCAACATTCCCAAATAATAAGAATTTATTTCGCAAAATAATAATACGAAAGTAGAAAAAAAGAAAAGGTGGATGATAAAGCCCACAAAACGTAATCCGCTGAGTAATACTAACTGTAACACTTTTATAATAATCTCAACATCCCTCTCCCGAATTATATATACCTTTTGAATACCATTTTAAAACTTTAGCCACTCTTTTGAAACGAATAACTCATACAAACCAAGCCGACATAATGCCAACGAAAACGTTTATTTAATTTGAAAAATAAAATACGCTCTAAAGCCTTTATTACAAATTCTTTTATAGTTTTAAAAAAGACAGCCACCGTAAGTTAAGTGTAAAACTCCATCCTGAAAGTGTTATTATAACCTATGGTAGCACTTTTTAGAAATCAATTTACAAAAAAAATCTCCGTATTAATTAAATAAGGCGTTTTTTTCTTTGAAAGTTTTGACACAATAATTCATGTCGATTATACAATTTTGTTTTCCTAATTACTTTACAACGTAAAAATAAAAGCCGGATAACCTTATGAAAAGCCATGTTGGAATAGTATTATATGAAGTGCAGTAGGTCAACTTTACTCACAGTAAAGTTGATCGTACTGCAAGTATATTGCTTTATACGGACTTACAGCATTGGGTATAAGTCAAGTGCAGTATGCTTCACTTCACTCTAGGTCACGGGCCAAGTAAATGGCTATACAAATTATAGTGCAGACTGGCTAGCAGTCTTACAAACCTAAAACAATACATTCACCACTTGACTAATGCAATACTACTATTATTTCAACCAATCGAATCGACAATATTATAATGATGTAAAGACCTGCCAATATAGATTAGTTTTTATTACGTTAAGCACAAATTGCCTAAGTAGAAGAAGAAGTTTATTTTCATTTACGCTCTACGTTAATAATGGCGGCGAGGATAAAGGAAAGATTTTTACGAAAGACCTTTATTAGTACTGCATTAGTCTACAACGGAAGGAAAACAGAAAAGACTTTTGGGTTGCGTCAGTTCCTAATGGCAATCTGAAAGTAAGCGATGGTATTATTACTGAAAAACACTAAGAAATTTTTATTGATCCTTTTTAAAAGCGTTGTGATTAACTGTCAGAAGTTTCAAAGTTCGGAAAGTTGTCAAACGGCTAGGTGAATACTACTACTAGTGCTACTACTATAAGAAAAACGACTAAGTCACTATACCAAATAACCTATAATAGCAAACAACCTACGAACTTACCCTTTACACCAAATATTTGCCTTTACTTCACTTTTTTTTACTTCCCTTACGATGATTTCATCGATAAGATCGCTATTCCGAGCTAAAACACCAAGAATCGTGAAGTTGCCCCGAGAAAGCCACGTCGCGCGACCTTACGTTAAGCCACCAAGTCGCCAAGTTACCAAGTTCCCACGCGACTCTACGCCAAAACACCAAGTCCCTACGTCCAAGATCTCCAAGTCCTTCGCCTCATAGAATCTATATAAACTAAAACGTTAGAATATCTACCGCTAGTATTTACTTTAAAGTTATCATCGACCCCGTTAGAAAAGAAGCGATTAGGGCGTTTGGGGCTGTTTTGACTAAATATTACAACTGTAACCTTTGGGGAGAAAACGTTGACAAAGACTCAACCAAAGAGTACTTAATTAACTTCTTCAATAATTATATCGTTAAGTAAAACGGCGGCGAAAAGTTTGACTACGGTAGTTATACTTTTTGTAAATATCGTAAGTTTTTCGATGACTAGACTATTGATATGTGAAGAAAGATTCAAAAAGCTGTCAAGTCTAAGTTCAAAAAAAAGCTTAAACTCCAAGTGATTTACGTATCAAAAAAGAGTTTTACTAGGCTAGTAAAGACTTTATTTAATCTGGCTTAGTTTAAAGAATGTCTTTAAGATTCACAGCCTATAGGAAAGAGCGTTAAAGAACCTTAACGACTTTATATACTTTTTAGGGGACCTTTATTTTACTTTTATCTAAGCTAAGTCTCTTTACGTATTGGCGATAAGGAACCTGTTAACTTATTCGACAACTTAGTACCTTTACGTGACAACGCGGAGTACGCCCTTAGCGGAGGCAAAGTGTGTAAAGTAGAGGCCACCAACGCGTCCAGAGGTATTGACGTTGGCGCTCTACACTATTTACTTAAGTAAGATTATTAAGTCCTTTAAAGTCTTTGGGTACCACTTTATCCTTAACATTTTACTTAAAACGGCTAAACCCCTTAAGAACCTTTCCCCTTTAGGTTTATCTACGCTCGAGAGCCTATAACAGGTCTTATTATAAGACTTTACTCCTTAGGTTAGGCAACTGGTAATTACCCTTAACACCGTACCTCGAAAGATTTAAGGCCTAAACTGTCAGGAAATACTTTTTAAAGCTAGGATAACCATCGCGAATTGTCCCCAAGACCTATTAAAATAATTAATATTAGTTACAAGTTACCTAGGTACATCGCCAAAATTTCAAACGACGTAAAAAAGTATACCAGGAAGACTTATAACCTCTTTGAAATTAATATAATACCCTTTTTAAACATTTTTAAATGGATAAAATTTCCTCCTTTAGGCTTTCATTTATTGTTTCCAGGAATATTTACAGGGCACGTTAGGAATTACTACCTGACCTTCCTTACTAGAGTTACTAAGTTTCGCGAAATTTACGATAGTATAAATGGCCACTTTGAATACGATGTTCACCTTACGTAATAATATACAGACTGAGTTATAAAGCGGTAGACTATAATAATAGCGAAGAAAAAAGAGGAATGAATATTAATAAACGTCTTTAATCAGATATTTAACAAGTTTATGTTATGTTATAAAGTAATAGGGAAAGTTTACGTTAGCAAAACCATACTACGCAAGCAAGTACGAGTAGTAATCACGGGCGTTAACGATTTCTAATACGCTTTACAACGCCTAGATGCCACTTGCGAAGGCTTTTTTAACCAGTTACGTTCCTCGCTTGCCATCGTGATAAAGAGTATACTAAACTCGCTTAGTATATACCCCTAAGCCGGTAATTTCTTTGACATGGATGAGGAAGACCTTGCAGTGGTTTATTACGTCAACTGTAAGTATGGGCGTCTATAACGTTTAAGGTTTGGCCTACCGTCTTCAGACTGGAAGTAGTAATCATGTTGACGTTAACAAGGCTAAGATTTAGGCCAACCTGTTAACCATAAGTATTATCGTCGTAATAGTGATAAGAGTTATTGGATTTGTAGTAAGTTTAGCTATTAGTTAACTCGACCCCCCCCCCCCCCCTCCGCTGAGTGTAATAATAAAAATGCAGTATATTACGCTTAATGCCGCACTGCTTCTAAATAGAATTACTGGGATTAAATCGTAGAATTCGAGTGTGACGAGTAAATTAACAACGCAAATAACCCTAAAAAAATTAAGTGGCATCAAAATACTGCTTTTAGTACGGCTTAATAATTAGCCAACCACGCCTTTTTGTACCGTTTGGGTGGTAAAGACCCTTACCCTTGCTTTAACTAAGCTCTCGACCCCTTACACACCTTTAATCTTTGCAATAGTTACACAAACTATACGTTTCAAGGTATTATGCCGGATATAAGGGTAATAAGGTATTTAATAGAAAGCTATTCGTAGTATGTAACATTATAGAGGGAAAGTATTACATCTATTGAAATTAATGGTTACGATGCTAATAAGATAAAATTTGACTTTAGACCAGGCGAATAACAATCGTTATTAGAGATAAAGGTAGTTTAAACTATTATGAGAATAATTACGTTTCACATATTTAAGTCCCTTACCCCTTTTTTTCTTTACTTAGAGGACATAAAAATTTTCGACGTTAACATTGATGTCAACGCAAACAAGCTGGTTAAAAACGGCCAAAGGTTTATATTCGTCCTTAAAAAGGAGTACCTATGGTTTTATCTTTAAGATCCGGAAATAATGGTGGTGAATTTGACGAAGCCTTAAATATGTTAATTATACCAGCGTTTTGATTATCCAGCCGTTAATAGGCAATATAAAGTCCTAAATCCGTAGGGTATAATGATGTGGAATATTATTCCTTAAAAGTTATTAAAACACTTTATTACTACTGTCAAACGTATGTTTAAGCCCTGAGGAGATTTAAGTTTATATTAAAAGACGCTATGGATTTTGACTACAAGATTCTCGTCGATGTATTTTACTTGGATAATAAACCTGTTCTCTACGTTATTGATTTCATAACCTTTTTTTACGGGAATAAGTCTTTAGAGTCTCTTTGGGCAAAGGATATGTAATAAACGCTAAGGATGTTACAAATTAATACGTACCTAGGCCTACCTAACATCGTCGTTTACAATACTGGTACCAACTTTACAGCGGCGGAGTTTTTAAAAAATATCAAGATAATGGGTATCTAATATTAACAGGTGCTTGTAAAAGCTCACTAAAACATTGGAAAGGTTAAAATAGTATACGCACTACTTCTCCAAGCGTATAATATCCTTATGTTGGAAATTAGAAGTTTTACGAATTCGGAGGCACGTTTACAAATGTTAGTGAAAGGATTTCATAATACTGTGGGCTCTAACGGCTTAATATTAATGTTATTAGTATTTGGAGCGTCTCCACGCTTAACGAGTGAGTTTCCGCCTTCGGTAAGTACTTGAAAAAGTGTTACCGCTTATAGAAAAGCTTTAAGGGAATCACGAAGAGAACCGGCACGCCGTAAAATTAATAAGGCTTTTAAAACCAAGAACGGCCTTATGATAATCGACGTGTTTATTTAGCTGTTATAAAGTGGATTTCTCATGTGATAGGAGGAGAGCACATGGAAAGGCCATTATAAGATATTAAGTATCGCGAATTTAAAAATAGTTGTTAAAACTGTAAACGGTTTTGTATATTTTCAAATTATTTGAGCTAAGCTATACATTAGTGTTATTAATGATAAGGAGCCTTAAGCTAAACGAGTGAGCTAATACGAATCTTTTTTATCCGTTATCGATAAGCCGATGAAACGCCGCCGGCGCGAACAACCTGAGAAGAGAAGAAACGTTAAAAAGCATGAATATATACCGGGCCGTATCTATAATATTACTTGGATAAGTAGGGAAAAAAGGATAACTAAAACTTAGCATTAAAGCTTCGAGCGTAAAGGATTATTAAGACCTTCGGTAAACCTTCTAAGTAACGCTATAAGGTTAATATTAATAGTATTAACTCGAGGGGTTGTATAATTTGTGTTAAAAGTCGATTTTAACCGTTGAAACCTTAATGTTATGATCTTTAAGTTGAGAATTACTTACGAAGTTAAAGGTAGAACCATGGGCCGACCGTATAAAATTTACGTTTAATTGCTTAAGGATACGATAACAAAGATAAAGATTTAATATTTACATCGTCGCCAACGATTAAAAATATTATACAACGTTTAATAATTATTTTGATAGCAAGCTTGCTACTTAAAAATAAAGTCAAATTTATGTTTAATAGACGTAATATAACGTAAGCCTACATACAATTAGTAACGGATTTATAATAGATTATATTATCAAAACTGCCACAGGAATTAATTATTATTTACCTTTCAGGAACGGTAATACGATGTATTAAGTTACTATACAGATTAGTTAAAGTAAACTTTTATTTTTTTTTAACCTAAAAGTAGCACTTTAAATCAAGATTAACGATAAAATATTTAACACATGACCCGTATTTACTAATAAAGTAAAAAAAGAATTTCGGAATAGTAGGTATATAAATTAACGATAACCTCTTCTTCGGAATGGTTAACTTTATGATATTGAAATAACAGGCAATTAAGGACTTTAAGTTTTAAAATTATAAACTAGTAACAACTTTAACGAAAGGTAGTAAACTTAATTTTAATATATCGTTAATTTGTATACTTGATGTTGAAACTGTTTTGAGCTTTCGCTAAAGGGGCTAGGGCGTTGTTTTAGCAATAATTAACAAAAATGATATGGTTAGAGCTTAAAGATATTTGAAATAGCGTATTCGAAACAGCTATATTACTACTTTATACTAACTGAAAGCCTTTTATGACCTATCCATTGCGGCTCCAGTATAAGAGCTAACGTATAAAGACTTTAACCGGCTAAATAAAAGGTTTGAGTGTAAAATGTGGAACCTGAACCGCGGGATTAATATGGTTTTAATCGACCTATTGAAGTCTAAGTTAATAATATTTATGGATAGGTCCTTTACAAATAATATCAACTTATCTTTATGGATAGGTTTCCTAATAACCCTTGTTAGCAAAAATAAGCACGAAGACCAGTTCAACATTATTGGTAATCTAATCTACTAGACCTTCATTAAGTATAAGAGGATTATATGAAACGTGTTAAATTCGGAAATCTACGATATAATAACGGATTTTAACGTAGGTATGATACTATGGGAAGCCCTTAACCTTATTATTATACATCTAAAGATTACCCTTATTCCGGTAGTAATTTGTACCGACTTAAAGGGATTTTTTGAATGCCTTTCAAAATTCGGAACCACTAGCGAAAAACGTCCAATAATCGACTTAATGGCACTCTGTAAAGCTTACGAAGGGAGTGAAATTAAGGAATTCCGGTGGATTAATGGAAAAGATAATCCCGCAAATGTCATAACGAAGATAATGCTGAATAAGGCATTGGAAAGGTTTATGGACAGTAATAGGCTAACTATACGTATCGATGGCTACGTTAATAGGCCGCCCGGAATGTTCGGAAACCCCAAATTATGTGATGGCAGATAAGGATGGGCTGGTAAACCGGAAGACTGCAAGGGAATTAACGATATGAATCTATTTAAGTAACATATTTAAAATAAAGGCCTGTAAAGGTTAATGGCGAAAGAACTTTTTATAGGAGTTAATAAATTCGAACCTAGGAGCGACGGAGCAATTAAGGTTAAATAAGGTCGATTTGTATGAAATTAGGTGCAATTTAGTATAAAAGTCAACTAGAATTAACAGGGGTCTTACCAGTTAATAAAAAGGCAACTTAGTGGTAAACGGAAAAGATTAGTTAGCTACACTGGCATGCATGCACAAACTAAAACGCTGCCAGTATTAGAATAATACTGTATGCAATGCAGTAGATTAACTTTACTGTCAGTAAAGTTGATCTTACTGTAAGTTAATTGTATTGTTTATGGGCTTACCGCATTGGGTATAAGTTGAGTGCAATACGCTGCACTTTACACTAGGGTATGGACCAAGCAATTGGCCATAAAAATTACTGTTCAGACCAGCTAGCGGTCTGCCAAACCTAGAAAAATACATCCACTACTTGACCAATACAATACCACTGTTACTTCGACTACGATTTGAATCGACAACGTTGCAATGATCTAAGACCTGCCAACAGGTTCGACTACAACATTATAATAGCGATAACGCTTCGTATAATTATTTCGAACCTTAACTTAAATCCCCGCCATTTAGTAATTATACTAACCCCTTTTCACTTTTTGAATATATTGTTAAATTTAGTACTATAAACAAAAAGCGTTATATAATCTATATTATAACCTTACGTGAATCTTTCAAACATTTCTATATCAAGGGAACGAGGTAGATCAACTTAAAATCGAATTCAGCGGATGTAAAAACTAAAGGCACCCCAAATAAGTTATAAAAACGCTTATATTTACAAGTACTCTTTCCATTAACGTTATTAAAAAGGTTTTACAATCAAATCCCAAATTAACGTATTACTTTTCACCTATTTTTGTATTTAATGCCTCGCATTAAGCACTTCCCCTTTCGATGGACTATTTATCGCTTTTTAAATTTATTATCACTTTTTAAATTTACTATTTACCACTTGACGAATTGTAAATATAGTTATATATTCCTATAGTTAGTAAGCGGTTACGCTGTAGAATGCATTATTTTAGAGTGTATGATAGCGTGCCATACTCCAGGAGTAGTATTAGTAGAGTGTACGGTAAAGTAAGCTCCGAGTAAGAGCTTATAAGCTTTTACCTGAGGCGTGTACTCTTCGGATGCCTCTTCTTCCTTCTAACTATCTATCTTTAATATTACCAATCTTAAGATTACTCTTATATCTCTTTACGTTCACGTAAATAGGTACAGATCTTACAGACACTGATCAGTAACCAACTCGGTCAACTACAAATATCTTAAGAACGAAGAAACTAATCTAGTTAAATACTTATAGCGGGATGCTATAGCGGTACCAACTATCTTATTTCATCACTACGCTCGATAAAAAATACACGAGAGTGTGAAAATACTGTAAAGAGGAGTAACTTTAAGAAAGACAACTATAGTACGAATTATCAACTCAGTTAGTGTCTTCTTTACTAAGAGCCCCGTTACGCCACTATTCATTCGGCTGGCGCTTTGGATGTATCCGGGTACTTTTTAGGGAGCGTCCTATTAAGAATTAGACCATGTAAGCCAAAACTACGAAGTTTTAGAACCCTTTGTTGAGACTTATCCGACTAAAACGCAGTATCTGAACCGCTCAAACATACTTCGGTAGCAACCAAAAGCGACTTTTAGGGCGCCCCCACAATCACACCAAGCTGTGAAAGCAGCTTCCAAAACACCTACATCGAAACACACCAAGCCCCTAAAACACCTTTTAAAGCTCTCCAGTAAATTTCACGAGCGTCAGACACAGCATTCGAAGCGCTCACTACACCACCTCAACTCACCCTCACACACCCTACTTTTCCCCAGTTCCCCTTCACCCGTTCGCCCTATATTATATCGCTCGTATGAATTTTCATTAGCGACGTTTAAGTTTACTAGCCACTTGGCTAGTAAAGCTCCTGCAAAACGCTTAACGGCTAATTTAAAACGTTTGACTAGTTGGTGGTTACGCTTCATTTGTATTTCATTTATACTAGCAAGGGCTAAAAACCTTATTTGTAACGTTTTGTCACACTTTATTAGCCTTTTAATTTGCACATTATGCGCTTTTATTTGGACCGTTCTATTTCGCGTACTGTTATTTGCCACTCTATTCCGAGACACCTTTGAACTCAGCATTCCAAGCCCACCCGAATTACGACCACTATGCCACAACAGCTTTTGCGGCGCTCCATCATTCTTGGAGAGCGCTCAAAGCAGTTTCCGAAGCGTTTATACAAACAATCTAAGCGTCCAAACTAGCTTCCGAAACTCTCCAATACATTTCGCACTCTTATAATCATATCTCCATCAATCATAACCTTTGTTGAAGCCTATAAATACATGGGATTTTTTCAACATATAATGATGCAAAGAAGCGTTTCAAAGTTTATTAATCTGGATCTATAGGATGGAAAAATCAAAGCACCAGTTTGAACCCTATATTTTTGAAATACAAATATATATGTTATAAACGTTATTTTTGAATACTGGGATACTGAAATTTTAGGCCTCGATTTATTCGATCAATTACGAAAGGAATTTAAGTATTGGATATTGGAAATATTCCATACGGTATATACTTCGATTTTAAAAATACTACGTACACAGTTACAGAACGTGAGTATTAATACACCTGGTAGCAGAAATAGCCGTATTGCCAAAGCATTACTTGCTACGGCTTAACTTCATAAATTTCTAAAGTATACCATCGAAAAGGTGTTATAGATGAACTTTGAGAAATGATCCTGGTTAGCAGAACGTAGGAGATTTCTTATAATGGATTTATAGGATAAATTGAATAAGCTAACCACTACTTGAATTTTAAAGGTAAAAGTTTTAGATTAGTTATCCGCTACACGGGTTTGAAAAGTGATAGAACCAAAAAATCGCCCTTTATTCGACTTTGAAAAAAAAGGAAAGGCCGTAATATAAATCCAGAATTTAAGTTTCAAAAGGGAAAGTTCCGTAAATACTTCCTGACACTTTATTTCAAAAATATGAAAGGGCTAAATAAAGTATATTTTAATCGGACTTAAAGGAAAAAAGGGGCGAAAAAGATATCTAACTCTTAAGCTCAGAAAGAATCACTGCGAAAGTTATCTTCAACTCGGCTTCAAGAGAAAGAAAGACCGTAAAGGTTATCCAGAACTCGGGTTTAAAAGGAGAAAGCGCCGTAAAGGTTTCCTTTCGCTCGGATTGAACAATAGAAAGTGTTGAAAAAGATACCTATTAATCGAATTGAAAATTTATTAATTTGATCAAACATTTTAAACTCGCATCATAAATTAAGCTATATAATGAAAAACATTAATACATAAAACATTGTTAATTCTCTAACCAGTTACAACAACCCTTTTAGGCAAGTTAAAAACGCACTAAAAATGCCGTTTTTATGAATATAGATAATGTTATAATAGATCAAAATAGCCTTTCGGTCCGTAATAAAGAAACTTATAAAAAAGTGTATAATTCTCATTAAAACCACTAAAACGACGAAATCTAAAATAGGGTGTTCGAAAAAGCGTATTAGAAACGCTTTTGCTAAAGAAAGGTACTATGTTTATCGTATTAAAAGCGCTTTTACCAGAATAAATCGTTTCGCTTAGCGTATTAAAATCGCTTTTGCTAAGGCAGGGCGCTTTGAAAAGCGTATTAGAAGTGTTCCTGCCAGTACCAAACGCTCTACTTAGTGTATTGGAGGCAAAGCTTAGAAACATCTCTCCAAATCATGTATTCAAAACGTTAATCTTCACTACCACTCCTTTCATTGACTTTATTAGACAGGTTATATAACCTAACCCTTAAGGATAACGGTTTTTACGATTTTTTATAAGTTTTACTTTGTATTATACGTTCTAGATTTAATATTTGTCGGTTAAATTACATATTTACCTTCCAATTACTTATATTACATATTTTACTTTTGAAATAAGTATTAATTACTTTAACGATATATTTCGTCTTATGAAATTTATCATTTGTAATTTGACTAGTATATTATTAGTCTTTGCATTTTTATTTGTAAATTTTTCAATATTTTGTCACCTTTTACATTTACCATTTACTGCGTTAATAGTATACTATTTCGTGTCTTTTTCTTTGGAAATGTAATTTTACTGTATATTTATTTGTATATAGGCCGGACTAGGCCGGTGGACATAAAAAGTTAGTAGTTCTTCACTACTCAAGGGTAAGTGAGAGAGGGGGGGTGGGAGGTTGAGTTGTCATCTTCGCTATTACCTTTGTCATCCTCATCGTCATTGTCGTTGTTGGCGCCACCGGCACCATCACCATCGACGCCGCTATTCGTGTTACCGTCAGAAGGAGGTTTTTGTGCCTTGGATTATATAACCTTAAGTAAAGAGCGCGGGGTAGGTTCGCCCTCTTTATGATGGCGCGCGATAATGTCATTAAATTCGCTAGCGCAGTATATAAGCAAGCCTGCCTACCAGGCGATAATAGTGGTCGACGTCTCCTTCAGCTACTGGTTAGCGCTTAATAAATATTAGTATTAGCTTTATTATGTGTATTAAAGGAGTAATCGTTGAATAAATAAGCTTCTGAATAACGTATTGAAAGAGTGTAAAAAAAGTAATCGCGCTTCAGATTACGTATGAGAAAAGTAGATATCAAGTAAGGCCTCGATTAATATATTGAAAAAGTGGGAAAAAAGTAATCGAGTCCGGGACTACGTATTGAAAAAATGAAAAACAAGCAATCGAACCTCGGATTGCGAAATAAAGGAGTAAATAACTTACCATAAAACGGCGGGCACGTAACAGAGCCTCGGTTCACGGTTTAAGGACCACCAGAACAGGGATATACTTATTACCTCTTCGCTTGTAACGGTGGTAACGAAATGAGCAACCCCTGCTCTAGCAGTAATCGCTGATAGACTTATCCGCAGCAGCGAATGCAACGTATGGCACGTAGAGCATGTCTATTAGCGACCCATAGACGCGAACCCGAGTGCGCTGCTTCAGCGCTTTACTTGTTAAAGAAGTTTCACAAAGTACCTTCGCAAGCCGCAATTCGAGACAGCGGGCCCATTCTTCCACTTTAGCTTCGTTTACATTAATATTAGTAAAGCACGATTTAAAGGGGGGGTGGTTATTACGAATCGCGCTATAGCTTGGCGATATTGCGTTTTTGGCAGCGAAGAGTACCTGTTACAAGTAAGGGAATCTTTATTAGTGGCGAGAGAATGAAGTTAATAACCTTAAAAGTCTCTCGCTTCTCCCTCTAAGGGGTGAAGGGAATAGGGGAGGAGGAAAATGGAGGAGGAAAAGGGGTTGCGGCTTTGGTGGCGGCGGGCGGCGAGAGGATAAAGTTGGTTATTAATGACATAGTCGAGTTTCTGGGGCTGGTGGTGGTGCTGGTCGCGGCGCGGTGTGCGGCGGTGGCTGCGGCCTCGACCTAGCGGTGCTGTCGCGCCAAATGGCGCCTTTCGCCTCTGTTTTTGCGTGGCATTTATTTCAAAGAGCCGTTAGGACTTGGAATTGATTAAGTGACTAGTCTATATAAGAACGCCAGATGGCTAATTGAAAGCGGGTGGTTTTGGAATGCGAGCATGAAATAGCTAATTAGAAAAGGGTAGTATAGGCATGCAAGTCTCCAAATGATTGATTGGGGGCTTACCTTGAGAGTAGAGGCACGTCGTTGGCAGGAAAAGAAAATAATTTTTATCTAGATCGATGGCAATGCATATTTTTATACTGACCCCTAAACACGTAACACCGACAAGCACACCTTCATAATCACATCTCTATAGGGATCAACAACCTTCCCAACTAACCCTCCAAAGCCTATAATACTGCCGCCACCAACTATAACGTCGTCGCTACCTAAAAAATCTGGGTAATGAAACAAATAACACTAAAATCACTGTTGCTACCAAAACTGCTGATTGAGACCTTAAACAAACTACACCACAACCACGGTTATTACTGAAATTCAAATTAGGACCTTGAATAGATTACACTGTTACTACTGGATTAAGTATATAGAAAGAATCGAAAAAAGAAAAGATTATCTGTATAGATATAATTATATATCACTATAGTTAGTAAGCAATCACGTTGCAGGATGCACTCTTGAAGAGTACACGATAACTTGTCATGCTATAAGATACACTTTAGCAGAGTACATGATAGCGTGACACTCTCTAGAAGGGGTATTGGCAGAGTGTACGGTAAAGTACCACGCTCCAAGTGAGAGCTTATAAGCTTTCACCTGAGGCGTGTACTTTCCGGAGGCCTCTTTTCCCTTCTAACTATCTATCTTCAACACTACCAAGCTTATAATTACTTTTCTAACTCTTTACTTTCATATGAATACGTACAGATCTTACCGACAATAATTTATTATTACTCTTCACATCTATCATTCATAAATTACGTTACGATTTGGTTATAAATATATTTTAATTTTTATATAACTATTTATACCAAAGATGGGTAAAGTCGTCAACTATAAAA
The DNA here is from genome assembly GCA_038502455.1 of Anisogramma anomala. NCBI lineage: Eukaryota > Fungi > Ascomycota > Sordariomycetes > Diaporthales > Gnomoniaceae > Anisogramma > Anisogramma anomala. The sequence continues at coordinate 25,235,068 of JASMMZ010000003.1, forward strand.
GGTACAGGCTATTCGCTATCAAAAGAAAAGAGGGAGGCGGGGGCTACGTTGTTATCGTCCTCGTCCTCGTTTTTGCCGCCCTTTTTATCGCTATCATCGTCGTCGTCACTAACGCTATCGCCATCATCGATAATGATATCGACGTTATTGCTACGACGAGGGCTAGGCGACCCCCGCATCTTAAGCTACATATCTTTGGGTAAAAGTCGAGGGACTGATTCTCTCTCTTTACAATAACGCGTAATTGTATCATCGAACTTACCTGCGTAATATATACATAAACCCGTCCATCAGACGGTGATAATAATCTCTGTTTCCTTGGGTTTCCTATTAAGTTTTAGTAATAATTAGCTTCGTTTTATTTTAAGTATTTAAAAAGTGACTGGTTTTCAAGAGAACTTCGATCAATGTATTAAACAAGTGAATAATAAGTGATTGAACTCGAGATGAAGTATTGAAAAGTGAGAAGTTTACTGTGAAAACGGCGGGCATATAATAAACTTTCGGTTTCTAACCTTAAAACTACCGAAACGAAGGCGTATCCGTTACCGCTTCACTTATAGTTGTAAAATCGGGACGTGTTAACCTCGGTTAAACGATAATCACTAATAAATTTACACGTGGCAGCAGATTTAATATACGGTACGTAAAGCGTATCTATTAGCGACCCAGGGATACGAGCCCGGATACGTTATTTTAACTTCTTACGTGTCATAGAAGCTTCGGTAAGTACCTTTATAAGCTACGCCTAAAGGCTATGGGCCTGCTTCGCCATCTACACTTCGTTTAATAAATATTAATATAATATAATTAAAGGGAATAATTATTACATATTACGTTACATTTTTACGATATTACTTTTAAGGCGACAAGAAGCTGCTACGAGTAAGAGGGCTTTTACCTATAACAAAAAGATAAGGTTTATAACCTTAGAAAACCCCCATTCATAATATTAAAGGGTAGGGAGAAAAGGAGAAGGGAGAGAGAAAAGAAGAGAAGGTGGTATAGTAGGTACGATGGCGGCTGGCGAATGTGGGAAAGGAGAAGAGAAAGTGGAGGTTTTAGCAGCAGCGGGCGGCGAGAGCATAAAGTTAGGGATCGAAAATATAGTGAAGTTGCTGGGACTAGTGTTGGTACTGACCGCGGTACGGTATATAACGATTGTTACAACCACGTCCCGGCGCCACTAACGCGTTAAAAGACGACTTTTAACCCTATTTTGACGCGATATCAATTTTAAAAACGATTAGTTTATGGCATTAATGAAGTGATCAATCCATACGAAAACTCCCAATAGCTAATTGGAAACAGGTAGTTTAGATGTACAAACGCCGAATAACCACTTGAAGGCTTACTTTAAAGGTAAATACACGTCATTCAAGGGATAAATAAAGAAGTTTTGCCTTACCCAATAACTATATATTTTAATAATAACTTCAAAATACGTAACATCGACAATCTCATCTTTATTATCATACTTTAATAAGGATTGCTAACCTTTCTCAACAACGTTTTAAAGTTTATATAATTCTCACTAGAAGAATAGGTAATTAGGGAGTTAAACGAATTCCACTACTATTCATACAAAAAACAACTAATTGAAGGTTTAAAAAATTATATTATTATTCTTAAATGACTGATGAAGTTCTTCAACAGGTTGTAATAATATTACTAAATTATAAATATGGTACTAACTAAAAGAGTAAATATTACGTGTATAAATATAATTATATATTATAATAGCTAGCTAACATAAGGGACTATGTTTAAAGAGTGTATAATAGCGTATAACGCTGCAAAAGGTATTTTTGAAAAATGTATAATAATGTGCTACGCCTTAAGAGGGATGTTGGCAAAGTGTATGATAGAGTGTCACGCTTTAGGTGAGAGCTTATAAGCTCTCACTTGAGGCCTATATGTTATGGAATCAGGCCGTTGGCCATTGAGACTATAGGTTAAGTGACTGTGCATGTAACGGAATATACAACGCCCAGTTTGGGCCCAGCTCGAGCGCAGATAGGGCATGGTCCAGGTATAGGCCGGATATGGTCCGTATACGGCATGTGTGAGGGAACGTGACGGGTTGGGTATTGGCACTTCCTAAAGTCTTTATACGTTAGGTTATGGTAGCCTTTTTTAGTTTTCCTCCGCACCTTAATAGTAAATCCCATTTGATACCTATTTGGTTTACTATTATAAGTCGGATTATAACATATTATTAAGGTTTTTTTTTTCGAAAGAATATTACTATAATAAATGAATAGATAATAAACGTTAAGAATTCAGCGTTACACTTTAATGTTATCGGGGAAGATAGGCCGTCGCCGAATATTTAGTCCTCCACCTTTATAAATACACTTTCAGCCCCTTTAAGGCTAATTTATGCCGATATCTTTTATTTATAAAATACCATAGGTTATATAGCGTCGGCTATTGAATAACTATAATAAACGGATTAATCGACTTTAAACATCGACTTTACATCCAACTTTGCTTAGGTCATCGCGAAAATCTAGTAATTCGAAACTAAATTAGCCACAACTTACGTTAGGTTTTCACCTATTTAAGGCGAACAAAAACGATATAACCAATCGTAATTTAAAGGATTTGTTTTTACATATGGCTGTGACGCGCTAAAAGATTAATTTATACTAGAAAACAATGGAATATTAATTTAAGAGGGTTGGTACGTGTTTTTTTACGTATAGGAATATTATACGGCGACGGTAAACTAAACAATTACGACGTATTACAAAACCGGAGGATATAAAGGTATATATACTATGAAAAGGTTTTAGACTATGACGAGGCGGCTCTTGGTAATTTTTACCGCGCGAAAAAAGTATTAGTCGAATTTGAAGACTGGGTCATAAGTAATAAAAACCTGTAAATACTATTCGTTATTAAGTTCGAAATATTTTTAACTTAAGTAAACGGCCTAAATTGGCCTTCAGCCGTAAAGTGTAACTACTTACGTTTTCGCGTATCGTTAACAAGACATGGTAATCGCGGCTAATTATTTAGATACCACGGTTAATTATCTTAATAAACTCGTTCAATAAGCGTTAAGTACTAAGGACGTAAAGCGAAGTAGGCGATAATAATAAAACGTTAGGCTATACTTATTTCGGGGCGTTATATATGTTATGGTTTATCAGATTATTATTAACGTAACTGTAATCTTTACCTAGCATTGCCTTTTACATAGGTGTATACGGCTTATATTGAAAAGATAAAGAAAGTTTTTTCATAAATAACAATAGGGAAAGCTGAATTTTGAAATATAGTTTCGTTTAAGGGTTATATAACTTTAATAGCGTAATTGTAAAATAGAAAAAAAAGGAGTTTAATTCAATTAAAACACGTATAAACGAAAAACCATTTTTCATTTCTATTCTCTTTGATAACACCTACTTTTTAAATACTTAAGTCGATTTTAACTACAATTATCATTATATTATAAGTGAAACTTGAATATAATGGTTAAGAAAAAAGTAAATTCGACTATTATATTTACGAAATTTTTGTACGATATTGGGGTTACGGCAAAATAAGTGTATCACCTAAATAAACAAGTTTAATATAAATATTAATAAATAGTTGAGCCCAATAATAACATATATTATTCCTGGAATAACACGGGATATAATCTTTAAAATTCTTTGGATACAATATTGACGAATAACCTGAAACGCGGGCGGTAACCGTTCAATAGTTTAAAATTAAAAAGATTCAGTAATCGATGTAATATTAATACGATTTAAAATAAAAAATATATATAAGGTATAGTTGGTTCGGTTTTTTTCGGATTAGTATAACGTTTGTACCAAAAAGTATAACATATAAGGGACTTGTTTCGGATAGCTTATATTATAAACCTTTACAGAATAACAAGGGTTTTACAAGTAACGGTGACGATTACGATTAAAAAAGAAAAGGATTGGTTACGTTTTTTACTGTAATTAATTGTATTTTGTAACCTGTTTAATAATGATAAAGTTATAACCATGTCTTTATATAAAGAGAAACGTTATTACTATATTTAAATTAAACCTAAAGAAGACAAATCTTTATTGAAACGACTTTAAAGGCCGTTATATTCGATATTACGATATTAATTTTTTAAACTTCGACGACAGGTTACGAAATGAATGAATAATGGTTCAATTTAGGTAAAAATTTTATTGGTGGCGACGTCGGTATTATTCATTCGTAAACCGAAAGGGTGATAACGGTTTTATATCGATTTTCAGATATTAAATAAAATTACAAAGTAAAACTGTTTTCCTTTACCTTTAATTAAAAAGACCTTACATATGTTGTCCAAGTCTATATAATTTACGAAATTAAATATTTTAACAGCCTTTTACCGTATTTGAATATTATTCAGGTAAAAGGAATTAATAGTGTTTTATACGAGGTTTATGTTTTTTAAATAGCTAATTACTCCTTTTAAGTTAGTAAAAGTGCCGACGACATTTTAACGATAAATAAATTGCATAATAACGGATATTTTAAATGATTTCGTCATAATGTATTTAAATAATCTTTTTTTTTTTAGGTATCAAGTAGGATTATATGGTGAAAGTTCGTGTAGTTTTGAGACGTTTTCGTAATGAAAGGTCAGATATGAATTTGAAAAAGTGCAACTTCGTAGTCAAAAAGGTAAAATATCTAGGCCTTATTATAACAGTTGGGGTAGGAATCCGGGCCAACCCCGAAAAAGTCCGGGTAATTCGCGAGTGAAAGTTACTACATAAGGTCTGGGAGGTTCGAAGTTTTTTAGGTTTTATTAACTTTTATCTTAATTTTATTAGTAATTTTTCAAAATTAGCGAATTATTTTGTTCGCTTAACGAAATAAGGTATTTGTTAAGTTTAAATGAAGCGGAAGGAATATATATTTTAAACCTCCAAGTATACCTTTATTATGGCCCCGATTTTGGTATATTCATATTCAAATCGATTAATATTGGTGGAAACAAATTATTCGGAAACGGAGTTAAAAGGGTATTTGGCGTAACGGGACGAAGATAGTAATTTTAAGCTAATAGCTTATTATTTCTTACAATTGAATATTACGAAATGTAATTATACTATATACGATAAAAATCTTCTTAAAGTAATATCATATTTAAAGGCATGGTTTTCCGAATTACATAGTATCCGTATATCGTTTACGATTTTAACGGATTATAAAGGATTAAAGTTTTTTTTTATTACGATTTATTTTGAAACAATAAATTAGATAAACCGAAGTCCTTTCCATTTTTGAACCCTACTTACGATAAAGGCCAGTAACTTAAGGCCCTCGTACGGAAACGTTAATCCGTAGGTTATAAAATAAACCCGAGGTTAAGGAACGCCGCGTATGGTTGTTTTTAGCCTATTTTCATTACTATATTAAATGTAATATTAATAGATTTATATATTAAAGGGATGTAAATTAAGGTGGGCTATATAAAAAAGTTTAGCGAAACGGAGGCCGGATTATTAAATTACGACGATATGTATTTTAAAGGGGGGTTGGAGGTTATCGAAGGGCCGCCGAAGGCGATACCATTTCGGGCCCGGCTCGCATTCGGGTTGTTATTAGGAATAACGTTAAGGGGTTTTAGTATGGAGGCACCAGCAGTATCGTTACGGGCCCAGCTTACATTAAGCCCGCTATTATCGCTAACGTTAAGTAATTCTCTCATTTTTGACCCGGGTACGTTAACGAAATGATAATGTTAAGAAGTAGTAAATAACCTGTTATAAAGATTCGTTTTTTACCATTTTCGAAGGCGTTAGGCGTTTTCCACTCAAAGTAGGATAATGAATATAAATTACAAATCACAAGATGAATTCACGATGGGTATAACGTTACCGTAATTATTGATAATTACCGATTTAAAACCTATTAATAACGAGTATATCATAATAAATCTATAATTCGCTTATTATAAGTTTTCTAGATAAAAATATTTTATTTTGCGTTTTTTATCGAATTACCATTAGAAGGAAATAGTCGTAAGTATTTGACGTTTATATCGAATATATACGTAATATAATGAGACGAAACCTTATCGTACCTTTCGATAAAGCCACCTTTAACCTTTTCCTATATTCTACCGGTAATAAGCGTATATTTCGGTCGACTTCATAATCGATTTATTAACTATTAATAACGGTCTTCAATATTTATTGGTTTTTACGAATCGCCTTTTTAAGTTTATTTAATTAAAAGCTATATAATTTCTTATTAATGATACGTACACGAAACGTTTTCGGGATATATAATGGAGATTTCATAGGTTTCTAGATTTTATTATTAATAACTGTGGTTTGGATTATGTGAACGTATTTTAAAAAATATTTTATTTTTCAGTAAAAGTTGAATAATTTTCATTTATGGCGTACTACCTATAAATAAATAACGATATTAAGTAGGTAAATTAAAAGTTTTAAAATATTTACGTATTGTTATCACCTTTTATAATACGATTAAGCTTTATATTTATCGGTCTATTAATTAAAGTTAAATAACCAGAAGTTGACAGTTACTGAGTCTAATACGAAATAATACTTATTTTAAAGGTAAACGGAGATACGAAGTCGTTAATTAGTACGGTGAGGTAAGATATTACGTTTTTAATTTATTTACGTAAAGGGACGAAATAAGTTTAGGCTATAATAACTTATATTTAATAACAAATGAAAACGGCGGCGAATTACACGTAACGTTCAGCGAAATAATATAAGGTAGGGGATGAAATTTAATCAAACCTTTATAATATTAAATTTAACCGCCGAAATAAATAAAAATCGATTAATTTCATAATTAATTCTGGGTGGTTGGTATTTCGAACCCGTTCAATATCGTATTAAATATTTTTAATAAATATCCGGTATTTTATATGGATTAAATTAAACCAGCGATTTTAGATCCCCTTTTACCATAAATTTTATTCGATATTCGCCCGAAATTAATTTTAATAACTAACGATACAGAGTATAATAAATACGAGGAATTTAAAGTCTAAGATATTTTCGCGGTAAAAACAGGGAAGGTCGGGTTTCGTTACGTATTAATTAAATAAAAAGGTTATAATAAGCCGAAAGATTTTTATTGCCGAATTATTAATACATTATAACTTTAAATAAATTTAAAGCTAAATAAGGAGATATTAGGGTTCACGATAACCCGGTATTTCGACAACGACGTTAAACTTATATTACACTATAAACGTGGGAAAAACCACTTATACCTCTGAAATAACATTTTTTTATAAATGAAAAAGAGAATTTATTATTCAACGAGGCGATAATATTATATACCTGCCTTGAAAGGGTTTTTAAAGAGCCTGTCGATTGAATTACTAGGGGGCGATAGGTATGCTAAGATTTTAACAAACTTAACTATTTTGTTTAATTAACTAATATAAAGCGCCGTCATTAATACCTCTGGCCGAATTAACGTCCCTTACTTCACGTACTCTATCGCCGCCAAAAGCGTTCTCCGCGCTGTCATATAAAGGCACCGGACTGTCGAGCAGATTAACAGATTTTTTATCGCTAATACGTTAAGAAGCTTAACTTAGCTAAGAGTAAAGGGGAGGTCCCCTAAAACGTTTATAAAGGCGTTAAGATCCTTGAACCTCTTTCCCCTTTCTTTAAAGATTTTGAGGATTAGAGTTTTAAAGGAGGTCTTTTTATCAAGCCAGTTTAAAGAAGGTTTTCGCCAGTCTTAACAGGGTTTTCTTAGGGATTTAAATGCTACGGTGGGTAAACTTCTTTTTTAGCTTAGCATTAACTATACGCTAGATTATATTCTATATGTTAAGGATCCAATGGTTGAAAAATTCGCGAAAGTCTTGAAAACCGCGAGCTCTATGACTGTAGTCGTCACCAAAGTCCGCGTCGATAATGTACTAGCTAACGTAATTGGTTAGGTAGACTTTAGTTAAGGTCTTATTTACATCCGTAATCCAGATTTATTAGTTGTAGTAGTTAATGAAAACTATTTCGAGGGCTTCGACTTTTTTTATATATTTCTAAATTAGATCCATCTTAATTATTTGGCTTTTATAAGACGCATATAACGCGTAAGGCCTGGTACTTCGTAATATTAGACGTGGGGACTTAATGTTTTGGCGTAAAGTTGCGTGAAGCTTAGTGACTTGGTGTTGGGTCGCGCAACATGGCATTTTTTGGTAGTAAAATTCGAAATTTATTTGTTATTTTGCCGTAAAATTTAGTCTCTTTTGTGGTAATAGCACCCATAATAGTACTGACTTAGCCGTTTGGCAAATTACTGAACTTTGAAACTTATAACAGTCAATCTTAACGTCTTCAAAAAGAATTTATAAAGATTTCTTAGTGTTTTCGATAGAGATACCGTCGCTACCTTTAAGCTTCCGTAAAAAACAACGTAGCCTAGAAGTCTTCTCTACTTACTACCGTGAAAACCGATGTAGTAGTAAAGGCCCTTAGTAAGAATCTTTCCTCTACCTTGGTCTTTTACAACGCGTTACTAGAAAGTAGTTTCTTCTTTTACTTAGCCAATCTGTGCTTAATCCAATAAGCACTAATTAGTGTTAGTAGGTCCTTAGATCATTGAAACGTTGTTGATTCGAATGGTTGAATTAACAGTAATATTACATTGGTTAAATGGTGGATGTAGTTTAATTAACTTATTATTGTATTCAATTTAACTGTTTAATTCAAAAAAGTCACTATCGCCACCTTTTTTCCCCTGGTATTTATTTGATTTACTAGCATATTCTCATTCGTGTTCACGTTACGTAACCTTACCAGGTGGCTTGTTAATGTAACCCTTAATAGGTACAGTTAGCGGATTGCTGTCCATAAATTTTTCGAGGGTTTTGTTTAGCGATACCATTATTATAATATTAGTAAAAAAAATTTGCTATTGATTTATTGGAACTTGTTGATTTCCCTGCCTTTGTAAGCTTTACGGAGTGCTATTACTTAGATCATCAACCGCTATTTACTGAGGGTCCCGAGCTTAGAAAGGAATTTGAATAGGCTTTTCGAATCAGTATAAATTACTAATAGGATCAAGGGAATTTTCAGTTTTTTAGTAATGACGTTAAGGGTTTCCTATAGTTTTATACCTACATCAACGCTATCCATCATTACATAAACTTTTTAAGTCAATATATTAAATATAATCCTTTTATGCTTGACAGAAATCTAGTAAATTCAGTTTCCGATAATGTTAAACTAGATTTCCCGCCTGTTTTTATTAACGAGGGTTATCAAAAAACATATTTGTAAGGACAAGTTTATGTTCTTAGTAAAACGATCATTCTTCAAAATTATTAACTTGGTCCTTAACAAGTTAATCGGAACCATATTAATCCTCCGTTCCAAGTTTCGCATTTTTTATCTAAACCTCATATTTATTCGGTTAAAGTTTTCATCTATTAAATCTTGCATTTGTATTGCAATCGATAGATCGTAAGAGGCTTTTGGCTAGAATGGGGTATCGATATAGCTGTCATGAGAGCGTTGTTTTAAGTACCGTTAGGCCTTAGCTATATTAATCTTGTTAATTGTAGCCAGGTCAACACACTAGCTCTTTTGAAAAAATCTAAGGCTAATATTAATACTAAGTATACTGATTGACAATGTGTTAACATTAAGTTGTTTGGTTTTTATCAGATTCGTAACCGACTCTTAACTTCAGAACTTGAAGTCTTTCATAACTTGTTCTTCTGATACTATAGTATTAACGATTTAGATGAAGAAGATATCATCAATTTGTATACTCAATAAAAAGAAGTCCTTTTTCTACGTCATTTACAAGTATAGATAATATATTAAAGACTTTATATTTTATTGTAATTTTAAATTCAATTGATAACTTAAGAAGTAATCAACATCTACTTTAACTAGTACGTATAGTAACTTAATACCTCGTATTAACATACCCAGAGAATGTAAGGCACGTAATTTCTATAGTAACTTTAGTAATACAATATGTTGTAAATTAGTCGTTGACTGCATGTACACCTACGTTATATCGCGACTATTAAGGGTAAATTTTCCTTCAGTTCTGGCTAGCCAACTTGTTACTCAAACGACTATGAAATGTGAATTATTGTTTTTCAATCGTTGACGATTATATAAGGATTTTGTCGGTAGGTCTTTAGACGTTACAACGTTGTCAATTCGAATCGTGATCGAAGTAACAGTAGTATTGCGTGGTCAGATGGTAGATGTATTGTTCTAGGTTTAGCAAACCGCTAGCCGGTTTGCATAGTAATTTGTATGGCCAATTGCTTGTCCCGTGCCCTAGAGTGAAGTGCAGCGTACTGCACTCAACTTACACACAATGCGGTAAGTCTTTACATAAAGCAATACACCTGCAGTATGGTCAAATTTGCTTACAGTAAAGTTAACCTACTGCACTGCATGCAATACTATTCCAATACTGGCGGCTTTTAAGTTTGTACGCGCACGACAGTGTGCCTAACCAATCTTCTCCGGTTACTACTAAATTGGCTTCTCATCAACTTGCTAGACCTCTGTCAATTAAAGTTAACTTTCATACGAAATTGCAACCATTTGCATGCAAATTAACCCCATTGAACCTCAATTGCTTTGTTTCCCTAAAGTTAGAGTTTATCAACTCCTTTAAAAAGTTCTTTCACTACAGGCTTTTACAAACCTTCACTTCAACCATGCCACTTATATAAATTACCATCATCAATCCCCTGGCAGTATTCGAGTCTGGCAATATATCCCTATCCGCTGTCAAGTAATTTCGACTTTCTGGGCGGCCTGTTAACATAGGCCTCAATGCGTATAGTCAGCCTATTACCGTTCACAAACCTTTCCAGGGCTTTGTTGGATGATTCCTTCGTTATAACATTAATAGAATTATCCTTGCCATCGATTTATCGAAACTCCTTTATCTTCTTTTCTTCTTAAACTTTACTAAATGCCATTACATAGATTATCAAGCGTTTTTCGTTAGTGGTCCCAAGCTTTAAAAAGAATTTAAAAAGGCTTCTCGAGTTGGTATAAATTACTATCTGGAAAGGAAAACCTTTAGCTGACTGGTAATAATATTAATAGTTTTCCATAGTGTTATACTCACATTAAAGCCTGTTATTATACCGTAAACCTTCGATACTAATACGCTTTTTATAATCCCTTTACACTTAACGGAGGCTTAGTAAATTAGGTTACCGATAATACTAAATTAGTTTTTCCGTTTATCTTCGTTAACGAGGATCATTAGAAAACCAATTTGTGAAAATATATTGATATTATTTTTAAAGAACCCATTCGTAAAAATTATTAGATTGGCATTGAACAGGTCGATTAAAACCATATCATTTTCGCGGTCTAAATTTCGCATTTTCCACTCAAACCTTTCATTTAGCCGGTCAAAGTCCTTATCCGTTAGGTTTTATATTTACATTATAATCAAAAAGCTGTAAAAGGTATCCGGTTAATATAAGATGACAATATAACTGCCTCAAATACGCTATTTCAAGTACCGCTAAGCTTTGGCCTCGTTGGTCTTGTTAATTATGATTAAAATAGCATCTTAATCCTTTTGTGGAAAGTTAAAGCCGGTATTAACACCAAGTATACGGATTGATAATCTGTTAAATTTAAATTAACTACCCTTTATTAACGTCGTTACCAGCTTATAATTTTAAGACTCATAGTTTTAATCGCTTGTTATTACAATATTGTCAAGTTAGTTGTTCCGACAAAAAATGTATCGTTAGTTTGTATAACCACTACGCCGAAGTCTTTATTTTAAGTTACTAATAAATACCTATCGTATATGAACAACTTTATCGTCAGCCGTAATTTAAATCACAACTGGTAAGTTAAAAGCCAGTAAACGCCTGTTTTAGTTAATCTGTATAGTAATTTGTACAATGTATTACCGTACCTATAAGGTATATAACACGGAGTTCCTATGGCAGTTTAAATAATACTATTCGTTATAAATCCGTTACTAATTATGTATAAGTTTACGTTATATTACGGCTATTAAAAGTAAACTTACCTTTAATTTTAGCTATTATGTTTATTACTAGAACGATTATCAACCGTTAATTAATCTTTTAAATCGTTGGAAACTATACAAGAATTCAATCTTTACTTTTATTACCGTATCCTTAATCTATTAAACGTAATTTTTCATACGCTCGCCCTGTAATTTTACCTTTAACCTCGAAATAATCCTCGCCTTAAAAATCGTAATATTTAGGTTTTAAAGGTTAAAATAGGTTTTCGACACGAATTATATCACCCTTCAAATTAACAGGCCGTTTATTTCGACTTTATCGCTTTCCTTAAAAGGTTTGTCGAAAGTCTTAATAATCCCTTGTACCTGGAGCTTAAATACCAAGTTTTCATTATCCTTCTCCTTTTTGCTTTCCCAAACAGTATTTTAAATACGATCCGGTATATATTCCTCCTTTTTCACGTTTTTCTTCTTTAAAAGTCGTCTGCACCGGCATCGTTTCATCGGCTTATTGATAACGGGTAAAGGAGGTTCGTATTATCTCGGTCGCTTAATTTAAAGGGAATAAGGATTTTTTTCTTTTGTAACCCTGATATAAGGCTTAATCTAATTGGTTCGGAAAGGTGTAAGGCCGTTAATATTTTAGACAACTACTTCGGAGTTTACGATACCCAATATCTTATATGGGCCTTTTTATTTACCCGGATCCTGCCATATGAGCACTTTACCTTGTAACGGAAATCATATACGTCGATTATTATAGGGCCGTTTCTGGTGTTAAGGGCCTTATTAACCTGGCAGCGTACCGATTCTCTTTGTAACTCCCTTAAAGCTTTGTTATGAGCCGTAACACGTTTTTGAATACTTGCCGAAGGCGGAAATCCACTCATCAGGCGTAGGTATGCTCCAAAGACCAGCAACGTTAACACCAAGCCGTTAAAGCCTATAATAATATGCAGGAATTTCAATATTATCTGAAAACATGCCTCCAGATCCGTAAAACTTCTAATTTCCAACGTAGGATATTATATGTTAAGCGAATTAAAACGTATGCCTTTTTAACCTTTCAAATACTATAATAGGCTTTTACCAATACCTATTTACACTAAATACTCATTATCTTAACATCCTTTTAAAACTTTATCGCGGCAAAGTTTATACTGGTATCGTAAATAATGACATTAAGTAGGCTTAGGAACGTATCAATCCACAGCATCTTTAACGTTTCCAACGTATTTTTGCCGAAAGAAACTTTAAAAACTTAGCTACATAAAAAAAGGTTGCGAAATTAACGATCTAAATAATAAGCTTATTATCCAAGTAAAACACATTAATAAAGATTTCGCAGTTAAAATCCTTATCATCTTTTAACGTAAATTTAAATATTCGAGGGGCTTGGGTATACGTTAAACAGTAGTGGTAAAGTTTTTTACTCGTTTTAAAGGAAACTTATTCCATATATTCATACCTTATAGACTTTAAGACTTTATACAACCTATTAATTATTAGATGGTTAAAACACCAATGTGATTAACGCATTTACGGCTTTATCAGGTTAAAAACTACTACTTCTGGGTCTTAAAGATAAAAATATACGTACCATTATTTAATGGTAAGTAAAAAACTTTATCTGTTTTTAACCAGTTTATCTATATTAACGTCGTCGTTAATGTTGAGAGTCTTTATATCCTTTAAGTAAAATAAGAAAAAGATAAGAGACTTGAAAATATAAAACGTAATCGCTTTTACAATAGTTTAAATTACTTTTATCCTTCATAATGATAGTTATTCTCCTGGTTTAAAGCCAACTTTAGCCTTACCAATATCGTAACGGTTAATCCCAGTAGCTATAATACTTTTATTCCGCAATATTATGTATTACGAATAACCTTTTATTATATACCTTACTACTCCTATATTTAACATAATACCTCAAAACGTATGGTTCGCATAACAATTACAATGATTGAAGGTGTATAAGGGGTTAGGGGCTTAATTAAGATAAAGGTCAGGGTTTTTACCATTTAAACAGTACAGAAAAACATAGTCGGCTAGTTACTAAGCAGTACCAGAAGTAATATCTTTATGTCATTTAATTTAATTAGGGGCGTTAACGAAGTTAGTTACTTCGTCGCTTCTAAGGCCTACAATTTAATCTAAGTAGTTTTATTTAAATGTAGTGGGGTATTAGGCGTGGTATATTACCTCTTTGATATTATGTTCTGCAAGGGGGTGCCGAATTAACCAGTATTCAGACTTTCCATAAATCCAATATTTATTACCACTATTATAACGATAGTACTAGCGGTTAATAATTACACCTAAAGCTTAGCCTTATTAAAGTTAATTTAGTTGTTACCTTTAATCTGTAACTTATAAATTAGACCTTGAGAATTATAGGCGCCCGTACTTTTAATAGACGTAATTAACTACCGTAAGGTTTTCTTTATCCACGTTAATAAAGTTGCTAAATTAGGAGTATATACCAAGCGAATTTGGTATAAGCGTTATCACTATAGAAAACTAGGAACGTAATTGGCTAAAAAAGCCTTCGTAAGTAGTATTTAAACTTTATAAGACTTATTCAAACTCGCTAACACCCGTTACTACTACCCGTACCTGCTTACGAAATGTAGCTTTACCAATGTGGGCTTTCCCTATTAATTTTGAATATAATATTAGCTTGTCAAATATCTTATTAAAATCAACTGTTAAAGTTTTTTCCTCTTTTTATTTCTCGCTGTTATGATAATTCACCGCGTTATGACCTAATTTATATAATATTACGCGAAGTGGATGTCGTGTTTAAATTAACCCTTTATACTATCATAAATCTTGCGAAACGTGGTAACTTTGGTGGGAAAAATTAGGTAATAGTCTCTAACATGCCCTATAAAGATTCCGGTGAATAGTAAGTAAAAACCTAATGCTGAAACCTCTATTTATTTGCAAATCTTCAAAAATAGTGTTATTTTAAAGTCGAAGAGGATTTAAGGCTTTCCGTTATACTTCTTTACGTCGTTTCAAATCTTAGCGAAGTCCGTAAGCAACTTATAGTTAATGTTAACCATCTTAATAGGTCCTGGGAAAAGGTTGAGATAATTATCCCAGCCTTAAGTAGTATTTCCTAGCAGTTCAAGCTTTAAAGCTTTTAAGGCATGGTATTAAGGGTAATTACCAGTCACTTAGTCTAAAGGGTAAAGTCTTATAATAGAACCTATGGTAAGCTTTCGCGTATAAGCAAATGTAAATGGGGAAGGGTCTTAGGGGGCTTGGCGACTAAATTACTAAGGAGCGATAGGTAATTTAAGGTTTTAAGAAGCTTGAAGATCTTGCTCAATTAACTGGTGTAGAGTGCTAACGTCAATGCCTCTGGCCGCATTGGCGACCTTTGCTTTACGCGCTCTGCCACCGCTAAAGTCGTATTCCTCGTTTTTACGTAATGGTATTAAACTACCGATCATGTTAATAGGTTTTTTATCACTAGCGTGAAACGATGCTTAACTTAACTAAAGGTAATTTAAAGGTTTCCTAATTCGCGTATAAAGCCGGTAAGGCTCCTTAATAGCTTTTCCTTTATGTTATAGGTTATAAGGGTATTTATTCAGTTGGACTAAGTCGAAAAGGTCCTAGACTAACGTCGTAGCACCTTATATTTAAACGAAAATACCTCATTCCTCCAATTTGAACCTCAATTTTCATTCAACCCCTTTCTAAACTGCTTTTTATATATCCATTATCTAGTTTTTTAAAAAAAGTTACGATATTTATTAAAAGTAAGGTTGAGGTCTTAGATGTTATTATACTTAATGATAAAACATCCGATGAAGTTGGTAAGTTATTTTCGATTAATTTTTCGTTAATATACAGCGCTTAAAGGTCGTTGTTGTAAAACTTAGTGAAAATAGTTTCGAGGGCTTCAATTGCTTCTTTCCTTTCAGGGTCGGTAATAGCTTTAAAATGAGCGCTGGCTGTAGACATCTTGATGTTTTGGCTTACTTAGGGCGTGTAGGGAGTGTAGGACGAGGGACTTGGTGCAAGAACTTGATGTTTTAGCGTGAAGTCGCGTGGAGAATTGGTGACTTGGCGTTGAATCGCGCGATGTAGCTTTCTTAACGCAACTTGGCGTTTTCACTTAGAGCAACAATCTTAACGATTAAATTGATGTAGAAGGAATGAAGAGAGTGAAGTATATACAAAGGTTTGTAGTAGGGGTAAGGTCGAAAATCGGTTGTTGTTGGTGGAGGGAGGAGGTTGTGAGTTGTTTGACGTAAGGACTTTGACGTTTTTCTTGTAGTAGTAGCACTCGCAGTAATACTAACTTAGCCGTTTACCAACTTGACTAACTTTAAGACTTCTGACAGTTAATTTCAACATCTTGAAGAAAGGTTAATAAATATTTCTTGGTGTTTTTCAATAGCGATACCGTCGCTTACTTCTAGATTTCTGTTAGAGACTAACGCAACCCAAAAGTCTTCTCTGTTTTCCTGTCGTTAGGAACTGACACAGTACTAATAGAGGCCTTTCGCAAGAATCTTTCCTCTACCCTAGCTGCCGTTGTTAACGTAGAGCGTAACTGGAAAGTAGCTTCTTCTTCTACTTAGCTAATCTGTGCTTAACCTAATAATTACTGATTAGTATTGGTAGTTCTTAGACGTTGCAACGTTGTCGATTCGAATCGTGGTCGAAGTAACAGTAGTATTGCATAGTCAGATGATGAATATATTGTTCTAGGTTTGGCAGACCGTTAGTCAGTCTGTATAGTAATTTGTATGGTCAATTTCTTGGCCCGTTCCCTAAAGTCAAGTATAGTGTACTGCACTCAACTTACACCCAATGCGGTAAGTGTCCACACAAAGAAATACACTTGAAGTACAGTCAACTTTACTTACAGTAAAGTTTACCTACTGCACCGCATGCAATACTATTCTAACAGATTTAATCTTTACTTTCATTACTGTATCTTCAAGCGATTAGGTGTAATTTTTCGTATAGCCGCTCCGTAGTTTTGCCTTCAGCCTTGTATATTATCCTCGACCTAAAGATTGTAATATTTGTGTCGTAGGAGTTAAAGTTAACTTTAGGCACGAATTGTTTAATTCTTCGAATTAAGAGCCCATTAATCTCGATTTCATCGCTTTTCTTAAAAGGTTTACCGAAGGTTTTGATAACGTTTTATACACGGAGTCTTAAAGCCAAATCTTTGTCGTTATTCTATTTTCTGCTTACCCAAGTATGTATTATTCGTCCTCAACGTTCTTTTTCTTTGATAGTTGTTTGCGCCGGCGACGTTTTATTGGTTTGTCGATGATGGGTAGAAGAAGGTCGTGTTGGTTTATTCATTTCACTTGGAGGTTTTTATCGTTAGTCGTCCTAATATAGGGCTGAACTTAGGTGGTAAGAAAAGTTGCGGGGCCTTTAACAGTTCTAATGATTACTTTGAGGTTAGCAATATTTAAGATTTTGTATAGGTCATCCTATTTTCCTGACTTCCGCCCTACGAGGACTTTACTTCATAACGGTACTATAAGCACGTCTAATATCGTAGGGATGTTTTTAGTATTAAGGGTATTATTAATTTAACGTTGTGCTGATTTTTTCTGTAATTTCGTTAATACTTTACCGTAAGCTTTAGCTTTTCTTCAAAGTCCCTATTAATGGCGAAGATTTACTCGTTAAGCGTAGAGACTATTTAAAGACTAATAGTATTAATATTAAGCAGTCAGGACTTACAATGTTATTTAAACCCTTTACCGCTATTTTTAGACGTGCTTTCTGGTTTGTAAAACTTATAATATCTAACATAAGGATATCATACGCTCGGCGAAGTAACTCGTAGACCCTTTCGACTTTACCAATACTATAGTAGGATTTAATATGCACCTATTTATACTTGACTTCTATTATCTTGTCATTTTCCTAAAACTCCACCGCTGCAAAGTTGGTATTGGTATCGTAAACGACGACGTTAGTTAGGCTCAAATACGTATCAATCTACAGCATTCTTAGTGTTTTCCATGTATCTTTTGTTAATAAATACTTTAAAAACTTGGCTTTATGAAATGAAGTTATAGAGTTAATGACATGTAAAATAGGCTTATTTTATAAGTAAAATATTGTAATAAAGATTTTATAGTTAAAATCATTGTTTTTTCGTTTCAATTTGAATTTTTGAGGGGCTTGTGTATACGGTTGAAAATAATAGAAAAGCTTTTCGACGGCTTTTAAAGCAGAGTATTCTATGTTTTTATGTCTTACAGACTTTATAATTTGATATGACTCATTAACTTTTGGGTAAATAAATTTTTAGTATAGTTGAAGTATTTAAAATTTTGTTAAATTTAATACAATTACCTTTGGACTTAAAATGGAATTATAAATGCCGTTATTTGCGAGATAGAAGAAACTTTGGCCGTTTTTGATTAGTTTATTTGTGTTAACGACGATATTAATACCAAAGGTCTTTATATTTTCCAATTAAAGGAGGAAAATGGTAGGAAATTTAAAGATATAAAACGTAATCAACTTAATAATAGTTTAAATTGCTGTTATTCTTAATAAAGATAGCTGTTAGCTTGAGTTGAAGCTAATTCTGGCTTTGCCGGCATCTTAACGTTTGATTTCCGTAACAATAGTACTTTCCTTTCGTAATACCACGTATTATGAATAGCCATTTGTTAAGTACTTTGCTGCCTTTATATCTCGCATGATACCTTAAAACGTATTGTCTACGTAACAATCATAGATATTAAAGAAATATAAGGGGTCTAAGGCTTGGTAAGGGCAAAAGTAAGGATCTTCGTTACTTAATTGGTACAGGAAGGCATAGTCGACTAATTACTAGGCCGCGCTAGGAGTAGTATCTTTATACCACTTAATTTACCTAGTGATATTGTCGACTTTAATAATTTCGTTACTATGTAAGTTTATAATTTAACCTAGATAATTTTGCCTTAACTCAAAGGGGTATTGTATATGGTTCATTGCCTGTTTATTGCTACTTTCGGCCAGAGGGTAACGAATTTACTAATAGTCATATTTACCCTAGGTTTAATATCTTTTAATACTATCACGACGATAATTTTTGTGGTTAATTAGTCTATTTAAGCTTTTTCTTTGTTCGATTTAGTGTGGTTATAGTTTTTAATCCGAACTTATTCAACCAGTTTTCGAACATCAAAAGCGTTTATACTTACGATAGACTTGGTATATTAGTTACGGGATTTTGATTTACATCTAGAAAGTTATTAGCCTAGGTTTATATATTAAACGAAGTTGGTATACGTGTTATTACGGTTGCTAGGGAAGATCTTCACTAGTTGAAAAAGCTCCTGTAGGTGGTATTTGGGCGTTATAAGGCGTATTGAACCTCGTTCACGCCAGTGATAGCTTTCCTTACCTGTTTTCGAAGCTTAGTTTTGCCAGAGTAAGCATTTACTATCATCTAGTGATATAATGTTAATTTGTCAAATATTTGATTTAAAATATTTGTTGGTATTTTTTCCTTTTTTTTTTTCTTTATTATCATCGTCATTCATTTCGTAGTACTCCAGTCCTTATAATATTATATAAACTATATATATTGTTCGAAATAACTTTTTATCTTGTAGTAAATCCTGTGGAAGGTTCGCATTTTCGTTTAACAAGTTAAGTAATAGTATTTGGTATATCCTATAAATATTTCGGTAAATCATCAATGAAACCCCGATATTAAAACCTTTATTTACTTACAAATGTTGAGGAAGGGCATTATATTCGTATTAAAAAGGTTATAAGGCTTTCTGTTATACTATTTTACGTTATTCCAGATTTTGGGGAAGTCCGTGAAAAACGTATAGTTAATATTAACCATTTTAATAAGTTTGGGAAGAAAGTTACGATAATCTTCCTAATCGTCATTATTGTTTCTTATTAATTTAAATCTTTGAGATTTCTAGTCGTGGTGTTAAGGGTAATTGCTAGTCGTTTGACCCGTCAGGTAAAGTCCTGTAGTAGGACCTGTAATAGGCTTATACGTATAGATATATTTGTTGTAAGAAGCTTCTCTTTAAGGGACTTGACGATTTTAAGTACAGGGTTAAAGGGTAATGGAGATGGAGATGTGAGGGGTTTCAAACGGCTCAATGATCCTGTTTAATTAACTGTTATATGGTACCTACGTTAATATATTTTGTCTTATTAGCGGTCCATATTTTATGTGCTTTGCTGCCGTTGAAAACGTAATTCGTGTGGTTACGTAGAGGTGTTAGGCTGCCGAATAAATTAATCAGTTTTTTATTATTCATTTGAAAAACAGCTTGATTTAATCATTGATCAAAAGAATATCCCTTGAAACTTATATGTCGCCGTTAAGAGTCGTTAATGCTTTTGTTTCGCGGATCATAAGGATTAGGATTTGAAGGGATTTTTTCCGTTAGGTTAATTCAAAAAGGGGTTTTATTAGTTTTGATAGGTTTTTTTTTTCTGAGATATGAATATTAAGGCGGATAATCTTTTTAATTTTTCCTTAACAACCCTTTCAAGTATCTTGTATATGTCAATCGTTTAGTGATTGAAAAACCTACGAAAGTTTTAGAAGGCGTGGGCGCCGCAACCGAATTATTTGCCGGTATTATATTCGACTATATACAAGCCGATGAATTTGGTTAGGTGTTTTTTAAAGGACGTTTTACCAGTATCTCTTCCCTAAAGTAATTAGTTGAAGTGGATAAAAAAAATGAAATCCGAAATCCTTTATGTTCTTTATTTATTTTTAGTCGAAAGTTATCATAAAGTCTAGGCTTGGGCGAGGAAACTTGGTGGTGTGGGGGTGTGCGAACTTAGTGTTTTGACTTAAAGTCTCGTTGGAACTTGTTGACTTGGAATTGAATCTCACAACGTAGCTTTATTAGCGCGGCTTGACTATTTCGCTTGATGTAGCGATCTTGACGAATAAAGTAGTGTAGGAGAAGAGAAAAGAGTAAAATAAAGGGAAAACTTAATGTTAATGGCAAAGGTTTGGTCTAAATAGTAAGGTTAAAAGTCGTTTAGTGTGGTTATTTAGCGTGGGATTTAGTCGTTTATATAGTAGTAGTACTCGTATTAGTACTGACCTAGCTGTTTACCAACTTATTGAACTCTAAAACTTCTAATAGTTAATCTTCATGGTTTTAAGAAGGATTTGTCAAGATTTCTTGGTGTTTTAGAATGGAGATATCGTCGTCATGTCTAGATTACCGTGAAAAATCGACGTAATTGATAGGTTTTTTCTATATATTGCCGTAAATAACCGATGTAGTAGTAAATTCCCTTCGTAATAATCTTTCCTCTACCTTGTTCTTTTACAAAGCGTAACCTGAAAGTATCCTTTTCTTTTACTTAGTTTATTTGTACTTAATCCAATAAGTACTAATTAGTATTGGTATGGCTTTAGATATTACAACATTGTCGATTCGATTGGTTGAAGTAATAGTATTGTTGTAGTAGCCAAGTGGTGGATGTATTGTTTTAGGTTTAGTAGATCGCTTGCCAGTCTGCACAGTGATTTTTATGGCTAACTGCTTGGCCCATTCCCTAGTATTAAGTGGGCGCATACTGTACTTGACTTGTAGCTAATACAGTATACCTACAAATAATACACTCAACTTGCAGTCAGTATAGTAAAGTTTACCTACCGCACTTCAAATACTATTATTCCAACAAGATCGTCATATTAATTTTAACTGTGCGATAATTACGTTTTAAATTGGGGGTTTGAAGTTTGAATAGAAAGGGTAGTTGAATATAGTCGCCTTTTTTTCCGTATTTTACTATCACCAGGCAGTGACTATTATATAGCCAGTATAGTATGACTTCCGCTAATATTATGTTGCATATACCGGCGGGAAGGCTCGCAACCTAAGTGCCATCATCTTACATAACCACCACAGTATTCAATTCCCAGTTTTGAGAGTATACCCTTCAACTTGTTGAAAAAACCACCTCATTCCTTAAAATACAAGTACATAAATTAAAAACTTATCCTCTACACGTATCGCCCATTTCCGAACCCTATGCTATATTTAATTATTCAATACCAATGGTATTGGTAGGACTTTAGATGTTGCAAAGTTGTCGATTCAAATCGTGGTCGAATTAACAGTAGTATTTCATAGTTAAGGGGTAAATATATTGTTTTAGGTTTGGCAGACCGCTATCTAGTCTGCACATCAATTTATATGGCCAATTTCTTACTCCGTACCCTAGTATAAAGTGGGTATATACTGTACTTGAACTGGTAATAGACCTATAAAACAATATACTCAATTTGTAATCAGTATTTTCAAATTTACTCTAAGTAAAATTTACTTACGGCACTGTAATTAATATTGTTCCAACACTGGATGCTTTTTGTTTTGTGCATGTATGTTAGTATGGTTTACTAATCATTTTCGGTTACTACTGAATTGCCTTCTCGTCAACCAGTTAGACTCTTATTAGTTTCACACCTAAATTGGCCCTAGTTACCTGTTTCTACCCTATGGTTTCGAGTTCCGATTATATTAATTTCCACAAAAAAATCTTTTGATCCAGATTTATATCAAGCTCCAAGTCAACCCTGCCTTTAGCTTAGCCATACCAATCAATTAAATCGCTGGATTTATTCCCTTGGTAGTTTTATAGTTTGCCAAAGTATCTCTATTTGCCAATACTTAAATTAACTTTGACAAGTGGCCTTTTAACGTAACCGTTAATACAAATAGTCAGTTTACTACTATCCATAAACTTTGAATGGTTTTGTTTAATAATTATTTCGTGGAGGTATAGGTAAGATTATTTTTTCTATTAATTTACCTGAATTTATTAATTCATCTACTTTTATAGGTTTTACTTAGTGCCATCACATCGATTATCAGGCTTTTTTCGCTAATAGTTCCTAGTTTCGAAAGGTATTTAAATAGGATTTTCGAGTCTATACAGATTATTACCGAGATAAGAGGAATTCTCAATTTCTTGGTAACTATGTTGAGTGTTTCTCACATCTTTATACCTATATCAGAGCCGGCTATCATGAGGTAAAGCTTTAAGTTCAGCACGTTACGAAAAATCCTCTTGAATTTGACGGAAGTTTAGTGGATCAGGTTTTCGTTAATGCTAAATTGGTTCTTATGTAACCTGTTTTTATCAACCATCGTTATAAGAAGTCTAATTTGTAATGATAAATCTATATTGTTTATAAAGAAGTCGTTCATAAAGATTATTAACTTAGTCTTCAACAAGTTAATCGAAATTAGATCAATCTTCTGGTTCAGATTTCTTATCTGTTATATCGGTTTTTGATTTAGTCGGTTAAAAGTTTTTCCGTAAAACTATTCTTTTATGTCGTAATCAATAGATTATAAAAAGCCTCCAGTCGGTATAGGGTGACAGTGTAATTGTTATAATCGTGTTGCTCCAGATACCTTTAAGCTTCGGCTACATTAATCTTGTCGATTATGGCCAAATCAAAGCCTTAGCCTTTCTAACGGAAACTGAGGTAGGTATTAGTATCGTTAATACTATGCTTATGGATTAACGATCCGTTAAAATTGAAATATTTACCTTTCGCTAAAGTTGCAACCGGCTTGCAGTTTCAGAACTTTAAGTCCTTAATTGTTTGCTATTCCGATGTTATAAAGGCAGCAGTTCTAACGAATATGGTATGATTAGTCTGCGTATTTATTAGGCCGAGCTTTTCATTTTACATAACTAGCAAATACGGATATTAAGTTGAATCTTTCATGTTTATTTTCGACTTAAAATGCAACTGATAAGTCAAAACCTAACATAAGTTTATTTTAACCAGTCCCTATAGTTGTTTTATATATAGCTTGATCGTTTCCGCAGGGTATTCATTACGAATTTTTTATGGTAATTTTAAAAAGACTATCCTTCATAAATCAATTATGAACTACGTTTACGCTTATATTATATCATGGCTTTCAAGGATAAACTTATCATCCGTAATAATTAGTAAGTTTATTACGAAGATGATCATTAAACGTGAATTCTTTTTCAAATAGTTGACTATTACATGAAAATACAGGTTTTTCTTTTATTACTGTATCATCAAGTGATAAAACGTAAATTTTTTACGGTCGCTCCGTAGTTTTAGACTTGATTTCGTGTATAATCCTTGACTTGAAGATGGTAATATTCGGGATTAAGAGGTTAAAATCACGTTTAGGCATATCTTATATAACTCGTCAAGTGTAAAATCTATCAATATTAATCTTATCGATATCTTGAAAAGGCCTTCTAGAGTTTTTAATGATTTTTTATACCCGAAGCTTTATAACTAATTATTAATCGTTCTTTTCTTTGCTCTCAACCCAAATAGTATTATAAATTCAGCCCGGTATATATTTCTCTTTTTAAATGTTCATTTTCTTCGTTATATATCGCGTCTTAGACGTTTCATCGGTTTGTCAGTTATTGGAGAAGGGGGGTTATATTGATTAATTTTTTTTAGGTTAGGGATCTTCACCGCCATCCTTATTGTTAGTCACGCTGATATAGGGTTTCACCTAGGCTATGCGGAATTTTGTAGTACTATTATCAGTTTAACAACTATTTTAGGGTTGGCGATATTCAATATTTTGAATGGACCATCAAATTTACCGGGCTTTTACTACACGAGAATTTCACTTTTTAATGGTAAAAGAACGTTCATTATCGTAAGACCGTTTCAAATATTAAGGGAGTTATTGATTCAACATCGTGTTCATTTCTTCTGAAATTATTTTAAGGTGTTACCCTACGTTATGAACTTTTCAAAAGTATTTACTAATGATGGGAATTTATGCATCAAAAGAGAATATTCGTTAAAGATCAATAGTGTTAGCATCAAACAATTAAGGACCACATCATAATTCAGTCCCTTTACTGTTATGTAAAAACATACCTCCTAGTCCGTAAAACTTTCAATCTCCAACGTAGAGATATCGTACGTTTTACAAAGTAATATGTATACCTTCTCGATCTTTCTAACACTTGAGTAAGCCTTAACAAACACCTATTGACACTAAATTTCTATTATCTTCCTATGTACCTCAAACTTAGCCACTGCAAAATTGATACCGGTATCGTAAAAAAACGACGTTGGGTAGTCCCAAATACATAGTAATTTACAATATCTTTAACGTTTCCTACGTATATTTCGTCGACAATGATTTGAGGAATTTGGCTTCATGAAAAAAGATTGTAAAACCAACAACATCAAAAATAGGCTTATTATCCAAGTATAACACATTAACTATAATCTTATAATGAAAATTATCGTCGTTCTATAATATAAATTTGTGTCTTAGGGGGGGGTTGGTATATTTTTGGTAACAATAATCAAGATTTTTAAGAACCTTCAAAGTAAAGTATTCCTCATCTTTATACCTTGCGGATTTAAAGACTTCTTGCAGCTTGTCGACGATTCGGTAATTAAGAAGCCGGTGTAATTGACTTATTTCATACTCTTTTAAGTTAAATACCATTGCTTTTATGCCTTGAAAATATAATCAAAAGTGCCACTACTTGGAGGCAAAAGGGAACCTTTAGCTGTTTTTCATCACTTTATTAACGTTAATGTTAGCGTTACCGTCTAGGGTTTTATTTTTTTTAAGTAAAAAAAGAATTTGGTAGGTTACTTAAGGATATGGAACGTAATTGATCTAATAACAATTTAAATAGTCGTTGTTTTTAGTAAGGATAGTTATTTGCCAAAACTGAAGCTAACTTTAGCTTTACTACTATCTTAACGATTAATCTCCATAGAAGTAGTTTTTTCCCTTCGTATTGCTATATATTTTGAATAAACCTCCGTTTAATATCTTTCTACCATTATCTTCGGTATAATACCTTGAAACGTGTGGTTTGTATAACAGTTATGATGGTTGAATGAATTTAATGGGTCAGGGGTTTGATTTTTATAGAAAATATAGGGATTTTAGCTATTTAATCGGTGTAATAAAACGTGGTCGGCTATTTATTTAGCCTCGTTATTAGCAATATATTTGTACCACGTAATTTGTTTAGGTATATTGTTTTCGTTAATAGCCTTTTTACTCTCGTAATTTATAATGTAGTCCAATTAATTTTACTCGTAAGTAATAAAGTATTAAGTCTTTTATATTGCCTGTTGTTTATAATATTTAGCCGGAGGGTTGTGAGTTGACCAATAATCGGGTTTCATAAATTTAACTTCTTTTACCACTATTACGATGATAATTTTCATGGTTAATAGATCTGTTTGAATCTCGCTCTCGTTTATGCCAGTATTATTATGGCTTTTAATTCGAAACCCTTGGATCAGATTTTAAAAGTTGGTGTCGCCCATACTTACAATTAATGCAATATGTCATTACGTGGTGTTTTTTTTTTTTTTTTTGAATCGCGGAAATTATTTACCAAAGTATATCTATGGACCGAATTTGGTGTATGGTTTATTATAATTGTAAACGAAAACCGTAAATAGTTGAAAAATCCTTTACAAGTGAAATTTAGGCGTTACAAGGCGTATTCAACATAATTAACGCCCGTAACGACTACTTATACCTACTTTCGAAGTGTGTTTTCACCAACTTAAGCATTTTCTATTATGTGCTGGCAAAATATTAACTTATTAAACATCTAATTTAAAATATCTATTAGCGTTTTCTCCTTTTTCTTCTTATCCATTAACATTGTTTACCCCATCGTGGCCCAATTCTTATGATATTGCATAAAGTAAACTTCGTATTATAAATATGTTTTAATATGATCGTAAAACTTTTGGAAAGTTTTTACTTTGATTATGAACATGAAGTCATAATTCCTCGCGTAATTTATAAGGATTTTGGGTAATAATAAGTGAAAGTTAAAAGGGGAAACCTTCATCCACTTGCTAATATTCAAAATAAGTATTATTTTGGTGTAAAATAGGTTGTAAAATTTTCCGTTATACTTCTAGATATCGTTTCAGATTTTTGTGAAATTCGTAAATAATTTATAGTTCATATTAACCATTTTGAAAGGTTTGAGAGAAAAATTACCATAATTGTTCCAGTCGTAGATTGTGTTTTCTGGTACTTACTAGTTATAGTAGTGGGGGTATATGCTAATAGCCTGGTGCAAGGGATGAATTTTTGTGGTAGAAAATATGGTAGATTTATACGTATAAAAGTACCAGCTATAGGAAGTTTTGCATTAGAGAAATTTAACGATTTAGGAGAAATATTGACTACTTTAAGGTAAGGTTTAAGGGGTACAAGGTATTTAGCTATAGGGAAGATTCTCAGGGATTTGCCGATTTTTCTTAATTAACTAGTAAATGGCACTGACATCAATATTTTTTACCGTGTTAGCGGCTGTTAGTTTACGTACTTCGCCACCACTAAAGGCTTACTCTGCGTTATGAAGCGGAGGTATCAAGCTGCCTAATATATTAAGAAGTTCCTTATCATCAACGTCTGAAAATTTGTACTAACGGGAAGGTTAAAGATTTAACTTAACTTAAAATTAGGGGATGGTGTATTAGAACATGTATAAAGGCGTTAAAAATCTTTACCTCACTTACCCTTTTCTATGAAATTTTAAGGATAAATATTTCAAAGTATTCTTCAACTTGTATTAAGTCGAAAGTAGTTTACATCAACTTAAGTAGATTTTTATTTGAGGGGTAAATTCCTTGATGAAAGAGTTTAACCTTTACCTTCTTTTAACCCATTTTTAAAACTCCTTATATATATTAATTATCCAATTATCGAAAAATTTACAGAAAGTTTGAAAAACGCGAATGTTGTGGTCGAGGTCGCTGCCATCTTAGTCGAAGATATAGTAGCTAATGAAGTTGATTAAATGCTTTTCAGTTAAGTCCTCATCAACATCTCTTCCCCAAAGTCTTTCATCATAATACTTAGAAAAGGTAGGTCTGAAGACTTTTATTGCCTCTTGACGGAAATGGTTGGCGATATCTTCAAATTAAGCGTTTGTAGTAACCATTTTAACGTTTTCACTGTTGTAGGACTTGGTGTTTTGGCGATTTAGGAGCGTGGAAACTTGTCGATTTAGTATGAAGGTTCGCGACATAGCCTTTTAAATGCTATTTGGCGATTTTTAGTGCTTTCATTTAAATCATAGATCTTAATTTGTTTAATTAACGATTATCATGTATGAGAATGGGAAAAGAGTTATATAAAGGGAAGGAATTGGTATTAAGGGTAAAGTTCTGTGTAAAAGGTAAGGTTGGAGGTTTTTTTTTATTGTTTGTTATGGTTGAAAGTTATAGGCCGCAAGACTTAGTCATTTTTATCATAGTAGTACCTGTAGTAGTATTAACTTAACTGTTTACCAACTTGACGATCTTTAAGACTTTTAACGGTTAATCTCAAAGTTTTTTTTCAAGAAGGATTCGTTAAGATTTTTTAGTGTCTTTTAATAACGATACCGTCACTTACTTCGAATTGTTGCTGTAGACTAACGCAATTCAAGGGTCTTCTCTATTAATTGCCGTTGTAAACTAGCGTAGTAGTAAAAGCCCTTCGCAAAAGCCTTTCCTTTACTTTGGTCTTTCCCAAAGCATAATGACCGGAAAATAGCCTCTTCTTCTACTTAGAAAATCTTTGTTCAACCTAATAAGCATATTGATTAATATTGGTAGGATTTTAGACGTTGTAATGTTATCGATTCGAATCGTGGTTGAAGTAACAGTAGTATTGCATGTTCAAGTAGTGCATGTATTATTTTAGGTTGGGAAGACTGCTAACCAGTCTACACACAAATTGGTATGGTCATATGCTTAGTCTGTGCTTTAGTGTAAAGTCGTCGCATACTGTACTTGAACTTACAGTAGACCCACAAAATGATATACTCAACTTTCAATCAGTATAGTCAACTTCACTGTAAGTAAAGTTGACTTACTGCATTGCAATTACTACTGTTCTAACAGATGTGGCTTTATATCAACCATATAGATTCCTACTTCATACTATAAACCTACCTGCACAACAAATATGGATCGAATTTATATAAGTTTTATGCATGTTGTCAGAAAGATAAAACCAATAACTAGATATATCTAATATGAGTTTTCAACCTACTATACCTATAATATAACAAAATATAGCCTTTGCCTATACAACGCATTATCAATTGAAACTCTTAGCAGGAAACCAGATCTTAAATTCACCTTTCACTCCAAGCTTTTAGGTACCCTACGATTTAGAAACCCGTAATATTATACGGATGTGAAAACTGTAGCCTTAGCCAGGCTATGCTATGCGTCCGTCGCAATCCCTATTCGATTTCTACTTGCATTAAAGATATAACAACGGTTCTGAACGAGTAAAGAATCTGTAAAACACCAAAATATGTATAAAAAAATATAGAAAGAGTACTCCACTAAACGGATGGTACACCGAGAAAAATCTTCTATAGACAGCTAAATGCCTAGAGTGTAGTCTAAGCCAAAAAGAGGTCATCAGAAAAAATTAAAGTGATGGGAAAGCCAATTAGTAATGTTGTGGTAGAATAGGGGTTATGTGAAGTGATAGTATTAAGAACAACTGGAATTGAATTTTTTTTTCAGAAGTAAGTACTGTTAGGGATTACAGTGTAGGCTCCCTACCTTTCCTAGCATATATAGGGTTTGTGTTGTATTATTCGCGTAACTAGAAGCGTTGTTTGACTTAATTATAGTTGTATAATGTTAGACAAAACTATTTTAAAACGAATGTAAGATGTTAAATAAATGTTTCGAATGGTATATTTGGAATTAAAAGTGTGGTTTACGTTTTATACCCTTTTAAATGCAGATAGTAAAATTATTTGTTTTTATTAATGTTTTTCTTTGCAAATAAAAACGGTTATAACTCATGAATGGGGTTTATACTCGTTATTGGTAATGAAACATTGGACTGGAACGGGTCTACCCTATACGATAATATTGTTAATTGGAATTTTGCTAAATATACATGTGTTATATAAAGAGTTCTCGTTTTGGATATTTATGGAATGAGTAAAGGTTTCGATTTCGATATTACTATAACAATAATAGTTCGTATAATTATTTGGAGCTTTAGTATAGAGGTTATCTGTTTAATGGTTTGTATTAACTTTTTTCCGTTATAAATACCTCGTTAAATTCGGTATAATAAATGAAAAACGCTTTATAATCGATATTATAATTTGGCGCCAATCGTATAAGCGTTACGTAATTGATAAAACGAAATAAATCGATGGAAAGTTGAAACCAGCAAACTTAATAATTAAGGGTGCTCCGAATAATGCATTGAAAGCGCTCGTATCTACCAATACTCTTTTCGTTAGTATTGCTGGGAAGATCGTACAACTTAGTTTACGATAGGCTACTACAATCCCTGTTACTTCTTTACAAATTTTACTTTTTGATACACTTATTACTCCTCTTATTAATTATTTACATCACAAATTTCACATTTTAGATTTATAATTCATTGTTTATATTATATATTTCACCTTTTGAGTTTATTATTGACCGTTTGAATTACAGGTTTTATAATTTGGATTCATTATCGATTTTTTACTTTATATATATAACTTTTTCAATTTACTATTCATCACTTACATTGCGATTTTTTCAATATTATTTTGATTATATAATCATTTGTGTATAACTCGATTTGTACCTGCGAAACCTGATATTACCCATTTCTTCTACAAACACAAATCAACCATGGGCAATTGGTTCCTATCAAAAAAATAGGAGAAGAGGTAGAATAAGTTATTATCGTCGTCTTTTTTATCACCGTCATCGTCGTCGCCATCGTCGCCGTTCTA
This sequence comes from Anisogramma anomala, assembly GCA_038502455.1. NCBI lineage: Eukaryota > Fungi > Ascomycota > Sordariomycetes > Diaporthales > Gnomoniaceae > Anisogramma > Anisogramma anomala. Next base: position 25,265,851 of record JASMMZ010000003.1, read on the forward strand.
AGGAGGGCTAGGCGTCTTCTACGCTCTAGATTATATGTCTTTGGGTAGGGATAAAAAGTACGGGTCGCTTTTTTAACGGAAATAAACGAAAACGTTATTGTATTTATATAAATAATAAAGATATAGGCTCGCGCTTTATATAGTAATAGTGTTAATAGTCTTAGTAGGCTTTCAGTTAGTATTTGATGAGAAATAATTTTAAGTTTCAAATTGCGTATTGAAAAAGTAATGTGATTCACCGTAAATACGGCGGGCGCATAAAAAGAAGTTCGCGAACGGGATTAATACGATAAAAAAGAGCGTACAACTGTTGCCGTTACGGTTATAACAATAGTAACTTACGAATGTACCCCTATTTTAGCTGTACTACCTGGAGAATTTGCCGGTAACGGCGAAGGCAACGCAGTATATATAAAGCGTAGGTATTGAAGGGCCCGAGACGCTAATCCTGAATTTATATTCTAACGCTTTACGCGTCAAAACAGCCTCTTAATACACCCTAGCAAAACACATATTTAAGCGATGTGTCTACTTGGTCATATTGGCTTTCTTGACGCAATTATTAATATATATCACGATTCAAAAGGCAAATATTACGTACCATATTGAATATTATCGATAATTTATTTGCGACGTTTAATAAGCATGACGGGTAAGAGTGGGGTTTTAATTCTATGCGAGTAAATGAGGTTAATAAACTCCTACTTCTACTACTGCTGCTGCTGCTCCTTATACTACTTTTACTATCATTACTCCTTCTTTTGATACTATTATTATTACTTCAACTCGGTATTTGGAGACAACAGGGAGTCAAATGTAGAGGTGGAGGCGGTTAAAGAGTGCGAATTAGTAGGAGGGAGGCTAATGTAGGGGTTATTGGTAGATTGAACCAATGCGGTGGCGGTGGCGACGGCCTCGGCGACGCGCGCGCGCTGCTACGTCATACGACGTCGTGCGTTACGGGACTTATACAATGACATGCTATATGAAGTAGTTAAAATCCGGTGATAAAACGTGAAAACGTTATGTAATTTATTAGGAGTTTACCTGACAATAGTAACGCATTATCCAAAAGAGAAAAAAAGAAGTTTTACCACAACTAACAGCAATGTATTACTTTATACTAACTCTACACCACGCCATATCGACAATCATGCCTTAACAAAGTTTGCCGCCCTTCCGCCTTTATAAGGTTCGCCAACATTCTGGAAATTTTTACGACCTACATAACACTATCACTATCAAATAATCAATTGATACCTTGAACAAAATATCATTATTTTTTACTAAATATATAAATTGTTGGTAGGGCTTTGGATGTTGCAATGTTGTCGATTCGCTTGGTCGAAGTAACAGTAGTGTTGCGTAGTCAAGTGGTGTATGCATTGTTCTAGGTTTGGCAGACCGCTAGACGATCTGCACACTATTTTGTATAGTCAATTTCTTGGCCCATGCCCTAGTATGAAGTGGGCTCATACTGTACTTGACTTGCAATCAAATACAGTAGGCTCATACAAAACAATACACTTAACTTGCATTCAGTATAGTCAATTTTCCTGTAAGTAAAGTTGACATATTATCTTGCAGTTAATATCATTCCAACACTGGCGGCTTTTTATTTTGTGCGCGCACGCTAGTGTGGTCGATTACACTTTTTCGGTTACTGCCAAATTACATCCTCGTCAACTGGCCAGACCCCTGTTAATTTCAGTTGACTTTCGCACCCAGATTGGCCAAAATTACCTTCAATTGCCCCACGGTTCCGAGTTCTAGCTTTACCAACTCCTGTGTACAATTGTTTCGCCATAGACTTACGTGTACTGCCCACTGCCGCCATTGGCCTTCTTAATCCATATGTGTTAAGTCGTCTGTCACTTCAGTTAATCCACGTAGGTTAACTGGGTTATTACTGTTACTATTACCCTTTTACTATTATTACCACTGCCCTTATTGCCATTGGCCATCTTAACTAACGTGTGTTAAACTACTTTTCAATTTTGTTTAACCCACGTAAGTCAACTAACTTACTGGTATCTTCAATTCAATTGTGACACTTAAAGAAGTCGTTATTGTCATTCCCCTGTTAGTTTTTCAGTTTGCCAGCATATTTCTACCTGTTGATATGTGAGTTGACTTTGTTTGGTGGCATGTTAACGTAGCCCTTGATGCGTTTGGTTAGCCTATTGTTGTTTATAAACCTTTTAAGGGTTTTTTTCGGCGATGTTTTTTTCATGTCGTTAGTAGGATTGTTTTTTCTATCGATTTATCGGAACTTTTTAATTTCCTTGCCCTCGTACGCTGTATGAAGTGTCATTACGTCGATTATTAGGTGCTTTTAATTGGTGTTTTTAAGTTTTAAAAGATATTCGAATAGGTTTTTCGAGTTGATACAGATTGTTACTAGGATAGAGGTAATTCTTCGTTGTTTGTTGACCACATTAAGTTTTTTTTTTGAATTCTAATCCTATATTTAAGTTAGTTAGTTATTATATCATGGACTTCTAAAATAAGTATACTTCATGTAATGTTTTTGTATTAGATAGATGTTCAGTAAATTAAGTAGTCGGTAATATTAAATTAGTCTTTCCGTTTTTTTTTTTGTTGATGAGGGTTATCAAAAAGCCGATTTATGAAGATAAGTCGGTAGTGTATATAAAGAAACTATTTATGAAGATTATTAATTTATTCCTCAATAGGTTAATCGGGATTATATTAATCCCTCGGTTCAAGTTTTTTATCTGTTATTTAAGCGTTTTATTTAACCAGTTAAAGTCTTCATTTTTTAGGTTTTGTGTTTGTTTCTCAATCGATAGGTTATAGAAGATTTCCGATTAATATAATTGGCGATATAATTGCTACGGGCGTGTTGTTTTAAGTACCGTCAAGCCTTAGTTGCGTTAGTCTTGTCAATTATAGCCAAATTAGCATCTTAGTCCTTTTGGCGAAAACTAAGGTTAGTATCAATACTAAGTATACGGATAAGCAATTCATTGAAATTAAGTTGGTTACTTTTCGCCAGAGTTATAACCGGTTTGTAATTTTAGAACTTGAAATCTTTAATCGTCTATTGTTCCAATACTACAAAGCTAGTTGTTTTGAAAAAATGGTATCGTCAGTTTATATATTTACTAAGCCGAAATCTTTATTTTACTTTACTAGTAAGTATAAGTTCTATATTAAAGACTTTATGTCTAGCCGTAATTTGAATTACGATTAATAGATTGGAAACCAATAGATGTCTACTTTGGATAATCTGTATAGTAGCTTGATATACCGTATTACTATCCTAGGAGGATAGGTAATACGTAATTTCTATAATTATTCCAGTAAAGCGATCCATTATAAACATGTTATTCTTTATATTTATATTTACGACATATTCCGGCCATCAAACTTAAATTTCCCTTTAGTTCTCGTTAGTAAACTTACCGTTAAAGCAACCACTAAGTGTTATCTGATGTTTTAAGTTGTTCGCGATTACGTAAGGATTTAGTTTTTTCCTTTATTACCCTATCTTTAAGCGATTAGGCGTGGCTTTTCATATGGTCGCCCTATGGTTTTGTTTTTGACGTCGTATATAATTTTCGATTTGAAGATCTTGATATTCGAGTTTTAGAGATTGAAGGCGGTTTTGGGTACAAATTGTATAGCTTTTCGAGTTAGGAGGTTGTTAATCTCATCTTTATTACTTTTTTTTCAAAGGGTTTGCCAAAGATTTTTATAAAGTTTTGTTCCTGGATCTTTAACGTTAAGTTTTTATTATCTTCTTTTCTTTATTCTTCTAAGTAGTATTGTAGATGCAATCCGGTATATCTTCCTCCTATTTTTAAGGTTTTTCATTTGGTGGTCGTTGACATCGACGGTATTTTATTTGTTCATTAATGATAGAGCAGGGTCGTGTTAACTTATTTGTTTAACTTAGAGGTCTTTATTGTTAGTCATCTTAATGTAAGTCTTGACTTAGGTAGTGCGAAACGTTACGGAGATATTACCAGTTTTTATAATTACTTTAAAGTTGGCGATATTCAAGGTTTTTTATAGTCTATTCTATTTTCTTAGCTTCTATTATACGAGGATTTCATTTTGTAACGGCAAAGATAGTACATCGATTATCGTAGAGCCATTCCTAGTATTCATGGAACTATTAACCTAACGCTGTGCAGATTTCTTCCGTAGCTTCTTTAACACCTTGTTATAGGCTATAGCCTTTTTTTGGGTACTTGTTAATGGCGTAGATTTACTCGTTAAATATGGGTAGACTCTAAAAACCAGTAGTGTCGATACTAAGCCGTTAGGGTTTATAGTGTCGTTCAGGCTTTTGAACGCTATTTAAAGGCGTGGTTTTTAGTTTGTGAAGCTTTTAATTTATAGTATAAGGATATCGTACTTTTTGCGAAGTAGTCTTTGGGTCTTTTTAATATTTTCAATATTTTAGTGAGCCTTAATAAATACCTCTTTATATTGAATTTCCATTATTTTGATATTTGTTTAAATCTTCGTCGCCGCAAAGTTAGTATTAATATCGTGGAAAATAACTTTATATAGGCTTAAGTACGTGTTAATATGCAGTATTTTTAGCGTTTTCCAAGTATCTTTTGCTAACAAGAACTTTAGAAACTTTGTTTCGTAGAAAAATGTGACGGAGTTACTAATGTAGAAAATAGTTTTGATGTTTAAATGAAATATATTGATAAATACTTCATAGTTGAAGTTAATTTTTATTTTTCAGTATAGATTTAAATTTTCGGGGGGGTTGGGCATATATTTGGTAGTGATGATAAAGCTTTTCAATGGCTTTTAAAGCAAACTATTTCATCCTTTTCTACCTCACAAACTTTAAGACTTTTTATAATTTGTTGATAGTTAGGTGATTGAAACGCTGGTATAAATAACGTGTTTCCAACTTCATCAACTTTAATACCATTGTTTTTATAGCTTAAAGATAAAATTACAAATTCCCATATTTGAATATAAGGGGAAAGCTTTAGTCTTTTTTAATTAGCTTATCTACGTTGACGTCAATGTTAACGTAATGGGTTTTTGTATCTTTTAATTGAAGAAGGAAAAGAGTAGGGGATTTAAGGATATAAAATGTAATTAACTTAATAATAGTTTGAATTACCGTTATTTTTAATAACGATAGTTATTCGCTTAAGCCGAAGTTAAATTTGGCTTTTCAAGTATCTTAACGATTGATTTCGGTAGGAATAGTGTTTTCCCTCTATAATGCTACATATTGCGAATAGCTATCTATTAAGTAACTTACTATCATTATATCTGGTATAATACTTTAAAACGTATGGTTCGTATAATAATAGCAAAGGTTAAAGGTATATAAGGAGTTAGGGGTTTGATTAGGGTAAAGGTAAGGGTTTTCGCCACTTGAGCGGTATAGGAAGGTATGATTAATTAGTTATTAGGTCGTATTAAGAGCAGTATCTTTATGTTATATAATCTGTTTGGGCATATTATTATCGTTAAAGTTCTCCTCATTTTTAAAGTTTGCAATGCGGTTAAAGTACTTTTATTTAGATGTAGTGGAGTATTAAGTGTAATAAATTATTTGCTGCTTTTGACATTTAGCTCGAGGGTAGTAAAAACATTAGTAACTTCATTTGCTTCAAATCTAATATCTTTTGTTATTATTACAACGATAATTTTTGCAGTTAGTAGGTCCATTTGAATTTTGCCCTCGTTGGCGTTATTTTGGTTGTGGATTTTAATCTGAGACCATTTAACCATATTTTAATCATTAGGTTCCCTTGTATTTTCAATCAATATAGTATATCATTAAGCGGTTTTCTTTATTAATATCGCTAAAGTCATTAGTTTAGGTGTATATACCAAGCTATTTTAGCATACGTTTTATTACAGTTGTAAACAAAGACTTCAACTAGTTAAATAAGCCCTTACAGGTAGTATTTAGGAGTTGTAAGGTGTTTTTAAACTCGTTAACGACTGTAATTGTTATCAGTACCTATTTACGAAGCGTAGCTTCGATAAAGTGGTTTTTACCTATTGCTTTCTGATAGAATATAAGCTTGTTAAGCATTTTATTTAACATATATATTGGTATTTCCTCTTTTTTTCCTCTTTATTCTCATTATCATCCACCTTATGATGGCTTAATTCTTATAATATTGCGTAAGGTGGGTACTGTATTTGAAGTAGAATTTTATATCATCGTAACTTTTGCGGAAGGTTATTATTCATATTAGGAAAATTAAGTCGTAATCTTTAGTATGCTTTGTAAAGATTTCAAGGAATAGTAAGTAAAAATTAAAAAAAGAAACTTCCATTTATTCGTAGATGTTTAATAAGGGTATTATCTTCATGTTAAGAAGGTTGTAAGGCTTTTCATTATATATTTTTACGTTCATCTAGATTTTTTGCGGAATTCTTGAAAAACTTGTAGTTAATATGAACTATTTTAACAAGGTTTGGAAAAAGGTTGCAATAGTCTTTCTAGTTTTCGTTGGTGTTTTTTTGATAATTTAAGCTTTAAAGTCTCTAAGTTGTAGTATTTTGAGTAATTGCTAGTCGTTTGACCCGAAAGGTAAATTCTAGAGGTAAGACTTGTAGTGGGCTCATTTGTATAGGCGTATTTGCTATGGGAAGTTTCGCCCTAAGTAATTTGGCGATTTTGAATGAAGGGTTGAGGAGTAAGGGAGATTTGGTATTAAAGAGAGTTTAAAGGGATTTGTCGATTTTATTTAATTTACCATTGGATTGCGTCAACGTTAATATCTTTTTCCGCGTTAGTATCCACTGATTTTCGCGTTTTTTCGCTGCTAATATCGTATTTCACGTTATTATATAGAGGTGTTGAGCTGCCATGCAAATTAAAAGGTTTTTTATTATTAGTACGTAAAGAGGTTTGACTTACTTAGGAGTTAAAGGGAGGTATTTTGGAGTGCGTATTAGGGCGTTAAGGGTCTTCAATATCATTTCCTTTTAGTTGTGGATTTTGAGGGTATTCGTCAAGTTAGATTAGATTGAAAATAGTTTGCTCTAATTTCAATGCGCTTTTTATTGGTACATAAACATTTCGTCATTTAATTTCTAATTTTAACTCCGACTTACCCCCTTTTTCAATTGTTTTTCATGTGTTAATAATCTTATTATTAAATAAGTTACGATATTTGCGGAAGGTTTGATTGCTGCAGTTAAGGGTTTCACCCTTGTTTTGGTTAATAATATAGTTGTCTATGAATTTGACTAGGTTTTTTTTCGTAATTTTTTTGTCGACGTTTAACCCTTAAAGTGTTACGACACAAGTATAATGGTGGGTTAGGAAGCAAGCCAGTGTGTAGCTGAGCCACTTAGAGCTTGAAGTCCAACACATCAGGTGAGGAACACCTCTCCTTTGTTAGCGGAAATGACTAAGCCAATCACATGATTAGGATCAGTTGGATTAATGCTAATCCAAGTGATCTAGGATCAGCGGGCTCAGCACTGATCTAAGGGATCCAGTACTGAAGACAGAATAAAGGCACGGATATATAAGGACACAATCAACACCACATAGATAGTATTTCCTTCATAGCTCTTCAGTTGTCAATCTAAGTATTCAGTCTCAGTATATTCTGAATAACCTCACAGCTTTTGATCATTACTTGCGCGGTTGCGATATTGTTCACTCAGCACCTCTGCTACCTTCTTGATAACATAAATCCTCTGACACCTTCTATATACCCACGGGTATTTAGTGTGATCATTACATAAAGCTCTTTATCGTAAAGCATTGAAAAGAGAGGTTCGAGTGTTTTAATTGTTTTCATTCGCTTTTGATTAGGTGTTATCTTGAATCTTTTGCTGGCGTAGGAGTCGGTGGTTTGGTGTGAAGTAAATTTGGCTTCATAGCGTAGGGACTTAACGATCTAACATGAAGTCGCTTAACGTGTTTTTTTTTTTTTTTTTGGCGTGACTTAGTGTTTTCGTTAAGAATAGCGATTTCGGGACTTATAGAGAGGAAAAGAGTATTGTAAGAGGAAAAACTTAATGTTTGGGGTAAAAATCGGTATAGAGAGTAAGATCAGAGGTTATTTATTAGTGGAGGTCGAAAGTTGAAAGTTATAGGCTATGGAACTCAGTCGTTTTTGTAGTAGTAGTATAAGTAGTAGTATTGATTTAGCTGTTTGTTAATTTGTTGGTTTGAAACTTTTAACGGTAAATCTCTACGCTTTTTAAAAAAGATTTGTGAAGATTTCTTAGTATTTTTGAGTAGCAATATCGTTGTTCATTTCCAGATTGACGTTGTAGACTGATGTAATCTAAAAGTTCTCTCTGCTTTCCTATCGTTATGGATTAACATAGTACTTATAAAAGTCTTTCGCAAAAATCGTTCTTTTACCCTAGCCGCTGTTGTTAGAGTAAAGTCACTGGAAAGTAACCTTTTATTTTACTTAGCTTATCTGTGCTGAACCTAATAAGTACTCATCAGTGTTGGTAGGGGTTTAGCAGTTGCAACGTTGTCGATTCGATTGGTTGAAGTAACAGTAGTATTGCGTGGTTAAGTGGTGGATGTATTGTTTTAGGTTTGGCAGACCACTAGCCGGTCTGCACACTAATTTGTATGGCCAATTGCTTGGCCCATGCCCTAGTATGAAGTGGGCGCATACTGTACTTGACTTGCAGTCAAATACAGTAGGCTCATACAAAATAATACACTTAACTTGCAGTTAGTAAAGTCAACTTTACTGTAAGTAAAGTTGATCTACTCCACTGCAATTACTACTATTCCAATATAAATGGTGATTTTTGGGACTAAACTACAAATAACTATTATTACTACTAGACTATAGATATAAGAGATTTATGTACAAAGTAAAAATTTCTAGTGTAAATACTACTATTTATGATATATAATACTATAATTAGCAAGTGTAAAGAAGCGCACTAGCGGAGTCAATAGCATGAGTCACAGCTTAGGTGAGAGTATTTAAGCTTTCATCTGAGGCGTACACTCTCCAGGTCCTTCTTCTCCCTCTATCATCTATCATTATTATTATCTTTAAACACTTTATGATCTTCTTCATATGTTAACGTATAGATCTAACCGACAGTTATGAATATAGATGAATAACCTATTAACAGTACCAAAAAAAAAAAATCTTCAATCTCTTCCCATTTTGAATCAGATGTAAAACGAATTTTTGATCGACTTTATAATCAACTTGTTGGGAAAAAGTTGAGAAACATTTATTAACTTGCGGTTATTACGAAGCATTTAAGTAAAACGGACATTTTCATAGCCATAAATACGATCAAAGTTTAAGATATACGGAGGAGTTTGTGGTTTATTATTAGTGTTATTATTGTTTTTAAAGGTTATAATAAATTACTGTGTAATGAATTGTATAAGGAGTTTTCAAAATGTTTTCATGAGTTTACGAGTATTTTGTAACTTTAAAATACCTTTCTTATGGGGAAATTAATGGGTTTACAAATACGGTAAATAGGAAGATCCGAAAGTACCTCTGTATTCATTTATTTCATATTTAACTCAATTCTAGTCGTTTACTCCCGAATCATCTGTCAATATTTAATCACGATACAATCACCATTGATATCATTTTTTTATATTCAATAAGTATTAAATATATATTAATTAATACGTGAAATCTTCAGGAATTATATTTATTTAATCGATTGTTTTGACGTAGAAAATTATTCAACGACTTTACAATATTACGGAGTTCATCTAAGCCATCATAGCTGCTATGGGAAAAAAGATGAAATAATTTACGAATGAGGAACATACTACAATTAAATGTTTTAATATTAGTGATAAATTTTATATTTTCCAGAAAAAAAAACATGAAACGAACCAATATTCGAAAAGACTAGGTTCATTTTCCAAAGGGTATTTAATATTAAATTCGTATAAATTTTAGATAGTGAAACTCGACGTTTTGAAAGAGAAATTTTTATCATTTGATATTGATTAATTTATGTAGGTTTTTATAAATAAATACCGTTACATTAAATCTGGGATTATTAGTTGCAATATTTAAAGATTAAGGGTTAAACCGATAACATTGGACTAGAGTAACACGTCAAACGTAATTTTCAAGCAAGTAATAAATATTAATCAAACCGCTGCCACTATAGTATTGTACCAAAGAGATAGGTTTTTGTAAAATAAGTTGTATATAAATGTTTTACGTAAAATGTAGTAGAAAACTTTATTAATATGAGAGCCTTTAAGTTTTTTGGGGCCCAGTATAGATTGGTTACAGAGTATGACGGTTTTGTACAGTCGTTGTAGTAGTATGCTGGTAGCTGTAGAGAACCGGCTCAATCGGCTACCGGATCAACTATTTAGTAGTAGTGGTTATGTAGGTGGGTATCTAATACTTTAGCGCGCTAGTTCCTTTTATTATTGTAGTAACTAGTATAGTATATTCGGTTGTAGCGTTGGACTATGCGTTTGGAGGGCTACGCACGCTGCTTGTGAGTGGTCAGTAGTTTGATTTACTACTTTGGATTGTTGGTTTTTTCTTTTTAATTTTATCTTTTTTTTTTCGTAATAGGTGGAAGGAAGAGAGCCAATAGGCCGGAGATAATTTTATAGGCTAATTCATGCTTAGTAGGTTGGATATTTAGTACTAACTTTTTTATTATATATCTATATTCATATCATATGACCAGTTATATAACCAGCTAGGCTGAGTACCACGTATTGTTGTTGGCTTGGCAGCTTAGTATTATAAACTTCTTTATTTCCCCTTCATTAAAGATGATAGACAGTAATTAGTCCTTTATCAGCAATAACCTATATGGAGCTACCTCTTCAATTAAGTATTGAACCTTAAAACCATTTAATTTTTTATATTGCAGCAATTAAAACTTACACCTTAAGGTTCTACAAATGTGGATTCAAATGATATTTTGATTACTATATATAATTAAAGAAAAATTTAAAGACTTATTCTATATATACAAGTAAAATCGAGAAGTACAATTTTTATGATTTGTAATACGTGTTATTGTTATAAAACCACAATTTATTAAAGTATTCAAAAGTACTAAATTCGTTTTCGTGTGCCCAATTTCATTTTTACTTTGGTCAAATTCCGTTCTCTTTATTATGGAGCATGTCTTATTGTATAGGCATTTTATTTTAGTATATATTGGTATATTAATAGCAGGCAGCCATCATAGCAACCCCTATTTTCGTAAATCTAACTCTATCAATTTTTGTATCACTCTATCATTACAAAGGTTTATATAGGTTTATCATTGAGGCTTCCTATTGAAGTTAATGCGAATTCAATATTATGATTTTTACAGTTAATTATAAGAATTCATACGGGTTTACTATTTAAATTGAAAAGAGTTTACTATGGAAATTTCCATATATTTACTATAAACATTTACATAAGCTGAAACCTGGTTATTTTGGGTGAGATGCACAATATATTATCTCCAATGCTGTTGTTGTAATTAAAGAAAGAAGGAAAATAGAGAGCATCTATTGAATAGCTCGTTAACTAGTGACTTTCTACTATATATAGACGTTGTATTATAACTAGAGCTATATAAAACCAAAGAATATAATAGTATTTTCCGGTTAACTTCTTTTTTAAGAAAAGATTTCAATCTTAGGAGGTTTATTTATACTTATCATTACAAACTTAAAGGTATTTCCATTCAACTTATTACTTCCTAACAATGGTATCGATTTTACCTCCCTTTTCAATATCTATTCTCAAAACATAGTGGATCTTATAGAGTGGTTTTTTAACATTTTCTACAGGATTTTAACCGATTTATCTCTTCATTTCTATCGAAAGAAAATACAAATATATACAAGTTAATAATATCACGTTATACTTTAATTCGCGTCTCAAAAGAAAACCACAAAACATCCATATAACGATTCAACTTAATTGCTCCTATCGTAATTCTAATACAAATCTTTAACCTTATTACAAACATTATATTCCTTCACTTCATCGCACAATAGATGGCATTAAAAGTCGTAATAACCTTTGAGTTAAAGACACCCACGCATCTAATAGCCATATGAATAATAATAAGTTAACTAGTGTTAACAATACATTCACATAATTAACAGCTTTATCTACCACATTCATAGTATTTACCGCTGTAGAAATAATATTTAACGAAAAAGCTAAATCTATTAATTAATGTATTTATCAAGTCTTTTTATTTTGAAGTAGTTTCAAAGTAAGGGTATGATGAATATGAAATCAAATTCACTTTTTTTTGTTATAAAAACGATAAAAAAGAATTAAAAGGTTGATTACGTTTCGCGGTTTAAGTGTTATTTAATAACAAGGTTTAAAATGTTGAAAAGCAATAGAATTTCCACTTGATGAAGTTACTGTTATCATTAATTTCCGATGCTGAATAAGACGGTTTCGAAAGTCAAAATATAATCGAAAATCAATTAGTTGTTGCGTTTATGTAATTCAATTCAAAGTTAATTAACCTTTCAACTTTTTTGATTTTTTGACGTTAAAATAATAGAATCAACGAAATCGATGACGGTAAATACAGGGTCAACATAAACCGACTTCAGTATAAAAGGGGGCAAATCTCCTGGTAATTACCAAAGAGGGAGCCAAAAACAACATAAAGTTATATTTACCAGTTAAAGTTGTAATTGTAAAACCTACCTTTGGTATTGATTTGCTAAGTATCGAGATTATAACCGCTATATAATTTCTTACTTTATAAGGGTTCAGAGGGTTTATTGTGTATTTGCAAGTTATCGTCACGAAAGTAGGAAAGTACCCACTAAAAAGGAATAAAAAATTGATTTGGTAAAGTACTATTCAATGATGTGAAAAAACGTGTGAAAAGAAGTTGCTTATAAATATAAAAGAATTGTTTCGCATGAGATACGCAATGTAAGGAGTTGAATACTATTGTTATAATTCATAAAAATGAAGAAAGAAAGAAAGAAAGCAACTACTAAACAACTTGCTAACTGGGCTATTTCTACTATATATAGGCTTTGTATCATAACCGAAGCAATATTAAGGCAAAGCCCATGATATAGGTTTATTATTTTAGTTTACACAAGTTCATGATTTCAATGCATATAAATCTATTATCAAAACTTATAAAGATCTATTATTAAGGTTTATATACGTTTATTATTTAAGTTCATAAGAGTTTATTATTAAGGTTTCTAGGGATATTTTGAACAGAATAAGGTGACTTTGCAGGCTGCCTGCAGAACTCACTATCCTACAGAAATGGAAAATTTGAGTCGTGTAAGCCACCCTTCATCAACGTACCAACATGTACCAAAAAAATGCCTGTGCGAAAAGACATTCTCTTATTCTATTTACTTCTTTTACTCAACCTTTTACCGAGCAATTTTTGCGGATTATACAACTATATATCGTATTACATACTTTTATAGATTTCGTTGGCATTTTGATCATTTTCAAAGAAGGAAAATATTCGGTTTATATGCTGTAACACGTCGTCGAATTCCAATTCAAATTGTCAACCTAGAACCATGCAACTGTAAGCTCTTTTTGCGTCCTCCAGGAAAAGACCTGATTTTAGCAAGGCTAGCTGGGACACAGGTTTGCTTCACCATGTGCACCTCGTTCTGGGCCACAGCTTCCCATAATCCTGCCACCGAGCCAGGTGGATGGTTTCCATCTTTTCTGCCTTCTCTGTACATAGGCCACCACTGAGGGAATCGAGTGACCAATTAATTACCATCGTTGGCAGACTTGCGCAATACAAGCTGGGAATTCCCATCGCCGCATACAGTACAGCGAAAGCGGATGAACAGCTCATGACGAGGCGGACAACGCGACGGAGTGCGGGTCACATGCAGAGACTCCGGGCCATGCGCTTCAGGGGGCCCGGGGGGGCTAAGGTGCTGTATGTACACAGTACAGTAAGTACTGTATCACCACATGCAGTGCCTGTACTGGACCTGCAATTCACTACCACTCAACTAACAACCGCGCTCCAGAACATGGAACTCCCTTTGTCCTCTTCACCATCAAGCACATGCCCGAGAATCCACCGTACCGAGACGCTCGCTCCCATCTGATAGACTACCAGCTCCACCACCGACGCCGGCTGTCATGTCACATCCTGTGTCGCCATGAGCAAGAACAAGGCCAACACCATCGCCGGGCAGCCGCCTGGCCCACCTGCTCCTGCGCAACAAAAGCACATCACAGACAATCTCAACGCCCAGTTGGGCGTCATTGTAGGTGCCCATGCTGACACCCACAAACCATTCGGGCCTTGCTGACACGGTACACGCTTCCTCACGTCAAGATGGTTCAGATGGGTCGCATCATGAAAGCCAAAGTATCGGACCAGGACCGCGCCGACCTCATCGTTGAAAACGCCAGGAAGAAGTTGATCGAGGCCACCGATAGCTTCCACTCGACTCTCGACGACATGGAGATTGAGATTGTAAGATGGATCATCATCAACACTGCGACTGAGACTGACAAGCTGCTAGACAAGGGCAAAAGCTGTCTTCCTGCGAGACCTCGAGGTGCTACGGGCACGAGGGAAGCAACCGCCATCACAAGCGGCCGCCTTGCCAGCCCCAGCCCACATTTCCATTGTCCCACCAGCACCCATGGTCGTCAACCTTGAAGGCTTCAGGCCCTCGGGCCCTGCCGTGCCTGTGGCCCCGATGATGGCCACCGGCGGCTCGCCCTTCGTTGCTGCCCGCGGCATCCCCAAGACAGAAGCCAAGCCAGTCGCGCCCTTCCCGGACATGGGCGCTCCGAGCATCCCGATCCCGCTCCCAAAATCCGCCGCCGCTGCTCCCTTCTCACGGGCCAAGGCTTCCCCCGTCGACCAGAAGCGCCCCTCGCCGAAGCAGATCAAGCAGCCCACGCCGAAGCAGCCCCACAAGGCTGCGCCCAAGTTACCAACCCCGGTGTCAGCCAGAATGGCCAACAAGCCAAACCCGATGGCCAACGCGCAGAAGCAGGCGCCCAAGCCGCCGGCAAGCGCGCCGCCTGCCGGGCCCGCCGTGGCCCCAGCGCCGGCACCGGCGCCGGCGCCGATGGCGGCGATGCCAGTCGCACCCGCCGCTCCCATGGCTCCGGTGGCCGCCGCTCAGCCTCCTCCGCAACCACCACCAATGACCCATGTCCCGCACTTCACCAACGCCACCTTCACCCTGGACCCGGTGAACAACGACTCGATGATGCAGACGAGCGGCGGGGACAACAACCTCGATATGCACATGGTCGCCATGGACACTTTCGGATCGTCTGCCCCAGGAGGTCCGGGGGAGGGCGACCTGGACCACTTCTTTGTGATCAGCGGAGACAACTCGAGCGCGAATGCGAATGCGAACGCCGAATCCTCCGAATTCAACAACGTGGATGATTACATGCATGGCGACTTCAATTTCGACAGCTTCGAGTGAAGGAAGTTGTCCACCACGAAGGCCGGGCCGTTGGAGGGTGTAACCCACGAACCAACCAGCCTGATCGGCTTCTCGCGTCTGCGACGTAGGACCGCTATTGGATTCAGTGTCCAATGGGCGGAAGCTTTGAGTACGCCACATTCATCATGTTGGCGACAGCAGGCAATGCCAGGGGAGCCGGAAATCAAGATATACAACGGTCAGGCCTTGCCGACGCCAGCTCGGTACACGAAGGGGGCCTGATTGCTACCGCTCCATTTCCACTGCCCTGAGACGGTAGAATACGACACGAAACTCTGGAGGACCGCTCAGTTAGAAAGTCTGCCATGCCCTCTGTATCGGTTGTCTTGCCTACGGAAACTGGGTCATGTTCCACATGCCCCCCAACAGCGATGGAAACCCTGGGTTCCTCCACCCAGTCCACTCGAAGTCCATCACTCCCCAGGTCTCGTTATAATCTATGACCCCATTCCGGATATAGTAACTTCCCTGAATTGCCCACAGCGCCCACTCCGCATCGTTGCTCTCCAGATACCCAACTAAACAGCTCAAATATTCCGCGTCGTCACCGCTCAGGCCAGCCGTGCTGTGGCCCCGGCTCATAGCAACGCCAAACTCGCTCAGCATAAGCGGCGCCGTGTAGTTCTTGCCCTGCGTGAGCACGAACCCGTCAAACCACCCGTACAGCGCCTTCTTCACGTCGCAGATGTTCAAGGCCAGCATGAACGTGACCGTGAACCAGTACGCGTGCATCTCCCACACATGCTTCCCTGCCCACGGCGTGGTGTTCAGTCCACGCCCGCGAATCCTCAAGGGCGTCGCCAGGTCCGTTGCGCTCTGCCCGCCGCCCACGATGATCAGCACGTGCGGATTCGCGTGGTGCACCACCTTTGCCGCCTGGCCGATGTACGTGTACCAGTCGTTGTACGGCCCGGTCAAGCTCTGCAACATGCTCTGGCGCAGCTCGTTGCGCAGGCTCATGCCAACCACGCCGGGCTGCGCCACCGACCACTCGGCGACGGCCTGCAGGCCGGCAAGCCACTCAGACGTGTTGAAGAAGCGCGAGTTGTCGGCGACGTAGGGGTCCGCCGTGTCCCACCAGCCGTTCCCGTCCGTCAGGTTGCAGCACCACTGCGCGCGGCTGACGTGGTTGTCGAGGATGGTCATGACGCCGCGCGCCCACAGGCGCGCAATGACCTCGCCGTAGACGTCGCGCACGGTCGCGTCGGCCAGGAACGGGTTGTGGCCCACCGCGGCGCCGTACATGCCCTTCACGGCGTCGAGGTGCTCGGGCATGCCGGCCAGCGCGGCGGCGTTGGCGAAGGCGTCGGCGACCCGCTCGCCGGGGTGGAGCGCCCAGTCGATGGAGTAGGTCAGACGCACGCAGTTGAAGCCGGCCGAGGCGATGAAGGCGGCGATGTTGGGGATCGAGGTGCGGTGCAGGCCCTCGGGCACGTGGGTCTCCATGTGCCCGGCCCAGTTGACGCAGCGCAGCTTGACGCGCGTGCCGGTGCTGTCGAGGATCCAGCGGCTGGAGGTGGAGAGCGGAAGGGAGGGCGCGGAGGCTAGGGCGGTGGCGGGGAGAGCCATGAGGGCCACGGCGAGAGCCTTGAGGAAGGCCATGATTTGTGGTGGTGGGAGCGGCACCGCTGCTGTTGGTGGTTGTGGAGAGCACACTGCGGAAGGAGGTGACGCTTGCCGACGGAAGACTGCAGCGGACGGACTAAAGTGCATTATACAAGAAAGCCTGGACATGGGAAGTCTCCCGTCTGTTTTTCAAGTCCACGACTGGCCTGCAAACCGCAGACGGCAGCAAGGGGGTCGTCTAAGTCACCAGTGACCATAGCCTGCGGCGGAAGTAAAACCGCGCCCAAGTCACATACACACGAGTGAAAAGTATAGGACGGTGATCCATGGATGAGTCAACAGAAGCAGCGCACCTGGCGGCATGGCATCACTTGAGCGCCAGATACCAGGTCGACAGATGCACACTGCATCTACGCCACGACGATAATACCGCCTCTTGGTGCCATGTGTGCATGACCCCGTGCCAGCCTACCTACCTACCTACCACCCACCCACCCATACCACCCACCCACGCGGGTCACACGGACCGCAGCCGAAGCATGCGGCGGCGGCCTCGAACACGAACGAAGAAGAGGCCCCAATGCAGCGTGATTCGCCAGGAGCCAGAATGCGGTGGTGGCGCCGCTGTTCCGGCCGGGCATCGGCAGGACCTGCGCGCGGTGGTAGCCTTGCCCTCACGGCAACCGAAGTCCAGTTTGGGTCATTCCAGCGCGCACCCATGGATGGACACAGGGGTGGGGGGAGGAAGAAGAAGAAGAAGAAGTGGAGAGAGGGCACCTTCCGGTCGTCGTCGGTGAAGCGGCGTCCCACCTGCAGATAGATAGATGGCCATCCTCCCAACTTTCCAC
>JASMMZ010000003.1:25283993-25536288 GCA_038502455.1 Anisogramma anomala
TTCTCAACAGCCGCCACCCATAAAAGGTAGGTAGGTGGGTGGGTGGGTCGACTAGATGTGCCCTGTGACAGTGTGGCCTGCGCAGGGTCACATGGCGTTGGCGTGGGATGAATCGAGGTAAGAGGCAGGGTGTTGGCACAGTCTCCAACGTGACCACGATGCAGTCAAAGTGTTGTAAAAAGGGTTTGATGCGACTTTGGAAGTACGACGATTCACGATGCGTACGAAGGTTATTGATGGGAGATTCGTATTGAGTCTATATAAGGGCTGTTATTTACCCGACGGTCGCCCGGGCCGTCGGATAGGACAACATTGTCCCTGATCGTTACTTCCCGTAAACAAAGACAGTATTTGCCATCATCTCTACTTCATTTTCTGTATAGCTGAGTCCCTAAGGCTATCATTCTAAAGGTGTAATATATATATATATATATATATAGCTGATACGTATGGGTTATTACCCAGTTATCCATATAGTATCATAACTATTATCCTTAACTATTTTTAAAATTGGATAATTTTTGGTAAAACTAGGTTTATGTTGGAATAGCAGTTAAGTACAGTAAAGTGAAGCTAACTAAACTGTCAGTTTAGTTAATTGTACTTCGGCAAATTAGCTATAGTTTGTGGGACTAGATTACAAGTGCAATACAGTAGGTATCCACTTTCAAGTGGGGCACAGGCTAAAGCGTTTTGCCATACAAATTAGCGTGCAGACCGGCTAGCGGTCTACCAAACTTGGAATTTATAACTTACTAATAAACAATTTTAATGTAGTACTACTTACTTCAACCATAGTGATTCGAATCGACTACGTTGCAACAATAAAAGCCTACTAACATTAATCAGTGTTTATAAGGTTAAGTACAAATTGACTAAGTAAAAAAAGAAGTTGCTTTCCTATTGTTACGTTTTTTTTTGGTAAGGTAAAGGAAAGGTTTTTGCGAAGAGCCCCTATACGTTGTGTAGTTATTCGCAGTAATAAGTAGGGAAGATTTATAAGTTATATAGCTATTCACAGTAGTATATAAGTAAGCGACGGTGTCATTACTGAAAATACCAAGAAATCTTTATTAACCTTTTTAGAGGCGTTTGTTGGTAGGCCTTAGACGTTGCAACGTTGTCGATTCGATTGGTCGAAGTAACAGTAGAGTATTGCGTGGTCAAATGGTGGATGTATTGTTCTAGGTTTGGCAGACCGCTAGCCGGTTTGCACTGTAATTTGTATAGCCAAGTGCTTAGCCCGTGCCTTAGAGTGAAGTGCAGCGTACTGCACTCGACTTACACCCAATGCGGCAAGTCTACACAACGCAATACACTCAACTTGCAGTTCAGTATAGTCAACTTTATTATAAGTAAAGTTGACCTACTACACTGCATGTAATATTATTCCAACAGTGTTGAAATTAACCGCTTAAAAGTTTTAAAGATTACTAAGTTAGTAAGTTGGTAAACAGCTAAATTAGTATTATTACAGCTACTATTACTATGGGTAGTATTACTGTAAATTTCAAATCGTAAAAACGATTAAATCTCCTCGTCTTTAACTTCAAATACCAATTTTAACGGCAAATTTACAACTTACTACTTTACACCACTCTTTTTCGTCCTACACTTTTTAGTCTTCGTTAAAATGACTTTAAAATGCACTGTAATTGATATTATTACGAATCGTACCAAAAAAGGGGTAATCATAGCCTTCAGCGCCGTCTTCAAAAACTACTATGATGAAAACGTTTGGTTTACCGATACTATTACAGACTTTATCCCAAATCATCTGACTAACTATATCGGTAACTTTATTTTCAACTTAGATACTAAAGGATACGATTAAGAATCTAAAGATTTCGACGATTTTACCGAGTAGTTTAACGAATAAACTTTACTGATATGAAAGATAGTAGATGAGTAATAAGACTAGAATAAAAATTAAACTAAGTAAGCGAAGGGTTTACCAACCTACAAAGCAAAGGAAAGAAGGTAATCTGACAAATTTACTTTACGAATAAACAACTAACGAATTTCTTTAATAAACCTTTAAAAAAAGGAAAAGGAAAAGGAATCGTTAGTAATAATACCCCTTAACACTTGTACACGCGTTCATAAAGACTTATTTAAGCATAAATAAGTTTTTTAAAACTTATCGCACAAGGTTTTCAACACGTTAGTATTATTAACAGTAAAAAATTAATTGATATATACATCATAAGCCCTTAAGTTTACCAATTAATTAAATAGGAATCTCGACATACCTTTTAACAATACAAGGATTATCCCCAAGTCCTCCGCGGTAGAAACCCTTAAACTCTTTTCTCTCAAACTCCTTAACACATCTAGTTTTAACAGATAAATTAAGGGAAAATGGCTTTATATGTAAGCCTATTTTAGGTACAACTACTAGTTTTTTTTTTCTGTCAAACTTGGTTACAGGTAACTATCTTATCTACTAGCACTAACTCTAGTAATAGTTGAGGGATTCGAAGGGTTCCTACGATCAGTATATTACCCTTTCCCCTCAAAACGTCCCTATAGTAAATATAAATTACGCGGAAAACACTTTATTTATTTAGATTTAGGAAGGGGAAAAAAAGTGTAATGGTAAATTATATAATCCTCTCGATTTTGAATTACGTCCGTGTTTAAACGTTTACAGCCAAATAAAGTTCAAATTGCCGAGTTTTTATTCGTTTTTTTTTCAATATCTTTACCGATAAAACCGAAAACTATTACCTCTAATACCTAACGAATTATTTCTCTTTTTGCGAAATTTACGATAGTTTTAAGGGTTACTTCGAATAAGATATTAATCTTACCTAGTAACATATTAACTAAAACATTATTTAGTGGTTTTATATATTATATTATAAAAAAGACTGGAAGTAAAATCAACTTCTTTAATTAGATACTAAATAGGCTAATACTTTACCAATGAGTAATAAAATGTAATGATCACACTAAATACCCGTGAGTATATAGAAGGTGTTAGAGGGTTTATATTATCAAGAAGGTAGCAGAGGTGTTGAGTAAACAATATCGCAACCGTGCAAGTAATGATCAAAAGCCGTGAGGCTATTTAGATGTGAAGACTGAATACTTAGATTGAAAACTGAAGAGTTATAAAGGAAATACTATCTATGTAGTGATGACCATATCCTTATATATCCGTGCCTTCATACCATCTTCAGTACTGGATAGCTTGAATAGCAAGATATCTAACATATCCTATACGTTTGTGCGTTAACCCTAACCCTGGGTTGCTGACATAAGAGATGTTCCCCGCCTGATGTGTTCAACATTAAGCTTCTAATGGCGCAGCTGGCCGCTGGCCTATTCTATAACCTGCAGTTGGTTCTTGGGTCATAACATGAGAAACATAGAAATTAGCAAAGTTACTTTATGCTAACAGGTTCGGTAAGTTGCTATTGGCTATAACGAGTTCTAATATACCCTTTAATTAATCAACGTAATGGCACTCCAGGAAGCTTATGAAGGTAGGAGAATCGCGGAGTTCTGGTAAATCGATAGGAAAAATAACCCTATTGATGCTATAACAAAAGCGTCGCTAAAAAAGGCCCTTAAAAGATTTGTCGAATGTAATAGACTAACTATACGTATCTAGGGCTACGTTAATAGGCCATCTAGTAAGGCTAAGTCATGTATTGACAAATAGAGATGTGCTGGCAAACTGGAAAACTACCAGGAAACCAATGATAACGATCTTTTTAATTGGTACGGCTAAATTGGAAGTTTACAAAGGCCTATAGGGGAAAAACTTGTGGGAATTGATAAAGTCGAACCTTAAAGCTGAAGGCAATTGAAGATAATTAAGGTTAATTTAAGTACAAATAGATTGAATTTAATATGAAAGTTAATTAGCATTAAGATGTGTCCAGCTAATAAACTAGATTGCAATTTAAGGGCTACCGAAAAAAATTAGTTAACCATATTAGCATGCACGTACAAATTAAAAAGCTGCTAGTGTTGAAATAGTAGTATATCATAACTCAGACAGCGGTTGGGTCAGGAAACGGGCCAGTATGTAACTGCGCTACTGAGAAGCTTGAAGTCTAATACATTAGGCGGGGAACATCTCTTATGTCAGTCATGATGACTAAGCAAAGTCACGTGATGGATCATGAAAGATCATAACGATCCAAAATGATCCAGAGAATGGAGGATCATAACGATCCAGTATGATCCAACCTAGGACAGTACTAAAGACAGTATGAAGAATAAAAGATATAAGGACACGGTCAGCACCACATAGATAGTATTTCCTTCATAGCTCTTCAGTTGTCAATCTAAGTATTCAGTCTACACATCTGAATAGCCTCAAAGCTTTTGATCATTACTTGCACGGTTGCGATATTGTTCACTCAGCACCTCTGCTACCTTCTTGATAACATAAACCTTCTGACACCTTCTATATACCCATGAGTATTTAGTGTGATCATTACATAGTAATTATAATATAGTAGGTCAACCTTACTTAAAGTAAAGTTAACTATACTAACTGCAAGTTAAGTGTATTTTTTTTGTATAGACCAACTGTGTTAGCTATAAATTAAGTACAGTATATACGTACTTCATACTAGGGTACGGGTTAAGTAATTGACCATATAAATTACTACGCTTACCGACTAGCGGTCTGCTATACCTAGAATAAGACATTCACTATTTGATCATGCAATATTATTATTACTTCGACTAATCGAATCGATAACGTTGCAACATCTAAAGCCCTACCAATAAACACAATTTTATTTTTGTTTAGCTTTCTGTATATAAGCCGAATTCGGCCGGTAAATATAAAGGTTGGCAATTACTCGATACCAAAGAGGGAGGGAAAGCGGGGGGTTACGTTGTTTTTGTCGTCTTCGTCCCCATCACCTTCGTTATTGCTATCATTGTTTCCGTGGTTAGCGGCGGCGGCGGCGGCGTCGTCGCTACAAGGAGGGTTAAGCGCTCCCTATGCTTTAAGCTATATATCTTTAGGCAAAAGGCAACGGACGTGTTCACCTTGTTTATAACGACGTGTAACGACGTCATCGAATTTACCTATATAATATATGCGTAAGCCCACCTGTTAGATGTTAATGACAATTTCTGTCTTTATTGGCCACCAGTTAACATTTAGTAAAATATTAATCTTAACTTTATTTTACCTACTAAAAATGGTTAGTATTTCAAAAAGTCACAGCCAAGAAATCAAAGAACTTGATAACATATGGTTGAACCCAGGATTACGTATTGAAAAAAAGTTAATTTATTGTAAAGATGGTGAGCGCATAATAAGGCTTTGGCAAACGGCTTTAATATTTCCAGAACGGGAGTATATGCGTTGCTATTTCGTTCGTAATGGTGGTAACGGGATAAGGCATCCCCGCTTTAACGATATTCGCTAATGGACTTGCCTTCAATAGCGAACGTAACGCACGGTATATAAGGCGTGTTTATTAGCGAGCCAGAGTCGTGAACTCGGATGCACCGCTTTAACGCTTCATACGCTAAAAATGCTTCGCGACCTATCTTTATAAGCCGCGCCTTTAAGTAGAGAGCACGTTCCACTATCTTAGCTTCGTTTAGATAATATTAATATATAATAGTTTAAGGAAATCATTATTATATATTGTACTATAACTTAATAATACTACGCTTACGAAAGTAGGACAACGCTCTAGGTAAAGGTAAGATTTTTATTTTTAGCGAAAAGGTAAGGTTTATAACCCTACAAAACCCACGTTCTTTTCCCTTAGGGTAGGAAAAGAAAAGGGTGGGGGGGGGGWAGAGGAGAAGAAGGGGGGGTAGAGGTAATGATTGCGGCCTACAAGTGGAAAATAAAGGTAGTTATCGACAATATTGTGGTTACTAGGGTTGGTATTAATAGCGAGGCGTATGTTAGTTACGGTGGTCTTATCACGATACCGTTAACGCGTTAAATGACGCTTCTTCAACCGGTTTTTACGCGGCATTTATTTAAAATAATTAGTACATGGAATTAATTAACTAATTAATTCATACGAAAAAAACGGAATAGCTCATTAGAAACGGATGGTTTAGGCGTATAAATGCTGAATAGCAAACTACAGGCTTACTTTAAAGGCAAAAGCATGTTGTTAAAAGTAAAAAAAGAAATTTTTACAAGGACCGATAGCGATACACTTTTTTATATTAACTCTAAGATATATAACATCGATAATCACATCTTCATAATTATGACTTCATAAAATTTACGAATATTTCGAAATAACCCTCTGAAACTTACACTACTATTACTACTATTACTATTAAATAAGTAATTAAAGGCTAGAATGAATTATAATACTATTAACAAACGATTAATTGATATTTTAAACGAATTATATTATTATTACCCAAAAACTAATGAAGGGATTAAAGAAATTTCATTGTTATTACTAAATTATAGATACGGGGCTCCTTGATAGAAAAAACATTGCTAGTATAGATATTACTAAATATCACTGTATTTATGAAGCATTGAGGACTAATTTTAAAACATTTATGATAACGTATTACACTATAAAAGACACTTATTCAAAGTGTATAATAGCGTGCTACGCCTTAAGAACGATGTTGGCAAAGTGTATGGTAGAGTTTCATACTCCGGGTAAGAACTTATAAGCTCTCACTTGAGGCGTACACGCTCCTGATATCTCTTCTCCCTCTTTCATTCATAACTTATCTTTACTTACTACTTGAAATACTATATTGTCGTCTTCTTACGTTGACTAATGGAGATCTTACCAATATTATGGAAAAGCCCTTTAATTGTTGAAAAATAATATAAAAATGATTTTTATACCGATAAAATTCTGGTTTTTACGTGATTTGTATAATATCGTAACTCTTTATATCAAGAAACATAACTTAACTCTAAAAAAATCTTACCGGTTAATTAAAGAGTTGGTGTTAAATTTGTTAAATACCGGAATTATCGAATAGGCTGTTGATATCGTAGTCAGAGTTCAAAGAGTTCGGGTCGTCATTATTGTTCACGCGGTTTCCGGTAAGGGGCGGCGCGATAGTTGCGTTGTTTTTAAGTAACGCGGAAACGGAACCCCTTTAAAGAGGGTGTTACTTAAAAAATTTAAATGTATTGGTAACGATTTTAAGTTATTAGATTATATTTATTAATATAGTTAATAGGTTAGCATTACATCATTTTATACGTAAGAAGTTATTACGAATAACTTTGTTCCGTTTGACGAACTCCGCATGTAAAGTCACGGTAAATCATTCTTATTAAGTATTCAAATAATGGTATTGCGTTTCTAATGCGTCTTAAGGTAAAATCCTAATACGTACGTCGAGAAACTATTTCAAAGTTTACGGATGAAAACTCAAAAAGTGAGAAAACATAGTTTGAAACTATAAACGCTTGTAAATGGTTCAAATATAGTTGAAAACTAAAATCTAAATTATATATAAAGGGACTAAACTATAGATATTTATTAAGGCGATCTGATACTATTTATAATCTTAGATAAAGAGAAGGAGGTAAAATCCCCTACTAAGGAGATGTTATAAACTATAGAAAAAGGAGTGACCCGGTTACGTGACAAGTATAAAAGCATACCCCTAAATGGCTCCAGAGCATCGTAGAAGCATGGAAGCTACTAGGGATAGATCTCTGGTGACCATTGGCTTGGGCACCAGCCTGTAACAATAACTAAAAATACTTTCGAATCCTTTTGGATTTTCAATACCCGTAGCACCATAATATCATTATTTTAACGATTTATGTGGATATTACCATATATCCCTATAGTAAGTAAGTGGCCACACTGTGAAATGCACCTTTGCAAGAGTGTATGGTAACATACCACTTAGCAAAGTGCATTCCTGCAGAGTGCATGATAGCGTGCCACTGGATGGAAGTGGCATTCACAGAGTGCACGATAAAGTGCCACTACCTAAATAAAAGGGTTACAACCTTTTACCCATAGCGTGTACTTTATAGATAATTCTTTTCCCTTAAATATCTTTACTATTATAAGACCAATCTTTACGATTATTTGTTTGCTTTTTTACTTTTTTTACTTTTACGTAGAAAAATGAAAACCTTACCAATACTAATTAGTGACCTATTGAGTTGATTACAAATAATTTAGGAAAAAATAGATTAATCGAAGTTAAATACTAATAATGAGATGTTATAGGGGTTCCAAATATTTGTATTTTAATACTACGACTTATGAAAACTATACGAAAGTATGAAATTACCCAGAAACGCTTTTGAAACCCAAAGCGTAAAAAGACTATAAAATCCGGGGTGATTTTAGAAAATACCACTTTAATACTATATTATTAACCAGTTAGTGTCATATTTGCTCAAAGCTCTATTACGTTACCCGTTAACTCGTTTTAGCGTTTTAAATACACTCGATTACTTTTTAAAAGGAGTCTTATCATGTATTAGGCTACGTAAGTTAAAACCACCATGTTTTAGAACCCTTTGTTAAGATCCATCCGACCTAAACACAGCATTCAAACCACTTACGAAATCCAAAAACAACTAAAACGTAAAACCTACACCGCTTACAAAACTAAAAAGCTATTACGATATAATACCCAAACCGTTTACAAATAATAAAAACGGTTTAAATGTCGTTTATATTAGTAAACGCTAAAGCCTTGATTCAACCGCTTTACTATACCCTCTTTGTTTTCCATTCATATATATACACGCTGTTTATTTTGATTATTCGAATATTGTAGCCCGAATACACCCGAATCCAGTTTACTACGTAGAACCGACATTTATACCGCTCTAGCATTTTAAGTACATTCAGAAACCAACTTTTTAACAGCTCTACATACTTTACACTATTATAACCATAGCTCTACTAGTAACAAACCTAATGAAGGCTAACGAATATATAAATTACTTATTTATGAATACGTCGTTTTATAATAATATTTTAAAGTATTTGGATCTCTACTTATAAGATCATAAAGTCGAGGTATTAATGGAGAACTTCGACCTTTTTGTGATAAATATATACTTTATTAATATAATTTTTAATTATTGCAGCAGCGATATTAGAGGACGCAATTTATTCGACAATTTCAGAGAGGATTTTGCAAACTGAAAGCCAGATATATAATGTATGTTCAATGGTATAATCTCCAAAATATTAAGAAAACAACTACAAAACAAAGGTATTAATATGACCGGTAATGATAGTAGCCGTATTACAAAGGCCTTATTAACAATAGCTAGGTTTACGTAAATGCCAAAGTAAACCGACGATAAAGTGATGAAAATGAAATTTGTAAAAAGATATTGGCTAAAAAAGCATTAGAATTGTTTTATTAGAATGACAGATAGGGAACGGGAAAAGACTTCGTAAATATAACAAACAAGACGTTTAATAAGACTAAACTTACCTCGCAAAGCAGAAATAGAGTTGGAGGAATCTAAGAAGGAGGAGTAAGTACCATAAAGATTATATATGACGCGGGTTAAACATAAACCCTTTCTGAAACACAGTTTTAAATGAAGATTAAGGTAAAACCGCGTTTCAAATATCGTTAATAACCAATTCAGCCACGACATAAATGGATCGGATACAAAAAAGGCCTATTCGAGGACAATATAAGCAGCGTAAAGCGTTAATACGTACCCTACGGACTAATAGCCTCTAATAACGACCCCTACCGTAACATTTTACTGCACCGATTTTTAATTACTAGAAACAATTTAATAAAACTTACGAACTTTGTTAGGCTTGGAAATAAGGAAGAAACCTACAGAGCCTAACCATACAGCGTACTCTATAACAAAATATATACGATACTAAATACGTATAAAAGGATGGATATTAAGTGGTTATAATTCCACGTTACTTGATCTGGTATATTATTGAGGTAAACTAAAAAGTGGTATATATATTATTTTATGTAAGTAGATATCTTTATAAAGTATTATAACGGACTGAAATTATATTTGGATATATAAATTAACTATAAACTCTATGATAAATACTATATCAATACTATTTGGAGATACCTGAAATATTAGCGTGAAAACGCTACCTAAATCTTATAAAAAATGCTTACTACCATATTAATAAAGTTTCGAAAATTCTAGGCAACTGTTAAACCAAAATATGAAGGAAAAAAACTATTCATTTGAATAATAATAAAAACATGTCGCGGAAACCGAGATTTTGATCTTACACTATTTAAACCGGAAAATAACATAAAGTCTTTTTATACAAATTTCAAAATATCGTTCGAAACCTTTATATACCGACAGGAGAGCTTTAGATTAACATTTGTAGCCAATAAAACCGGTGGCAAAGGTTAGATTATTAAGGCAAATCTCTTTAAACCCATTTACTACATTTTGAATCGAAGATTTAAAGTATACCCCAATCAAAGTAAACGTCGTAAATACTATTACCAAAAAAAGGTATTAAAGGGGGAGAATTATGAATAGAAGGTAAAGTAATTATTATAGAAACCATTTTACGGTTAAGGGCGAAATTTACTGCGCCTATAATAATACTCGCGAAAAAGTATACGAAACTTAACTGGTTTTCAAAAACGTGATATTATATATGGTAAGATCGGCTACTAGTTTACTAACCATCTAGTTCACAAATAAATTCGAATTAAATACCAGTTGCAAACCCATTACTTACCTCAAAACCAAATGAAGACTAGTTTTACAATATACGTAACCGAATACAAAGGTATAAATAATAAATTTAACGCCTACTCCTACAAATATATTTCCAGGGAAAAGGACTTTAAAGACAATAATATTTATCTAACAATTGAAAATAAGGAAGACGCTTAATATATTATTACTGGGTTGAAAAAAACTTATTTATATATTATATAGATCTAAACTTCGAAAACGACGTATTGAATGCTTATATAAAGTCGTAACCCACGTTATCAGATAAATACGAAACCTAATTTCAGGGTATTACACCTAATACCGATGCGACAAAAATCTCAACCGTTGAAAAACAACAATTCGACGTGTTCTTGGCGAAATTCTCGAAATTCCAATTCGACCGAATAGGAAAACACCGAATGGTTCTATTAAATAAAAGAAAAACGCCGTCGTTTGAAAATTTCGTTATAAAGATAAGATTCAGATCGGTTGAATTTTACGTAATAAACTTTAAACCGTTATTTATGCGTTCATTAACTAAAAGAAATCAATTTGAAATTAATGTTTTCAATATGACTAATTAATTTATTTGTATTTCGGATAACTTATTTATACTATTTCGGTTTAAGTTTAGTTACTTATAGTTTCTCTCAGAAATGCGTATAATCAAGGATATTTACCCAACGTAGTTAGAATTTCGGATGATATACCGCCTATTCAGATATCTAATTACGAAACGCCTTTTACGGTTACTTTACGTTGTAGGCTATACGGATTTATGAAAAGAAACGTTAAAAACTATAGAAAAGTTTTGTTATAAGTATTAACTCCACTTATAAGCCCGACATTCATTTCAATTCCGTCTTTAAACTGTATGAACTTTACCTACGAAATAATTATAAATATAATGTATCTTAACAGCTAGTTTATTGGAATAACAGTCAAATGCAGTACAGTCAAGTCAACTTTACTTGCAGTAAAGTTGATTGTACATACTGCAAATTGACTGTAGTTTGTGGGACTGCACTGTAAGCGCAGTTCAGTAGGTTCCCACTTCAAAGTGGGGCACAAGCCAAAGCATTTAGCCATATAAAGTAGTGTACAAACCGGCTAGTAGTTTGCCAAACTTAGAACTTACACATCTAAATCAACAATATCAATGCAACACCAGTTACTTCGAACATAGTGATTCGAATCGACTACGTTGCAACGATAAAGTCCTACCAACACTGATTAGTGCTTATTAGGTAAGCACAGATTGGTTAAGTATAAGAAAAGGCTATCTTACGATTACGCTTTATAACTGCGTAAGGTAGAGGGAAGATTCTTGTAAAGGGTCTTTACTATTACATCGGTTTTTACGGTAGTATAAAAGACTTCTAGGCTACGTTAGTTTTCACGGTAACTTAGAGGTAGCAACGGTATTTCAATTGAAAACACCAAGAAATTTTCATTAGTCATTCTTGAAGACATTAAGATTAACTGTCAAAGAAATCTTAAAGTTAGTCAAGTTGGCAAACAGCTAAGTTAGTACTATTACGGGTGCTAATACCGTAAGAAAAACAACTAAGTCCCTATGCTAAAATAATAACCTTCGACTACTACTACCAATAACGATCTTCGACCTTACACTTTATATTAAACGTTTGCCTTACTTTACTGTTTTTTCACTCCCTACATTACTTCAATCGTAAAATTCGCTATTTTGAGCGAAAAACACTAATTTACTCCAAAAAAACCACGTCGCATGACCTTTCGTTAAGTCGTTAAGTTACCGAGTTCCCACGCAACTTCACGCTGAAAACACCAAATATCCTACGCCTAAAATCACCAAGTCTTTCGCCCTACACATTCTACACAAGCCAGAACGTCGAAATGGCTTCCGCCAGAGCTCAGTTTAAAGCAATCACCAACCCTATTAGAAAGGAGGTAATTAAGACTTTTGGCGGCATCTTCGAAAAACATTACGATGAAGAAATTTGGTATTCTAATGCCATTAAAGACTTTACCCCCGAGCACCTTACCAATCACGTTAGCTACTTTATCCTCAACATCGACTAAAACGATTAAAACACAAAGGTTAAAGCTCTTTTCGACTATATTAAGTTTTTCAGGGACTGGACTTTTATCATATAGAAAAAAACAAAGGAGTTAGTAAAGTTAAAGCTAGGGGCCGACTTACACAAACGAGGTATTTCACTAACCTTAAAAGTCGGTAAAAACGGTAACCTTGCCGACGTACTTTACGAGAACGCTACGGATATAAATCCACAATAAACCCAAAAAGATAAAGGAAAATGGATTACTAGTGATAATAACCTACAATATCTATAAACACGTTCGTAAGTACCTATCTAAGCCCAAATAAATGGATATAAAGAATTAGTTAATCTATACCTCATGAGTCCTTATATTTACCAGTTAATTAAGTAGAAACTTCGACGAACTCATCAATACCAAGAGGATTGTTTCCAAATCCCCCGCGACGGAAACCCTCAGACCCATTTTCCCCAACCTTCTTCATATATCCAGTTTTATTAGCAAAATTAAGGAAGGACCGGCTTTACACGCGAGCCTAGTATAGGTACGATTACTGGCTTTTTCCCTTGAAACCTAGTCAAATGTAACTATCCTACTTACCAATATTAGTAATAATCATGGTTTTTTTATAGCTAAAAGATTTAAAGGGTTCTTACCATCATTATATTACCATTTTCCCTCGACGAGTTTCCATAAAAGATACGGACTGTATGACGATCACTACATTCTTTAAAATCTGGGAAGAAAAAGAAAAGTATAACAGTAATCCATACAATCTTCTCGATATCAAGTTACGTCTACTCTTCAACATTTGCCGCTAAATAAAGGTTAAACTGCAAGTTTTTTACTCGCTGTTTACCAGTATCCTTACCGGCTAAAACGAGAATTGATATTTCCGATACCTAACGAATTATGCCTTTTTTGACGAAATCTATAATGACTTAAAGAGCTATTTCGAATACGATGTCAATTGTATCTAATACTACACCTACTGGAATATTATTAAGTGATTTTACATATTGGATTACAAGAAAGATTCGGAAAGTAAAATAGATATTTTTAATTAGATGCTTAACAGGCTAATGCTTTACCAATAAGCAATAGGAAACATGGGAGTTAGCGAAGGCACCTTACGCCAGTAGGTCCGGCAAATAGTTATGGGTTATAAATAGTTCTAATACGCCTTTTAATACTTTAATATCACTTGTGAGAGGTTTTTTGGCCAATTACGTTTTTCGCTAGCAAACGTGACTGCTCGAGTTTCCGATTCGACTGGTATATACCCTTAAGATTCGGAATTTAGTAACGATTTTTTTTCCTAATTCGTATTACATCAGTTTACGGTACGAAAAGCCCAGCTAATACGGTTAACGGAAGGTTCGGACGTTTACCTACAAAGGAGGGTATTACTTCTCGTTGAAGTTTTAAAATAGGCCAAAAAAATCTATATTAGGAGCCAAAAGATATTGGATTTACTGTAAATAAGGCTACTAGTTAATACGCTATCCTGCCGCCGAGCATGAAGCAAAGTAAGTGATATATTATAATTTATTTCCCTTTACTTTTAAATGTGACTATATTAAGCAAGTTATATAATTTGAATGAATGAAATATAAAAAGAAGGCAAATAAGCTAAAGGCTATTAGCCGGTACAAAGATACTGGTATCAATACTAGCTCGGAAATAACGTAATAACTAGCCGACTACGCATTTTCGTACCGCCTTACGGGTAAAGACCCCTATCGTTGTTACGAAGATAAAAACCTTAGCTTTATATACTTTTTTATAATTTAAGACCGTTACACGAAGTAAGTCTTTTAGGGGATTATGTTGGATATGGAGGTAATACGGTACTCAACAGGAGGCTTTTCGTAATACATCGCGTTACAAAGGGATATTAATATTGTTACGAAACTTAATTACGCGGATGTTGGCAAAGCTAAAGTTGGCTTTAACCTTAGAAAAAGGCTATTTTTATTGGGATCGATTATGGTTAAAATTGTTATTAACCTCATTATTTTACACATCTTAAAATCATTTACCTCTTTTCTCCTTTTCAGGAAATATATAAAAACCTTAACTTTATATTTGACGTTTGAACTAACGAATTAATATAAATTAAAGCCGGTAAAAAGTTTTTACCAATCTTTAAGTAAAGGTATTTTTGGTTTTATCTTTAAAGGCTAAAGGCAGTAGTATTAAACCTAATGGAGGCAGAACTTCGTTAACGATACCATAAGTTTAATTACTCGGTAAGTGATAGGCTTTATAAAGTTTTAAAAGCAGTTGGTTATAAATATATGGATTTGTTAGTATTAAAGGTAATTAAACGCCTTTACCAGAATTGCCAAATACACTTCCAAGTCTTTTTAAAGTTTAAGTTTATGTTAAAGAAAAACCAAAACTTTAACTCGGAAATTTTTGTAAACGTATTTTACTTAAATGATACGTTAGTATTATATGTTATAAACTTCGTTACGGCTTTCGACGGCACTAAATTTCTTAAGACTATTACGGCAAAGGAAATATAGGAGGTAATACGTACTTTGTGAATTAATGCGTACCTTGGTCTACTCAACGTACTAATTTACAATACTAGTACCAATTTTATTACCATAAAGTCTCAATTTAATATAAATTTAATAGGGATTTAGTATAAATAGGTCCTCATCAAAGTATACTAGAGTATCAGTAAGGTCTAAAAGGTACATACCCTTTTATAAAGGGGTTACAATATCTTTATACTAGAAATCGAAAACTTTATAAGTTAAAAGTCACGGCTTTAAATGGTGGTAAAGGGTTTTAATGATACTATTAGCCTTAATGGACTTAAATCAACTTTACTAGTATTTGGGGTTTACCTACGTATAATAGATAAGTCTTCACTTTTATTAAGTACCTAAAATCATGTTATAATATATAACAAAGCCTTAAAGAAACTAAGGAAGGAATCATCACACCATTAGGTTAATAATATCCTTAATACCAAGAACGGACTTTTAACAATAAACGTATTTTTACTCCCCTTTTAAAGTGAAATTATTATATAACGCGAGTTAGGTAAATAGGATAATTCGTATAAAATCTTAAGTATTACGAATTTAAATGTAGTAATTAAAACTATCAACAGCCCTGTAAATTTCCGAGCTATACAGGTTAAGTTATACCGAGGACCCTTTGAGATTTTTAAGTTTGATAAAAATCCTAACGTCGATGACCTTCGAGCTGAGAAAATTAGCTAATATAACTTTTCCGAGCCAATTGTTAATAAGCTAATGGAACTTCGGCGGCGTGAAAGACTACCTAAAAGGAGGATACACATTAAAAAAAAGGACGGCAATGGGTATTAAAGGCCCGAAAGGGTATATATAATAGCGTGTGTATTTTAAAAGGAAAATTCTGCTGGAAAACTTGCCTTTAAACTAAGTATTGAAGGTATTATTAATAAATTGGACAAGACTTTTAAAAAAGTAATTAAGTGTAAATTAACGGCCTTTTATTATGGGATGTTATAAGATCCGTAACTTTAACGTAATTCAAAAGCTAAAACTTTATTATTTCAAGTCGAAAATGATTTACGAAGTTGAGAGTAAAACTATGGACCGGCTATACGAGAAGTTGCAGCTAATCACTCAAAACATACGGTAATAAAAGTAAGGACTGGATCCTTATTTGATTGCCTACAATTAAGAGAATCAACTAACGTATTAGCAGGCTTTGCCTAATAGGCCTTTATATGTTGCAACGTTGTCGATTCGATTGGTCGAAGTAGCAGTAGTATTGTGGTCAGATGGTGAATATATTGTTCTAGGTTTGGCAGATCGTTAGCCGGTCTGCATTGTAATTTGTATAGCCAATTGCTTGGCCCGTTCCCTAAATTGAAGTTCAGTGTACTATACTCAACTTATACACAATGCGGTAAGTCTCCATAAAGTAATACACTTGCAGTAAGGTCAACTTTACTGCAGGTAAATTTGACCTACTGCACTACATGTAATATTATTCTAATATTGGCGGCTTTTTAGTTTGTGCGCGTAAGTCAGTATGGCTAACCAATCTTTTCTAGTTACCACTAAATTACTTCCTCGTTAACTAGCTAGACCACTATTTATTCCAGTTAACTCTCATATCAAATTACACCCAATTACATATAAATTAACCCTATTTAACCTTAATTACTCCGTTATCCCGAGGTCCGAGTTTCTTAACTCCTATAAAAAGTTCCTTCGCCACAAACCTTTATAGGGTTTTACTTTAACCGTGCCACTTAAATAAATTACTATTATCAATTTTCTGGCAGTTTTTTAGTTTACCGGTACAACTCTATTCACCGTTTCGTGGTCCAGGACTTCCGGGTGTTCTATGAATATAGCCCTCGATTCGTATAGTTAGCTTACTACTGTATACAAACCTTTCTAAGGCTTTCTTCGACGATGCCTTCGTTATAGCGTTAGCGGAGTTATCTTTGACATCGATTCATCAGAACTCCTCAATCTCCCTCCCTTCGTAGACTTTATAGAATCCGATAATGTCGATTATCAGGCGTTTTTCATTAATAGATCCGAGTTTCGAAAAATACTCGAAAAGACTCCTCGAATTAGTACAAATTACTATCGGAATAAAGGAATCTTTAGCTTCCTGGTAATAATATTGAAAGTGTCCCACATTACTATACCTACATCGAAGCCTATCATTATACCGTAGATCTCTAAAGCCAACACGCTTCGTATTATCCTTTTACACTTAACGGAAGTCCAGTAAGTCAAGTTATCGATAATTTTAAACTAGTTGTCTTACCTATTTTCATTAATAAATGTTATTAGAAAGCTTATTTGTAAAGACAGGTTGGTGTTGTTTACAAAGGACCCGTCCATGAAGATTATCAACTTAGCCTTTGAGATGTCGATTGGAATCATATTAATCCTGCGGTCTAAGTTTCGTATTTGCCACTTAAACCTTTTATTCAACTGGTTAAAGTCCTCATTCGTTAACGTTTATACTTGTGCCACAATAAATAGATCGTAAAAGGCTTCGGTTGGCATAAGATAGAAATATAGCTACCTTAGGCACGCTGTTACAGGTATTTTTAAGCTCTTACCTCGTTAGTCTTATTAATTGTGGCCAAAACAACGCTCTAACCCTTTTATCGAAAGTTAAGGCTGGTATTAACATTAAGCATACGGATTAACGATCCATTAAAGTCCAGTTATATATTTTCTGTAAACGTTATTACTAGTTTACAATTCTAAAACTTAAAGTCTTTAATTACTTACTATTCTAATGCCATAAAGCCAGCCGTTTCAACGAAAAGGGTATTTTTAATTTATATACTCACTATACTGAAATCCCTTTTTTACGTTACTAATAAATACGAATCGTACGTTAAGGATTTCATCGTTAGCTGTAATTTAAAGTGCGACTGATAAGTTAGGAACCAGTGAACGCCTGCTTTAGTCAATCCGTGTAGTGGCTTGATATAAAGTATTACCGTACCTAAAAGGTAAATAATACGTAGTTCCTATAATAACTTTAGTAATATAATTCGCTATAAATCCGTTGTTAACTACGTATAGGCTTGCGTTATACTTCGGCTAAAACTTTTTTTTAGTTTTAGCTAATAAACTTGTTGCCAAAAAAAAAGTATCAAATACTAACTAATCTTTTTAATCGTTAGAGATTATATAAGGATTGAGTCTTTATCTTTATTATCGTATCTTTAGACAATTAAACATGATTTTTCGTACGGCCTCCCTATAGTTTTACTTTTAATCTCGTAAATAATCCTCGGCTTAAAAATCGTAACGTTTAGGTTTTCGAGGTTAAAGTCGGTCTTTAATACGAATTATATAACTACTTGAATTAGTAGGCCATTAATCTCGACCCTATTACTTTTTTCAAAAAGCCTGCTGGAGGTTTTGATAATCTTTTATACTTGAAGCTTCAGTACCAGGTCTTCTTTATCCTTTTATTTCCTATTTAACTAAATAATATTATAGATATGCACCAGTATGTATTCCTTCTCTTTAATGTTTTTCTTTCTTGGGGGTCTCCCGCGCCGGCAACGTTTTATCGGCTTATCGATAATGAGTAAAGGAGGTTTGTATTAACTCGATCGCTTAACTTAAAGGGTTTAAGGGTTTTTATTTTTAGTACCCCTAATACAAGGCTTAATCTAAGTGGTTCGAAAAGATATAGGACTGTTAACGATTTTAATAATTACTATAAAGTTTACGATACTTGATATCTTATATAGGCTCTCTTATTTTCCCGGCTTCCGCCACATACAGGCTTCACTTTACAATAGAAAAATAAACATGTAGATTATTAAAGGACCGTTTTTAGTGTTATGGGCATTATTAACCCAACGGCGTTCCAATTCTCTATACAGTTTCTTTAATGCTTTACTATAAGCCGCAACAGTTTTTAAGTACTTGCTGAAGACGGAGATTCATTCGTCAGAAATGGGTATGCTCTAAAGTCTAGAAACGTTATAACTAAGCCATTAGGTCTCATAATATCGTTAAGGCCTTTTACGGCCATTTATAAGCGTGTTTTCGAATCTATAAAGCTTTTAATCTCTAACGTAAGGATATCATACGCTCGTTGAAGTAAGTCGTATACCTTTTTAACCTTCCCAATACTCCAGTAGGCTTCCACAGGTACCAATTTATACCAGATACCTATCATTTTGGCATTTTCCTGAAATTCCACCGCAGTAAACTTTATACCGATATCGTGGACGACGACGCTAGGTGGACCCAAGTACGTGTCAATTCACAATATTTTTAACGTTTTCTATATATCCTTTGCCGAAAGGGACTTTAAAAACTTAACCATGTAAAAAAAAGTTACGAAATTAACGACGTAAAAAACAGGCTTATTATCTAAGTAAAACACATTAACAAAAATCTTGTAGTTAAAATCTTTATCGTCTTTCAGTGTAAACATAAATTTTCGGAGCGCTTAGGTAAACGTTTAGCAATGGTGGTAAAGCCTTTCAAAAAGTTTTAGGGGAAAGTATTCTATATCGTTATGCGTTGCAGACTTTAAGACTTTATACATTTTATTAAAGGCTAGGTAATTGAAACGTCGGTATAATCAATATATCTCCGGCTTCTTTAGGTATAATACCACTACTTTCGGGCCTTGAAGATAAAACTATAGATACCCTCACTTATAGGTAAGTAAAAACCTTTGGACGTTTTTAAATAACTTATATTTGTTAACGTTGAAGTTGATGCTAAGTGTCTTAATGTTTTCCAAGCAAAAAAAGAAAGGGGTAGGGGACTTAAGGATATGGAAGGTAATTGCTCCCATAATAGTTTGAATTACTGTTATCTCTAATAACGATAGTTATTCGCTCGAGTTAAAGCTAACTTTGGCTTTACCAGTATTGTAACGATTAATCTTAGTAGCTATAGTCTTTTTCCTCCATAGTATTTTATACTATAAATAGCCTCCTGTTAAGTACCTCATTGCCTCTGTATTTGGTATAATACCCCAAAACGTATGATTCGCATAACGATTGAAGAGGCTAAATATATATAGAGGGACAGAGGCTTAATCAGGGTAAAGGTAAGGGTTTTTACCACTTAAATAGTATAAGAAGGTGTAGTAAGCTAGTTACTAAGCCGCACCGGGGGCAATATCTTCGTACCAATTGATTTGCTTAATGGCGTTAGCGATGTTAATTAGCTTATTACCTTTAAAGTCTAAGATTTAATACAAGTAATCCTGTTTCTAAATATTAGAGTATTAAGCGTGGTATACTGCTTTCTTGTTATTACGTTCAGCGGGGGGGTGCCGAGTTAACTAGCAGCTAGACTTGCTACAGATTTAATTTTTTTGCTACTATTACGACGATAGTGCTTACAGTTAACAGGTCCGCCTGAATCTTGTTAGCGCCAACATAGTTATTGCCTCTAATCTGAGGTTGAGGTCAATAAGCTAGATCTTAGGCGTTATAGACGCCCGTACTTACGGTCGACATAATTAACTACTGTAAAGTCTTTTTCATCTACGGTAATAAAATTGCCAGCTTAGGAGTACATACTAAGCGAGTTTGGTATGAGCGCCATTACTATAACAAGCGAAAAGCGCAACTGGCTAAAAAAGCTTTTACAGGTGGCATCTGAGCGTTATAAGGCGTATTCGAACTCGCTGATACCCGTAACTGCTACCTGTACCTGCTTACGAAGTGTGGCTTCGTTAGCGAGAGCTTCTCCCATTACTTTTTGACAAAGAATCAACTTATCAAGCATCTGATTAAGCATATATATTGGTGTTTCCTTCTCTTTTTTCTTTATTATCATTGTAATCCACCTCGTAGTAACTCAATTTGTATGATATTATGTAAGGTGAACATCGTATTCGAAGTGGCCTTTTATACTATCATATATTTCGTGAAATGTAGTTACTTGGGTTAGGAAAGTCAGGAAGTAATCCTTGGCGTATTTTGTGAGGATTCCGGGAAAAAGTGAGTGAAAATCAGAAGGGAAAACCTCCATCTATTTGTAGATGTTTAAAAAGGGTATTATATTGGTTTCGAGGAGGTTATATAACTTTTTATTATACTTTTCTGTATTATACTATATTTTGGCGAAGTTTATAAAAAGTTTATAGTTGATATTGACCATTTTGACAGGTTTTGGGTAAAGACCGCAATAATTGTTTCAACTGTAATTGGTATTTCCTAGAGATTTAAGCCTTAAAGCTTCCGAGGAACAGTGTTAGGGATAATTGCCAATTGTTTGGCCCGAAGGGTAAAGTCCTGTCATAGGACCTGTGGTGGGTAAATCTAAAAGGAGAAGGTTTTTGAGAGGCTTGACGATTGAATTGCTAAGGGGCGATGGATATTTAAAAGTTTTGGGAGGCTTGCTAATCTTCTTTAATTGACTGGTGTAGAGCACTAATATTAATACCTTTGGTCGCGTTAGCGGTTGTTTTACGTGCCCTGCCGCCACTAAGAGCGTATTCCGCGTCGTCGTATAGGGGTACTAAATTGCCGAGTAGGTTAATAGATTCCTTATCTCCAGAACGTGAAAAGACTTAGTTTAGCTGAAGTTACGTTAAAAATTCTTTGGAAGGTGTGTGTGAGCGTTGTAACTTAACGCCTTTTCTTTTTCCTTAGAAGTCCTAAGGATTAGGGTCTTAAAGGCAGTATTCTTGCTAAACCAATGTAAATATAGTTTTCATTAATTTCATTGGAGTCTTCTTAGGAATATAAATACAACGCCGCATGACCTCCTTTTTTAGTTTATCCTTAAAAGAACGTTAAATCATCTTTTACATGTTAAGATTCCAGTAGTTGAAAAACTCGTAAAAGTCTTGAAAAGCGCGTACGCCGCGGCCGTAGTCGTTACTAAAATCCGTTTCGATAATATACTAGCTTATGTAATTGGCCAGGTAAGCTTTAGTTAAGGTTTCGTTAACAT
Source organism: Anisogramma anomala (assembly GCA_038502455.1). NCBI lineage: Eukaryota > Fungi > Ascomycota > Sordariomycetes > Diaporthales > Gnomoniaceae > Anisogramma > Anisogramma anomala. Next base: position 25,306,119 of record JASMMZ010000003.1, read on the forward strand.
CTGTAATTCAGAATTATTAGTTGTAGTGGTTAACGAAGATTGTTTCAAAGGTTTCAACTTTCTCTATATGTTTCTAACTTGGAGCTATCTTAATGGTTTGGTTTATGGAGGACATATAGGGCGAGGGACTTGGTTATTTTAGGTGTAAAGACTTGGTGTTTTGATGTAAAGTCGCGTGGGAATTTGGCGACTTAGCGTTGAGTCGCGCAACATAGTTTTTTTTGGCGCGACTCGGTGTTTCTGATGGAAACAGCGATCTTAACGATTGAATTGGCGTAGGGGAAGTGAAAAGAGTAAAGTAGAGTCAATGGTTTAGTGTAAAAAGTAAAGTAAAAGGTCGTTATTAGTGGTAAAAGTTATTTGGCATAGGAACTTGATAGTTTTTCTGCATCAGCATCACCCGCAGTAGTACTAACTTAGCCGTTTGCCAACTTGCCAAACTTTAAGACTTCTGACAGTTAATCCCAACGTCTTTAAAAAGGATTAATAAATATTTCTTGGTGTTTTCGATAGCAATACTGTCGCTACCTCTAAGCTGCCATAAAAACCGACGCAACTTAGAAGTCTTCTCTACTTACTGCCGTGAAAACCGGCGCAGCAGTAAAGACCCTTCGCAAGAATCTTTCCTCTACCCCAGCAGTCATTTAACTTAGAGCGTAACCGGAAAGTAGCTTCTTCTTCTACTTGGCCAATCTGTGTTTAACCTAATAAGCACTGATCAGTGTTAGTAGGCCTTACCTAATAAGCCTTTAGACATTGCAATGTTATCGATTCGATTGGTTGAAGTAATAGTAGTATTGCGTAATCAGATAGTGAATGTATTATTCTAGGTTTGGCAGACCGCTATCTGGTCTACACTATAATTTATATGGCCAAGTTCTTGGCCCATTCCCTAGACTGAAGTGCAGCGTACTTCACTCGACTTGTACCTAATGCGGTAAGTACGCACAAAGCGATACACTTGCAGTACGGTCGACTTTACTGTAAGTAAAGTTGACCTACTGCACTGCATATAATACTATTCCAATACAGCGTTTGATTATCGTTATTACGGCCAGTTTAACTACCAGTGAAAAATTCGGTTGATACTTAATAGCCGTCATATTATGTAAGAGTATATGTAGTTTATCACCCATCTTTAACGGATTATACTGTTGGAGTTGTTAAAAGAACTAAGGGATAAGTTTCCAGCTGGTATTGTGAAATGATGTGTTATAACCCAAGAATATTAAAGGGTTAGAAAATAGGACAGTATGGGGCTAAGCCACTAAGAACCTGATATCTAACACATCAGGTAGGGATATCTCTTATGTCAGCAACCTTAGGGTTAGGGTTACGCACTAAGAATCATTGAGATCATGTTTCGATCCAACATGATCCAGCACTGAAGGTGTATGAAGGATTAAGGATATAAGGACACGGTCAGCACCACATAGATAGTATTTCCTTCATAGCTCTTGAGTTGTCAATCTAAGTATTCAGTCTCAGTATATTCTGAATAGTCTCACGGCTTTTGATCATTACTTGCACGGTTGCGATATTGTTCGCTCAGCACCTCTGCTACCTTCTTGATAACATAAACCCTCTAACACCTTCTATATACTCACGGGTATTTAGTATGATCATTACATGATATATTAAGCTTTTATACGAATTAGCTGAGGAAAGCATCCACTAGTTCCTCATGTACTAAGCGAATTTTAAAACCAGTCTCAATATAAAGACATTAACTTTTAACCTATGCCTATTAATTATAAAAGGTAAAGACTTTTGTATCGTAGGTATATAAATTAATAATATCTTTTTTTCCGACGATATTAGGTTTTTAATAGCGAAATAACGTATCATATAGAAGTTAGGCTTTCAAAAGTGTAAGTTAGTAAAAACGTTAACCGAAGGTATATAACTTAACTTGAATAGATTGTTAATCCGTATTTATAGTATTAAGGCTAAAATTGGCATTTACGTTAGTTTACATTAAAAGGGATAAGCCACGAGTCTGAAGATTATTGACAAGATAAACGAGGTAAGATTACAAATATATTTGAATTAAAGAGCGGGTACCACTTATATCGCTACGTTATGTTAACCGAAATCATCGTACGACTTTTTCATTATTATATAGGCATAAAACATATAAGAAGAAGACTTCAACAAGTTAAATAAACGTATTTAGTAGGAAACAGATTATATAAAAAGAGGAATTAACACAGTATTTGTAAATTTAACGAATGTAAAGCTAATGACTTTTACGGACATGTCATTTTCTAATAATATTAACCTTATATTGTAAAACAGCCTTCTAATAATGTTCGTTTATAAGGATAAATTTGAAGGGAGATTTACGATTACTGGAAACCTTCTACATTGGATATCCATTAAATGTATACTAGTAACCCGTAGTGTATTAGCTTGAAAAGTTTATGGTATAATAGTAAGCTTTAATATCGGTATGGTAACTAACGGCACATTAAGGATTATTACCAAATAGCTGTGATTATTACTGATACCTATAGTAGTATATACCGACTTTCAAAGCCTTTATGAATACCTATCAAAATTAGACAAAACTAATTAAAAATGCCTGATAATAAACGTGATAGCGTTAAGAGAGGCATACAAAGCCCAGAAAATCGATAAGTTTCGGTAAATTGATGGAAAAGATAATCCTATCGATACCAAAACCAAAGCCACCCCTAACGGCGCCTTGGAAAGATTTGTGGATAGTAATACGCTAACCATACGAATTAAGAGATACGTAAACCACCCAGCATGTAACATGCAGTAATAGGGTTGCCCTAGTTAATTGGAAAACCGTCAGGGCAATAGTGACGATAGTAAAGGTGGCAATAGCAGTAGTTTAAACTATTAGCAAAGGGTATGCAAGTTGTAGCGTGCCTGATTTACACAAGTTTGGAGCGAAAGAACTGTGTACGGGAATTGGAGAACGAAGGTCTCAGAAGGGTGGAGCAAAAGAGCCACAAGGGGCCGTAATTGATGTCGAATTTAGTATAGATTAATCGAGATTGACAAGGGTCTGGCTTGTGAATTAAGGAGGGATTTCAGAGGTTGCCAACAATTGATGGCAATCCACGCTGGCGTACAGACACAAAACAAAAAGCCGTCAGTGTTTGAAATAATAGTCAAATACAATACAGTCAAGTCAACTTTACTTGCAGTAAAGTTGATTATATGTACTGCAAATTGACTGTAGTTTGTGGGACTGCATTACAAGTGTAGTGCAGTAGGTGCTCACTTCAAAGTAGGGCATAGGCCAAAGCGTTTAGCCATACAAATTAGTGTATAGACCGGCTATCGGTCTGCCAAACTTAGAACTTACACATCTAAATCAACAATATCAATGCAACACCAGTTACTTCGACTACAGTGATTCGAATCGACTACGTTGCAACGATAAAATCCTACCAACATAGTTAGTATTATACGCCGTCGATGTAAAAATAATATTTTAGGTTGCAAAATTTACGCGGAGCGTTTTCTTTATAAACTATTGGGATATTTTGGTTAACTACTAGTTAACCATTTACTTATGGCCTTTGAATTAGATAACCTATGATGCTGGAACAGCTTTCGACTTTATTAAATAGCGTATTAAATCCAGGATCGCCGGTAACAAATACAAGTGAATACCTGTAAAAATACTATAAGGCATTAAAAAGTATAAACGGTATTACAGACCGGTTAAAAGGGCGTATGCGGTATTATTTAAAAAGTTAAGGGGTACTAATTTTGAAGAATTTATTTTATAAATAGAGTTTAAAGTAGTTAATAACACTATTAGCTCGAGTCAGTTCATCTTTGAGTTTTTTATTTTCTGTTGGAATAGTATTACGTGTAGTGCAGTAGGTCAACTTTACTTACAGCAAAGTTAACCATACTGCAAATGTATTGCTTTATGCGGACTTACCGCATTGGGTATAAGTCGAGTGCAGTACATTGCACTTCACTCTAGGGAACGGGCTAAGAACTTGGCCATACAAATTACAGTGCAGACCGGCTAGCAGTCTGCCAAACCTAGAACAATACATCCACCATCTGACCACGCAATACTACTGTTACCTTGAAAACCAATCGAATCGACAACATTATAACGTCTAAGGCCTACTAATACTGATTAGTGCTTGCCTGCCTATTAGGTTAAGCACAGATAAGTTAAGTAGAAGAAGAAGCTACTTTCTGGTTACGATTTGCGTTTATCGCTAGGGTAGAGGAAAGATTTTTATAAAGTTCCTTTATTAGTACTGCGCCAGTTTTCTAACGGTAGGAAAACAAAGAAGACTTTCGGGTTGCGTTAGTCTTCCAACGGAAATCTGAAAGTAAACAATGGTATCGCTATTCGAAAACACTAAGAAATCTTCAGTAATCTTTTTTAAAGACGTTGAGATTGATTGTCAGAAGTCTTAACATTCGGCAATTTGGCAAACAGCTAAGTCAGTACTACTACGGGTGCCATTACTATAAAAAAACGACTAAGTCTCACGGTCCAAAACAAATAATCTTCGCCTTTTACCACTACCCTTCGCTTTTAATTTACACTAACAACGATCTCCTCCTAACAAGTAAATCTCCGCCCTCGGTAAGTACTTAGAAACATGCTACAGCTTATAATAAAGCTTTGAGGGAACTTCGAAGGGAATCGGCACACTGCCAAGTTAATAACACCTTTAACATCATAAACGAGCCTATAATAATCGATGTACTTGTTTTATTAGTGTAAAGTAAGGTCTTCGTATAACGGAAGACGGGAAAATAGAAAAAGCCGTATAAGATATTAAGTATCGCAAACTTTAAAATAGTTGTTAAAACTGTTAACGGTCTTATATCTTTTCGAATTACTTAGGTTAAACTTTATATTAGAGTTATTACCAATAGAAACCCTTGAGTTAAACGACTGGATCAATACAAACCTCCTTTATTCGTTATCGATAAAATAATAAAACGCCGCCGGCATGGATGACCCCTAAAAAATAAGAATGTTAAAAAGGAGGAATATATAACGGGCCGTATTTACAATACTACTTAGGTAAATGAAAAATAGAAAAATAACGAAAACTTAGTAATAAAACTTAAGGCGTAAAGGATTATTAAAATTTTCGGTAAACTATTTAAAAAGAGCAACAAAGTTGAAATCAACGACTTATTAACCTCAAGTATAGTATAATTTGTACCGAAAACTAACTTTAACCTTTAAAACCCAAACGTTACGATCTTTAAGTCGAAAATTACCTACGAGGTTAAGGGTAAAACTACGGGGCGGCCTTATAAAAAATCACGATTAATCGTTTAAGAATAAGGCGATAAGGGTAAAGATTAAATCCTTACTTAATCGCCAACGATTTAAAAAATTAATTAACGCTTAATATCCACCTTAATAATAAGTTTGTTAATTAAACTTAAGGGTAAATTTACACTTAATAACAGTAATATTACGTAAACCTATATATAATTAATAACAGATTTATAAAGGATTATACTATTAAAGCTATTATAAAAACTCCGTACCATTCATTTATTAGGAATGGTAATATAGTGTGTTGGACCATTATATAAATTAGCTAAAATAAACGTTTATTAATTCTTAACCTATTCATTGTACTTCAAATCCCGGCTAACAATAATTTTTTTAATATACGATCCGTATTTCTTAGTAACGTAAGAAAAATCGATATAGTAGATATATAAACTGATAATACCCTTTTCGTCGAAACAACTAATTTTATAATACTAAAATAACAAACGATCGAAGACATTAAGTTTTCAAATTATAAGCTGGTAACGATGTTAACGGAAAATTACCAATCTAACTTTAATAAATCGTTAATTCGTATACTTAGTATTAATACCGGCCTAAACTTTCGTTAAAAGGGCTAAGGTGTTATTTTTACTATAATTGACAAAACTAATTAGGTTAGTGCTTAACGGTATTTAAAACAACATATGCGGGGTAATTATATTATTACGTTATATTAACTGGAAGCCTTATACAACTTAAGGTATAAGTATAAATACCAACTGATAAAAACTTTAATGTACTAAATAAAAGGTTAGAATAGTAAATGCAAAACCTAGACCGTGAGATTGATATAGTATTAATTAACCTTTTAAAGACCAAGTTAATAATTTTTACGGACAGGTTTTTCGTAAATAACACCGACTTATCTTTACAGATCAACTTTTTGATAACCTTCGTTAACGAAGATAAGCGAGAATATTAATTCAATATTATTAGCAATTTGATTTACTAAACTTCTGTTAAATACAAAAAGATAACACAAAGCGTATTAGCTTTAAAAGTTTACGGTATAATAACGGATTTCGACGTATATATAATATTTTAAAAAACACTTAACCTTAATACCAGTCAACTAAAAAATTCCCTTTATTCCAATGGTAATTTATACTGACTCAAGGAGTTTTTTCGAATATCTAGTAAAGCTCGGAACCACTAGCAAAAAGCGTCTAATAATCGACGTGATAACAATTCGTAAAACCTACGAAAGGAGAGAGATTAAGGAGTTCCGATAAATCGATGACAAAGATAATTCTACAGATGCCATAACTAAGGCCACGTCAAACAAAGCCTTAGAAATATTTATAGACAGTAACAAGTTAACTATATATATCGAGGGCTATGTGGATAAGCCGCCCGGAAAGCCCAAATCACGTAGCAGCGGACAGGGATGTGCTGGCAGATTAGAAGGCTGTCAGGGGATTAATGATAATGATCTGTTTAAGTGGTATAGTAAAAGTTAAGTGGTACAGTTAAAATTGCGAAAGGTTATGGCGAAAGAATTTTTTGTGGAAGTTGATAAACTTGGACCTCAGAGCGGCGGAGTAATTAAGGCTAAACAGGGTTAAATTGCATGCAATTGGGTATAATGTAATATGGAAGTCAATTGGAATTGATAAGGGGTACAATGCCACTGTTTAACGCCAACCGAAAAAGATTGGTTAGCTACACTAACGTGCGCATACAAACTAAAAAGCCGCTAGTATTGAAATAGTATTATATGTAGTGTAGTAGGTCAACTTTACTTACAGTAAAGTTAACCGTACTGCAAGTATATTACTTTGTACGGACTTACCGTATTGGGTGTAAGTCGAGTGTAGTACATTGCATTTTAATCTAGGGCACGGGCCAAGAACTTGGTCATCGAAATTATAATGCAGACCGGCTAGCGGTCTGCCAAACCTAAAACAATACATTCACTATCTGACCACGCAATACTACTGTTACCTCGAAAACCAATCGAATCGACAACGTTACAACGTTTAAGACCTACCAACATTTTCAATATTTACCCTAGCATTTATATAAACTTTATATCGTTATTAACTACGCTGTAAAGAACGAATACTGTAAAAAATGCTATAGTTGCATTGCGTTTATTACAGGCCAAAAAAAATGTTTTAAAAGCTTTAGCTAAAGGGAAAACCCTACGTAAAATAGGATTTTTAAATTTACTATTATAGTTTAAGGTCCTAATTTAAAAAACTAAATTCAGATAGACTGGTCTTGAAAAGATTAATGGGTTAAGAGGTTATAAAGTGTTCGTTAACTTGCTAAATGGTATAAATTCGTTTCATTGAACGATAGAACAAAAGTATAAAAGGGAAAAGGTGAAAGAAAATAGCCCAAAACCGCATTTCTAATAGCGATACCGATAATACCACTTTAACAATAACATATTAAAATCGCCTCTAAATTTAATACATCTCCCGTATACCACTTTTAAGTCGCTACCACTATAAAGAAACGGTCTGACTATATTAACGAAATTGATACTTCATCACTGAGGCCGCCCGTTCGGCTTAAAAAACAAAAATCTCCCTAGAAACTTTATTATTCAAAAGGAAATTATATACCGTAAGCTTAGCTTAAAGCTCCTCCGCGAGGGAATTATCACTGCCTTAGGTATCTCTTTCAAATAATCCACTTAAACGAAAATCTTCGCCTTAATCGAATAGGGTGTTTTTCCCTTTTAAAGGTTTAAACTAAAGATTTATAATGCCTATAAGATCATTCCCATACGACTGGTATATAAAGTAAAGGACAAAGCCAGCATATCTTATAAGAAAACTCATCTTATTAATAAAAGATACAATAACGCTGGTGAAAAGGATATTATAATCTAATTTCTTCAATTATAAAAGGTAAGTCATCGCTTAATTTTAACGTTCTCCGCTTCCCTATGTACGTTATACGACCTTGATATTAAGCTTCGTAATATGATATAAGATTATAGCCAAACGAAAATGCAACTTAAATGCCGTATCTACGTCTATAAATCTATAAAACTCTGGAAATACTACCTACCCAAAATAATCTTATATATTATAAACCAACTTTTCGTATTGGTTAAAGTGAATATATATAAGTATAATACTTATTACAGGCATTATAAGAAGCAGTTTCAAATGATTAGTTCAACTTTTGACCTATACTTATTAGTTTTAATAATATATTTTAAAGGTTTTACATCAACGCTATATAAACAGATAACACATTAACATTATGTAACGCATCGTTTTCCGTATCTGGAAAAGAAAGCTTGTAAAGGTCGGCCCAAAGGTGAAACCCAAGAAGTACCTAACGAAAAACCGTATAATCGACTTTAACGGCGCGATAATTACTTTTTGGAACGGCTTTCTAAGCTTTACGTTAAAAGAGTAATTGGATAAATTATTTTTTATCGCTTTGGATAATATAAAATTAGTCAAAGAATATAAATACCAACGCATACTTAACGCTTAGGTTACTTTAGTAACATAACTAAAATTTGCGTTTAACCTTTCGGTTGTGACGCTGAATTAAACTACTCTTTCGAACGATATATATAAAGTGCTTAATATAAGCCTTATATAGCAAATAAATAATTCAAAACGAGGTTTCCAATTTATAACGTTTAATATACGTACTGTAAAGCTATTCATTTTTATTAACAAGTCTTTTGCTTATAATCCCGATTATAATTCGTAAATCAAGTTCGTTTTAATTTTTGGTAACGAAATACCGGTTCGAAATGAATTTAAGTTCTGTAAAAAATATCATATATTAAAGCCCAATTAAATGTAAACGAATTGCACAGAACGTTTTGGCCTTAAAATCTATAGAATGGTTAGAGGTTTTGATTCAGAAATTACTATAACAATAACGGTCCGGATAATCATTTTAAACCTTAATTTAAAACCACTTTCTTTTGTCGTTTATATTAACCTTTTTTCGCTCTACGAATACCTGGTTTAACTTGGTATTACGAACGGGAAACTTCTTGTAATCGATATTATTGCTTTATATAAATCTTATAAGCGTTGCGACATTAAGGGGATGAAATAAATCGATGAAAAGTTAAATATAATGAATATAATAATTAAAGGCGCCTCAAACGAGATATCAAGAATATTTATATTAACGAGTACCCTTTTTACTGGTGTTGTTGGAAATATTTTACGACTTTACCTGGGTTAATATGCAACGATTTACTTTTTACTTTCTTATTTTAGACGACTATACTTTTTTTGACATTTAAAAGCCGTCCATAATTAGTTATTTACGCCTCTATCTGCAAGTTACCGCGATGTATCTCTTTTATTTATACCGCTCCTATGTAATTTTTTCCTATTTTAATCCGTAATTTGAACCGTTTTTCCGATGTTTTTTAATTCATTATTCATACCGCTTCTAATATATCATTACGTTTTATTTCAATACTTTAACCTTATTCATTTGCTTGTTGGAATAGTATTACTTGCAGTATGGTAGGTCAACTTTAATTACAGTAAAGTGACTATACTAACTGCAAGTTGAGTGTATTATTTGTACGGACTTACTGCATTGGGTATAAGTCGAGTACAGTGCGCTGCACTTCACTCTAAGGCACGAGCTAAGAAATTAGCCATACAAATTACTACGCTAACCAGCTAGCGATCTGCCAAACCTAGAACAATACATCCACCACCTGATCAATGCAATACTACTGTTAATTCGACCAATTGAATCGACAACATTGCAACAATCTAAGGCTCTATCAATATTACTTTTACTTTTTACCTTTTACATTTGTTACTTATGTTACGATTTTTCTAAATAGTAATAATATTACTATATAAAATATTACACTATGGCCAGATATGCCGGCCCAGCCAAAAAGGTTAGATATTTACTATTAAAAAAGGAGTGAAAGGGTGACGCCATTGCATCTTTATCATTTTACTCGTCGCCCTCCCCCTTTATATTAACACCACCTTTATCGCCTATATCGACACTGTTATCGGCACCACGAACAGGGTGATCACGCGCCTTGAGTCACATAGTTTTAGGTAGTAGCGCAAGGGGGTTTTTACCCTCCTTATGGCGATGCACGAAAACATCATCGAATTCGCTTACGTAATATATACGTTGGTTCCGTTTCCAAACGATAATAATAGATACCAACTCCTTAGTCCGCCAGTTAACTCCTATTACTAATTAGTATCGGTTCATTTCATTTAGTTATAATAGTAATTACTTTTGAAAACACCGTAAACAACATATTTATCAAAGTAAAAAAGTTAAGTTCGCGGCTGAAAATATAGGTTTAAAGTAAATTTATTATAAAGCCAGCATGCGCGTAACAAACTTCGGTTTACAGGTTTAAAACTACCGGAATAGGAACGTATTCGTTATTAAGCTACTTGTACAGGTAATAACGTGTTAATCAACCCCCGTTTTAATAGTAATCGCTAATAAATTTACCCATGGTCGCGGACGCGATATACGGTATATAAAGCGTATTTATTAACGGCTCGAAGTTACGGACCCGGATACGTCGTTTTAATGCCTTACGAATTAAAAAGACCTCGCAATATACCTTGGCGATACGTAGCTTGAGGTAGCGGAAAAGATCCGCTTCGACTACCTCGTTTAGAGGGATGTTAATATAAAAAAACATACGAAAAGGTTGGGCGATACGAACCGCGCTGTAACTCCGCAAAATTACATTTACGGCGAGGGGGGGAGGGGGGAGTCCCCACGGGTAATAAGGTTTTTAGCCAAGGGGAAAGGGTAAAGTTCATAACCTTAAAAGCCCCTCGCTCCTTCCCCTAAAAGTTAGGGGGGAAAATGAAGGGGAAAAAAAAGGAAATGAGTAATAGCTTTAACTGCGGTAGCGACGGGAAAGACGAAAAAGAAGGTTAGAATAAAGATGGTGTTACCCAAAAAGGTAAGGATAGTGTTAGTAATAGTAATAACGGTAGCGCGGCTAACGGTAGCGGCGGCCTCGGCGCGTTTACGTTTATGCGTTAAACGGTGGTTAAAAATTCTATTTTAATGTGACATCTATTCATGAGCGACGTTAATTTATGAAAATTAGGTAAGTAACCTACCTGTTGGAGCAGTTTGAAATAGGTAATTAAAATGGTAAGTTAAGTTTATATATATCAATTAACTAATTAGGACCTATATCAGTTATAGTTTCGTGCCGTTAAAGGGAACAAAAGAGGCTTGACCTAAGCCGATAGTAATATATGTTTTTATATTAACCCTAAAATACGTAACGATATAATGATCTTTATGTAATTACACTCTTATAGTACTTATGTAACTACACTCCTATAAAGTATAATAATAAACTTTGTTGATAATTATGTTGTTACTGATGAATTGAACTAACTAAACCTTTAATATAATTATTACCGCAGTTAGGAACTATCGATTCAAACCATTACAATTTTTATTGTAACTATATTATGGTAATTAAATTATGAATACGTATTATACCACAAACTATACTATCGTAATTAAATTAAGAATACGTATTGCAACATAATCAGATTATTATTATTAAATATGGGCTGCAATAGGAAAAGAAAAAAATACCTATATAGATATTACTATATATTTCTATAATTAGTAAGTAGCTATATTGTGGAATACACCTTTTCAAAAGTGCACGGTAACATACCACGTTGCAAAGTGTATTCCTATAAACATGATAGCGTGCTACAAGCTGGAAATAGCATTTGCAAAGTGTATGATAGTGTGCCACTAGCTGGAAGTGGTATTTGCAAAGTACACGATAGAGTGTCCCTGTCCAGAAGGAAGTTAGCACAGGGTATGGCAGAATGCCACTACTGTTGGTAGGCCTTAGACGTTGCAACATTATCGATTCGATTGGTCTTCGAAGTAACAGTAGTATTTTGTGGTCAGTTGGTGGATGTATTATTTTAGGTTTAGCAGCCCGCTAGCCAGTATGCACTGTAATTTGTATGGCCAAGTACTTGGCCCGTGCCCTAGAGTGAAGTGCAGCGTACTGCACTCGACTTACATCCAATTCGGTAAGTCCTCACAAAGCAATACACTTGCAGTACGGTCAACTTTACTGTAAGTAAAGTTGACCTACTGCACTGCATGTAATACTATTTCAACAACTACCCTGATAAGAGGTTTATAACCTTCTACTCGTGGTGTGCACTCTCTAAATTCTTCTTCTCCCTTAGATATTTTTACTACTACTATACCAATCTTTACGATTACTCTTCTACTCTTTTACGCTCACGTGAATAAGCAGAAACCTTACTGACAATTCAAAACAAAATTTATTTGTCTATCGAAATTAATAATGAAAGGTTTTATTAACTAAAGATTTTACGTAAAATAATTGAATAGGTCGAATGATCTTATTCTAGAATCTCCGTTTAAAACACAGAAACATATTAATTTTAATAACGACTTAATAATTTTCATGTATTTCTTTATAATTATCCCTATTATATTGTCAAATAAAATAGCCTTTTTAGTTTTTCATAGTGTTTGAGAACAATAATGTTGTACAACTATAACTAATGCCTATTTCGCGTTTTTGACATCATTGAATGAAGCTAAAAAAAAATTTGAAAAAAATCCAAAACTTACATATTTAATAATTGTTGGTAAGTCTTTATCGTTGCAAAGTAGTTGATTCGAATCTATAGTCAAATTAACTGGTACTATATTGAAAGTAGTGATGTGTTACTTCTAGGTTTAGTAGACCACTAGTTGGCCTGAAAACTAATTTTTATAGTCAATTGCTTGACCCATACCCAAGTTTGAAGTGGACACCTACTATAATTAACTTGCAATCAATACAATAAAATTACGCCAACTATAGTCAATTTGCAACTAGTACAATCGACTAACTATCAGTATAGTTAACTTGATTGTACTGCAATTGACTGCTATTTCAACACTAATGACGTTTCGTTCCTATAACTATACACACTAGTATAATGATCCACTAGTTTGTGGTAAGTCCTAAACTCCCTCCTGAATTCGTATGCCAAACCCCTATCAATTTCTGTCAATTTACACTCAAATCTACTCCAATAATAATCCTCTACCCCACAATCCCAAGTACTGCATTCCTTAATTCCCGTACAGAAATCTTTCGCCATAAACTTATACTTATTACCAATTTATACACTACTAATTGCGTACCTTTTGCTAATAGGTTCGAAAATACTTTTCTTATAGGCTACTACTGCCACCTATACCCCGGCAATGTTCCAGTTTTCTAGGGTATCTCTATTCCTCTATATTATGTGTCGGGTGGTTTACATAACCCTCGATTCGTACGGTTAACGTATTACTATCCAAAAACATTTCTAAGACGCTATTAAACATAGCTTTAATCATAGCGTTTTTGGGGTTATCTTTGCTATTCATCAACCGGATCTTATCGATTTCACGGGCTTCGTATACCTCCTTTAAATTTATTACATCTATTATACAACTTTCTGGATTAGTTGTACCGAACTTTGAGAACAACTTGTCAAAGCTACGAGAATATATATATATAACTACAAGTATTGGAGGTAGTTCCAGCTGTTTAATAATAATCCTTAACATACCGTCAACTACTATACCGATATCAAAACCTATTATTATATTGTAAACCTCTAATACAAATACGTTTCGTATCACACGCTTATATGAAACTCATATTTAATATATGAAGTAACCGGTAATCTTAAATTGCCCGTTGAATTTATCATCGTTAACAAGCATTATAAAGAATTTGATTTACGATGTAAAATTAGTATTATTCGAAAAAAAACCGTTTGAAAAAATCATTAACTTTATATTGGTTAAAGCTACTGATACCATACTAATACCTTTGTCCAAATTATTCATTTACCATTAAATACCTTTATTTAACCTGTCAATATCCTTATTTGAAGAATCGTAAGTTCATAAAACTATCAACAAATCGTAAAATTTTTCCGATTAGTATAACATAAAGATATAGACTGTAACGGTTCTATATTTCAAGTATCGCTGTAATTTTACTTCGCCGGTTTTATTAATCTTCACCAAACTCGTAATTTACTCTGTTTAATAAAAGCCAAAGTAAGTGTTACGAATATTGTCAACACTATAGATAAGCATTGAAAATTTATTAAAGTTAAGTTATATATATTTAATCAAAGTTTCAATCTGCTTAACATTTCAAAAATCTAATTTTTCGATAAAACGGTATTCCGCCACTTTATACCTAGCGTTTTTAAGAAAAAGAAAATCGTTAATTTTTATACCAATGATGCTGTAGTTTTCTTCTTACATAATCGATAAATCTAGGTCGAACCTTAAAATTTTTATACTCAACGTATTTCCAAAAATATTCAATATATGAAGCACCAATTAAAACCTGTTTCGGCTAATCCGTATAAAGTTTGGATGTATCGAATTACCGTACTAGCTGGAAACTTATCCAACAACTTTTTCGACAGTTTCAACAGCATAATCTATTGAAAATTCGTAACGGTCTATATTTATATTTACATAATATCATGGACATTAAAGTTGAAGTCACTTCTTACGCCAATCTTTAAACCAGCTGTAATTACGACAATTAAATATTAACGAATCTTTTCAATTATACATCATTAAATAAAGATCCAGTTTTTACTTTTATTATTATAGTCTTAGGCGAATAGCCATGAATTCTCGTACGACCCATCGGAGGTTTGATTTTTAACCTTGTAAACTATCCCCTACTCAAAAATTATAACGCTTTACCTATGTAATTATACCAAGAATACAAATTGAACAACTACTCTAATAAAAATACTATCGATCTCTACTTAGTCGCCTTTATTTATGATTGACCTAATATATTAATAATCTTTTCAACTCGTCACTTTAAAGAGAGTTTTCCATTTAATTTCTCCTTCTAAAACATTGATACTGTTTTTTATACCTTCTCAGACTTATTATCCTCGTTACCGTCCTTTGTTTCAATATATATCCTTTCTTTAGGTATGTTTTCAGGCCTTTAACATTCTATTGAATTATCAATGATAGATTTTAAAGGAGTATATTAACTAATCTACTCGATTCGAGTGTTCATGTTTTTAAAATCTTTAGTCAACTTAATGTTTTATTTTATATAGTTTAACATATTTCATATGGAAAGTAATGAAACCGTTAACGATTTCAACAAATAAATTTGTGTTGCCGATATTTAATATCTTATAAGATCCATCCCACCTACCTTCCTTTCTCTATGTAAAAACTTCACTTTAAAGAAACAAAAACAACCAGTTTATTATCAATAGTTCTTTTTTAATATTAAGGTCATTATTAATCTAGCGATGTGCCAATTCCTTCCTCAATTTCTTTAAGGCTTTGCTTCATTCTATACCCCTCTTCTACGTGTTTAACAATAATAGAGGTTCACTTGTCATATGGGGATTGACTCCAAACACCAAAAAAGTTAATAAAATCCCATTAAAGCCAACAATATCGTTAAAGTCTTTCACAGCTATCTATAACTATTATTTTTATATGATGAAACTTCTAACCTCAAGATGAAAAATAATAAGCTTTTAGTAAAAATACGTAAACCCTTTCAACTTCATCAATACCTCAGTAAACTTTAATAAACACCTATTGACATTAAATTTTTATCAACGAAATATTAACTTAAAACTATATTGCAGTAAAATTAATTCCGACATCGTAAACTAATACATCCAAATTCTAAGTAATTATTAATCCATAAAGAATATAATGTCTCATAAATTTCCTATGCCATAATGTGTTAAAAAAATCTAACACCATAAAACGCCGTAATAAAGTTGACAACATAAAATATAAACTTGCTATCCAGGTAAAATACGTCAACAAAAACCTTAAAGTTAAAGTCTTAATCCTCTTTTCATTTATATTGAAACCTTAAAGGAACTAAAAATGTATTTAGCAATAATAGCAAAGCCGTTCAATTCCGTCCAACGCTAACAAATCCATATCTTTATATCTAGCCGTTTTAAGGACTTTATATAACCCATCTACTGCGGGATGATTTAACCGTTGATATAATTATCGAAATTCTTACTCCATTAAATTGAATATCATTATTTCTGACCTTTGAAAGTAAAACAAATAGTATCCTTATTTAAAAATAAATGAAATCTATGAACCCCATTTAACATTAACCAATTTATTAATCTAAAATCAACAATAACGCCAAAATTCTTCATATATTCAAAATAAATAAGCAAAGAAGTAAGGAATTCCGTGATACTAAAAATAATATACCTAACGAATGTAATAACAATCATCGATTTCAAAGACAAAGGTTTTTTTTAAGCCAAAACCAACTATAAACCCACCAGCATCCGCATAGTTAAGTTCTATAACAATTTCAATATTCGTTCGCAACGCGATGAATTAGAAATACCTCCTCTTAAGTACCCTATTACACTTATATCCAACATAATATCTTAAAAGAATTTCTATGCATAACAACCGTAAATAATAATGAAAAATAAGACTAAAATTGTAATATTTATAACTACGATAGGTATCTTCACTTGTCAAACAGTACAAAAAATATATTCTTCCAGTCACTAGTTTACTTCAGAGCCGGTGCCAATATCTTTATACCAATCAATAACCTTAGGCTTATTTTCTTCATCTTGAACATCCGTACCTTGAATGTTTACACCACGTTCAATGTATCTACAATGAAAAATAAAGGCGTATTACTATGATACATTCCCGATTTTGATTCACATTCGACAATAGTATAATATATTAGCCATCAAAATTATTTACCGAAAACCCAACACCTCTTGATATTGAAAAGAATTCTACGTCATTAACTTAAAAGTATTAACGACAAGGAATTTCTTTCTCTTCATATAGCTTAATAATCAAACCTCTAGATCCGGGCTTTTTATTAATTGTATTACCTAAGCCTATCATTATTATGGTTCATATAATATATATAAAAAGAATCTTTATTGCCGTTACCAAATTCTTAAACGTAAGGATACATACCAGTTAAACCCGATACCTATACCATCACAATCGCAAGCCAAAATCAAAACAAACCAAAGAATCCCTCACAAGTAATGTCAAAGCACTATAAAACGTAGTCAAAATAATGATAAAACGTGACTACCTGAGAGACTTACTAACGCAATATATCTTTGCCAACTCTTACATTCACTATAACTTATTAGCAAAATATCAGCATTTCAAACATAAAATTAAGAAAATCTATCTTACTTTACAACTTTTTCTTATAATCCAACATATAAAACCACTGAATCATATTATAATCCGTATAATACTAGGCGAATTTAAGATCGTATTTGAAATAACCTTTAAAACCATCGTAATTCTTAAAAAATAGAGAATAATTCGACAAATTCCTAAAATGATAATCCTCGGCTGAACCGGTAGAAATATTGGAATACAATGAGTAAAAGCCTAGCAATTCAATCCTCATCTAACGGAAAATATTTAAGAATGTGCGTAACTTAAAGTCAAAAAAGTTGTATGGCTTACCTTTATAATTCTTCTTTCCTTCCCAAATTTTAACTCAGTTCGTAACTACCGCATAATCTTTATCCACCATAAGGACATCTCGGGGTATAAAAGTGATTTATTGGTTATAAGGACTCTTTAGATACCTCGACCCGTGGTATTTAAAAAAGTGCTGATATTAGTCAATATGATAATTACATCTGACAAAGTTTGAAAGAAAAAAGCTAATAATTAGACCCAAAATAGTTTACCACATAAAATCGCTTCTTTGTTGGAATAGTAGTAATTTCAGTGCAGTAAGTCCACTTTACTTACTGTAAAGTCAAGTACAATATGCACCCACTTCACACTAGAGCATAGGCCAATAAATTGGCTATACAAATTAGTGTTCAGACCTACTAGCGGTCTACCAAACTTAGAACAATACATCTACCACTTGAATATATAATACTACTATTACTTCGACCACAATTCGAATCGACAACATTGAAACGTCTAAAGTCTTACCAACACTAATCAGTATTTATTAGGTTAAACACAATTTCTTTAAGTAGAAGAAGAAGCTACTCTCAAGTTACGCTTTATAAAAAACCAAGGCAGAGGAAAGATTATGTCAAAGGGCCTCTACTACTACGTTGATTTTTCACGAAAGTAAGTAAAGAAAACTTCCGAATTATGTTGGTTTTTTACGGTAATTTAAAGGTAGCGACAGTATCGTTATTCGAAAACACCAATAAATCTTTATTAAATCATTTTTGAAGACGTTGAAATTCACTGTTGAAAGCCTTAAAAATATTTAAGTTAGTTAATGGTTAAATTAATACTACTGATGTTGGAACAATATTGACAGCTGTTTTTAGCAGGTCAATTACAGTACATTCAGTTAACTTTACTGTAAGTAAAGTTGACTTTACTGACTGTAAGTCAGTTGATTATAGAGTGCCCAATTCAGTCTAGGGCACAGGTCAAACAATTGGCCATACAAATTCTGTGCAGACCGGCTAGCGGTCTGCCAAACCTAGAGCAATTCATCTACAATCTGACTAATGAAATACTACTGTTACTTCGAAAACCGATCGAATCGACAACGTTGCAACGTCTAAGGCCTACTAACAACTGCGTAAATAGTTACTATATATATTACTATCAAAAAAAGGCCATATCCTACGACTTATATTTTTAATCATAACCAATAAAAATAACTTTCGACCTTACTTTTTACACTAAACTTTGCCTCTAATACCAAGGTTTTCTTTTATACTACTTTTTCTCTTTTTTCGCTTTAAAAATAATTAATTGTTAAAATCGTGGCGACAAGCGAAAATATTTAAAATCGCCAAATCACGCTAAACGAAACACGTTATCCGACTTTACACAAAATTTCCAAATATATACGCTTCTTTTCACAAAAAAAGAAACCCTACGTTCCCAAATCGCTAAACATTATAAACTTAAAAATGACTTCCAATAAAAAACGAACGAAAGAAATTCAATATTTGAATCCTTTTTTTCGCTTAATTCAACCAAAATATATGGAGGGTAAATACCGATAAAACATTTATTCAAAAGTATTGAACTAATCATGTCGGTTAGTATATATTTGCATTTGGAGCCGGAAAAAAGGTTAGTCGTCGCGTCCGCGTTTTTGAAAACTATCGTAAGTTTTTCCACTACTGAATAATTGATATATGAAATATAATTTAAAAAGATGTTAAAGCCAGGTTGAAGAAAGAAGTCAATTGACGTAGTATTTACATTTTTTAAAAAAAACCTCATTGAGATTAGTAAAAACTCATTTCAAATTACTTTAACGTAAAAACCCACTTTAAAATCCTAATCCTCAAAAACAACAAGTATAAAATAAAGGCGTTAAATATTTTCAACACCTTTAAATATGTTTTAGAAAATCACCCTTCAATTCCCAATTAAATTAAACTGTTAATATCCTTGTTAACATGAACTTTTCACACGCTGACGATAAAGAAACTTGATCATTTATTCGGCAACCAAACAAATTTACGTAATAGTGCGGAGTATACCTTGAGCAGTGGTAAAGTATATAAAACAGCGACCTCTAACTTGGAAGAATAAAAATAAAGTTGAGTTTTTCCACCAATCAATGAAGTAAAGTTATTAATTCTTTTAAAAAAAATTTAAACTCAAATTACTTTTACTGTCTAAAACTTCACTTGAAATCTTCAAATTACCTAAATTCCCTAAAAAAAAAAAAATTAAATCCCTTAAAGCTAAGATTTTCACGATAAGTACACCTATATAAGCTAACTTGATACAGGTTCTGTTACAAAACTTTACCCCTTAAAACCAACGACTAGCAATTACCCCCATTATCTTGATTCGAAAGTACTAGGAAATATCTTCAACGATTAAGACAATTATCGTAACTTTTTCCCTCAGTCTATTAAAATAGTTAACATTAACTACAAACTTTTACGAATGTTGCAAAAATCCTGAATGATGTATAAAAGTATAACAGGAAGCATTATAATCTACTTAATACGAAGATAATCCTCTTTTTGTTGGTAGGTCTTTATCGTTGCAATGTAGTCGATTCGAATCACTGTGGTCGAAGTAACTAGTGCTGCGTTGATATTATTGATTGATGTGTGTAAGTTCCAAGTTTAGCAAACCGCTAGCCGGTTTACACACTAATTTGTATGGGCAAACGCTTTGACCTGTGCCCCATTTTGAAGTTGGCACCTACTGCACTGCACTTGCAGTACAGTACTACAACTAGCAGTCAATACAGTCAACTTTACTGTAAGTAAAGTTGAATGACTACACTGCAATTGACCTGCTAAAAATAGCAGCCAATATTTTTCCAACACTTTTTAAACATTTTCAAGTAAATAGAGTTTCCCATTTAGGTTTCCATTCATTATTTTCTAAAATGCTTATAAGGTATGCCAGAGATCATTACCTACTTTTCCTAACAAGAGTACGAACCTTTGAAAATATTAACGATTTTATGAAAAGCTACTTTTAATACGACGTATACCTTGTATAATAATATACAAACAAAGATATAATAAAGCAAACAACGATAATAATTAAGATAAAAAATGAGAAAACTCTAATGGATATTTTTAATAGAATACTTAAAAATTTATATTGTACCAACAAGCAGTAGAAAATGACTACCTTAGTACAACTATAATTTAAAAATAGGTACGTGTAGCCGTTTTAAGTATAAATAAATTTCAATACATTCTATAACATATAAATGCCACTTGTAAAGGCTTTTTTTTAGCCAACTACAGTCTTTTTTACGACTGTAATAAACTGTACGCCACTTTTTTTTGGTATATATTCCTAAGTCAATCACTTCCATAATTACAATAAAAAACACGTAATAGCGCATTATACTCATAGTATATACGGAAGACCCCAGTATTAAAAATCTGATCTAAGGTCTTCGGACTTGAAGTTATAGCTATATTAGCGTTAATAACCAGGGTACAACTTAAGCGGGCTTAATAACCGTAAAAAGTTCGTCGTAATGGTAGTAAAATGTATTTGATCCATGGTAAACCTAATTATTGATTTACTCGATACCTTCCTGTTGAACATTATCAATAATAAGTGATATATCACATTCAATACTCCATCACTTTCAAGTAAAAATAACTGAACTATATCCTAAACTATCAAGATAAAAAAACTGTTGATGATAACGATACGCCTAAAAAAATCATGTTACATGAAGATATTGCCTTTGGCGCGGCTTAATAACTAGTCGATTACGCCTTGTTATACTATTTAAATAGTAAAGATACTTCCATTTACCCTAACTAAATATCTAACCCCTTACATATCCTTAACTTTCGCAATTGTTACACGAATTATATGTTTTAGGTTATTATATAAGATATTGTGATAGTAAGTTATTTAATAGAAGGTTATTCGTAGTACATGTTATTAAGAAGGGCAATTATTATTACCATAGGAATTAATTATCAAGATATTGATAAGGTTAAAGTTAGTTTTAGCCCTGTCGAACAATTCATATTACAGGAAACAATAACCATTTAAACTGTTGGTAAGTTGATGAAATTCTGTATCCTTAAATTCCTCATATTTTCAATTTTTTATTTAGAAAATATAAATATTTTCGATGTTAAAATCGACTTTTATGCTAACGAACTAGTTAAAAACGGCCAAAAGTTTCCTTTTACCTCTAAGTAGAGGTATTTTTATTTCTATCTTTAAGGCCTAGAGGTAATAGTGTTGAATCTTACGAATTAATAAATGCATTAATTACACCTGCGTTTTAATTACCCAGCCTTCAACAAGTTATAAAAAATCCTTAAGTCCGTAGAGCATAAAATGTGGAATACTTTGCTTTAGAGGTTATTAAAAAGCATTTCTATTATTACCAAATACATATCTACGCCCCCCCAAAATTCAAGATTATATTAAAAGACAATAATCATTTTAATTACAATAGTTTCGTTAATACATTCAATTTTATTAATCAATTCATTCTTTACGTTATTAACACCACAATTTCTTTTTACGGAGCCAAATTCCTCAAGTCATTGTCGGCAAAAAATACGTTTGAAATATTTAGAATATTGTAGATGAATATATATTTGGGTTTACCAAACGTCTTCATCTATGATACCAATATTAACTTTGCGGCAATGAAGTTCCAGATGGATTCAAATGTAATGGGGATTCAGTATAAAAAAATATCTATTAAGGCAAACTGAAGCATTAAAAAGGTTGAAACGGTATATGTATTATTTATCAAGGCGTATGATATCCGTACTTTAGATATTAGAAGCTTTACAGATCAGGGGGAACTTCTTTAGATAGCGGTAAAAGGCCTAAATAATCCTGTGGACCTTGATATTTTAATGATAACATTGCCGGTCTTTAAAGTGTATACTCGTCCAACGAGTGAATCTCCATCATTAGCAAAAACCTAGAAGAAGCTTATAAAGTATGGTAAAGCTCTAAATGAATTTATGGAGGAAGTATTATTGAGTTAAGTTAATAATTCCCTTGATATTAGAAACGGCTCTACAACAATCGATGTGTTTTTTTAATCGTTATAAAGTAGGGTTTTCGTGTAATAAAATCCAAGTCAATGTGATAACCCATTTAATATTTTAATTATCGCCAACCCTAAAGTTATTGTTAAAACTGCCAACGGTTTTGTGACTTTTGGTATAACCTACGTTAAACCATATATTAGAGCAACTAACGCTAAAAATAAAGATTCTTAATCAAAAAGAATTAACCAACAAAACCTCCCTCTCTCCATAATCGACGAACCGATAAAACGTCAACGGAGTGTCAAACTATTGAAGAAAAGAAATATAAATAATAACGAATAAACATCAGGCTGTATTAATAATACTGTTTGAGTTAGTATGGAAAAAAGATAACTGAAACTTAACCGCTAAGCTCTATATATAAGTAATTATGAAGACCTTTGGTAGGCTTTTTTAAAAAAATGGATAGGTTAAAGTTGATAGACTCCTTACTCAAGGAGTCGTACAATTTGTATCTAAATGCGAATTTAACCTTTAAAATCTAAATATCAAAATTTAAAATATAAGGATTATATACGAGGTTAAGGATAAGGGTACAGAGCAACCGTACGAAAAACTACGTTTAATAGTTTGAATATACGGTAATAAATATAAAATCTTAATCCTTATGTAATCTTTAACGATTGAGAAAATGAACCAAAAGTTATTAATCGTCTTGGAAATGAGGCCGTTACTCAAAACTAATGGTAAATTCACTTTGAATAGTTGTAATATTACCTAAATATATATATAATTAGAATTTAATTTATGAAATACAGTTTTCTTGGAATTATTGTAAGTATTTCATGATAAATACTGTTTGAAAACGGTTATATAATATATTGAACTAATATATAAACTAGCTAAAATAATAATTTATTAATTCCTAACCTATTATTTAAGATTTGAATCAAAACTATATATAAAATCTTTTACTTACAACCCATATTTACTGGTTGGGTAAAATGGAAATTTCGGCTTAGTAAGTATGTAAACTAAAAATACCCTTTTTGTTAGAATTGCTAGCTTTGTATCATCTGAATAGCAGGCGATAAAGAACTTAAAGTTCTGAAATTGCAAACTGGTCGCGACTTTAGCGAAGGACAAATATATTGATTTCAACAGATTATTAATTTTCAAACATTGTGTTAACAACAATTAACTTCGTTTTTATTAAAAGGATTAAGGCGTTGACTTGGATATAACTGATAATATCAAAGTGTTCAAGGTTTAAAAATATCTGGAGCAACACGCCCGTGACAATTATATTGCCACCTTATATAAACCAGAATACTTTCACAACCCATTGATTACGATATAAACATAAAGACTAATAGATAAAGATTTTAATTCATTAAATAAAAAGTTAGACCAGTAAATACAGAATCTGAACTGGGGGATTAGTATAATTAGGATTGACTTGTTGAAAGCCATATTGATGATTTTTACGGACGGCTTATTTGTAAATAATATAAACTTATCGTTACTGATTAGATTTTTTATAATAATTGTTAACAGAAACAAATCATATATAAACTAATTTAAAATCTTCAGTAACTTAATTTACTAAACCTCTGTCAAATGGAAAAGAATCGTTAGAAACGTATTGACTTTAAAGGTTTACGTTATAATTATCGTTTTCGATGTAAGTATAACAATATCAAAAAACTGTTAGAATAGTAGTATATGCATTGCAGTAGGTCAACTTTACTTATAGTAAAGTTACTATAATGACTGCAAGTTTAGTGTATTATTTTGTGCGGGCCTACTATATTGGCTGCAAAGCAAGTACAGTATGCGCCCAATTCACATAAGGGCATGGGCCAAGCAATTGTCCACATAAATTACTGCGCAGACCGGCTAGCGGTGTGCCAAACCTAGAACAATATATCCACCACTTGACCACGCAATACTACTTTTACTTCGACTAATCGAATTGATAACGTTGCAACATCTAAAGCGCTACCAAAAAAATCCTTAATATTGTTATCAAGCAGTTTTCGTTTCCTCCTATCCTGGTAATAATCTATAACAACTCGGAAAACTTATTCGAATACCTTGCAAAACTCGGAACTACTAATAAAAACGCTTAATACTAGATACAATAGCATTACGTAAAACCTACAAAAGAAAGAAGATTAAGGAATTCAAATGAATTAATAAAAAAATGATCTGACCAATGTAATGACGGAATTAATATCAAATAATGTCGGTAAGGTCTCAAGCCTATAAGGTTCACATGAACTAAGATCTTTGAAGAGTAATCAGAATGATTGGTATTGTAGTATAAAAGATGAGTGGTGTAAGTCAGAAGAAGTATCTAGAGGTGCACGCTATAGGTGAGGGCTTATAAGCCCTTCACCTAAAACATACCACTCTAGAATACTTCTTCTAGACTGCTCCACGCATAAGAGTGTAATCTGCAGCGTATTACATTATCGTATACTCTGCAAGAGTACAGCCTGTAGAATAACACTTAATCGTATATGCTACAAGAGTGTATCTTACAGCGTAATATATTGCTATCTAAATATACTGTCTATAAAGGTATATAATAATATCCACACAGGCAATCTTTTTTTCTTTCTTTGTGCGTTCCATATCCAGTAGTAAAAGTATAGCTTTAGTTCGTATCCGTAATCCAGTAATAATAGTATTATTATAGTGCGGTTTGTATTAGTTGTATAGTAGCGATATTCCTAATGATAATGACAGTAGCATATGCTATTATTCCAGGAAAAACTTCTTTTCTTTTCCTTTTTCTCTCGTTTTCTTTACTTAGTAGAGCAGTAATGTTACGGAGTAGGTTATGTGACCTTTCTCATAAAGTCGATAGTCGTAATAAGTATTAAAAGTATTGTATATACTTTGAATACGTACGTTAAAGTATTGTATGTGGGTGGAAGCGGTGAAATATTATTGTAGATGGCTTATTTTTGTAGGTAGGTGGCTTATTTTCGTGGTGATAAAAGCGCTTTTATTTCCCTGTTGAGGTCCAGTTGCGTATAAAGCATCTGGCTATTCCTCCTGAAGTACTAGCTCGGATTCGTATGTTGTAGCTGATTTTGGTAAAGCGATCGGCGCAATTGTTGCAATTGTAGCCGATTTTGAATTGATCGAATGGTGCGTTCATTGTATTCGCAGCAGATCTTATAATTTGTAGTCGGTTGGAAATTTTATTTGTGGCAGATTTTGTGATTCGTGGTCGGTTGGAAATTGTATTTGCGGTAGATATGGCTTTCCCTCCTTACGTATCCCTTTTCCTCCTCTATTTTAAGTGTGGTCCAGACTTTATACTTGGCCCCTCTTTCTTTTAAGGTCGTGACTAGGAATTCGTAGCCAGCTCTTCTTTCTCTTGGAATCGCGGCCTGGACTATGTATCCAGGCTTTTTTTCGCCTCTTTTTTTTTAACCCTCCCTCTTATTGAGGCTTAGACTTTCACTATACATATAAGTCTTCCTTCTCTGATAGTTATTTTCCTCCTTGCAGCCCAGACTGTGTGTTAAGGTCTGGCCCTTTTTCTTCTTGAGACTGTTGTTCGGACTCTGTACCTAGCTCCTCTTTCTCTTGGGGTCATAGCCAGGAATGCGTAGCCAGCCCTTCTTTCTCTGGAAATCGCGGCCTAGACTGTGTATCCAAGCTTTTTTTCGCTTCATTCTTTTTTAGCCCTTCCTCGTCTTTGTTCATTTTAAGTAGGCGTTACTAACATTTCCTTAAGTAATTTCTCTTTACAAACTTTACCAATAATACTTTTTCGTCTATTAACTTAAGCATTTGTATTAGCTTGGCTGTTGCTATTAGGGTTTGAGTAATACGGCTATTGTTTTTACCAGGTATATTAATACATCTGCTTCGTAATTGTTTTCGCAGGATTCTTACAATTGTACCATCCACCATTCGCTATATATCCGGCGTCCAGTCCACAAAGTTCTCCTTAAAACCATTCAATAAGTTGCGTCTTTCAAATTGGTAATTGTAATAGTTAAAAATTATTTTTGTAACATATGTATTTGCCGTATAGGGGTCTAACTCCTCCACTAGTACCTTGATCTTATTATCTTATAGATTGAAATCTAAATGTTTTAAGATATTATTGCGAAACGATATATATATGAAAATATACTCCATATATTTATTAGATTTTGCTAAATCTGTTATTAGCAAAGCCATAACAATTCGGAAGAGATGATATAGTTAAACATAAAGCATATTAAATAATTAAAGCGGTCGGAATAAGGATTACTAAAGCTTGTTAATGCGAATGAATTTGAAAAGACGCGTAAATAAAACATAATTACAAATTAATTAAGCGTCTCAAATTAGTTTTGTTGACATTAATAGTGTTACACTCGTAAATTAATTAGAAAAACTTCAATAAACTTAAAATAAATAAGGCAAGCGAAACTAAAAACAACAAAATGAAGGTAGAAAAGTTTTATTAACGTTTAATAACGTTATACTAACTTAACTGTTAAAAAAGATTAAAACGTTTTAATTACTAAATTTAAAATGTATAAGGTGAATATAGGTAAACTTAAAACAAATAGGTCGGATATGGTAAATTAAGTATAGTAAAGGAAGTGTCGATTTGTTATATACTTCAGTGTACAGTAATTTTTTTGTATTGACGTACCGTAGCAGAAATTGATAGAGTGATCAGTTGGTTACTTAATATGTAACCGATCTTGCTAAGCGATCGGGTTGTTTGTTTGTATACAACCGATTTTGGCTTTACTGGAGCGAATGATGTAAATTTTTAAAAATTTTAATAGGTCCCAGCGAAGGGTTCCGAAACTTGGTGTTTTTGGCTTGCGTGGCCTAATACATGATAGGACGCCCTTTAAGAAGGGCCCGGGTTTCTCTTTCAAAGCGCCAATACAAGTTGACAGTTGACGGAACGGGGTTATTTTTCTCAAAGTCACTCCAGATCTTATAGTCTTGTAATGCTTCGGGTTTCTCGTTGCTTCCGCATAATTCCACACTCCCGAATAGTTCGTATAAGGCGTATTGTTAAAGAATAAGCAGCTAGGACCGCTACAACATCCCGCTATAGGTATTCAACTTGTGTCTATCTCTTCTTTCCTTGGATATTTATAGTTGACCTAGTCGGCTACTGATCAGTGTCGGTAAGGTCTTAAGCCTATAAGGTTTACGTAAACTAAGGTCTTTGAAGAGTAATCAGAATGATTGGTATTTTAGTATAGAAGATAAGTGATGTAAGTCAGAAGAAGTATACAGAGATGCACGCCATAAGTGAGGGTTCATAAGCCCTTCACCTAAAGCGTACCACTCTAGAATACTTCTTCTAGACCACTCCACGTATGAGAGTGTAATCTGCAGTGTGTCACGTTATCATATACTCTGCAAGAGTACAGCCTGTAACATGACACGTGATCATGTATGCTAAAAGAGTATTCCTTACAGCGTAATATACTTCTACCCAAATATATTATCTATAAAGGCATATAATAATATTCATAAATCAAGCCTTGAAAAGGTTTGTATATAATAATAGGACAATTATACAAATCGAAGATTATATTGATAAGCTACCTGGTAAGATTGAGTCACGTGCCCGCGAATAAAGATATTCGATTAAACTAAATAAACTGCTGGAGAATTGAAGCGGGCGACTTATTTAATTAACAAGATTCAATTGAAGTTTTACATTTGTTTATAGCGAAAGACTTATTTATGGGAATTGATCAAGTTAAAATGTGGAACTGTGGGTTGATTAGAGTCAATTTCCCTGTGGAATTAATAAGGGTCTAGCTAATTAACGATGAGGTAATTCAATAGTAACCGGAAACGATTGCTTGATCACATTAGCTTACGCACACAAAACAAAAAGCCGCCATTATTAAAACAGTAGTAATTACAATAAAATAAGTCAACTTTATTACACTAAAGTTAACCATATCAACTACAAGTTAAGTGTATTATTTTATAGGTTTACTATAAAGTTAAGTATAATATGTGTTCATTTTACATTAGGGTATAAGCCAAACAATTTTCTTTAAAAATTAGTATAAAAACTAGTTAGCGGTCTGTCAAACTTAGAAAAATGCATCCACTACTTGATCACCCAATACTATTGTTACTTCGATCACGATTCGAATCGATAACATGGAAACATTCAGAGTTCTGCCAACATTCTTCTTTAATTAACATATTAAAATTAAACGTAGCAAAGTATTTAGGAATTACAGTAAAAACGTTAAAGATCTTGTAGAGAAATCGATGATAATCCTAATAGTATTAAAGAGTTTCACGATATTTCTATTTAATTAACTAAAGAATTTCAAGGCTTTCTATGCCCAAATTAATTAATCTCTTATCATTACCAGAAACGTTAACAAAGATACGTTCATGTTAGGGTCCTTAAACAAAATAATTTGAAAACCTCATTTGTGCTTGGACAGGTCTTTGAGAACTTATATAAGGGTAATAAAGCATGTTTTCGCCAACAATACCTTTGCTTTTTTCACATATCTACTAAATATCTTCATCTATTACGAATTCGTACAACATATTAACCGAATTCTCCTTCTTCCCTTTTGCTACAAAAAACTCGACCCCTTGGTTGAACAATTTAATTTTGAACCTAATCTTAACTTACCTATCTACAACCTTCCACATATCAAAAATCCATTCATTAAACTATTCGTAAAAGTCATCGAAAACAACATATCGTCTATTAAGTCCGATAAGGTCTAAATAGAAGATATAATCACCGTTATAATTAGTTAAGTACCCGGAGGTAAAGTTTTTATTAACATCCGTTTACCAAATATTTTTATAGAGATATGAAACGGATGTAAATCCGAGGATCTTCGTTTTTTCTTTTCGTATAGCGTCGGTAATGATATCAATCTTACCGTTAACTAAAGCTATTTGAACGAATATTAAAAATATAAGGGAGAAATAAGTGATGTAATAGAGTAATTTGTAAGTAATTTATTATAATTGAAAATCGTAAAACATGATCGTTTTTTTTTTATTTGAAATTTGCAATAATAATAACTAAGACGTTTGCCAACTTGACAACTTAATAATTTTTAAAAATTTCAAGCAGTTAATTTCAATGCTTTTCTTCCAAAGCTAATTCAATAAAAAAAAAAATAACATTTTTGATAATAACGATACTATTAAAGCTTATTAACTTCTGCAAACAGCTATAAAATCTATAAGCTGTCTCTACTTACCACTACAAACAACTAAATAGTATATAAAAGTACTTTACAAAAATCTTCACTCTACTATATCCAAAGACTATATAACAACCAGAAAGTAACTTTTTCTTCTACCTAATATATGTATGCTTAAACTAATAAACATTAATCAGTATTGATAAACCTTCTTCATTACAATATAGCTGATTTAAATATCTACTAGAAGTAACTGATACTACATAAAAATGGTAATATATTACTTTTAAGTTTGACAGTCCACTAGCTGGTGTGCACACTAATTTGTGTGGTTAATTGTTTGGCCTGTGCTCTAGTCTGAAGTGGTCACCTACTACACTTAACTTGCAGTCAATGTAGTCAAATCCCACAAACTTTAGTCAATTTAGGTCAATACAATCAACTAACTGTAAGTATAGTTGATTTGACTATACTGCAATTGACTGCTATTTCAACAATAATATTAATTTTTGTTAAGGTTTTTGATTATCAAAAACTTTCCCTAGATATAAGGCTTATTTTAATCTAGATATCTCCGTTCTTTAATATACTTTACAAAGTTGAGTAATTTGTTAAGCTTTTTTCAGTATCTAATTTTTTTATTTAAACTTATATTTTCGTCTTCGTTATTATCTTCATGATTAGATTCGAACCCTTAATTATTATTCGCATCTGAGTTGGATTTTTTTGACTATAATCGATAATCGGTTGTAGTTCTATTTATATTTAGCAGTTGTATATTGAATAGCTATAGTTTCAAATAACGCTTTATAGGTGTAATGATCATACTAAATACCCGTGAGTATATTGAAGGTGTCAGAGGGTTTATGTTATCAAGAAGGTAGCAGAGGTGCTGAGTGAACAATATCGCAACCGTACAAGTAATGATTAAAAGCCGTGAGGCTATTCAGAATATACTGAGACTGAATACTTAGATT
This sequence comes from Anisogramma anomala, assembly GCA_038502455.1. Classification (NCBI taxonomy): domain Eukaryota; kingdom Fungi; phylum Ascomycota; class Sordariomycetes; order Diaporthales; family Gnomoniaceae; genus Anisogramma; species Anisogramma anomala. The sequence goes on from JASMMZ010000003.1 coordinate 25,337,113, forward strand.
GACAACTGAAGAGCTATGAAGGAAATACTATCTATTTAGTGATGACCGTGTCTTTATATATCTGTGCCTTCATACCGTCTTCAGTACTGGATCCCTTGGATCAGTACTGAGCCCGCTAATCCTGAATCACTTGGATCAGTACTAATCCCACTGATCCTAATCACGTGATTGGCTTAGTCATTTCCCTGCTGACAAAGAAGAGGTGTTCCCCACCCGATGTGTTGGACTTCAGGCTCCAAGTGGCTCAGCTGCACACTGGCTTACTTCCTGACCCGCCATCATGCTTAGGTCGTAACAATAGGGATAACGACTGAGTATCCGCCCTCTCCAAGTAGTATTACCACGTTTTCAGTATTATAAGTAGGCAAATAACGAACGAGATAATTGAAACATAATAATGAATCATATAAAAGATAACTAAAGATAATATAAACATGGATTAAAAATATAATACCACTAACGATCAGTGAAAATAGGATATAATTCGCCACCATCGTTCGAATATTATTTGTTATATTTAATATTAGAGATAAATTAGCCCTTTAAATGGTCGTTACCAAATGCTTCGCGGTATTACAAGTAATTTACTTCAGGAATAACCTTTCATTCACTAAGAAAAGACCAATGTAAATATTATAGGTGTTTCCTTAGATATATTCTACTTATGTTTTTGTTACTTTAAGTAATATACCATCTTATACCACTGTTATTACCAATACATGTGAAAAATATATGTCTTTATATTTTTCAGGGTTTTGACTTTTTTATGTAAATATACTGAATAATGTATAATCCATATATATTAACAATTTTTTTACAGAAAACCAGGTTATAATCTAATAGTTGATTCAGTATAATTTTCAGGTATATTTTTCATAGGATATTTATTACATCATAGCGTTCTTTGAAACAACCATAAAATGCTTGAATTGGTACGATATCCTTCTTTTTACCCTAATTCGCTTTATACTTTACGGAGTCGGTTTCATTCGGTTTATATTACGATACTACATTATACAGCGAATTTAGGCGTACCGGACGAGTAATATATGGCATCTATTCTCCCCTTTATTTGTATGTACGGATGTAAAGATTAGCACATCAATTCTATCCACAACGTTTAATGTCCATCAATAAAACAAATTCCTTCTATTAATCCATATTTTTCTAATCTTTCTCGTTATCCGTCCCCTCATTCGAAACGTTATCGGATATTCCTTCTATTAAGTCGATTATATACGATGGTTCAATTTTCTCATTACCCAAGTTGTAAATAGGGCAAAAAATTTCTTATTTTATTTAATCAACGAAAACCAGATATAATAATTTGTATATTACCGCATTATTTACCATTAATTGTAATTTTACTTCCCCTGGAATAGGATTTCTGTCCATAACCAGTTCCTTAATTTAACATGCTTTTCCTTATATTCATTTCGATAAGGATAATCATAAAATCGGTAATATGGGTTTAGTATATTTCCATAATTAAAATACACTTATATATTATATTCTTTTGGTTAGTTTCTATATCACTATTATCTCTCGTTTATATTTGTTTTTCTCTGATTTCAATGTGAGTTAACTACTTGTAATTATTTCTAGTAGTTGTCTCGTATTCTCCAATGGTTGACCATTTTTGTTGTAGGAACGTAAAATCAATTTTGGTAATTTTATAGGGTATAAAACGTGGCTTTATTGATTCCTTAAGAAGTTTAACATCCCATTTATTACTATATTAATCGTATAATTTACATAGCTTCTGCTATTACTCATTCTATAAAGTACCTTTAAATAATATTTTGTCGGTTATTATGTACGAAAAAGGGATTATCGTTATGGCTAGGTATAATAGTCGCCAAAATCAATATTTTCTTATTATATCTTATGTAACCTAGTTTTTGAATACCTTATTCTTGTTTATAAGGGGTTTGAAATGCAAGAAATTTATTATTCGCGTTTGTAACGTTTTGTTATCCTATTCGTTATCCATTAGATGTGTAAAAGACTGGGTTTTCAATTTCTTTTGCAATATTTAAGGGGTTTATATTATAAAGTTGTTTACTTTCTTTACGTACTCGAGTAATAACTTGTAATTACGTTGTTTGATCGAGTTTACTCGAATTGCGATACCTGTATTAGGCATTATGAGGCGAATTTTGAATCGGGCAGTATATAGTATCTTTAACTTGTATTATTCCTATCGTTTATCTTTAAGTACATTTCTATACCATTTTCTCTTTTTTCTTTCAACCACGTTTTGAAATAACTCTTGTAAAGCTTCTTGAAAAGTACGTTATCTCGGGAATATTTCCATCGTGATTTCGACATCTTTAATATAGTTATTTACGCTTTCGCCGGATTATCCGTCGAATATTCGTGTAAAATTCATTTTATTAAATAATCAGGAATAGTCAAGTAGTGTTATGAGTATAGGATTTTATATATTATGAATCACTGTTAATAAGTGTTTTTGTGTTTTAAGAAGATGAAATCCTGCAAGATAATATGTGTGTTAAGTGGTTATATTCATCAAATTAAATTAATAAATTTCAGTAACCTATCATTAACTTGTTATTTTTATTCAGTATAGATTCATATATCAAATCATTAATTGCAATTGATTACAGGATTGTGTACGATTTATCATATTTATTTTCATATTTATTATTCTTATAGTCGTTATTTTTGTGAATTTTGGTAAATTCCGGTGTTATCGATATGATTTCGGATTGCAACTTAGAAAATATGTAAGGTTTGATTGATATACAGGTTACTAGATGAAAATATGACGATTCACGATGCGTATGAACGTTATTGATAGGAGATTCGTATTGAGTCTATGTAAGGGCTATTATTTACCCGACGGTCGCCCGGGCCGTCGGATAGGACAACATTATCCCTCATCGCTACTTCCCGCAAACAAAAACAGTACTTGCCATCAACTTTACCCGTGTGAGGTGTGGGCCTTGATATCCCTGGTGGCATTTCGGACATCCTAGTACCCAGGCCCCCTGTCTGGCAGGGAACCCCCAGTCTGTCACGGAACCCCTGTCTGGCAGGGGATCCCTGTTGCCGGAATGAGGCTTTCCAAGATTGATGGAGCCTGATTCACAAACGCTACAGTACTTCGTAGACATGACCATTGGAAATCCTCTCCATCGCGATCATGCCCGTGAGTGTGTCTGGTCCGATCTCAGCCGCCACCAGCTAACGAGACGCGCCGCCCACAGCTCATCATCGTAACAGGGCTGCCCACCTCCGGCAAGTCGACGCGCGCCAAGCAACTGCACGCCCACCTGGCCGCCAAGATCGCGTCGCAGCCCCCGCGGGCGCAGTACCGCCTGCACCTCGTCTCGGACCAGACGCAGTCCATCAGCCGCGCCGCGTACGACCTCTCGGCCGCGGCGCGGCCCGCGCACGCGCGCGCGGCCGGCGCCGCGGAGAAGGACGCGCGCGCGGCGCTCGCGAGCGCCGTGCGGCGCGTGCTCTCGGCGCGGGACATCGTCGTCCTCGACGGGCTCAACTACATCAAGGGCTGGCGCTACCAGCTGCACACCGAGGCCAAGAACCTCGCGACGCCCAGCGTGCTGCTGCAGGTCGGCTGCGCGGTCGCCCGCGCCCGCGCCGTCAACGAGGACCGGCTGCTGCGGCGGCGCCGGCGGCGCGGCGCCGGCGGCGGCGCGGGCGCGGACGTGGACGTGGCGTCGGACGCCGAGGCGGCCGAGGGCGCGTACGAGCCCGGGAACTGGGAGAACCTCGTGTTCCGGTACGAGGAGCCGAATCCTATGGCCAGGTGGGACAGCCCGCTGTTCGCCTTGGCATGGGAAGACGACGAGGTGCAGGCACGGAAGGTGTTTGATGACATATGGGAGACGATCGCTGGCCAGGGGAGGAAGGTCATCAAGCCGAACATGTCGGCTGTCCAGAGGAGCAGAGACGCAGGAGGGGACTACCTCTACATCCTCGACAAGGAGACACAGGACATCGTCAAGAGCGTTTTGGACCAACAGTCCGATGAGGGCGGCGGCGCCATCACGCTACCACGGGGTGGAGATTCTGCGAGTCGAGACGTGCTGGTGGTGCATCTCCCAGGCAGAAAGGTCGGTCTGCCGCAGCTGCAGAGATACCGACGGGCCTTTATGAACATGAACAGGGGCGGCATCGGCTTGGAAGCGGTCGGCAATATGGGCACAGCCAGGATGAGGGAGAGCTTCGTCGGATATCTCGACGACGCGTTTGAGAAGGATGAATAACTGTGGCGATAGACATGTCCATTCCACACAGGATACAAGGCCTACGTATTCGCAACGAGCACTGGGCAACGATGTGTCTGGGTTCTTCATCTGTCCGCCCGGCACTGAACACCCACCGCGCAAAGCCCCGGCATGGGTTTTACAGCAAAACAGTACTTGGAAAGACAAACATGACTCGATGAGCAAAATTATGATTCTAAGGGCTATTGATTCTTCCTATGCTGCCCAGAACAACAAATGAGTTGTTGTGTGATAAGTCGAGGCTGTTGAGCACAAGGCTTGGAAGTCTTGTGGGTGCGCGAGACTCGACTGCTTTGCGGCTTCCATCGCCAAGGAGCGCACCTGGGCATACCTCGAGGAAGGGGCAAGGCCATGTGGCCATGGCCATGGTGCTCCTCACTCTTGTGGCTCTTCGCACTGCCCACTGCCTCCGGCCAGGCCCAGCCAGGTCTGTGTTGACCTATCCGACACCGCTGGACTCCTGTTCACAGCCCGTCGTCCTCCATGGCATCATCCTTCTTCGGTCACGGAGATCGTCCACCATCATTTCTGCACATCGATACGCTGCCTGCCAACATGCTATTCTTAGACATGCCAACAACATATGCAAGCATGCCGTCGCCTTCCTCCAGTCATCCAGCTAGCGTGGGCTGCTCGGCCGGCCCTGGCAACGAGAATGCCACTCCAGCGCCCGATTCACCACGCGCATATAGCCCAGCTACTCTGGGTCGCTCTCTGGGACGCCGTTCATTCCATGCATTCAGTTCCATCAGCGGGTCCATCCGGAAGCGCCGGGCTCTCCATACCACCACAAACCAGAAGTCGGAGCCTTCTCCAGCGCTGACGTGTGTGAGCGCCGGCTCCAGTCCCGTCGGGCCCGCGAAGCAAAAGTGGTACGATGCGCTTCGACGAAGGTCGTCCCACATCCCCACGCCGTCAAGCCCGACCTGCATGTCATCCACTCCGAGGCGCTCCCGCTTCTTCCGGCCCTCGCCAGTTCAGCCCCAAATCCCAGCTTCGTCGCCCAATGTGTCGCAGGCGTGTCGGACTCCTTTACCCACGCTTGAGATGGCTTCCTTCCAATCAGAAATGCAACGCATGTCTATTTTCAGTGACATGGCCTTCAGCGAACAAGGTATGTCCGCAAATAGTCCCGGCCCCGCGGAATGCCGCCCAAGATGCTAACTGATATACCGCAGACCTGAAGCTCAAGAGTCGAGACAGCCAGGACGTAGCGGTGTCACAACGGCTTCCAGCTGGCCCGCCATGTACTGTCCGAGGGCCGTAGCAAAAGCAGAACTCTCCCCTGGACCCGTGAGTGGAGGGAGATACGAGGGTCACGTCCTCGACTCAGCCAGTCATTCACTGTTTACTCACGCATTGATGGACCTATGCGCCTGGGGCTTGCCAAGGAGTCCTCGAGTATCGCCAGCCTGAAGTGGGCCATCGTCACCTTCACCAGTGGGCCAGCAACTTCGAAGGGACTCGACTTGGAATTCATGGAGGACGAAAGGCTGATGACGGCAGTCCGGTACATCATCTCCATGGGACAGCACGTGGATGTCTGGACTTCTTGGGACGACGAGGCGTGGAAGGAAGAGACTGAAAAAGCAGAATCTGAATTTCGCCAAGTAGTGGAGGGCAAGGCCCCATGGGCCCACCCGAGGAGCGTGTACTCGTCGCCAGACCACTGCGAACGCCGAAAGAGATACGAAGCTTGCATGCGACATGAGCTTGCCGGATTTCATGAGGATGAGCTGACACACCTGGACAAGATGCAGACCATAATCCAGCAAGCACAGCGGGTCGACGTTAAGAACCTGGTGGATGACGACTATGTCTTGGTCGGCTTCGATCGGAAGGACCTCGTCAAGCGTCCGCAGGCTGCACAGCGACCCCGGATCGATGTCCAGAATGGCGCCGGATCCGAGTTGGGCGGCTTCCTTGACCACATGGAGGAGAGTGTGATGGACAACAAATAAAGTGGAGACTGCCATTCATCAGGGAAGTTCTGGGAGCACAGGCGTGGGACGGTATACGTTAGAGAACATGGCTCGTAACACTGCCATTGGGTTCTGGAAATATAAAATACGAGCACGGTTGCGGCAGTGTGCTGGAATAGCCTTGGGCTGCTGAAAATTGGAGGCTGGTGGCGGCGTCTGTGTTGAACCATGGTCAGTATTCTCGTTCGCCGAGAGGGCTAGATTGTCCTTGTGGTGCCGAAGACAAAGAGAATAGAATTATTCAAATGATTTCTGTGTCGTACAGGTGCCTCAGTGTCCAGGGCGTTCTGAAGCAGGGTGGGATGGCAGATCATCGAATCCTGGAGACGCGAGCCCGTCTTCCTCCTCGTCTCTAGTCTCCCTTCTTGTCCATGCGCCGAGTCCCGTGTGATGCTGATTCTCTCTAGACAATTTGTCTATGAACCGGTGCAAGATGGTCCGCCGTGTCACAATCACTCGGAAGTTCTTGTCATACTTGTCGATAAGATTCTGGGACAAGATCTTGTCGCTGGCCGCTATGAACTTGTTCGCCACCTCGAGAATTTCTTGGCGCCGCGGCCACGTTCGCATCCATGCCTCCTCTGGCGGGTGAGCCAACGCCGCCGTCGAGAAGTTGATGTCGCTGGTCGCCAGCCTCATCGGCTCGAAGACGTCGTCAAGGGCCGTGAGGATCTGCTCCGCATGGGCCTTGAGCCCGGCCCGCTCGGTGGGGTAGTTGTTGCGGTCTGTGAATTTGCGGCTGCTGGCCATGGCGATCTCCAGGTACAGCTTCAAGCAGCGGGGGTCGGCGACGCGCAGCTTGCGGACCATGGCGCGGTGGATGAGGCTGGCGTTGTCGAAGGCGCCGGGGTTGTAGGCGTCCCAGCGGCACAGCAGCAGGCCGCGGCGGTAGAGGTTGCCGTCGGCGATGGCGCTGGGCATGCTGAGGAGCACGCGCGCGGCCTTGGCGCTGGCCGCGCCCGTCGAGAGGCAGTCGATGTAGTCGCGGTAGTTGCGCCGGTCCGGCACAATGGCGTACGCCTGCAGGAGGTAGTCCCAGTAGCGCGCCGCGAGCTTGGTGCGGCGCGCCAGCGCGAGGGCGCGCATCACGAGCGAGAGCGTGTTGTTGCCCGCCATCTTGGCCGTGTTCATGGGCCCCGACGGCGTGCGAGGGTGGGACGTTTGGGGCAGCGGCGCGGCGATCCTGGCCGGTCTGGGCCGCGACGACGCGAAGTCCTCGCCTCGGTCCGAGTCTTCGAACTGCTCCGCCCTCTCGATGCGTCTGGCCTTTTCGGGGGGAGGCTTGGACCTCTCCGGCGTCTTTGACTGCGCTGTGACAGGAGATGCCGAGGCAACGAGGCCGGGTTCGCCGTCTTGAAGCTTCGTGATATCCAGCACCTCGCCGACAAGGCCGAGAATGGAGTCCGTCTCTTGTGCCCCTCCAAGCAGGAGAACTCGTCCCATCGCACACATGAGCTCCTCATCCATGACGATCTCGCCCTTCTTCCACCGCGTAATCACCTCGTCCCACACAAGCTTCGAGCGCGATATGGTCGTCGTTCTGCTGGCCTTGACAGACGCTGTCTGCTCCTCCTCATCCTCGTTGGGGTTGATCCGGTTCTCGCGCTGGCATCGCAGGGCGTTGAGGATGATGGTGTAGGTGTGGCCGTCGGGAGCGCGGACGCCGTCGGCCGAGCGCAGGGCGACGAACATGGACTCGATGTCCCCGGCGCGGGAGCAAAGGGTGATAAGGGCGTTGAGGTGGATCAGGTTGGGCTTCAACCTGTTGCTGGCCAACATGCTGTTGTAGATCTTGAGGGCCTCGGGCACAGCCTTCTTGGGGTGCTGGGACTGGGCGCAGCCTCTGAAGATGGTGGTGTATGTCTGCGCATTGGGGAGTTGGGCGCGCTTTTTCATCTGTGCGTAGCAGCAGTCAACCCAGGAACAGGGTCAGGTTGGCAGGAGCTCAGGACAGTGGGCGGAACTGACATCGTTGTACAGCTTGATAGCAGTGTTCAACTTGCCGAGCATGAATTCGTAGGCTATCAGGTGGTTCCAGCTAACGACAACCTGCTTGGTCTTGCTGGCTTCCTGGGTCAACATCAAGGCCTTCTCGTACTCGTGCTTCTCCAGCTTCTGCAACACAGTCTCGGCGATATGGAACGGATCCGTAGTTAACTGCAGCTCCCTCTTAACCGCCCTCTTCATCTTCTCCAGGGTCTTCATTCGTTCGGCCGCATGTTCTCCATGATTGGCGATTGGTTTCTCCTCGACAGCTTCCTCCAAGTGCCCCCAATCACTGGACAAGTTTTGAGGCTCGGTGGCCAGCGGGGACTGGCGCCATATCGAGTTGGTTGCAAAGGTTCTCGAGGGGGCTGCAAGTCGATTTTGAGGAGGAGGGGCAGGGAGTCGGCACAAGAGGTTCGTTGAGGCTCTCCTTGCGCAAGCCCTGCAGACGAACATGATTTTGTCAACGATGAGATCGGGGGGCGCATGTTGGCCATGAATAGGTTGAGTAAAAAAAAAATGGAGTCCTGTGAACCACTTGCAAAAAGTCCATCCCTGCCAGAGTGTCCTACAAGACCCACCAACAAGGACCAAGTACAGGTGCAAGTACAGGTACTCTACCCTGCCCAAGTAGAGTGCCCCCCTGTCAGATACCGACAGGGATGAAATGCATCCCTGTTAAGGTGGCTGCACGGACCACGTGCACATGACATGGACGCTTTCTATTACCCCTACTACTAAGTACAGGTACAGGGCCACGCGTCCGCGTCCGCGTCCGCGTCCGCATCCGCGTCCGGGGCCTAAGTCGCGTACAGTAAGTTCCCCTGCGTAGTTTGTTCGTCGCGTCTTTGCACCGCGACTGTGAAGCACTTACTCTCTGCCAAACAACCCCAACACAGCATGCCCTCCAGCCTCCAGTAGATTTTGTTTTTGTTTCTTCGCTTCCCGTTCAATTGGCTGGCGCCTTCCAATTCTAATTACCCTGTGCAGACTGTCAGCCCACCATCACCATGCCCAAGGCTGATCGGCGCCAGAGGCTGGCCGAGCTCGCGGCCCTGCGCAAGTCGGGCAAGAAGACCTTCGACTCGTACCAAGTCGAGGATGTCCAGGACCTGTACGAGGAAGTCGACGAGGACCGCTACAAGACCATTGTGCGGAACCGCCTGAACGAAGACGACTTCGTTGTCGACGACAACGGCGAGGGCTATGCCGACGACGGCCGCGAGGAATGGGACCGCCCTCAAGCATACGCCTCGGACAGTGAAGAGGACTTGCCAGTCCGGGGAAAGAGCACCAAGACCTGTGAGTTCCATGAAGCCCCATACACATTGGACTACAGTCTGAACCGTGGGAAATAGCCACGAAAAAGCAACGCGATGAAGAGCAGGCAAAGAAGGATGCCACAGATCGCAACATCAGTCATTTCTTCACCAAGGGCGCCGTCAAGACTCAACCCAAGGCCAAGGTACGAAGCTCGAATATCCGGGGCCATATGCCATGAGCTGACAGCAATACCAGGTTGTCAAGACGGAAGAGGACGACCAATTCCTGGCTAGCCTCCTAGGGGAAGTCGACCAGAATATTCCAGCGCCTGTAACGCGTCCATCGAAGAAGAGAGACCGGTCCGCAGAGAGACGTCGAGCCCGCATCCCATCGCCGGCCCCCGATAACCGACGGCCTGCGCCCAAGAAGGTCAGATATAGCGATGATGTCCTCCCTACCGCAACTGTGCAAGAGACTTTTCTTGGTGACGACGATTCCTTCATGCCCATGGATGACGACGAGCCTCTGCCCGCGAATGACAACATTGCCACAAGTGATCCAGCTCCGGCTCCCTCATCCCCGACGGTAAAGGTGGCCGAGCGCATGTCAAAACTGAAGGCAGGTGCCCAAGACGACGAGGATGAGGACGACGACATGATGGAAGTCGCGCACGCTGGTGCCATCACTGCCGCCAGTGTCAATTTATCTGCGTCCAGGTTGCCCAAGCAGCAGATCAAGCCCGCGCTATACCCATCTCCCGCGAGCTCATCGCCGGCCAAAGCTGTGCCAGAGCCTGCCGTGGACTCTTCGGCCTGGAACGACATCAACTCGAGGCTAAACGTTGTTAGCAGCCCTGCTGCTGAATCAACAAGAGGTATAAACAAGATCGACTACAAGGACGCCATTGAAGAGGATGGCAGTCTCAGCATGTTCTGGACTGACTACACAGAGGTCAATGGGAGCTTGTGCTTGTTTGGGAAGGTCTTGAACAAGAAGACCAAGTCATACGTCAGCTGTTTTGTAAAAGTCGACAATATTCTGCGGAAGCTGTACTTCCTTCCCCGTCAGACTCGCGTTGTAAATCGGGAGGAAACCACGGAAGAGGTGGGCATGATGGACGTCTACAAGGAGATTGACGGTCTCATGACAAAGATGAACGTGGGCATGTTCAAGATCAAAGGCTGCAAGCGCAAGTATGCTTTCGAGCTGCCGGACATACCAAGGGAAGGGCAGTACATGAAGCTGTTCTACCCATATACCAGTAAGTTGCCCGTTGACGGCTTCAAGACCACCCTTGCTAACACTTGGCAGAACCTCAGCTTGATTCCTCAGCGACGGGCGAGACGTTCTCGCATGTCTTTGGCACCAATACTGCATTGTTCGAGCAATTTGTCATGTGGAAGAACATCATGGGCCCTTGTTGGCTCAAGATCGAAGACGCTGACTTCGGCACACTCAAGAACGCATCACACTGCAGACTCGAGGTGCTTGTAGAGCACCCTGGCATGGTATCTGCCACTAGCGAGTCAGATAACCTCGACGCGCCTCCATTGACCATCATGAGTTTGGCCATGCGGACGACATATAATGCCAAGGAGAACAAGCAGGAGATTCTTGCTCTCAGTGCCAGGATTTACGAAAATGTCGGTTTGGCTGATACCACGCCGGCAGACAAACTACCTTGCAGGACGTTCACGCTCATCAGGCCCAATGGTCCCTCCTTTCCGATGGGCTTCGTGGAAGCCGCTCGGACAAGGAGGGTAGGGCTTATCAAGACGATGAAGCGCGAGAATGAGATGCTTGACTTCTTCCTTGCGCAAGTGGACGTTGTCGACCCCGATGTGATACTTGGTCACCAGCTGGAAGGTGTCGACTACTCGATCCTGTTGAACCGCTTGCACGAAAGGAAGACTCACCAATGGTCCCGCCTTGGGCGGCTCAGGCGTTCTCAATGGCCAACGTCGATTGGAAAGACAGGCGGCAATGTCTTTGCTGAGCGCCAGCTCATTTCCGGCCGTCTTCTTTGCGATCTCGGAAATGATGCCGGCAAATCCGCCATGTCCAAGTGTTCCACATGGAGCTTGACAGAGATGTGCGGTTTATACCTCACTGGCAACAACAGGCGACAAGATCTGGACAATGAAGCGGCATTGAAGTCCTGGGCCACAACCAAGGATGGTCTACTGAACTACGTTTCGCACGTTGAGACCGACACCTACTTTATCGCAGCATTAGCGCTCAAGGTGCAGCTCCTCCCGCTGACCAAGGTCTTGACCAACCTGGCGGGCAACTCCTGGGCAAGAACTCTCACCGGTACTCGTGCCGAGAGAAACGAGTATATTTTGCTGCACGAGTTCCACCGCAACAAGTACATCTGCCCTGACAAGCAAATCTTCAAGGGGCGACGTGCTGAGGCTGAGAAGGCGGAGGACGAGGCCGGTGACGGCAAAAAGAAGGACAAGTTCAAGGGCGGTCTCGTTTTCGAGCCTGAGAAGGGTCTTTATGACAAGTTTGTCTTGGTCATGGACTTCAACTCGCTGTACCCTTCCATCATACAAGAGTTCAACATTTGCTTCACCACCGTTGACCGCACAACTTTGGTACGTTTATGCAAAGCAAGCAGCGCCCGAGGTGTGCTAACAGCGTGTAGTCCGACGACGAAGACGCAGTACCAGAGGTCCCTACCGACCAGGATCAGGGAGTCCTGCCAAAGCTCATTGCCACACTTGTCAGCCGTCGACGACAAGTCAAGGCTCTCATGAAAGACAAGAATGCAACGGCCGAGGAACTGGCGACTTGGGATATCAAGCAGCTTGCCTTGAAGCTCACAGCCAACTCGATGTACGGGTGCTTGGGTTACACCAAGTCGCGGTTCTACGCTCGTCCCCTCGCAGTCTTGACCACATACAAGGGCCGTGAGATTCTGCGCAGCACAAAGGAGCTCGCAGAGAGCAAGGCACTCCAAGTGATTTACGGCGACACTGATTCCGTCATGATCAATGCCAATGTGGACAACGTGAAGGATGCCTTCAAGGTGGGCCACGAGTTCAAGACCGCAGTCAATGAGCGGTACAGACTGCTCGAAATTGACATCGACAATGTCTTCCGACGAATCCTCCTTCAAGCCAAAAAGAAGTATGCCGCCATCAACCTAATCGAGGCTGACGGCAAGTTCATCGAGAAGATGGAAGTCAAAGGTCTTGACATGAAGCGCCGAGAGTACTGTGGCTTGTCCAAGGAGATCTCCAGCAAATTGCTGAACGAGATACTCTCTGGCGACGACACCGAGCTGTCGATCCAACGCATCCATGACTACCTGCGTGAGATTGCGGGCCAGATGCGTGAGCAGAAGATCCCATCCCAGAAGTATATCATCTTCACGCAGCTCGGAAAGGCGCCCAAGGACTACCCGAATGGAGACTCGATACCTCCAGTGCAGGTTGCTTTGCGAGAGTTGGCTCGTGGCAAGACCGTCAGGAAGGGCGATGTTATCTCGTATATCATCACTGGCGATAGCAAAGGCTCCGACTCGGTTGCGAAGCGTGCGTATACTCCCCAGGATGTCCTGAAAGCCGACTCGGACCTGGCACCAGACGTGGAGTGGTACATCGGCAAGCAGATCTTCCCACCTGTTGAGCGTCTGTGTGCCAACATCGAGGGCACGTCCACCGCACAGCTGGCCGAGTGCCTGGGTCTCGACATCCGCCGCTACGCCAACAACGCCAACTACTCGTCCAGCGGCAACAGCAACGATCTCGAGATCCACCCTCTCGAGTCCCAGATTCCCGACGACGTGCGCTTCCGCGACTGCGCACGCCTCCAGCTGCGCTGCCGCTCCTGCAAGGCCACCACCGCCTTCGAGGGCCTGCTCGCCAGCCCGGACCGCGTCACCAACGCGGGCGTCGCCTGCGGCGCCTGCAGCGCGGCGCTCGGGCCCCTCTCCGTGGTCGCGCAGGTCGAGCGCGCCGTGCGCCTCGCCACGGCCCGCTACTACGAGGGCTGGCTGGTCTGCGACGACGGCAGCTGCGGCAGCCGCACGCGGCAGATGAGCGTCTACGGCCGCCGCTGCCTGGGGCCCAAGGGCCTCGCGCGCGACTGCCTCGGCCGCATGCGCTACGAGGTCTCGGAGCGCGACATCTACAACCAGCTCGTCTACTTTGCCAGCCTGTTCGACGTCGACAGGGCGCGCGCCAGGGCGGCGGACAGCGGGGCGCCCACCGCCGAGGCCAAGGCCCGGATCCTGGCGCTGGCCGAGCACAACCGCACGCGCTTTGGCACCGTCAAGGGCGTCGTGGACCGGTACTTGGATAAGTGTGGCCGGCAGTGGGTGGCGATGGATACTTTGTTTGCCAAGGTGGGCTTTGTGGCCGGGGTCTGAGCAAGGCAGCAAGCAGCAGCAACCAAGCTTCAAGATGTGGGGGCCATGTGGTGTGTGATCAAAAGGATTGTGATGCCTACCTACCTGTTCTAGTTGATTGCTCTTCCTGGTAATGGAGTTTAAGGAGGGTCCGTCAAGTCCATCAACACAACAGAATGTTTATTTCACAAGACTCGTCCAGAGATATTGCATTGTCAAGCTTGCACCATCATGAACTAACTTTTCTTTTGCACATGTCACACCACCTTGAATACAATGAATGCATGTGGACACAATCTCGTGATATAATCCCAGACGCATTCACGAGCAAGCCAGGTGGTTGCAATCCCAGCAGCCAAGAAATTGCAAAAGCAGTGGCTCATGTTAAAAAGGGAGGACTAAAAGACTCGTCACTACCAGCTACCCCTCAAAAATTAGATGTAATCAGTGAACTAACTACACAAGGGAGTCCTTCCTAGAAAACTGCTCTCTGAAACTCCTTGTTATGCCCCCCCTTCCAGTGCCTGCAAGGGAGAGGAACAGGAAAGAGCCTGCCAATGGCAGCTCAAGCAGAGAGTGCCTGAGGAGGACCAGCTAGCAGCAACCTACCAGCAGAAGTAATGAATAGGCAAATCTTCCAACAAGACTGAAAAGCTGAGTGAACTCCTTTCGATCCCCTAGAGAAACGACGTCTCCTTTTGGATACTGACTGACCCTATCATGTTTGCCCTGGACCCTGCCTTCTTCAGTGCTCTATCATCACAGTCCTGGCTGTGCTGCGCACTTCATTACAAGCATCCCATCATGTCCATCATGTGCCTCGCACTCAGCCAGTGTGGCAGGCTCAACACAGCCTTTCCTGTCGAACTGTGTGTGGGAGGCACATGTGAGACCAATCCCACCCCATCATCGTTTGCAGAACCGTGGGGGAAAAAAAGACACCAGACGGAAACCCCAAGGCTTCCATGTTTTGATTGCAGACGGCACTCCGTCTATGCCAGCCAGAGGTATCTTGGAAAGAGAAATTGGGCAAACTTTTGGACACGCATTTTCCCCACCATAAATGCAACCCCCCTGCCCAGTCTATGTGCACAATGAATCCTCTAATGTGGTGACTTGATCGAGGCAAAAGAAAAGAGCCTGCCTGCCTCCTAGTTTGCAGACTTGTCGGGCTTTGCATGGTTGAGGGCGGGAGAAGCTGCTGCAGAGGGAGGTGAGGCTGGGCCATCTTCATTGTTACTCATTTGGGCGAGAGCTCTGATAGCAAGTTAGTTATAGTTGGCCATGTCTGACTTTCAAGTAGGGGGGGGGGGGGGCACTTACGCAAAGGTGTTGCTGCTTGCAGCTGGACCTGGAGTACCGGCCCGAGAAGAACCACCCGAGTCTTCGGCACCAGCGCGCCCCAGCGAGCCGCCAGGTTGCAGTCTGTTGTTGCGACCACTGTTGCTTCGAGAGTTGAACATTGAAGTGGGTCCTAGCGTGACGTTGGCACTAGCAGACCGCGACGCACTACCCTTGAGGCGGCGCAAATCATCCAAATTAACGTTGGCTGAGGCAGGAGGTGGCTGGAAGTGGCCACGAGAATCCCCACGGCCGGAAGTGTACCGCCCTTGGCCTTGGCCTTGGTAGCCACGGTTGTTGGACCGGGATGCCTCAGCAGCCTTTGCGGCATTCGCAGCCTCGGCCTATAATCGGTCAGCAACCTATCATGTCAGGTGTTATCATAGACTTATGAAACTCACATCCGCACGGATCTCCTCTCGTGTTTTAGGGCCCTTATGACCGTCCTTGGACACCCACTTGGCCTTGCGCAGGTCGATGATGTCCATCAACATGAATTGCAGACGACTGGGCAGACCAGGGCTCTCAACCAGGCTCTGGATGCGCTGGAAGTAGGCGTTCATCATAGGGTTGCCCCTGTCAGTGTTTTCAAGGTCGGCACCAATCGTCCGCAACAACTTGGTCAACGACTCGATTTCTGCCTCATCAGGCTCGCCCTTGAAGTCAAGCAGCTTGCGAACGCACTCGTGCATGATGCGCTCCGTCAGCATGCCAAGCCTGAATAGCTCTCCGATGAACTGGATAAGACCCAGGCCACGGCGCTTGACTGCCATGGCCTGGTAGTACTCGTCAGACATCAAGGCTGCTTCCTTGGTTTCGCCGTCCTTGGGCGCTGGCATGTTAGTGTTCCAGCCGCGCTCAAAGTCCTCCTGACAACGGTTCAGCAAGTACTTTCGGAACAGAGCCCCGCCACTAACGACGTTGCCCTGCTTGTCAGTAATAGTGACATCCTTGACTTCCGGGCTCATGTTTTCCAGCATGCACTGGCAGAATCTGGCGTACATCGCTGCCCAATGGGCTTCGTCTGTTGCCTTTTCAAAGGTGAGCTGAATGACCTGCCTCAAAGTGCGACCATCCTGCTCGTCCTTGGACTGTGCTGCGATTTGCAGTATCTGTCCTGAAATTTTGTCGAAGTTCTCCGGGGTCATCTTGTTGAGGTTGGACTTGACCTTGCGCTGAACAGTCGCGGGATCGAGAAGATCGGTGCCAGGCATAGGTTGCTGGGCATTCCGAGTAAGGCTTAGGGGCTTCCAGCCTGTTGAAGACACCTGGATAGGCTTGAGATCCATGCCCGCAGTAAGAGGCATGGTCTTAGCAAGCTTCTCGGACTGGGCATCGTACCCTTTCCCTTGCTTGCTGTTGCCACGAGTCTGAGTTGTCCTGGTGCTTCCTTGCCGGGAGCCCATACCACCCATGCCAGATGGTGCTCGTCCCATCTGAGAGCTTGCAGGAAAAGCACTTCCACGACCAAAGGTGGACATGGCGCCGTTGACAGCTGGCCGCGGCATCTGTCCCTGCGACATAGCGAAGCGCTCTTGGGAGGTGGTTCCGGGGGGGAGCGCCTTTCCACCAGCTGGTTGCGTGAATGATCCGAAGGCACCACCGCTTGACGCATTCTTCGAGTTGGAACGCGGGTCGAGCCTCGAACCTCTAGCCGAAGCGGATCGCCCACCGTCTGCTTCGCCAATCAAAGATTTGACCTGTTGAGAAAATTCGGCTGAAGGCACCTCGGTGAAGACCTTTTGAAACTGCAACAGGAATGTGGAGTCGTACTTGAAGTTCTTCCCCTTGTTGGCCACAGCGGCGGCGTTGAGCGCAGGGTTGGGGCTTGCAATGCCCACCGGGTACTTGATCTCGTCTTTGACGGTCAGGAATCTGGACGACTTCAAAGCCTGCATTGCTGCGCTCGGAGGAGGGGCCTCGACGCTGCCGGTCTTGAGAGAAGTCAAGTTGAGGGCTGCAGGTCTCCGGTCCTTACCATTGGACTTGGCGGACGAAGGGGCAGATCCTGCTGCTGGCGGTTGTAGAGAGCTGTTGATGGTGAGCTTGACAAGCTTGTCTGCATTCTCCGGTGTCTCCTTCTGGGTGATGCTGGAGATGCCAGCCAGCAACTCAGCAACGGTCTTCTTCTCACCGGTCTGATTTGCACGGGCTTTCTCCTTCGCTTCCTCGAGACGTTCCATCTCCCGTTCCTGTTCTCGAAGCTTGAGATCGCGTTCTTTATCTGAGAGCTGTCCGCTCCCAGCTGCCTTCTTGGCTGCCTCTTTCTCGGCATTCTTCCTCGCGGTGATTTCGGCCTGCCTTGCTTCCTCGCGAGCGTCTGCCTCCTCCATCTCCGCGATCATCCGGTCTTGGTACTCTTCCTCTGTCTCACCGGGTAGCATCCCGTGAGCATTCGGCTTCAAATCCTCAACCTTTGGCCTTGTTTCAGCCTTCGCCTTCTCATCGGCGTCAGTCTTTGTTTTCTGCTGAGCATCTTTGGCAGCTTTGGCTTCTGTAGCACTGACTTCAGCAACCTTAGCTTTAGCAGCCTTGGCCTCATCAGCCTTGATTTCGGCGGTCTTTTCATCTGCGGCCTTTGCATCGGCAGTCTTTTTCTCGGCTTGTGCGCGCTCTTCATCTTGCTTGCGCTCGTCTTGCTTAGCCTGCTCCTCGACAGCTGTCTTGTCCTCTGCCTTTTCTTCGGTCTTGTTCTCGTGCTTGACCCCATCGGCTTCCGCTTTCTGCTTCACCTGTGCGACGAAGTTGGCCTTGATCACATTTGGGTCGACCAAGCTCTCGTTGCGAGCGTGCGACGAGGGTGTAGGAGCTTTGGGGGGAGGGGTTGGCGTTGACGCAATGACGGGTGGAGTCTTTGACTGCTGAGCGCTGGGCGCCGGCGACGCGGGACCTTTGGGCTTGAAGTTGATTTCTTCTCCCCTCTCATTCTTGATTACGATCGCCTTTCGCGTGGGCTTGACGAAATCGGAGCCCGTTGAGGCTCCGGATGAGGCGACAACCGGAGCCTTGCTGGGCTGGCTCAGTCCCGATGGTGGGCCATGAGGACCGGTGCTGGAGGCCGGTCGTTCGGAAATCTGCGAGTTACCACGCGACATGGACTGGGCTTGGGGGGCCGGGGGTGGAAATTGGCCAGGGTAGTAGGGTGGGTTTGGAGAAGAAGAAAATATCGGTGGTTGCTGTTGTTGATAGCCAGGCACGCCATAGCTCTGGGAGGTCCTGGGGTCGTAAGTAGCATGAGGGTATGGATTAAAGCCCTGGTTTGATTCAGTCAGCATCCGCTCCACGCGGCCAAATTTCTCATCGCCTGGAGCCAGGTCTAGGAAAGAAAGAGAATCGTTCGTGAAATGCAGAGGGTATTGAGGCTGTTCATGGTGCTCGAGCATCGGACCGGGACCATAGGCCCGATCGTAGTCTGCTTTAGAGCCCTGGCGCTTACTCAAGCGCTGAGACGCGCCGCCGTCATGGTTGCAGGACTGGAAGGAAGAGTCTGCGCGCCGGACTTGAGACGATTTGTTCTCGGAATCCCGGCGATTGCCCTTCTTCTTGCCGTTGTGCTGTTTGTGACCAAATGAAGGAGCCTCAAGACGAGAAAATGGGTGTCCTACTGGAGAGGCATAATAGGTGCCCAGAGGTCCGCTCATCGGCGGTGCGTATTGGTTCTGGTGCTGGTGAGTTGGCAAGGGCATCGCCGAAGGCATGTTTGGGGTGCCGCCCGGAATCGCATGAGCCATTCCGGGGCTGCCGTGGGGCACCCGGGGCGAGTTGTTTCCAAACTGCGTCATGGGGCCACCACGACTGTAGACAGCCTGATTCATCATGGCGCCGCGGCCGTTGCCATACTGAGCACGCTGGTAGGTGTTGGGAGGGAACCCAGCCGCCTGTGAGGTGTACTGCGAGTTGAAGTTTCCTCTGCCCCTTCCGTTGTTAAAGCTACCTCGTGCTGGACCCGGGGGCCCACCGTGGTGGGCCATGTCGCTGGCGTGCGAGACATTGGAGCCTCTTCGGTGGTGCTCGAATGACATCGAGGATGGATTGGCGCCGCCTCGCATAGCCGCCATGCGCTGCGAACAGGTTAGTATCGGAGACATAGGTTGGAGTGAGCAGTGCGGATAGGATGTGTCCGCGTCCGCACGGGTCTACGTACATCGACTCCGTCGTTGGGAAAGCTGCCTATCTTGAACTGGCTGTCCGTGGCACCGGGCTTTCCACCGCTGGCAGATGGCTGGGGAATCGGAGCTGGGCTGAGCGCGGGTGAGGGGATTTGCTGCGAGTGACCAACACCACGGGCGGGTATGGGGACGGCGGAACTGGGCTGCGGAGTCTTGTCATAGCCAAATTTGATGTCTCCAGGAGCGTTTGTGAAGCCGTTGCCGGGAGCAGTTATGCTGACAGATCCATTGCGGTTGTGGTCTGTAGGGTCGCCATTCAGACTAGAGGTGCCGTTGGCGATGGTGGGAACGGCTGGGGGGGCCGTGGGGATGGACTGGCGCCCGTTCACTGGTGTGGAGGCATTCTGAGAAGAGGCAGCCGAAGGGCCAGCCGTCGTGGGTGGGGTCGCACCAGTCACGACCAACGGGGTTGTGGCGGGCTTCTTCGCGGCACCGACACCGACAGCAGAAGCATACGAAGGAGCCGCGGAGGCAGCGGTGGTATTCTGAGCCGGTGTGGTTGCGGGTTGACCCTGCGTAGAAGTCATATGTACGTTGGGTCTCGTGGACGACACGCAGGTTCGCACGAGGGTGACAGTGGGTTGTCGGGCACGAGGCGTGAGGTTAACCTGATGCGATTCGAAGCGCTCCTATAACAAGAGGCGCTATCGTTGGTGTTGGTGATGACTTGATGATCAGTCGAGTCAGGTTGGCAAGAGTCAAAGTCGCACCGATGAAGTAGGGCGACAGAGACGATGGTGGTGTTTGCGGTTGACAGTCAATGAAGGAAGACGCTAGCTCCGTGTCAAGTTGGTGACGGCCGAAGTGTGAAAAGCTAGTCACGAAAGGACCAAGCCGATGGAAAGGCGAAGAGAAACGCCGAGTAGAAGCGACTGGAAGTCGTTGATCGGCCAGACCCAAAGACGAGCGCTAGCAGACTTTGGGTTGTTGGGGGAGTTGATGGAAAGGTCGTCGCGGTCGATGGATTGGGCTCGAATCGACAAGGCGGCGGCGTCGGGCGAGGGCTAGAGTGGTCTCGGGGGCGAACGGCGAGCGAGCAGGCAGAAAATTAATCCCTTTCGCCTGCAGAGAGCCAGTCCGAAATAAAAAGAACAACAGAAATTACCAGCCTGCCAGTCCAAGGGAATGGATGAGCTGGTGTTGAATGGTTCTCTGGTGGAAGATAGGGGGCGCGCGGGTGAGGAAGGGAAGAAAATCCAGAAAATCCGAGTGGGAAATAGTAGTTAGTACAGAGGTGATTTTTTTGTTGCGGGCAATGGGACAGGGTGCACAGTGTGGTTTGTGGACGCTACGTTGGGGGCAGCGCACACTGTGCCAAGGAATAGCACCTGCCTGACTGCCGGTCAGCACCGAATTGGCGCTTCGCTTCCCTGCTGAACCTCGCTCAGTCTCTGTAAACATAATCCAGTGAAGGTGTGTATCAGTCAAACTAGTCACTGTTCTCATTTCTCTCCATGATTCATGGTATGTACCCGCGTGTGTTACTCATTCATCAGATTATTGATTCTCTGCTGGTGAATCAGCCCACCATGCCCAGCCGGACCTATCATATTGCTTGTTATAGTGTATCTATCCTACGTTACTTTGGCCTGTTATAGCTCCCATGCCTACAATGTACAGTACATGTGCCTGACAGAGAGAGCTCTGACACCTTTGCTCTAACTGGGCTAGGTATAGTCCGTTGCACTGACGACATGACACGGTCAACATTTGTTGCATGTAACGCGATGGGAGACACATATATAGTGCTGTGTTTGCTACAGTCAACTACACAACTTCACCTCAGGAATAGCCCTCGAGCATTAGCTTTGCTGGAGTGGAACCGGTTGATTAAAATCAACGGGCAAGTTTCGCGTTCACGTGTCGGTATGTACTGTACCGTGACTTACATAGTACCCTCCCACGCGTCTGATAGCCACAGCAATCCTTGCAGCTCACCCCAGATTCGGTATTTGTTTCTTGCACACATCTTTGTTTCAAACCTTGCCTCCTCCACGGTTCCTGATTCACACTCCCGTCCAACGTGCATTATTCCCAGGCCAGGGAATCATCTTCCCAGGGTTCACTCGTGTTGTTTGCCTCGGAATCTCCCCCATCGCCCCCCCCCCCCCCCAAAAAAAAAGACTACGAACTATTGTGCGCACCCGGACGAGGCCAGGCCCTGTGCTTGTGCTCATTTTGTTCGCTGCTGATTCGTACGTGTCACACTTCACACGGAACCGGCCAAGTATCCAATGGCTGGCACTGGCAGCTCACTACATACTACTCTAGTCGGACCACTGGACCGCTGCAAATCGACTGCGGGGTCAGCTCCAGTGGTGATCAGTTAGTTCAGTGATGCAGGAGCCCCACAGTAACCGAACCGTGGCGTCATCGGGTCCTACCGAGCACAGTATGTCAGCCTTGGCCTGTGACAGCGTTTCGCTTGATAGAAAACAGCAGGCTGTCTCCGACTACAGTAGCACCAGCTAATACCGCAAATGCCCTTAAGATCATGGGGAAGACTGACATGAGCTCAATGAACAATCAAGCGTTGCCCATCACAAACTGTCCCCAAATTAGCTAGCCTGGAGCCCAGTGTTTGAAAGGCGTCACCGGTGTTGGGCACGCTGCGCTAGGCTGCCAAATGCAAAATGACGACAACTACTGTCAATTTTCCAAAAGGGGCCGGCGAGCAGGAATTTTCTCCGATTCACGCGCCACCGCCACGTAAGTGATCGTTGTGAGCCACTGAGAAAGCCGAGCCTCACTTGCCCGGCGTGTGACAATCAATGGCTGACATTCGAGCGCCTCCGCCCCAAAAATAGACCCTGCAGGCAACAAATATGTGCGTTAGCGGTGTTAGTAGATGACTGTCATTGCATTGGTGACTCAGTTCTCGGTTGCTAAAAGCAGACGTGCTGTCACTTCTGCCTTTCTTGCTCCAAAATGTCGATACAGTGCGCTGGCTGCCAAGCGTGGATTCGTGAATGTCATAGTTCAGTTTGGAGTCAAGACTGCTGATGCTCGCCTTACTCTCTCTACTGGCCGTCAGTGCCTCCAATGGTCAGAGCCCTCATTTACCCAGACGTCGCCAACTCGACTGGTTGATTCAACAGACAATCCCACGCACGTATATTACGTTTCCTCTGCCTCGAAGCCCTCGGCTAAGCCCTCGGCTGAGCCCTCGCCATCCCCGCCATCCTCCTCCGGGATAGGCTCGATTTCTGTGACATCCATCTGCTCCATGGTCATGGCCTCGGCCTCTGCCGACGGCGGGCCCTTTTCCGCGCGCAATTCCTTCATCTTTGTCTGCGCCATCTCGTAAACATACTGACCCAGGTGCTCCAAGCCCTCCATAATCGCCTCACCTGACACGGCCTCGTTGGCATCCTCGGACAGCTTGCGCTGCGAGGGCCAGAGCTCACCAGTCACCAAGGCCAGCTTGTCCGGCCGCTTGAGGAGAATATCGAATGCCTGTTTAAGCTCGTGGCATCCCTCGAACACCTCGCGCCGGCCGAGTATGTACATGCCCAGCCGTGCTCGTGACAGTGCAACAGTCAACCTACGTATATCGCGCAGGTAACCCACCTTTGACGTCCTTGTGAGCGACAGAATGATGTCTGTGTCTGTATTAGCGATGGAACGAGCCATGGGGCAAAGGCTCTAAAAAGGCTCCCAACACGTACAGTCATTTTGCTCGCCCTGGTACTTGTCGACTGTGGCCACAATCTTAGGCAGGCCGAAGATCGGATTCTTGGCACACCGGTGGGAGAGAACATCTCTGATGAGCGCTCGCTGCCCAGCATATGTAGTGAGGATGCTGATCTTGGATGCGGGATAGCCGAGAAGCCGCATGTACTGAAAGATTGCCACAGCATACTCAGCCTCGCCGAGGTTCTGGACGAAATGCGGCACTGGCACCGATTCTCCCTTACCTTTGTAATCGCCTACATGAATGAACTGGTAGTCGTACTTGAACCCTGCATTCGCAGCAAGGAACTCTTGAGCTGTCTCAACATGCGGTAAATTGCCTAGGTGAGGGTACCGCCACTGGTAGAGGCGGGCGATGGTTGGGCGAGCCCTACCCTGTTGATCAAGCGTAATGGTCGGTACGCCCAGTCGAACCAAGCGAGAGAACAAGGACTGTTCCAGGTTTGCGAAGTCCCGGAAAGCCAAGTTCTGGATAATAGGCGAGTTCTGCAGGTGGTCACCACAAAGGACCACGCGCTGCAATGGCGTCTTCCCATCCTTGGGCTTCTGCATCGCAAACGGGATGAAGTTCTCAATCTCTGTGATCTGAGCCGCTTCCTCCATCACAACGTTGTCGTAGTGAAACTCCAATTGTGCAATCTCTCCACGTCTGATAGCGGCATGCGTCGACGTCATCGCCACGACGCGAGCCTCGTTTGTGAGCAGGTAGTTGGCCTTCTCTCGGTCGCGGCGCAAGATTTCAAAAGGCAGAGCGTCGGCAAGCTCGGTGAAAATCTTGGAGATGCGTCGGTAGCAGCCATTGGCAATCTCCAGGACCGTTTCGCGGTCTGCTTCTGGAGGGAACAGCGGCTGAGGTGCGTTTGAGAAGTAGTAATGAAAAGGGAAAGCCGCAATGATGTCTGTCGGCGAGGCATTCTCAGACTTGGCCAGCTTGGTGAATTTGGACCATGCAGGTAGAACATAGACCGAGTTGAAGTAGCCGGCCGTCTCTGCTGAGTTACCATGAGCTCCGGGTGCGCCCATG
The DNA here is from genome assembly GCA_038502455.1 of Anisogramma anomala. Lineage (NCBI taxonomy): Eukaryota > Fungi > Ascomycota > Sordariomycetes > Diaporthales > Gnomoniaceae > Anisogramma > Anisogramma anomala. The sequence continues at coordinate 25,361,205 of JASMMZ010000003.1, forward strand.
CTGGCTGCGAGACGCGTCACATCCAGGAGATAGCGATCACGATTCTCCAGGAAGGATTCGACTCTGCCCAGCTTGCTGAAGTTGCCTTCGGCGTCTAAGTCTTCCTCGCCATGACCCAGACGAAGCAAATGACGCTTGTCGATATCCAGAGCTACTATCTTTGCAAATAGTTGATTCAGAGCCTGGTTACTGTGTGCAATGAGTAGCGTTTTCTGTTCAGGGAAGTTATGGTAGATGTTGTTGATGATTTGCGTGGCAACGTCTGTCTTGCCCGTTCCAGGGGGCCCGACAACGACGGTGAGTCCAGGTTGGGTGCCGGAGGTGATGGCTTCGATCTGGGCGGGAGTAAATCGTACAGTGTTGAGCTTTGGTGCATCAACTGGGTAAGGGCCGTTATTGGAAGGCTCATACGTCGAAACCTTCAAGTTCTCAACTTCGCATTTCAAAGCCGGCTCTGCATCTCTCCGTCTCTTCTTGGAAGGCTTTCCCGCTTGTTCCTCGGCAGGTCTGTCAGTAGACTCCAGTATGTATGGCGGTCTTAAGCCCCCAAGGCCGAAACTACCGGTGACGTTGTCACCCGGCTCGATGATTTTCCCTGGCAGGCTTTCTATGAGATGCTGCCAGTCGAGGAATGTGTCACGATAGTCGATTCTCTTGAGCCGATTCGGTAGCTGCTTGTATGAGGCGCCCGCTGGATCGCCATATCCGAGAAACACCTCGTGCAGCCACGACGCCAATGGAACCTCAGTGAGGGTCAAACTCTTGATGGACTCCAGCACCGGCTTGAAGTTGTTTTCCCGCCCGCTCCTGCGCATGATCAGGTTGATGCTCTCGTACACGTCGGGCTGGCCGGAAGACGCTCGTTGCGCGTCGAGCTTGTACATGGCTGAATCGAGCTTCAGCCGGATGCGTCTCACTGGGCTGCGGTTACGGCCGTCGAAAAACGCGGCAGCATCCCTCACGGTGCGGCCTTTGTCGTCCAGGATCTGTATGATTTCAGCAGCGCGAATAGTGGTGAGACCCAGCGCTTGAGCATCCTTCGGGCTACCAGGGTCGGTTTCATTGGTCTTTGAGGCATCCACTGCAAGTAGGAACACCACATCGTCTGGTCGCAGCGACTCCCATTCACGGCGAACATTGTCACCAAGCCGACGAAGATCGACGATGATCTCCGCACGCACAGCTGATGGTCTATCGTCTCCTACCGCAGCAGGCAGCACCTCGAGTATGGACGGTTTCGCAACTGGTAATGCCAACTTGGAGAAGCCCGAAAAATGTGTATCACCTGATTTGGTGGTCTCCGGTTTCAACCTGCGCAAAACGTCCTCGATATCTCGCCTTATGGCATAGAAAGCCTCGCATCTGTACAGGACCAAGGACCTCCAAAGGAAGTCCCCGACAGAGAGATACTGCAGATTGAGCTTCGGTATCGCCAGTGGGTGAGATCCATCATACGAGTCGGTCCGCAACAGGCTTTCGTCAAAGAGGGTCTTCTCGGTAGGCAGGATGCTCAGGGCTTGCGCGGTCTCGTGGAACGTCTGCCGTCTCTCGAAAGTAGACAGCAAAACCTCGATGCAAAACGTGCGGTCGACTACGAGTCCTGCCGACTCAGGATAAGAAACCCTCAAATCGAGCAACGCGGTCAACCGAGCAACCTCCTCATTGGTCAGAGACGCGAACAGCGGCTCGAGATCTTTCCGCTGGTCGATTGAGGCGTAGTTTGACAAGGCCAGCACTGTCAATTTTTCCTTGAAGTGCTTCAATGCTGTTCTCTGCAAGCTGGAAAGCCTTGCGCAGTGCCGATCATACGCCTGTGTCTTGCTCTGCTGGGCTCCTGACTGGTCATCAATGGTGAAGTGGGTGTAGTGCGAGAACAATGCGAAGAGGTCACGTAGCAATCCGTTTCCTTCCGCATTGAAGGTTGGGGATAGAGCTGCCGCGGGAATGAGGTGCAAATCCTGTAACAAGAAGTTGGCGTAACGCCTGGTCGGGAGCTGACTCTGCAGATCCGAGAGGAACTCGACTACTCGCTCGCAGTACAAGACGTCGTCCGCTGCTGCAGATTAGTATGATAAGAGAAGAAAGACAGCGGAGCACTCACATACCTTTTCCAGCCTTTGGGGTATACAACACACTCAGCAGATCCAGAGTAAGTGTATAAAGCCACGATCGGTCGAAACGCAGTCGGGCTTTTGTTGGCTCGTCCGCAGCGTCGTATCTCTTTGCGGCAGCCCTCCACGTCTTCCGCAACTGGTTGCTCTCGGCCAGCTTCTCTTCGCGCTTCTTCTCCGTAGACAAGTTGTGCCATATTGATATAGACAACAGCGGCACGCACTCTTTGCGGACTATCGTGCAATCTAAGCTCTGGAACGAGTAAATCACAAAAGACATAATCTGAGATCGAATCGCGGCAGAGAGGGAACGATCGAGGCTCATCGACAGGATACGTCGGAACAGTGTCGAGAAATCATCCGGCCGGTCTTCGAAGAGGCCTGTATACAAGTCAGCATCCTGCCTTGACAGATGCGCCAAGCCCACTCACTCCATGTTTCCAGGCGCTCTCTTTGCTTCGCATTGACGATGAGAATAATCAGAAGGACGTGGTGATTCGAAGACTGGTCGTTGTAGCCGGGCCAAAGGTAGCTGCGCATATGTTAGCGGCGTCACAGGCTGATGAAGAACGGACGACCTGACCTCTCGAGTATCTGCAAACCCTCCAACGCCAGCAGCGAGGACAAGGGGAATTTTTCCTTCTCCAAGGGATCCCAGATATCCCGCTTCAGCACATCGTTCTTGACCTTGACCTTGGTCGCCTTCTTAGACGGCTTGAGCCAGTGTTGTTTCGCGAGCTGCGCGAACTCGGACTGTCCTTCCGGGGCGGGTTCTGCTGCCACCGCTGAAGGCGGTGGAATATTTTGCGGTTGCACCCCGGCGGTCTTCTTCTGTCTTTTCGGAGGGGGCATGGTGGATTTGGCCGCAGGTGGTATTGTCGACGCGTGCTGGCGCGTGGCAGGTCAAGCTGTAAATAGTTGGTGGCAGGCTGTCGCGGGGCGCTATTTTTCCCGTTTGCGACGACGCCGCTAGTAGTACTACAATGAAGTACTACTGAGTACACCCTAGGCACAGTAGGTACAGTGTCCCCCTGCCGCTGCCCTGCAAGCTTCAAGGACTTCGTACAAACCACTCCACCACGACTTTCAACCGCAACCAACACCAAGCAACATACGATACCTTGAGCTCTCTTATCCTGCAGTCACTGACAAAGCATCGCAAATTCAAGAAAACAAACCTACCAAAGAACCCTGCGCATGCTCTCCATCTAGGCCATCGACGACCCGCGGCGCATGCGACGGAGGGCCAACACGCCTTTTTTCTCGCAACCCCAAACCACCCGATCCCACAATGGCGCCCTTGGACGTGGACAGCTACGGCATACCCTCCGTCGCTGTCCTCGGCAGCTTCTTCGAGGAGGCTCTCGAGGCCGCTAGCGCAATCAAGCCCGATGCGACCGTCGAGTCCGCCCTCGAGGAGACCGACCTCGACAACGTTCTGGCCCGACTGCCCGACTCCATTGAGCCCGCCGAGTCCCTCAGCGCTGCAGGCGCTCGCCAACGCAACAGCCCAAAGTACGCCATCATCGAGACCGCAGCTCGGGGGCTCCTCAGCAACCTCATCGTACGTGGTGGCCCTCGCGCCGTGCCGTTTTACCGACCCAGGCCGCTGACCACATCCTAGGCCCGTGTCTCGATTGAGTCCCCGGATTACGTCAAAGTCTGGAACTTCTTCGACATACTACAATGCCTTTCCGATCGCGGCCAGTGCGATCCGGCGCTTCTCGTATGGCTCATCGAGGAGCTGCTCGACAGTCAGACCATCCCTGGATGTCGCAAGATCTTTGATTACCTCGAGTCGCGTAGGAAGCGCATCATATCGAAGAACTTCAATGACAAAAAGCTGGTCATATTGAGAAGTTGCAATGAGCTGCTCCGTCGACTGTCGCGTGCAGAGGACACCGCCTTCTCAGGGCGCGTCTTCATCTTTCTCTTTCAGAGTCTCCCACCAGGTGACAAGAGCTCGGTTAACCTGAGGGGCGAATACCACACTCAAAATGTCACCAACTACGACCAAAGTGCTACGAAGTTGGGGGAGTTGGAGGACAAGATGGAAGTCGACGAGGAAACGCCTGCTGCAAAAGAGACAAATGGCCAGGCACAGAGCAAGACCGTTTCTTTCAACGAGAAAAAAGCTGCGGCGGAAAAGCCACTTGATCCTGACGCATTATACCCCATCTTCTGGTCGCTGCAGGAGAGCTTCAATCAGCCCAAGAAGCTATTTGAGGCCGTGCACCTTGCCCAGTTCAAGACCGGTCTGGAGGAGACTATGAAAGCGTTCAAGGCGAACCCGGTGAATGACGCCAAGTCATCAAAACAAGGCGACGACAAGCGTGGCATTAAGAGAAAACTTGACTCAGAAGAGGAGGAAGCCCTTACGTCCTTCAATCCGAAGTACCTTACCAGCCGTGATCTGTTTGAGCTCGAGGTGAGTTGCTCATGAACGCAGTTTCACCGAGTATCCATTAATGTTGCGATAGATCGGCGACCTGTCGCTCAGACGCTATGTGCTGGTTCAGGCTCTCATAATAATGGAATTCCTCCTGTCTCTCACTCCAGAGGCCAAGCAGACGCTGGCATCGATCCAAAGCATCAACAGGTCCGTGGCCTACCTAGACCAAACTCTCAGTGACGAGGACGAAAAATGGGTGAAGAACATGAAGGGCAATGTCACCGAGTACCTGAAGAGTGCAGTCGATGGTCATTTCTTCCTGAGGATGGTAGAGACCATTCTCGTGCGGGACAAGAACTGGGTGCGGTGGAAGATCGAGAACTGCCCGCTCATCGAGAGGCCGGCCATCTCACCGAAGGACTGGGCGGCTGCCATGAACACTTCGAAGAGAGAGGCCACAAGCAAGAAGATCCGACTCAACACCACCCACCCGTTGAACCTTGACTTCCTGAAGGCGGACGATGATGTGGATGTCATGGAGGAGCTCAGAGACCCCAAGAGGTACAAGCTGCCAGACATCAAAAGCTTCCAGAAGAGACTCCAGGAGGTCGACTTTGACCTCGGGTTCCCAAGCCCGGCCGAGAAGGAGCGCGTGCTGAAAGAGCACAAGGCGAGCCTGACGTGGCGGGCCCTGCGCATCGCCAGCCGGACGAAGCTGGCGGCTTTTGATAAGATCGACTCGTTCGAGGACATCAACGCCTTGTTCGAGGAGCCGAAGCCCAAGGAGAAGACAGAGGGACAGGCGGAGAGACACAAGAATGGCGCAACCGGAGACGAAGAACCCACCACAGGGACGAATGGGGAGGCGCAGGCTGCTGAGGCCGTGAAGGCGGATGAGACCGCAGGTGCTCCTGCCGAGGCTATGGTGACAGACGGCTAGATCAAAAGGACTGCATAGGATGCTGCATGACATGTGGAAATAGACAAACATCTGTCTACTACACCTTGAAATACGATACCCATGACACGGACGAGCGTAGGGCATATGGTGACTGTTTTTGACGAATCCTAATGCTCTTGTGCTTACTGACGACGACGGCATCCCGGAAACTCTGCTTTGACAGTAAACCGTGTGCGATGGTTTGCGGTGGCGAGAAAAATTGGCCGCCACGCTCTCAGGTATGCGGCCTGGAAAAGGAAGCAAACACGAGCCAGTATGCAGTGCTTCTTTCATTCTAGGCTCATGCAATGGCACAAACGCCGCTACAGACCATCATGCCGTTTTGGTATCCAAAGACACACGCCGCAAGCTGATGCCATGACCCGTAACCCTTTCCCTAGAATATGCTCATAACGCATACAGACAGACAGACAGAAGCCGCCGCCGCGGCAGGAGGATGAAGGGAACGACAGTTCCGCCCCGTCATCTCAGACCACCCCACCGCCCACGTCCTGCCGCCGATCTGTTGAGCGCCAGCCGCCGGCCGATGTTCCCGAAGCAGACACAGCTGCAGAAGAGCATCGTGATGCACCAGATACCGGTCTCCACCGTCCGCTGGGTCGCGAGGCCCCCCAGCATCAGCGCCTCGGCCCCGGCGCAGCCCGTAGCGTTCCGGTCGGAGTGGTGTGGCGTGTAGCCCGTCGGGGCCGGCATGATGTCGGACTTCAGGCCCAGGGCCACTAGCGAGCCTGTCAGGCTGACGGCGGAGGAGAGGAGGAAGCCAGCTGTGGACCGGTCGATCAGGTACCACAGGAGTGGGTTGGCCATGGCTAGTGTCAGGGAGATCTGCATCGTGGAGGCCCAGGGGACTTTCCGCTGCGAGGCTGTTAGTCTGGTACAAGTGGAGCAGGAGGGGCGATGGATGCTAGAGAGCACACACAATAGCGAAGACAATGCCCGCGAAGGCCCCGATGCCACGGACCACCAGTGCCCAATCAGTCCCCGGAGCCTCCTCGTCATGGAAAGCCTCTTCTTTCGCACCATGGCCCTTTTCGACGATCTGCTCCCACTTCCCGTCAAGCCACGGCAGAAGACTACCCAATACGACGCCGCAGAGACCCCAGGACGCCAGATATTTCCCGCCACGTCCGGTTCCCAGCATGTCCTCGACAGGGGGCGAGGTCCACTCTTTCTCCGTCGACAACCGCAGTAGAGTTGCCCCGTAGCCCATCCCTAGTAGGAACAGCAGGCCTGTCCGCAGGACCAAAGACATGGCGGAGGCAGGCTGGGAGCCTTGCCCTAACTTGACCGATGTTGTGGACGACCGCCTGGCCAGCGAGGAGGAGCGATCCTGAACGAGCTTGTATATGCTGTCGTCCAGCTTGCCTCGCCTCGGCACAGTCGCTTGCGAGACATCCTCGGCCTCGAAGCCGCCGGCGGAGGCAATGGGGGAGTATATACCAGACAGGGTCGAGCCGGTGAGGTACTGGTAGGACTCGGCGCGGCTACCTGAGTCCAGCGGGGCGTTGAAAGCGCGAGGGTCGAGGTAGTTGTCGGCCCTCTGGTCGTCCTCGAGAGAGTACGGGCGGCAGAGGCTCCTCGAGGGCGGCGAGGAGTAGTCGTCGCCTTCGGGAGGCGTGGGACTGGCGAGGCCAATCTCGAAGAGACGGCGAGGCGTGGGGCGGTGGACGTGTAGGCCGTCGTCGGACATGTTGTTATGGGTACTCGGAGGCGGTGAACGAACGGCCGGGGTGAGACGGCCTGGCGTGCATGTGCGAAAGGGCTGCAGGGACCCTCCGAAGGGCAGACTCCGAAGGAGCAAATGCCGGACTCTAGTCAGGTGTTTAAATGAGGCGAGGCAACGTGTCAGCGGCCGGGGCAGTGCGTAGAAACGTTTTTTTGATTAGCGTTCCAGAACGAGTCAACCTCAAGCTAGTACGGATAGTGCGGCGGCTTTCTTGGCTCGTCTCGATGCCCCTCACGCAACCACATGCAACCAGACTCCTGGTTGCATTGGCGTGTATGTAGGTGGGAGTGGGAGTGCCTGGTCGGGTGGAGGCTACGCGGATCCAATAGTCAGATTGGACATGCCGAGCATAACGCCAAGTCAAGTGACTGGTGCACAGGGCCAGGGCCAGGGCCACTTTGGGATGCTCACAGGAGGAAGAATCGAATCGACTTCGTACTCCGTAGGTAGAGAGAGAAGCTAAGAGAACGACGGGTCAAGAGAGCGCTGCAACGGTTCAACCTGGCCGTGAGGTGATGCTGTGATGGCGCAACACCCAGCAGGAGTACCATGATTCCCACAGTACAGAGTAGGTGAGGTCGAGAGCTGGGGGCTGGGGGTCCGAGCATCACATGGCAGAAGTTCCCGTCTGTGCTCATGACCACAGCTGTATACTGTACAGCTACGGACATAGTACTACTATGTAGTATATATGTACGCAGTTCATCCACTGCCCTGTGACTGTGACTGTCTGTGAACTGGTCGGATCGATACACTATATTTCGACTGTCAGCTGCTTTACGTTGCTTTACCCCGGATTTCGAGTGTAACCCACACCAGTATGCAGTGTCACTGTGCACGAAATATCATGGCCATGTCCGAAGCTGTCTCGCCACGTCACGGCTTGAGCGTTGTGACATGGCTCGCCAAACCCACCTGATGAGTCTTGACTCTCTGCCCGACTGCTACAAGTACTTCAGCTCCACCATTACGTATGTCACACACCTTTGCCCGCTTTTTTTGCCACACAAATCAACTATATTTGAACACCTACAACGCCCATAATTTTCGTACTATTATAATGAAATAACATAAAATAATTCATTCTTGAAGTCGTATGTATTTCCGTTATTCAGTTAGTTTGGGTTCACATCCGAGTTATATAACGAAACAGTTTTAAAATAAAAGATATACAGTTGATATAGATAAATATCAAAATTAGCATAAGTAAATGCATCTAATACACTTGGGTATTGTAATTGATTCAATTCCTTGAAAATATTACGGTTTAATAGGGTTCAACAACTAACTTGTAAAGCTACTTTTATCAATTTTTTTTACTTTTATAATTATATATATTGATAAATATTCTATTCATATTTTATCTTACCGTAACAAATTCATTCTGTTTATAATGCGCTTTTATTTTAACACTAGTTTTGTCTTAACGCAATTTTGTCACTCTTTTATTTATACTAATATTCATTACTACTTTTGATACTAAATTAGTTAACTTCTCTAAATTCATTTTCAATCACTTTATGACCTATCTTGATTAATCTAATACGTTAAATACATCCTATGATATAAGGAATTTTTTCTAACGGCAAAAACGTGGCTGTTTTCTTAAAAATAAGTAAGGATATCATAATAAAAAATGACTTGTTATATAGGTTTAAACGACATTTTCTATGGGTAAATACATTTGATATATTAAGATACTTTGATTGCAAACGGTCCGCAAGGCTACCTGTTTTATATAGGACTACTGTTGGTAGGCCCTTATTGTTGCAACGTAGTTGATTTGAACCTCTGGTCAAAGTAACTGGTATTGCATTGAAAGTGGTAATATGTTACTTCTAAGTTTGGCAGACCGCTAGCCGGTCTGCACACTAATTTGTATAGCCAATTGCTTGGCCTGTGCTCTAGTCCGAATTGGGCACCTACTGTACTTGGCTTGCAGTCAACCCACAAACAATACAGTCAACTTGCAGTCAGTATAGTTGACTTAACTGTACTACAATTAACTGCTGTTCCAACAACTACCCTTATCAAAATTTCTACTTTTCTAGTATTGTCAAAGTTTATATGCGTTTACTATTGAGGTATAATATTATAGTTTGTCCGGATTTATCATTAGGGTTCATACGGGTTTACTACGTGGGTTTACATGAATTTACTATTATAGTTTATGTGATTTACCATTAAAGTTTACGTGGGTTTATTATTCAAGTTTGTATAGATTTATTGTTAAGGTTGGTTCGGGTTCATTATAAAAGTTTTTATAAATTTATGATGAAGGCTTTCATGAATTTGTTATAGAGATCTCTTTAGATTTATCATCAAGATTCACATTGATTATTAAGGTTCATATATTTCGGTAGAACTTTATCTATAAAGTATGTAAGTCCTTTTGTTTTCTTACTAGTAAGCGGAAAGAAGGTTCAAATGCAAAGCCAAAAATTGAAGTCGATATTAAAAGAGAACTAAGTTGAGCTACTGCTAGTTAATGGTCTAGATATTTATACTTCTAGACAGTTGGGAAGATCATTATATGTATGACTAGATAGTTATTTTGTAAATGGTACAAGTTACAAATAATTGCCTTTTACTTGGCTATACTTGTTAGATAGCTAGTAAAATAGCTAGGTTTGGCTTAGATAGCTAGACTGTAACTTTATATAAGTTACAATTAAATTAGCCATTAGTTACAAACGGCTATACTACAATTCAATTGTCAATCTTACAATACATTTTGTTGTGCTTGCTGATAAGTATTTTGATTGAAGTAAAGAGGATGAAAAACTAGGAACTGAGTTCTGGTAACGAAGGTTGGGGCAGGTACTAAATAATATAAACAAAGAAGGTAGCATTTACCATCATATGCCCCGCAAGAGGCCCCTTGGTAGGGCGTAATAAATGCCAGGGGACGAGAAAACCATAATATCCCCACTATATAATCGTGAGATAACATGATATATTTGCGAGAATAGTGTTTTATAAGAATAATGTCTTATGAAAAGAGATACTTATGAATATATAAAAAAAGAAATTACAATATTAACATACCCTAATTTCCTGACTTCTTTTCAAAGTCCTCAACAAGTTCCTTATAATAATCTAGATCCACGATATTCACCTATTCGTCGTCTTTACTGGTGAACCCCTTTTATCGAATAAGATATTAGATTTTTTATCCAGGCTAGCGTCTTCGATTAAGACGTTTGTCAAGAATTCTTTTCACTACCCATTTATTATCATTATTATAATCATATTAAATAAGCATAGGAGGTGGAGCGGTACGCTTAATGATTTCGTTACCTTGAGCCGGTGTTAAGTATAGGATATTAATAGTGGAGTCTTTAGTAGGACTTTAGATGTTACAACGTTGTCGATTCAAAACGTGGTTGAAGTAACAGTAGTATTGCGTGGTCAAGTGGTAGATGTATTATTCTGGGTTTGGCAGACCGCTAGCCGATCTACATACTAATTTGTATAGCTAATTGCTTCGCCCGTGCCCTAGTGTGATATGGGCATATATTGTACTTAACTTACAATCAATGCATTAGACCCACAAAACAATACACTCAACTTGCAGTCGGTATAGTAAACTTCACTGTAAGTAAAGTTTTTTTTTTGTATTTTACTATCACCGGACGGTGCCCACTATATAGCCAGTATAATATAGCTCTTTTCAATATAAAAAGTACATATGCCGGCGAGAAAGCTCGCAACTTGAGTCTTCCTACCCTACAACAACCACTCTATTCGATTACTCATGTTTCCAAACTATTATAAATACAAGCCTTCTGGTCTCCAAACAAAACAAACATACAAAGTTGAAACTAATCTTACATACCTATAGCCAACTTTCGAGTAATGTATTATATGTATAGGTTAAATGCCTATGGGGTTTTATAATCAACCGTATTAGTTCTTGCTACGTGCTACAAACTTATAAAAATTTGCAAATATGGATTATATTTATATAAATTTATCCATGTGGCACATAAAAAAGGGACAACACCATTAGGTACTTCGAACAATTTCAACCTAATATACTTACAATTAAATAAAATCTATCGCCATATGTTTATAATTTTTACTCATGAAACAAAACCACAAATAAATTTTTATTAAAAATTGAACCTTATACCAACTTTCGAAACATGGCCTTAAAGTACTCTATAATTTAAAGATTTATAACTATGGGCGTAAAAACTGTAGCATTGATCGGACCGTGTTATACGGCCATTTCAGTCCCTATTCGACGCCTACTTGTATCGAAGATTTGACAGCCCTAAAATTATAAAGGTGTTGGTAGAGCTTTAGACGTTGCAACATTGTCGATTCGATTGGTCGAAGTAATAGTAGTATTGTAATGGTCAAGTGGTAGATGTATTGTTTCAGGTTTTGCAGACCGCTAGCTGGTCTGCACCCTAATTTGTATGGTCAATTGCTTGGCCCGTGCTCTAGTCTAAATCGGGCACTTTACAATCAACTGACTTGTAGTCAGTACATTCAAATTTACTGTAAGTAAAGTTGACTAACTGCACTGCAATGGACCTGCTAAAATAGCAGTCAATATTATAACAACAAAAGTGCTTATAAAATACATATATCTTGGTTAAAAGCCCGTAACAATAAGGGATATATACTTTAAAACTCGTTCCATAAGTGGCATTTTCGCCACGGGCTGCAAACCCCCAAAAAACATAAAAAAAATCGTAAAATAAGGTATATTATTACACGTGTAGTGTACCGAGAAAAGTTTTCTGTGGATAGCTATGTATCTAAAGAGTAGTCGAAACACTTTTTAAGCGGGCGGAGCGCTGATAAAGGTGGTAACAACTCAAAAGTAAATAAATAAATAAAGCTATTATATACAAGCACTTATAATAAAGGTGTTATAGTCCAACCTACGATGGTAAGCCAAGTAGTTGCCAAATGGAGTTTACTATTGAGGTATAGGCGGAAGACTGGAAGAGGTTACAGTGGCCCTTCGTACAGGGCTTATGGGTATGGTTAGTACCCAGTCCGTTACGTTCTGCATGTAGACTACGTCCAGATCGGGCCTAAGCTGGGTACTGCGGATCCTGTTACGTATACAGCTATATAACTAATAAAATTAATAACTAAATATCTAAGTTTATTATATACCACCCTTTTTATTAAATATTGTAAGGACCATAATATCCCGCTAATTAAACGTAAGATATGGGTCGTACTTTCCTAATATTCGGGCTAGGCATAAGCTAAGCGCGGGTTTATAACGTACCTTTAAGTATACCATATAACTTATCGGTCGGTTTAACTGTAGGCTACCGGCGCCGTATAACAAGGTTTTTAACGTGTTGTATAATATATTACTCCTACTGCTGACGCCGTATAATGCACCCTTTAACGTTCCGTATAACGTATAATTTCTACCAATTCCAGCCTACCTATACTTATAAATATGGCCTTTGCCATAGCCTCTAAAACCTTCCTCCCTTTTTTTTTTACTTCGCCAATTTTCTTTCTATTCCTTCGACTATAACATGCTTTTAATAATTATTAAATTATAATCACTTATTCTCTATTTCATTTTAGTCTTTAAATACTTATTAATGTTTCGTAACCTATTAGCCTTTCCTTTATCGATATAGCTAACATTTATAATAGTTCTAACCTTAGTTATACCGTCATGAACGCCTTTAGTAAAGATAATTAGCCGCTTCATAAAGTATATCGCCCAACTATATATAATTAACTTATTATTAATTTTATTCCATAGTTTCTTCGCATTATAAACAACCTATTTATTTTTAATAATAATGATGATGAAAGTAAGCTTTTTTATTATAGGTAAAAAATGCTTATATATTTTACATAAATCGTCTTTTTAACTCCATAGTTTCACTTACCTATATCTATATCAATCGTATATAGAGATATCGTATATATCGGAAAGTTTATAATAAGGTTAATATTGGTAGGCTTTTATCGTTGCAACGTAGTTAATTCGAATCACTGTGGTCGAAGTAACTGGTATTGCGCTGATATTGTTGATTGATGTGTGTTAGTTCTAAGTTTGGCAGACCGTTAGCCGATCTACATACTAATTTGTATGGCCAAACGCTTTGACCTGTGCCTCATTTTGAAGTGGGCACCTACTCCACTACACTTGCAGTGTCGTTCTACAAACTATAGTCAATTTGCAGTATATACAATTAACTTTACTGTAAGTAAAGTTGAATTAACTGTACTGCATTTGACTACTATTCCAATACTGACGGCTTTTTGTTTTGTGCCTGCATGCCAGCGTGGCCTGCTATCAATTGATGGCAACCTCTGAAATCCCTCCTTAATTCATAAGCCAATAACAAGCCAGACCCCTATTAATTCCGATCAATCTGTACTAAAATTGGCATCAATTACGGCCCTTCGTGGTCTTTTTGCTCCAGTTCTCTGAGGCCTCCATTCTTTATATCCCGTGCACAGATCTTTACCAAAGACCTACGCAAATCAAGTACGCTACCAGTTACGTACCTTTTGCCAGTATTTCAAACTACTACCACTGCTATCGCCACCATTACCATTACTACCCTAGCAATCTTCTAGTTTGCCTACGTCACATGATGGGTGATCCACGTATCTCTCGATTCGTATAGTTAGCTTATTACTATTTACAAACTTTTCCAAAGCGCTATTGGGCATAGCTTTAGTTATAACATCGGTAGGGTTATTTTTTCCGTTGATCCACCAAAACTTATCGATTTTCTAGGCTTTATATACCTCTCTCAACGCCATTACGTTTATTATCAAGCGTTTTTAATTAGTCGTGCCTAATTTAGATAGGCATTTATAAAGGCTCCGGGAGTCGGTATATATCACCACAGGTATCAATGGCAAACCTAATGGTTTAGTAACAATCCTTAGTGTGCCATTAGTTACTATGCCGATATTGAAGCCTATTATTATACCATAAACTTCCAAGGCTAATATACTTCGAGTTACACGTTTATATTTAACAAATGTCTAGTATATAAGATTCCCGATAATTGTAAATTGCTCTTCTAAACCTATCCTTGTTAACGAGTATTATTAGGAAGTTGATTTACAATGTAAGATTAAAATTATTGGTAAATAACCCCTCTGTAAAAATTATTAGTTTCGCTTTCGTTAAATCTACAAAAACTATATTAATTCCTCTTTCCACGTAATCTATTTACTATTAAATCCGCTTATTTAATTTGTTAAAGTCTTCATTTTGCGACTTTTATACCTATACCGTAATGGAAAGGTCGTACGATACCTTCAGTTAATATAAAGTGGCAATGTAAGCTGTACGTGCCTTTTATTCCAAATATTTTTGTACCCTTGCCTCGTTAATCTTATCGATGATTATTAGGCTCGTATTTTGCTCCTTTTTAATGTAGGCTAATATAAGTACTGTTTTTAGCCTTAATATTATTGATATGGAGTAACAATTTGTTAAAGTTAAGTTATATACCTTTAGCCAACGTTTTAACCAACTTACATTTCCAAAGTCTTAACTTTTGAATAATACGTTATTTCGCCGCTACAAACTCAATATTGTTGAGAAAAAAGGTATCGTTAGTTTGTATACCTACGATATTAAAGTCTTCGCTTTTTATAATTAATAAATACGGGTTTAATGTTAAATTTTTTATACCTAGCCTATTTTTAAAGTGTATTTAGTACGTTAGGAACCAATAAACACCTTCTTCGACCAGTCTGTATAGATTTTTAATATAATGTATTATCGTATTAGCTGGAAATTTGCCCCTTAGTTTTTATAGTAGTTTTAATAATAAAAATCCACTAAAAATCGGTAGCGGATTACGTATACGCTTACGTAATATCTCGACTATTAAGTGGAAACTGGTCTCTTACATTAGTAATTAAACTAACAGTAATAATGATAATTAAACGCTGGCTAATTTTCTGGATAATAAGCGATTAGGTAAGGATCTAGTTTTTACCTTTATTACTATATATTTAAAAGATTAGCTGTGACTTTTCGTACAGCCGGTCCGTCGTTTTACTTTTAACCTCGTAAACTATCCTCGATTTAAAAATGATAACATTTTAACCTTTAAATTATATTAACGGTATAGATTGAATAACTACTCATAATAAAAAGCTGTTAATTTCTACTTAGTTATTTTTTACAAGGTTTACTCGGAATATTAATAATGCTTTCGATACTCAGCTTAAGGGCAAGTTTTCCGTTAAACTTCTTCTTTTAAAATACTTACGCTGTTATATATACCGTATTAGGCCTGTAATCTCCATTTTCTCTCTCTTTAGTATATATTCTTTTTTCAGATCATATTTTACGCCATTGACGTTTTATTAGCTTGTTAACAATCGGATCGAGAGGGTTATGTTAATTAATTCATTCGGTTCGAACGTTATCGACGTTATAATCTTTGTTAGATTTAAGGGGTCTTTTATACAGCTTAACTTGTATAGTTCGAAAAGTTACAGATTTGTAAACAGTTTTAACCATTACGTTTAAATTGATAATACTTAAAATCCTATATAGCCTATCCTATTTCCCTAAATCTTGTTACGTAAAGACTTTACTTTTAAGGGGGAGTAAAAGTACATTTGTTATTAAAGGTCTGTTTTTGGTATCAAAGGTATTATTAATTTAGCTGCGTGTCGATTTTTTCCTTAGTTTCTTTAACGTTTCGTTATATACTATAACATTCTTTTGGGTACTTAACTAGGGTAGCGATTTAAATATTATATATGGATAAACTCTAAATATAATAAAGTTTATATAAGTCTATTAAAATTAATGATATCGTTAAAACCTTTTACCACTATTTAAAGGCATGCTTTTTAGCTTATAAAGCTTTTGATTTCTAATATAAAGATATTGTAAGCCTTTTGTAAAAAGGCATATACCCTTTTAACCTTGTTAATCCCCTAATAATCTTTTATAAAGACCTGTTTATATTAAATCCCTATATAATGATCATGCTAAATACTCGTGAGTAAATAGAAGATGTCAGGGGATTTATATTAGCAGTAAGGTAGCAGAGGTAACAAAGGTGAAATATCAAGAAGATAGTTGTTCGTGCTGAAGAATAATCACTAGCCGTTAGGCTATTCAGATGTGTAGACTGAATACTTAGATTGACAACTGAAGAGCTAATAAGGAAATACTATCTATGTAGTGATGGCTGTGTCTTTATATCCTATGGTTTTCATACCATCTTCAGTACTAGACTGTTGAAGTTGCTGGTCTCTTCCTGTGGTCCTATGTAGTATCAACTGGACCGCTCTTCGGTCCTTGCGGTCCCAACCCTAACCCTTGATCCTTATATAAGAGATATCCCCGCTTGATGTGTTAGACATCAAGCTTCTAATGGCGTAGCTGACCGCTAACCTGTTCCATAGTCTGCAGTTGGTCTTTAGGTTATAACACCCTATTAACTTTATATTAACTTCAAATTCCATTGTAATAAAGTTGGTGTTGGTATCGTAAATTAGCACGTTTAGTAGGTCAAGATAAGTGTTAATCTACAAAGTATATAATTCTTTCCATGTTTTTTTAGTCGTAATAATTTTAAGAAACTTAGCGCCGTAAAAAGCCGTAGCGAAATCCATAACATGTGGTACTAGTTTACTGTTTAAATAAAACACGTTTACAAAGATTTCTCAATTAATGTCTTAATCTTTTTTAATTTAAATTTAAACTTTTAAAGGGCTTGGAAATGTATTTAGTAATAATGGAAAAAGTGTTTAACTATTTTTAGTGCTGGTAAATTCACATTTTTATAACCAACTACTTTTAAAACCTTATAAAATCTGTTGATTGCCGGGTAATTAAACTTACGATATAAACAATGAAGTTATGCCTTCGTAAAATTTAATACTATAAATTTTGGTCCTTAAAAATAAAACCAAAAATACCCTTACTTAAGGCTAAGTAAAAACCTTTTACCGGCCTTAATATATATTACCTTATTAGTCTAAATATTAAATTTAACTCCGAGTTTTCTTATATCTTGAAGACAAAGGAGGAAGGGAGTATAGGATTCCAAGATATAGAAAATAATAAAGCTAACAACAGTTTTTAGTATCGTCGATCCTAATAAAGATATCTATTTCCTAAGACTAAAGCCAACTTTAACCTTACCAGCATCCACGTAGTTAAATTCTGTAGTAATATTAGTATCCCTTCGTAACTCGACGTATTATGAATAGCCTTCGGTTAAATACTACATTGCCCCCATATCCGATATAATCCTCTAAAAGACTTGCTTCGCGTAAAGGTTTCGAATGATAAAGAGGTACGTAGGGTTAAGATCTTTATCGTTATGGTGGCGATAGGGGTTTTTGCTTGTAAAAAGGTATAGGAAGGCGTAGTCTGCTAGTTATGATATTGCTTCCAAGCTAATACCGATACTAATGTTAATACCAGTATTTTTATGCCAACTGATAGCCTTCGGCTTGTTTTCCTCCTCCTTAACTTTACTTCCTTTAAATTATATAACAATTTCCATATGATCCCATTTAAAAGCGGAAGGGTATTACGTGTGATATATCACCTACTTTACGTTATGTTTAGCGATGGTATAACGTGTTAACTAACAACCCTATTTACCGTAAATTTAACATCTCTCAACGTTTAAGTTAAATTTGCTTAGCTGACTTAAAGACCTTGAGAAGAGTGAATACCCTTTTCTGTAGGTAAAGGTTTGGACCCTTTATTAACTGTATTTTCTGGGACTTCTGTACCATCGATTAATATAATACGAATTAAAAGGGTCTTTTTTTACATTACTAAACTCCAGGGCTTAAAAGTAAATACCAGTCGAGCTGGAAACTTAAACAGTTACAGTAGTTAACGAGGAACGAAATTAGTTAAAAAACCCTTTGTAGGTGGTATTAAGGCATTGTAAGGCGTATTCGAACTCTTTATAGCCCGTAATTACTTGTTGAACCTATTGGCGTAAGGTACTTTCGCCAGCTTTTACATTCCCTATTACTTGTTAACAAAGTATTAATCTGTTAAACATCTGATTTAAAAGGTCTATCTTACTTTCCAATTCTTTTTTGTAATTCAATATGTAAAACCACTTGATAATATTCCAATTCGTATAATATTAGGTAAAGTTAGCATCGTATTTAAAATATCCCTTTATACCATCGTAAATTTCTCGAAAAGAGGTATAATTCTTTAGGTATCAGAGGTAATAATTCTTAACTTAGCCGGTAAGGATACTGGGAAACAGCGAGTGAAAACCTAGTAATTTAACTTTTATCTGGCGGAAAATGTTAAAAAATGGGCGTAACTTGATGTCGAGGAGGTTGTATGGCTTATCCTTATACTTTCCTTTTCCTCTTTAGATTTTAATAAACGTAGTAATTGCCATACAGTCCGTATTTTTTAAAGGGATACACCGAAGAAGAAATGTAATATAATGGTTATAAGAACCTTTTTTACTTAGCCGGGGAAAAGACTAAGGTTACTACTAGTACTAATAGACAGGATAATTACCTTTAATCAAATTTAAAGGGAAAAATCCAATGGTCGTGCCTACAATAGGCCCGCGTATAAAGCCGGTTTTTCCTTAATTTGGCTGTTGAAACTAAACGTACTGAAAATTTTAGGAGAAATGGGTCTAAGGGTTTCCATCCCAAGGGACTTAGCTATAATCCTCTTGGAGTCAAGAGGTTCGACGAGGTTTCTATTTAATTAATTGATATAGGGCGCCAACATAAATACCTTTAGCCGTATTGGCAACCCTTGTTTCACGTTCTCAATCGCCGCTTAAGGCATATTCCGCGTTGTTATGTAAAGGTATTGGATTACAGAATAGGTTAACGTGTTTTTTATTATTAGTATATAAAAAGGCTTAGTTTAGTTAAGGATAAAGGGGAGGTCTTTTAAATTGCGTGTAGAGCGGTAAAAAATTTTAACTTCTTTCTCTTTTCTTTTAGGGTTTTGATGTTTAAGGTTTTAAAGGCGTTCTTCCAGTTAAGCTAGTTCGAAAAGAGTTTTTACCAGTTTAGTAAAGTTTCCTTTTAGTATATAAATACCTTAGCACCTAAGATCGGCCTTCAATTTAGACTTGATGGTCTTCTAAACTGTTTTACACATATTAATGGTCTAATAGTTGAAGAATTCGCGATACTTTCAAAAAGCGCTGTTAAGATTTTCACCGCCGTTATATTTCAAAATAAAACAGCTGACGAGGTTGGTCAAGTGCTTTTCAATTAACTCTTTATCAACGTCATATACACGAAGATCGTAATTGTAATACTTGGTGAAAACTAATCCGAGGGCGTCAACTTTCTTTATAAATGCCTGGTTTGGAGCCATCTTAATGGTTTGGCAGGTAGGGGATGTGGTAAGGCTTATAGAGCGTGATTTGATGATCTTAATTGTAAAAGACTTGGTGTTTCAACGTAGAGTTGCGCGACGTAGCTTCCTTAGCACGACTTGGTAATTTTTCGTGTTTTTGCTTAAAACAGCGAACTTAAGGAACGAAGTAGTAGAGGGATATGAAAAGAGTAATATAGGGAAAAAGTCTGATATAAAAGGTAAGGTTAGAGGTTGTTTATTGTTAGTTAAAGTCGAAGGTTATTGTTTTAACGTAAGAACTTAATCGTTTTCCTATAGTAGTAGTACCTATAGTAGTATTAACTTAGCTGTTTGCCAATTTACAATACGTTAAGACTTCTAACATTTAATTCCAACGTATTTAAGAAAAATAAATAAAGATTTATTAGTGTTTTCCAAGTAACGATACCGTCGTTACCACTAGTTTGCCGTAAAAACCGCCGCAACCTCAAAGTTTTCTCTACTTACTGCCGTAAAAACCAACGCAGCAATAAATGCCCTTCACAAAAATCTTTCCTTTACCCTAACCGCCGTTGTTAACGTAGATTGTAACCGGAAAGTAGTTTCTTCTTTTACTTAGCCAATCTGTACTTAACCTAATAAGTACTGATTAGTGTTGGTAGGCGTTTATCGTTGCAATGTAGTCGATTCGAATCACTGTGGTCGAAGTAACTGATATTGCGCTGATATTGTTAATTGATGTGTGTCAGTTCTAAGTTTGGTAGACCACTAGCTAGTCTGCACACTAATTTGTATAGCCAAACGCTTTAACCTATACTCCACTTTAAAATGGGTACCTACTCTACTACACTTGCAGTGCAGTCCTACAAACTAAAGTCAATTTGCAGTATGTACAATCAATGTTACTGTAAGTAAAGTTGACTTGACTATACTGCGTTTGATTGCTATTACAATAGTAAACTAAAAAAAAACGAATTTTATAAAAGACCTAACCATAAATGAACCCTTTTTTATAATATATTCAAAAGATAAAATTATTTATAACCCAACCTAGTTTAGGCACCTTATTAAGGCAACCAATCGTAACTTTTAAAAGTGAAAACTACATCTTATCTCCTGTTCTCAAGTGGTAAAAAGATATACCGGGTTATAAACTCGTTTTTACTTTCGAGTTTTGCGAATTATTCAATAAAGTTATTCGGTTTCAAAATATTGCCTGAGCTTAAGAAATCTCTACCGTTTCGGTAGTATAAACTGTTACCCTTTTTATTGTACGTTTCCGTTACCCTTTTTTTCTGGGCACATTATCGCCTAAAACTACTCCGTTATCATCGACCGTTTCGCTTATTTATTGTAATAAGACTTTTTTCCACAAACCGTATATTAACATGAAATATCTTTACGCCGGTTTTTTTTAAATTTAAATCGTATACCTTTTGGTAGATTTAACCATAAAGGCTAAAATGATATAATTACGTAAGTTATATTTTGGGTAATAATATAGGTTACGGTTTATAAATCGTGATGAACGATATTTAAAACCTAATCGTAAAATATTTTCTTTTTTCGTATATTTGTTGTTAACCTTTACGGAAAACGAGTTGACCAGGTCGTTTAAAAAAGCACGGATAATCGTATCCGGGCCGACCGTATCGTTCGAGTATAAACTAATATATTGTAATTTCCAATATCCCGCCTAAAAGATCGCTTTCCCCACCCTACCGCGTGTTAACCGCTATTATTAGCTTCCCCTAGTATTCGTTTCACGTAAAGTTACCCGTTATAGTTAGCGTCGTTTAACGTCCGCTTTACTTTTCATTAGTTACCCCCATCGACGTTAACCAACACCCGCCCCGTCCCATACCGCCCACCCCTACCAGTCTCTCTTAGTATTCCAAACTAGTTGTAATAGGGTTCCTAACGTTAATGGCGCCACTATTCGGAAAACCTAAATAAAAATAAAAATAAAGAGTAGGCGAAACTTAATAAGTAGTGCTAAAAGCTATCTTATAATCGGATATATATTCGAAGAAGCTAGGCAGTATATATAATGCCCCACCTATCTTATTATATTATAATAGTAATAAATTTTACCTCTTACTTATAAATATTATATTATTACCAAGTCAAAGGCGATTCACCCCGTGTAAATTACTTAATAAATACCCGATATCGACATCGAAACACCGAGTTATTATAAAACTATATGTTTCTTTATTCCGTTTCGAACTTATTAAAAGTGATTATATACAAGTAATTTTGAATACATTTTGCCCCAACTTATTATGATTACTTTATTAAATTAATATATAACAGATATCGCGCCGTCCTATTTTTATAACGATTTTTTTTACTTTCAATTTCTTATATATACTTTTTCGCGTATCGTTAATAATGAAAACTAATTTCAGGAAAATATTAGACAGAACTTACAAGATTAAAGGGTCCGTAACCATCTGTTAAACTAAATTTACGTAAAATACTGGATATTCTTCAGGAATATTTAATACCACATTTAACAGATTCGAAATATTAACAATCCGGTATTAATTATAGAGTTAGTCGAAATCTTCATTCGGATAATTAGTTTTTATATTATGTAAATTAAGCCACACCCGATCATTTATCTTATACCGTTTCGCTAGGAATCACCGAGAGTTCGCTGTTATTTCCATTTATCATTAAATATATGTTATTATCATTTAAGCTAATTCTTTACTTTTACGTAAGTGTATTAAAAACGCGGCGGTTCGTTTTACCAGACTAATCCATAACTTTGTATCTTGATTTATCTTAGGAGTAAGGGATACTTTATAATTATTAATGAGCTGACATATATTAAACCCAATGACTGTCAACTTTCGGCTATTTAATATAAATCAATAAACGGAAAAATATAATACTTAATTATATTGCGAAAGGGCAACGACTATTTATAAATACTTTTAAATCTTTTCGTTTTTATACTTAGTATTACTATTTATTTATAATTGGTACATCGTCAATGAAAGTTATTGAAAATACGTTTACCCAATCAAAATTAGAATCGTTAATGATAAAAGTCGAAAATTTATAAAAAAAAATACTATATATTTCGAAAAAGTTGCGTATACGTATCGGCGGTTATGAATTATATAGCTTCAAGTTAGATAAACTTAGAAAGGCGGTTTATCGAAAGTAGTAAATATTACGTGCCACCGTTGATAATTAGTAAGTAGATTATAATATTAACGGGAATATAGGATTAATGATGATTTAGGATAAGGAAAGGTTAAAGGAGGCCTTATCGTAAGGTATAACGAGGGTTTATACTATTACATTACACATATATTCGATATAATCGTTGAATATTTACAATCATTTCCCTTTAATTATATTTCCATTAAAAAACTCGAAACAAAACGTTTTTACTTGGATAATTTACAATGAAATAGTCATGGGTTTGTAATAAGATTCTCGGCCTTAATAGTTTCCAATTCGATAGCTATAATCGGTTACAGTAATGTAATACTCCTCTCTGGTAGATTTTATCATTTATAATTTATACCAAATATCTTATTTTAACTAGAAAGCGTTTAACGTTTTCGAAGACTATTAATAGGCGGATTTCATATAATAGGTCGTTGGTCATTTTTTAATCTTATGAAATCGCGAAAGTGCCCATCCCAAAAATAAGTTAATTATTCGATATTAACGAAGTTAACAGGTTCAACGAAGGCTGGACCCGCGGCGGTATTATAACTGCTGGCGTCCTGATATCCTCCAGTGTTATTACAGTTATCAATAAAGGCGCGAGCCGAGTTCGGGATGATTCCGTTAATACCGATATTTCGAAAACCTCTAGCTGTCCTTCAGGATATATATGATCAAGATTGAATTAATAAGTCTTTATTTTAACAAATTTATCCGTATATCCACTCGTAATATACGTTTTTGCGATATATAAGTTTATTGTTATCATATTTAATATAGTAATACAAATAGGTTAAAATAATTACGCGCGGCGCTTTTTAACTTTAGGTTTATTTTACGACTTTAGGGTTAATATATTTGTACGGGCGCCTTGGATTACGAGCAGGTATCGTGATAGTATTAAAAAATCTAAAAAAAAAATCGTCTTATCGAACTTAATGTTCCAAAATCAAACGTAGTAAGAAAAAATATTCTAATCCCTTATAATCCGTCAAAATCGTAAACCGGATACGGATACTACTGTAATGATCACACTAAATACCCGTGAGTAAATAGAAGGTGTCAGGGGGTTTATGTTAGCAGTAAGGTAGCAGAGGTAACAAAGGTGTAATATCAAGAAGATGTTTGTTCGTGCTGTAGAATGATCACTAGCCGTTAGGCTATTCAGGTGTGTGGACTGAATACTTAGATTGAGAACTGAAGAGCTATTAAAGAAATACTATCTATGTGGTGCTGACTGTGTCCTTATATCCTTTATTCTTCATATTGTCTTCAGTACTGTCCTGGGTTGGATCATACTGGATCGCTATGATCCTCCATTCTCTGGATCATCTTGGATCGCTATAATCCTTCATGATCCATCACGTGACTTTTCTTAGTCATCGTGGCTTACATAAGAGATGTTTCTCGCCTGATGTATTAGAATTTAGGCTTCCCAGTGGCGCAGTTGCATACTGGCCCGTTTCCTGACCAAACTACTGTCTGGGTCATGACAACTACATAATTTCGAAAACTACGCTTTCAAACAAGATAATACCGCGAAAACCTCTTTATCGTAAATATTATAGTTACGTTCCTCGTCTGTTAATCGTATGGAATAATAAGTGATTACTTTAATGATATTATTTTTATAACTTTATAATAAATAACCTATTAAAATAGTATTACATGCACTGTAGTAGGTCAACTTTACTTATAGTAAAGTTGAGTGTATTGCTTTGTGGAGACTTACTGCATTGGGTGTAAGTCGAGTGCAATACGTTGCACTTCAGTCTAATGCACAGGATAAGCATTTGGCCATACAAACTACAGTGTAGACCGGCTAGTAGTCTGCCAAACCTAGAACTATACATCTACTATCTAACTACCACAATACTACTTTTACTTCGACCAATCGAATCGACAACTTTGTAACGTCTAAAAACTTACAAACACTAATTAATACTTATTGACTTAAGTACAAATTAGCCAAATAGAAGAAGAATCTACTTTCTGGTTACACTTTATGGCTATGGCGGTTATGGTAGAGGAAAGAGTTTTGCGAAAAGCCTTTATTAGTACTGTATTAGTCTTATGAAGACAGGAAAACAGAAAAAACTTCTGGGTTATGTGAGTCTCATAATGGCAATCTAGAAGTTAATAACGTTATCGCTATTAAAAACATCAAGAAATCGTTAATATATTCTTTTTAAAGAAAAAAGCTGAAATTGACTGTTATAAGTCTTAAATTTCGGCAAATTGTTAAACGGATAAGTTAGTATTATTACAGATACTACTACTATAAGAAAAGCAACTAAGTTTCATGGCTTATAACAACAAACAACCTTCGCCTTTTACTTATAACCTCTAACAACAAACGACTTTCGACTTTACCCTTTACATCAAAACTATTACCCTAATTTACTTTTTTCACTTTCCACACTACTTTAATTGTTAAGTTTGCTACTTTAAGCGAAAACACCAAGTTACGTCAAGAAAGCCACGTCGCGCAACCTTACACCAATTCGCCAAGTTCTCACGTCACTTCACGCCCAAGATTACCAAGTTTCTCGCACTATAAGTCCCACCAAGTCCTTACAAGCCTGAACCTTAAAATGGAACCTATTTAAAAGATTCAAAAAGTGATTGACGTCTTCGAAACTACCTTTACCAAGTTTTATGATAAACCCTTTTGTGCGGTAGATATAGATGAACAATTAATAGAAAAACACCTTACTAACTTTATCGGCTACTATATAGTTGAGTACAGCAATAATAAAGATCCTAATCACGCCTTTAACAATTTTCGAAACCACTTTAGCGACTGAACTATTAATATGTAGATTTCAGTTTAAAGGGGGGTTAGGTTAATGGTTAAATTAGAGCTTAAGTGACAGGGAGTTTTTATGCTAACAAGGCATTATAAAGCTGGCGTAAAAACTCTTCGATTTAACCTAGTTTTAGAAACGCCTTTAAGAACTACATTTTAAAGAAAAGAGTGTTAAGGAACCTTACCGCCTCTATACGTGATCCAGGAGACCTCCCCTTTACTTTTAACTAAGTTAAGTCTCTTTACGTACTGGCAATAAAGAACTTGTTAACCTGCTCGGTAATTCAGTACCCTTACATGATAGTGTGAAGTACACCCTTAGTGGTGGCAAGGTACACGAAGCCGCGGCTGCCAACGCGGCTAAAGGTATTGATATTGGTTTTTACACAAGTCCATTAAGCAAGATCGCCAGGCATTACAAAACCTTTAAATACCTATCGCTCTTTAGCAATTTAATTACTAATCCCCTTAAAAAACTTTTCCCTTTAAATTTGATTACGCGCGAAAACCTACTATAGGTCTTACTACTGAACTTTACCCCTTGGGCTAAACGACTAGCAATTACCCTTAACACCATGTCTCGGAAGCTTTGAAGCTTAAATTAATATGAAACACTATTTAAGATTAAGATAATTATTGCAACTTTCTTCCAAAACCTGTTAAGATATTTAATATTCATTACAAGTTGTTTACGGCCTTCACTAAGATTTGGTACGACGTAGAGAAGTATGACGGGAAGCCTTATGACCTCTTAGACTCCAAGATAATTCCCTTTTTAAATATTTTTAAATAAATAGAGGTTGCTTCTTTAGGCTTTTACTCACTATTTCCCAGAATCCTTATAAGGCACGCTAGTGACTATTACCTAACATTTTTAATTATAGTGACCAAATTTCGCGATATCTACGATAATATAAAAGGCCACTTTAAATACAACGTCCACCTCATATAATATTATATAGATTGGTTTATAATACGGTAAACTACAATAATAGTAAAGAAAAAATAGGAGAAAACACTAATAGACGTGCTTAATTAGATGTTTAACAAGTTGATATTATACTATAAAACAATAGAAAAAGCTCACATTGGCGAAGTTATACTTCGAGAATAGGTACAGGTAATAGTTACGGACGTTAACGAGTTCGAATACACCCTATAACGCTAGGATACTACTTGCGAAGGCTTTTTTAGCTAGTTGCGCTTTTTGATTGCCACTGTAATAGCGCGTATACCAAACTCACTTAATATGTATTCCTAAACTAGTAACTTTCTTAACGTGAATAAAGAAACCTTATGGTATTTAATTACGTTGACCGTAAATACGGGCGCCTATAACGACTAAAGTTTGGACTACCGGCTATAAACTAAAGGTAATAGGCATTTTAATGCTAATAATTTTAAGTTTTAGGCAGAATTACTAACTATTAGCACTATCGTTGTAATAGTGGTAAAAGATATTAGATCTGAGGTAAGGTTAGCTACTTATCAACTTGGCACCCCCTTGCCGATTGTAACAACAAAAAGGTAATATATTACGCTTAATACCCCACTATTTTTAAATAAGACTACTTGAATTAAATCGTCGATTTTAAAGGCGATGAGCTAATTTACACTGTTAACTCTCCTAAATAAATTAAGTAACATGAAAATACTATTCTTAATATGGCTTGGTAACTAGCCGACCATGCGCTTTTCATACCATTTGGGTGGTAAAAACCCCTAACTTTGCCTTAACTTAACCCTTAACCACTAATATATCTTTAACCTCTATAATAGTTACAAGAACTATACATTTTAAGGTATTATACCAGATATAAGGGTAGTAAGGTACTTAATAGAAGGATATTTGTAATACATGAAATTATGAAGGGAAAGCATTATAGCTATTAAATTTATCGTTACGATATTGGAAAAGCCAAATTTGGCTTCAGGTTAGGCGAACAATTATCGTTACTAGGGATAAAGGTAGTTTAAACTGTTATAGGAACGATTACGTTGTATATTTTCAAGTCCCCTACCCTTTTCCCACTTTATTAAGAGGACGTAAAGACCTTCGACATCAATGTTGACGTTGATATAAATAAATTGGTTAAAAAAGGCTATAAATTTCTACTCGCCTTCAAATGGGGCCACCTATGGTTTTATTTTTAAGGCCCGAAAGTAGTGATGTTAAATTTGAAAGAGCTAAAAATACGTCAATTATACCGGCATTTTAACCACCTATTTATTGATAGGTTATATAAAGTCCTAAAGTCTGTAGTGTCAAAAAATGTAGAATACTTTGCCTTAAAAGCTATGAAAAGACTTCACTACTATTGTTAAAAGTATACTTAAGCCCTCCGGAAATTTAAATTTATATGAAATGATGATGATGATTTTAATTACAAAATTTTTATTAATGTGTTTTACTTAGATAATGAGTTTGTTTTTTATGTTATTAATTCCGTAGCCTCCTTTTACGACTTTAATTTCTTGAAGTTCTTTTCGGCAAAAAATACATAGGAAACTTTAAAAAATAATGTAGATTAATACGTAATTGGGCCTACCTAACGTCTTTGTTTACGATACCAGTACTAACTTCGCGGCAGCGAAGTTTTAGGAAAATGCTAAGATAATAGGTATTCAGTGTAAACAAGTGCCTGTAAAAGCCTATTAAATTATTAGGAAGGTTAAAAAGATATACTCTTTACTTAGCCGAGTGTATAATATTATTATATTGAAGATTAGAAGTTTTATGGATTCGGAAACACGTCTATAAATGGCAGTAAAAAGCCTAAACAACACTATGGGCCTTAATTTCTTAGTGCTAACACTCCTGGTCTTTAAAACGTATTTACGCCTAACGAGTGAATCTCTTCCTTCAACAAGTACTTAAAGACGCGTTGTAACTTATAGCAAAACTTTAAGGGAACTACGAAGAGAATCGGCACGCTCTCGGATCAATAACGCCCTTAGCACCAGAAACGGCCCTTTAATAATCTATGTACTTACTTTGCCACTATAAAGTATAGTCCTCGTATAGCGAGAGCTGGAAAAATAGAAGGGCACGAACAAAATATTAAGTATTACAAACTTTAAAGTAGTTATTAAAATTATTTAAGTCAAGCCTTATATTAAGGTTACTAAAGATAAAGACTTTTAAGTTAAGCAACCAAACTAATACGAACCTCCTTTATACATTGTTAATAATCTGATAGAACACCGTCGACGCGGATGACCCTCGCAAAAGAGAAACGTTAAAAAGGAGAAATACATATTGGGCAATATCTACAATACTAATTAGGTAAGTAGAAAAGAGCATGATAACAAAGATTTGATATTAAAACTCCGAACGTAAAGAATTATCAAAACTTTTGGAAAACCCTTTGAGGAAATCAACAAGGTCGAGATTAACGGCCTACTAATTCGAAAAGTTATATAATTCGTGTCGACAACCGATTTTAACTTTTGAATCCTAAACGTCATGATTTTAAGTCAAGGATTATTTACGAGGTTAAAGGAAAAACTATGGGGTTACCATACAAAAAATCATGTTTAATCGCTTAAAGATACGGCGAAAAAGGTAAAACCAGGAATTTTACGTAATTTCTAACGATTTAGAAAATTAGCTAATACTTGGTAGTCGTTTTAATAGTGAGTTTACTAGCCAAAATTGAAGGAAAATTTACGCTTAATAACCGTAATATAACGTAAAACGTAATTATTAACGTATTTACAGCTGATCGTATTGTTAAAACTGCTATAAAAACGCCGTGTCATATACCTTTCAAATACGTTAATTCATTATATAAAGCTATTATATTCATCAGCTAAAAGAAACGTTTACTAATTCCTAACCTATTAGTTTTACTTTAAATTATGGTTAATGAAAAAGTCTTGAACATACGATCCGTACCTATTGATAATATAAAAGAAGGACTTTAGCATGATGGGTATATAAACTAATGATAGCCTTTTTGTCGGAATGGTTAGCTTTATAGTATTAAAAAAAACAGGAGATTGAGGACTTTAAGTGTTAGAATTGTAAGTCAGTAACAACTTTAACGGAAAATAGCCAACTTGATTTTAATGAATCGTTAATCCGTATAATTAGTATTAATACCGGCCTTAGCTTTCGTTAAAAGGGTTAGGGCGTTATTTTGGCTATAATTAACAAAACCAACGAGGCTAAAGTTTAACAATACTTGAAATAGCGTACTAGAAGTAGTTATATTACTACCTTATGCTAACCTGAAGCCCATTACAACCTATTTATCGCAGCGTAAGTATAAAAGCTAACGGATAAGGATTTTAACCGGTTAAATAAAAGGATCGAATAATAAATGCAAAATCTGGACTACTAAATCAATATAGTTCTAATCGATATTTTAAAGGCTAAGCTAATAATATCTATGGATAGGTCCTTTAAAAAAATACCGACTTATCTTTATAAATCGGATTTTTAATAACTCTTGTTAACAAAAACAAACTGAAAAACTAATTGATATTATCGTCAACCTAATTTACTAAACTTCCGTTTAATACAAAAGGATTATATAAACCGTATTGATATCAGAGGTTTATAATATAATAACAAGCTTTGAAGTAAGTATAGTACTATAGGAAACCTTGAAAATTATTACCAGGCAGCTAAAAATTCCTCCTATTTCGGTGGTAATTTATACCGATTTGAGGAGCCTTTTCGAATGCCTTTCGAAGCTTGGAACTACTAGCGAAAAACGTCTGATAATCGACGTAATAACATTTCGTAAAGCCTACGAAGGAAAGAAAATTGAAAAGTTCCGATAAATCGATGGCAAGAATAATCCTGTTAACGTTATAATAAAGGTATCATTAAATAAGGTCTTGAAAAGATTTGTAAATAATAATAGGCTAATTATACGCATCGAGAGCTATGTTAATAGGCCGCCTGGAAAGCCTAAATCACATAAAGGTGGACAAGGATATATTGGTAAACTCGAAGACTGCTAGGAGATCAATCATAGTGATTAGTTTAAGTGGCACGGTTGAAATAGAGGCTTGTATAAGTCTGTGACGAGAAAAACCTTGTTTTAGAAGTTAATAAGCTCGGACTTCGGGGTAACAGAGCAATTAAGGTCAAATAGGATTGATTTTCATGCAATTGGGTGCAATTCAGTATGTAATTCAACTGGAATTAACAGGGGTCTAGCTAGTTGATGAGGAGGTAATATAGTGGTAACTAGAAAGGATTAGTTAGCCACACTGGCGTGCGTACACAAACTAAAAAGTCGCCAGTATTGGAATAGTATTATATACAGTACAGTAGGTTAATGTAATGATCACACTGAATACCCGTGAATAAATAGAAGGTATCAGAGGGTTTATGTTAGTAGTAAGATAGCAGAGGTAATAAAGGTGCAATATCAAAAAGATGTGTATTCGTGCTGTAGAATGATCACTAGCCGTTAGGCTATTTAGGTGTGTAGAATGAATACTTAGATTGACAACTGAAGAGCAATCTACTGAATCTATGAAATGCCTAGAGAGTGTGTTCCTTATATATCCAGCTCTTCAGTCCTGGATCACTTGCCTATATTGCTAGGTAGTATAGGCGGTCTCCTGACTATGCTGTCTATGTCCTAATTCTTCTTAGGCGTAACCCTGTTCCTGGGTTGCTGACATAAGAGATGTGTGTTCTCCGCCTGATGTGTTGAACACTTAGCTCTGAGTGGCTCAGCTGCCTGCTGGCTTGTTTTCTAACCCAACCGTTATTTGAGTTATAACAGTTAACTTTACTTACAGTAAAGTTAACTATACTAAATTGCAAGAATGAGTGTATTTTTTTGTGGAGATTTACCGCATTGGGTATAGGTTGAGTGCAGTACATTGCACTTTACTCCAGGGCACGGACTAAACAATCAGCAATAAAAATTAAATTGCAGACCGGCTAGCGGTCTGGAAAACCTAGAACAATACATCCACCATTTGAATACTGCAATACTACTGTTACTTCAACCAATAGAATCTACAATATTGCAACGACTAAAGTCCTACCAATATACCTGTTAAAGGTTTTAACATACTAAAATCGGAGTTGTAATGAAGGAATTCTTTAACGTTTAGAATATATATTTTTTCCTATTTATCTATACTTAATGGGTTTCTCACTTCGTTAGTCAAATAAGATAATCTTCCAAATTAGAATTTTTAATCGATTTTCAATAAAAGGTAACAAAACCTAAAACCCTAAAAAACTTCCGAATAATATGTGAAAATTTCTATTTATGTATTACTCGGACTTTTTTGGGGTCGATAGAAATACTTACGTTAACCATTACGATAAAATCCAGGTATTTTACCGCCTTACGAAGTTAGACTTTTTAAAATCCAAATTTAATACAATATTACTAAAGCGTTTTAAAACTATGTAAACTTTCATAATATAGTGTTACTTAGTACCGGATAAAAAAACCAAAAGATTATTTACATGAGTTGTAATAAAATTATTTAAAATATTTGTTGAAATAGTACTACATGTAGTGCAGTGGACTAAATTTACTGTAGGTAAAATTGGCTGTACTGTAAGTTGAGTGTATTGTTTATAGGATTACTTTATTAGGTATAAGTTGAGTATAGTACGTTCCACTTCAGTCTAGGGCACAGACCAAGCAATTAGCTATGTAAATTACAGTGCAGACCGGCTAGCGGTCTGTCAAATCTATAATAATAGATCCACCACTTGACCAATGTAATACTACTGTTACTTCGACTACGATTTGAATTGACAACGTTGCAACGATCTAAGGCCCTATCAATATTGATCAGTGCTTATTGATTTAAGAATGGATTAGCTAAGTAAAAGAAGAAGTTACTTTCCGGATGTTACGTTTTGCTTTATTGTTAGGGTGGAGGAAAATTTTTTGCGAAAGGCCTCTATTAGTATTGCGCTAGTCTATAATAGCAGGAAAATAGAGAAGACTTTTGGATTGTGTTAGTTCACAATTGCAATCTGGAAGTAAGCAACAGTATTGTTACTAAAAACATTAAGAAATTTTGATCAATCCTTCTTAAAAACGTTAGGATTAACAATCAAAAGCCTTAAAGTTCGGCAAATTAGTAAACGGCTAACTTAATACTACTACGAATGTTACTACTATAGGAAAACCAACCAAGTTACTACACTAGATAACCTATAATAATAAACGACCTTCGATTTTACCTTTTATGCTAAACCTTTACCCCTATTTCACTTTTTTCACTTCCCCATGTTAATTTAATTACTAAGATAGATGCCCTAAGCGAAAACACTAAAAATCGTTAAGTTTCGCCAAGAAAGTTACGTCGTGCGATGTAACGTCAAGTCGTTAAGTTTCCACGCAACTTTACGTTAAAATGCCAAGTTACTACGCCTAAAATTATTAAGTTCCTTGCTATATACGCCTACTAAGCTTTACATAGAACAAAAACTTTAAGATATCTACTATTATCGTTTAATTTAAAGCTATTACCGACCCTGCCAAAAAAGAAGTAATTAAGGCGTTCGAAGCTATTTTTACTAAATATTACAATTATAACCTTGAGGTAAAAGATGTTAACGAAGATTTAACCGAAAGCTACCTAGTTAATTTCGTTGGCTATTATATCGTTAAGTAAGACGACGGCGAAAAACTTAACCGTACGCTCGCTTTTTCCAAAATTTCCGTTTTGTCTTCGACAATTGAATTATTAACATGTAAAAAAGGCTTAAAATAGTATTAAATTAAGGTTAAAAGCTGAGTTTAAATGCCGAAGAATTTACTTATTCAAAAAAGGCTTTACCAAGTTAGTGAAAATCTTTTTTGAATTAACTTAATTTAAAAAATGCCTTTTAAACTCACAGTTTAAAGGAAAACAATTTTAAAAAACTTTTACAACTTTATACGCGATTTAAAAGGCCTCTTTTTTACCCTTAACTAAGTTAAGCCTTTTTACGTGTTGGCAATAAGGAATCTGTTAACCTATTCGATATCTAAATACCTTTATGTAACAACGTGGAGTAAGCATTTAGTGGAAAAAGAATTCATAAACTAAAGACCGTTAATACCACTAAAAGTATTGACGTCGGCGTTTTTCACCAATTAATTAAAAAAAATCGTTAGGCCTTTTAAAGCCGTTAAAGACTACTTCCCTTTTAGTATTTTACTTAAAACCACCAAACCCCTTAAAAACTTTTCTCTTTTAGATTTAACTATGTGCGAAAGCCTATTACAATTCCTATTATAAAACTTTACCCCTTGGGTTAAGCGACTGGTAATTACTCTTAATACTTTATTTCGGAATCTTGAGAACGAAAAATTTCCAGGAAATACCATTTAAAATTACGATAACTATCGTGACCTTCCCTTAAAACTTAGTAAAATAGTTCATATTAATTATAAGCTGTTAACAAACTTCGCCAAGATTAAGAACGACGTAGAAAAATATAACGGAAAGTCTTATAATCTTTTATATACTAAGATAATGCCTTTTTCAAATACTTATAAGTAGATGAAAATTTCTTTTTTATGTTTTCATTTACTATTTCCCGAAATCCTTATAGGGTACGTTAGGAACTATTACCTGACCTTTTTTAATAAAATCATTATGTTTCGCAAGATTTACAATTTTATAAAGAGCTACTTCGAATACAACATATACCTTACGTAATATAATATAAATTGAATTATAATTCTGTAAATTCAAGTAATAATAAAAAAAGAAAAAGGAGCAAACGTTAATGAATATCCTGAATTAGATGTTAGATAAGTTGATATTGTGTCAGAAAGTAATAGGAAAAGCTTACGTTGGCGAAATTACACCAGGCGAATAGGTATGAGTAACGGTTACGGGCGTTAGTGAGTTCAAATACGCTTTATAATGCCTAAACACTACTTACGAATGCTTTTTTAGCCAGTTACTTTCCTCGTTTACTACCGTAATGGATTGTATACCAAATTCGCTTGTTATATACCCCTAAGCTAGCAACTTCCTTAACGTGGATAAAAAAAACCCTATAGTAATTAATTACGTTGACTATAAGTATAGTTACGGGCGCCTATAATGCTTAAGGCTTAGCTTACTAGTTACAAACTGAAATTAGCAGCCATGTTAGCGTTAATAAGGCCAAGATTTAGGCGGGCCTATTAACCGTAAATACAATCGTTGCAATAGTGGTAAAAGATATTAGATTTGTAGTAAGTCTGGCTGTGAATTAAATTAGTACTCCCTCGCCGAGTTTAATAACAAAAACGTAGTATATTACGCCTAATACTCTACTGTTTTTAAATTGGATCATTAAAATTAAATCGTAAACTTCGAGGGTGACGAGCCAATTAACGACGTTGATACCCTTAAGTAAATTAAGTAACATGAAGATATTACTTCTAATGCGGTCTAATAACTAGTCGACTACGCTTTCCTATACTATTTAGGTTGTAAAGACTCTTACCTTCACCTTAACTAAGCTCCTCATCCCTTATACACCTTTTGTTTGAATGGTATTACATGCAGTGCAGTAGGTCAACTTTACTTACAGTAAAGTTGACTGTACTGCAAGTTGAGTGTATTTCTTTGTGCAGACTTACTGCATTGGGTGTAAGTTAAGTGCAGTACACTGCACTCCACTCTAGGGCACGGGCTAAGCAATTGGACATACAAATTACAGTGTAGACCAGCTAGTGGTCTGCCAAACCTAGAACAATACATCTACCATCTGACCATGTAATACTACTATTACTTCGACTAATCAAATCGATAACTTTACAACGTCTAAGGCCTACCAACACTGATTAGTGCTTGCCTGCCTATTAGGTTAAGTATAGATAAGCTAAGTAGAAGAAAAAGCTATTTTCCGGTTACGCTTTACGTTAATAGCGGTAGCTAGGATAAAGGAAAGATTTTTGCAAAGGGCTTTTATTAGTATTGCGCCAGTTCACAACGGTAGGGAAAAAGAGAAGACTTTTGAGTTACGCTAATCTACAATGGCAATCTGGAAGTAGGTGATGGTATTGCTATTAAAAACACCAAAAAATCTTTATTAATTCTTTTTGAAGACATTAAGATTGACTGTTAAAAGTTTTAAAGTTCGGTAAGTTGGCAAACGGCTAATTTAGTACTACTACGGGTGCTACTACTATAAAAACAACTAAGTCCTTACGTCTAATAACTATTATAAACAACTTTTGCCTTCTATTACCAATAATCACCTTCGACCTTACCCCCTACACCAAACCTTTACCTATACTTTACTCTTTCCACTACTTACATCACCTTAATCGTTAAGTTCGTTGCTTCAAGCAAAAACATCAAGTTGCGCCAAAAAATCCACGTCGCGCGACCTTACGCCAAGCTGTCAAGTCGTCAAGTTCCTATGCAACTTCATGCCAAAACACTAAACCTTTACGCTCAAGATTACTAAGTTTCTTCCCTTACATGTTATATACGCCTTAACAAGTTTTATACAGGCCAAAACCTTAAAATGTCTATGTTATAACTCAAGGACCAACTGCAGGTCATGGAATAGGCCAACGGTCCGCCACGCTATCAGAAGCATAATATTCAATACATCAAGCCATAGATCTCTCTTATTTAAGCACACAGGGTTAGGGTTTGGACCGACAGGACCGCTCGCGGTCCAGTCGACGACGTTGGGACCGAAGGAAGTGACATCGACTTTAGCGGTCTAGTACTAAAGACGGTATGAAGGCACGGATATATAAGGATACAGTCATCACCACATAGATAATATTTCCTTCATATCTCTTCAGTTATCAATCTAAGTATTCAGTCTACACACCTGAATAGCCTAATGGTTAGTGATAATTCTACAGCATGAATACACATCTTCTTGATATTGCACTTTTGTTACCTCTGCTACCTTACTGCTAACATAAACCCCCTGATACCTTCTATTTACTTACGGGTACTTATTGTGATCATTACAGTCTACCGCCAGCACCTACTTTAAAGCTATTACCCACCCTACTAAAAAAAAGAAGCGATTAAGGCGTTTGGAGTTGCCTTTACCAAATACTACAACTGTAACCTTTAAAGCGAAGACGTTAAAGAAGACTTAAACTAAAAAAAACCTGATTAATTTCATCGGTAATTATATTGTTAAGCAAAACGGCGATGAGAAATGTGACTGCGGTAACCGTATTTTTCGTAAATATCGTAAATTCTTCGATGACTGAACTATTGATATATGGAAGAAGATTGAGAATACTGTTAACTCCAAGTTAAAGGAAAGACTTAAACGCCGAAGGATTTACGTATTTAAAAAAAAGCTTTATTAGGCTGGCAAAGATTTTTTATAACTTGTCTCAGTTTAAAGAATGCCCCTAAAACCTAAAGTCTAAATGAAGGGATATTAATGAACTTTAACGCCTTTACACGCGATTTAGGAAACCATTAATTTACCTTTAGCTAAGTTAATCCTTTTTACGTGTTAACGATAAGGAACCTGTTAACTAGTTTAATAGTTTAGTACCTTTACATGATAAAACGAAGTACGTTTTTAGCGGTAACAAAGTACGAGAAACGGCAGCCGTTAACGCAGCTAAAGGTATTGATGTTAATGCTTTCCACCAGTTGATTAAGCAGGATCATTAAACTTTTTAGAATCTTTAAGTACTTACCGCTTATTAGCAATTTAATTGGCAAGCCCCTTAAAAATATTTTCCCTTTAAATTCACTTACGTGTAGAAGCCCACTACAGGTCTTACTATAGGACTTTACCTTTTAGGTCAGGCGACTGGAAATTACTTCTAATACCGTACCTCAAGAACTTTAAAGTTTAAACCGCCAAGAAATACTACTTACAGCTGTGACGATTATCAAGACCTTCCTGTAAGATCTGTTAAAATGGTTGATATTAATTATAAACTTATAACGAACTTCTCTAAGATCTGAGATAATATAGAAAAGTATGACGAAAAGCCTTATAACTTTCTCGATACCAAGATAATACCCTTCTTCAACATTTGTAAATAGATATAGGTTCTTCCTTCCTGTTTTTACTTACTATTTTCCGGAATCCTTATAAGGTACGTAAAAGATTATTACTTGACTTTCCTAACGTAAGTAACTACGTTTCGCGAAATCTACGATAGTATAAAGGGCTACTTCAAATACGACGTTTACTTAGTGTAATACTATACAAACTAGGTCACCATAAGGTAGATTATAATGATAACTAAGAAAAAATGGGAGAAAATATTAATAGATATATTTAATTAGATATTTAACAAGTTGATATTATGTTAAAAGGCAATGGCGAAAGCTTATGCTGGCGAAGCTACACTTCGTAAATAGGTATAGGTAGCGATTTCGTGAGTTAGCGAATTCGAATACACCTTATAACGCCTAAATGCCACCGTAATAGCTCGTATACCAAATTCGCTTGGTATGTACTTTTAAACCGGAAACTTTTTTAATATAGATGAAGAAAACTTTATGATAGTTAACTACATCAACTGAAAATAACGGCGTCTATAACGCCTAAGATTTGATTTATCGTCCTTAACCTTAAATTAAAGGTAATAGTTACGTTAAAGTTAATAATATTTAGGCGGATTTGTTAATCGTAAGCATTATTATCGTAATAGTAACAAAAGATATTACATTTCTGGTAAACCTAAGTGCTAATTAATTCGTTATCCCCCTATTGAACGTAATAACCGAAAGTCAGTATTCTATGCCTAATACCCTACTATTTCGAAACAAGATTACTTGAATTAAATAATAGAAGTTAAAGGAGATAAGTTAGTTAACGCCGTCGCTAACACTTCTAAACAGATCAAGTGGCATAAAGATACTGTTTTCGGTATATTTTAGTAATTAGCCGACTATAACTTTTTATAACGTGTAGATGGTAAAAACGTTTACATTTACCCTAATTAAACCCTTAACCCTTTATATACCCTTAAACTTTGCAATTGTTATGGGGACTATACGTTTTAAGGTATTATACCAGACATAGGAGTAACAAGGTTTTTAATAAGAAGCTACTCGTAATACGTAACATTAACAAGAAAAAGTATTATAGCTAATAATATTAACCGTTACGATACTGATAAAATTACAGTTAGCTTGAGCCTGAGCGAATAACTATCGTTATTAGAGATAACGGTAATTTAAATCATTGTAAAAGCAATTATATTTCACATCCTTAAGTCCCTTATCCCTTTTCTTTTTTATTTAAAGGATATAAAGATTTTCGACGTTAATATCAATGTTAACGTAGACGAACTAATTAAAAAAGGTTAGAGGTTTTTATTTGCCTTTAAATAGAGGCACTTATGGTTTTATCTTCAAAGCCCGGAAATAATAGTATTAAATTTAACAAAGCTGGAGATACGTTAACTATACCGGCGTTTCAACCACCCCGCCGTTAATAAGTTGTATAAAGTTCTGAAGTCCGTAGGGCATAACGGTGTGGAATACTTTGCCCTGAAAGCCATTGAAGAACTTTATCACTACTACCAAACGTATGCCTAAGCCTTCCGAAGATTTAAATTTATATTAAAAGACTATAAGAATTTCAATTGCGAGATCTTTATTAATATATTTTACTTTGACAATAAGCCTATCCTTCACGTTGTTAATTTCGTAAACGTTTTTTATGGGAATAAGTTTTTAAAGTCCTTTTCAGTAACGGAAATATAGAAAATATTAAGGATGTTGTAAGTTAATACGTACCTAAGTTTACCTGACGTAGTTGTTTATGAAGTCGGTATAAACTTTATTATGATAAAATTCCAAGAAAATGTCAAAATAATAGGTATTTAGTGTAAACAAATACCTGAAAAAGCCTACTAAAGTATTAAAAAGGTTAAAAGGGTATACGTCTTATTTCGTCGAACATATAATATCCTTACGTTAAAAATCAGAAGCTTTACGAATCCGAAGGCACGCTTACAAATGGTATTAAAAGGCTTTAATGATATTATAAGCTTTAACGGCTTATTGTCAACGCTCTTAGTCTTTGGAGCATACCCCTTTCTAACGAGTGAATCTCCACTTTCGACAAGTACTTAAAAACGTGTTATGGTCTATAAAAAAGCTTTAAGGGAATTAAAAAGATAATTGGTACATCGCTAGGTTAATAATGTTCTTAATATCAGAAACGGCCCTTTATTGATCGACGTATTTACTTTGCCGTTGTAAAGTGAAGTCTTTGTATAATGGAAGCCGGGTAAATAAAAGGGTCCATATAAAATATTAAATATCGTAAACTTTAAAGTAGTTGTGAAAATTGTTAATAGTTTTGTACTTTTTCGAATTACTTGGGTTAAGATTTATATTGGAGGTATTGAAGATAAAGACCTTAAAGCCTTTTAAGCTAAACGGCCTAGTTAATACAAACTTCCTTTACTTGTTATCGAAAAGCCGACAAAACGTCGTCAGCGTGGACAACTCCTGAAGAAGAGTAACGTTAAAGATGAGGAATACATACCGAAGTGGATCTACAATACTACTTACGTAAATAGGAAAAAGAAGAATAACGAAGACCTTGTATTAAAGCTCCGAGTATAAAAGATTATTAAAACTTTTGGTACACCCTGTAAGGAAAGTAACCAAGTCTAAATTAACGGCTTATTAACCAGAAAAGTTGTATAATTCGTACTGAAACCCGATTTTAACATTTAAACCCCGAATATTAAGATCTTTAAGTTGAGGATTATTGACAAGACTAAAGGTAAACCCACGGGGCAGTCGTACAAAAAATCATATCTAATCGTTTAAAGATACATTAATAAAAGTAAAGACTAAATACTTATATAGTAGTTAACGATTTAAAATATTAACTAGAGTTTAATGGTCATTTTAACAGTAAATTTGCTAGTTAAGTCCAAAAAGAAGTTTATACTTAATAGTCGTAATATAACATAAACTTATACGTAATTATTAACGAATTCATAATGAATCGTATTGTTAAATCTATTATAGTATTTTTGTGTTGTTTACCCTTTCGGTACGATAATACGTTATATTAAGCCACTATACGGATCAATTAAAGCAAACGTCTACTAGGTTTTGACCTATTAGTCGTATTTTAAATTAAGGCTAACGATGAAATTATTAACATACGATCCGTACCTGTTAATAAAGTAAGAGAAGGATTTCAGCATAGTAAGTATATAAATTAACGATATCCTATTCATCGGAACAACTAGGTTTGTAATATTAAAATAATAAGTGATTAAGAACTTTAAATTCTAGAATTATAAGCCGGTAACAACGCTAATGGAAAACACGTAAATAGACTTAAATAAATCGCTAATCTGTATGTTTATTGCTAATGTCGGCTTTAGCTTTCGCCAAAAGAGCTAAGGCGTTATTTTAGCTATAATTAACAAGATTAACGAGGTTGAGGCTTAACGGTACCTGGAATAACGTACTCGAGGTACTTATATTACTACCTTATATTAATTGGAAACCTTTTACAACCTATTCATTATGGTATAAATAAAAATACCAACGGATAAGGACTTCGACCGGTTAAATGAGAGGTTCGAATAGTAAATGTGAAACTTAGATCGTGGGATCAATACAGTCCTAATCGACCTTTTAAAAGCCAAGTTAATAGTTTTTACGGATAGGTCCTGTATAAATAACATCGAATTGTCTTTACAGATCGAATTCCTAATAACCCGCGTTAATAAAGATAAGATGGAAAACCAATTGAGTATTATCGGCAACTTAATTCACTAAATCTTCGTTAAATGTAAGAGGATTATACGAAGTGTATTAGCTTTCAAAGTTTACAGTATAATAGCGGGTTTTGACGTAGTCATAATAATGTGGAAAACCCTTAACATTATTACTAAGAAGCTTAAAATTCCTTTTATTCCGGTGGTAATTAGTACCGACTTAAAGATTTTCTTCGAATGCCTTTCGAAACTCGGGACCACTAGTGAAAAACGCCTCATAATCGACGTAATAGCACTCTACGAAGCCTACAAAGCAAAGGAGATTAACAAGTTCCGATAGATAGATGGCAAAGATGACTCCGCTAATGCTATAACAAAAATATCACCAAATGAAGCCTTGAAAAGGTTTGTAAATAACAATAAGCTAATTATACGAATCGAGGGTTATATTAATAAACCACCCAGACGGCCCGAATCACAAGACGGCGGGAAGAGATATGCCGGCAAACTGAAAGATTACCAGGGGATTAATGGTAATTTTTTCAAATAGCACAGTTGAAGTGAGGGCTTTCGAAGGTCTGTGGCGTAAGAACTTTTTGTGAAAGTTAATAAACTTGGACCTCGGGGTTGCGGATCAATTAAGGTTAATTAGGCTTAATTTGAATGCAATTATATGCAATTTAGTATGAGAGTTAACTGAAATTTACAGGGGTTGAGCCAGTTGACGAGGAAGTAATTTAGTGGCAACTGGAAAAGATTGGTTAGCCACACTAGCATACGCACGCACAAACTAAAAAGCTGCCAGTGTTAAAAT
Organism: Anisogramma anomala; assembly: GCA_038502455.1. Lineage (NCBI taxonomy): Eukaryota > Fungi > Ascomycota > Sordariomycetes > Diaporthales > Gnomoniaceae > Anisogramma > Anisogramma anomala. The sequence continues at coordinate 25,403,155 of JASMMZ010000003.1, forward strand.
GATATTACATGCAGTGCAGTAGGTCAACTTTACTTACAATAAAGTTGACTGTACTACAAGTTAAGTGTATTGCTTAGTACAGATTTACCACATTAGGTATAATTCGAGTATAGTATGCTATACTTCACTCTAGGGAACAGGCCAAGAAATTACCCATAAAAATTACAGTGCAGACCATCTAGCAGTCTGCCAAACCTAGAACAATACATCCACTATCTGACCACGAAATACTACTGTTACTTCAACCAATTGAATCGATAACGTTGCAACGTTTAAGGCTTACCAACACCTTTAACCTTTACGATCGTTACACGGACTATAAGTTTAAGGTATTATATTATATATATGTGTAACAAGGTAATTAAAAGGAGGCTATTCGTAATAAATAATATTACGAAGGGATAATACCATAATCATTAATAGTAATCGCTACGATGTCAGTAAGGTTAAAGATAGCTTTGGTTTAAGCGAATAACTATTATTATTAGGGATAACGGTAATTGAAACTATTATAGGAATAATTATGTTTTACATATTCAAGTCCCTTATCTCTTTCCTACTTTACTTAAAAGATATAAAAACCCTCGGCATCAACGTTTATGTTAACGTAAACGAGTTAGTTAAAAACAGCTAGAGGTTTTCACTTATTTTTAAGTAGAGGTACCTATAGTTTTATCTTCAAGACCCGTAAACAGTGATGTTAAACTTAATGGAACCGGAAATACGTTAACTATACCAGCGTTTTAACTATTTAGCCGTTAATAGGTTATATAAAGTCCTAAAGTTCGTAGGATATAAAGATGTGGAATATTTTGCCTTAAAGGCTATTAAAAGGCTTTATTACTACAGTTGAATATATATCTAAGCTCTCCGGATATATAAATTTACACTAAAAACGATAAAAACTTTAATTGTAAAATTTTTGTCGATATATTTTACTTGGATAATAAGCCTGTTCTTTGCGTCATTAATCTTATAACTTTTTTTTACGGGATTAAGTTTCTAAAGTCTCTTTCGGCAAAATATACGTGGGAAACTCTAAAGATACTATAAATTAACACATACCCAAGCCTACCAATGTTTTCGTTTACAATACCGATATCAACTTCACGACGGCGAAGTTTTAAAAATATACTAAGATAATATGTATCCAGTGTAAATAGGTACCTGTAAAAGTTCATTAAAGTATTTGAAAAAGTTAAAAAGGTGTACACCTTATTTCGCCGAGTATACAATATCCTTATACATGAAATTAGAAGTTTTATAAATTCGGAGATATACCTATAAATGATAGTAAAAGGCTTAAACGATATTATGAGCTCTGACGGCTTAATACTAATATTGCTGGTTTTTGGAGCGTACCTATGCCTAACTAGTAAATCTCTACCTTCGGTAAGTATTTGAAAAATCATTATGGCCTATAACAAAGCTTTAAGGGAGCTATGAAGAGAATCGGCACAACTTTATATTAATAAGGCTCTTAATACTAAAAAATACCTTATAACAATTAACGTATTTTCTTTGCCATTATAAAGTAAAGTCCTTGTATAGTGGAAGCCGGGTAAATAGAAAGACCCGTACAAAATATTAAGTATAGCGAACTCCGAAGTAATTATTAAAACTGTTAACGGTTTTATATCCTTTCGAATTACTTAGGTTAAGCCCTATATTAGATATATTAATGATGAAGACCCTTCAACCAAACGACCGAGTTAATACGAATCTTCTCCACCCATTATCGACAAGTCGATAGAACGCCGTCGACGTGGAAAACCCCCCAAAAAGAGAAACGTTAAAAAAGAGGAATATATACTAGGCCGCATTTATAATAATACTTGGGTAAGTAAAAAAGAAAGGAATAACGAAAACTTAGCACTAAAGCTTCGAGTATAAGGAATTATTAAAACCTTCGGCAAACCTTTTAAGAAAAACAATAAGGTTGAGATTAACGGCCTATTGATTCTAGAAGTTATACAATTCTTACCGAAAACCGATTCTAATCTTTAAAATCTCAATGTTACGATCTTTAAGTCGAGGATTATTCATAGGGTTAAAGGTAAGACTACGGGGCGGCTATACGAAAAAATACGTTTAATTACTTGAGAATATAGTGATAAAGGTAAGAACTACATTCTTATATAGTTGCCAACGATTTAAAATATTAGTTAGAGTTTAGTAGTTGCTTTGGTAACAAGCTTATTAGCTAAAACTAAAGGTAAGTTTACTATTAATAGCCTAGATATAATGTGAGCTTATATACAGTTAGTAATAGACCTATAATGAATCGTACTACTAAAATTACTATAGGAGTTACATATCATTTAATTTTTAGGAATGGTAATGCGGTATATTAAACCACTATACAGACTAAATAAAACAGGCGTTTATTAGTTTTTAATCTATTAGTCGTAGTTTAAATTACGATTAGCGATAAAAAGTTTTCAATGTATGACCCATACTTACTATTAACGTAAAAAAAACTTTTGGCGTAATGGGTATGTAAACTAACGATACTCTTTTCGTTGGAACGGTTAGCTTTGTAATATACGGCTTAACTTATATAACTCGGAAAATTACGGAGCCGTTAACAGTTTTAACCACTATATTTTAATTAGTAATACTTAAAATCTCATACAGCTTATTCCATTTGCTTAGTTTACGTCACGTAAGGACTTTACTTTAAAGGGGGAGTAAAAGTACATCTATTATTAAAGATTCGTTTCTGATGTTAAAGGCATTATTAACCTAACAGCGTACCGATTCTTTCCTTAATTCTTTTAGTACTTTGTTATATACCACAACACACTTTTAGGTACTTAAAGAAAGTAGTAACTGAGCTATTATATATAGATAAACTCTAAATACTAACAAAGTTGATATAAATCTATTAGGGCTAATAATACCGTTAAAACCTTTTACTATTATTTAAAGCCATGCCTTTTAGCTTGTAAAGCTTTCGATTTTCAATATAAAGATATTGTAAACCCTTAATAAAGGTACATATACCGTTTAACCTTATTAATACCCTAGTAAACTTTTATAAGAACCTATTTATACTCAATCCTTATTAATTTTATATTAACTTGAAATTACATCGTGATAAAGTTGGTACTGGTATCGTAAACTAACAAGTTCCGTAGGCCAAGGTACGTGTTAATCTACAAAATATATAATACTTTTTATGTTTCCTTCACTGTAATGGTTTTAAGGAACTTAATGCTGTGAAAAGCCGTAGCGAAGTCCATAACGTATAATACCGGTTTACCGTTTAAATAAAATACGTTTACGAAAATTTCTGAATTAAAGTTTTAATTTTCCTTTAACGCAAACTTAAATCTTAAGGTGACTTAGGGGTGTATTTAGTAATAATAGTAAAGGCGTTTAACTATTTCCAATACTAATAAATCCATATTTTCGTAACTAATTACCTCTAAAACCTTATAAAGTCCATTAATCACCGGGTAATTAAACCTACGATATAGTTGCCGAAGTTTTATCTTCGTTAAGTTTAACATTATTATTTTTAGTTCTTAAAGATAAAACCAGAAATGCCCCTATTTAATGCTAAGTAAAAACCTTTTACTGGACTTAATATTTATTAGTTTATTAATTTAAATATTAACCTTAACGCCGAAGTTTTTCATGTTTTTAAGGTAAAGAAGAAAGGAGGTAGGTGATTTTAGAATGTTAAAAACAATGGAGATAATAATAGGTTTTATTATTGTCGATGCTAATAAAGATATTTTTTCCTTTAAACTAAATCCAACTTTAGCCTTATTAGCATCCACGTGGTTAAGTTCCGTAACAATATTAATATCCTTTCGTAACACTATGTATTGTGAATAAACTCCTATTAAACACCGTACTCCTCCTGTGTCCGATATAATTCCTTAAAAGACTTGCTTCATATACCGGTTTTAAATGATAAAGAGGTATATAGAGCTAAGGTTTTTATCATTATAATGATGATAGGGGTCTTTACCTATAAGGCGGTATAGGAATACGTGGTTGGCTAGTTATTACGTGGCTTCTGGGTTAGTACCAGTGTCAGTGCTAATATCTTTGTGTTAGCCGATAACCTTCGGCTTATTTTCTTCTTCCTTAACCTTACTTCCTTTAAATTACATAACACGTTCTATATAGTTCTGTTTTAAAGTAACGAGGTACTACATATAATATATCACCTGGTTTATATTATGTCCGATGGTAGTATAACGTGTTAACTAATAGCCTTGTTTGCTGTAAATACAATATCTTTTAACGTTTAAACTAAACTTTTTTAGATGACTTGAAGACCTTAAAAAGGGTGAATACCCTACTTCGTGGGTAGAGGTCCGAATCCTTTGTTAACCATACTTGCTGGGTCGTCCATACCGTCGATTAATGTAATAAGAACTGAAAGGATCTTTTTCGTTACTGAATTTCGGAGTTTGTAAGTATATACCGGTCGAAACGGAAACTAGAGTAATTATGGTAGCCAACGAGGAACATAGTTAGCTAAAGGAAAAACCTTCGTAAGTGACATTAAGGCATTATAAGACGTATTCGAAATTTTTATAGCCCGTAACTATTAAGCGAATCTATTAGCGTAAGGTGCCTTCGCCAGCTTCCACGTTCCCCATTACCTGTTGGCAAAACATTAGCCTGTTAAGCATCTAATTTAAAAGGTTCATTTTACTTTCCGATTTTTTTTTGCAATCCAATATATAAAACCACCTAATAATATTTTAATTCGTATAATATTAGGTAAGATTAATATCGTATTTAAAGTAGCCATTTATACCATCGTAAATTTCATGAAAAAAGGTATAGTTCGTTAGGTATCGGAGGTAACAGTTTTTAGCTTGGCTAGTAATGATACTAGGAAATAGCGAGTGAAAACCTAACAACTTAATTTTTATCTGGCGGCAAATATTAAGAATAGGCTGAACTTAACATCCAAAAGGTTATATGGTTTACCGTTATACTTTTTTTTACCTCTATATATTTTAACGAACGTAGTAATTACCATATAGTCCGTAACTTTTATAGGGACGCATTGAGGAGGAAATATAATATATTAGTTGTACAGACCTTTTTCGTGTAACTAGAGAAAAGAATAAGGTTGTTATTAATATTGGTAGGTAAAATAGTTGACTTTGGATAAGTTTGAAGGGAAAAAGCTAGTAGTCGTACCTATAATAAGCTTGCGTGTAAAGCCGATTTTTTCTTAATTTGACTGCTTAAATTGGATGTGTTAAAAAGATTAGGGAAAATGAGCCTAGTGGTGTCCGTCGCAGGAAGATTAGCGATAATCCTTTTAATGTTAGGGGGTTTGGCGAGGCTTCTGCTTAATTAACTAATGGATATAAGAGCTTACGAGGTGTAAGTTGATTAATTATTTACGTCCACTTATTGAAGCTTGGGAAAGTCCTTACTAACGTGTATATGAACGTTAAAGGTAACTTTTACCAACAGTTTCCTTACCCTTAACCAAGGATTATTCAGGGTTTTTATTTATAATATAATCGTAGAGTAAGTTGGCCAGATTACCTTCCTTTTCTCTCTTAGTAAGGAGTTTTACTCCTTAATCGAATAACTCGGTTTTCATTTTTGTTTTTGCTTGTCTTTTCATCTGTTTCCACATGTCTAGATTCCAGTCGCGGAATCAATATTAAAAGTCGTTGAGGGCTATAGGTCCCCAGATGATTCCGGTGTTGTTTGTATCAAGAATAAATTAGCCGATTACGTTGGTCAGGTGCTTTGGAGTAGAGTCTTTAGTAGCTTCAGTAAACTAGAGTTTTTCTTTATAGTGTTTCTCGAAAATGGCGCCGAGGTCCTTGATTACCTTTTTTCGTTCGGGGTCATTAATGGTGTTAATTCCGGCGCGTTTTAAAGCTATTATGACGATTTGGCTGGTGTAAGACGTAGTGGTAGAGGTTATTTGGTATAGGGACTTAGTCGTTTTTCTTGCGATTTATAGTAGTAGTATCTATAGTAGCAATTAACTTAGCCGTTTACTAACTTGCCGGCTTGATGATCTTTGAGAATTTTATCGGTCAATTTCAACGTTCTTTAAGAAGGATTAATGAAAATTTCTTGGGTTTTTCAAGTAGAGATACCGTCGCTTACTTATAGACTGCCGCGAACAACTGTACAGCCTATAAGTCTTCTCTACTTGCTGCCACAAATAACTGCATAGCGTATAGAGGCCCTTTGCAAGAACGTTTCCTCTACCTTTCCTAAAAAGAACAAAGCGTAACCGGAAAGCAGCTTTCTTCTTCTATTTAGCTAATCTATAATCAGTATTGGTAGGCCTTACACGTTTCAACGTTGTCGATTCGATTGGTCAAAGTAATAGGTGTATTGCAATAGTCAGATGGTGGATGTATTATTCTAGGTTTGGCAGACCGCTAGCCGGTCTACACTGTAATTTGTATGGTCAATTGCTTAGCCCGTGCCCTAGAGTGAGGTGCAGCGTACTGCACTCGACTTATACCCAATGCGGTAAGTCCGCACAAAGCAATAAACTTGCAGTACGATCAACTTTACTTAAAGTAAAGTTGACCTACTACATTGCATGCAATACCATTGGAATACTGTTTTAATAGTCTCCATTAAAGTTCTTTCAAGATATCAATATCGTTGTATATACCTTCCCAGACTTGTAATTATTATTACCATCCTCTTCTTCAATATATATTCTTCTTTTGAGTAGTCTTTTACACCATCAACATTTTATTGGTTTGTTAACGATCGGCTCAGGAAGATTGTGTTAATTAATTCACTCTACTCGAGGGTCTTTAACTTAAGAATCTTTATTGAATTTTAAAGTTTTTTAAATAGATTGACCTATATAACACAAAAATTAACAGAATTATCCAATATTTCAATTACTAAATTTAAGTTGGCGTGCTTAGTATCTTTTAAGGTTTATTCTATTTGCCTAGATTTGTTCACATAATGATTTCACTTTAAAGGGTAAAGACAGTACATTTGTTATCGATAACCTATTCTTAGTATTAAGGGCATTATTGATTGAACGGCGTACTGATTCTTTTTTTAAATTCTTCTAGGGTTTTTCTATATGTCATAACCCGATTTTAGGTATTTAACGATGGTAGCGATTTAGTTATTATACTTAAGTAAAATTCAAATACCAAAAAAGTTGGAATAAAATCGTTAGAGATAATAATATTCTTAAGGCTTTTCATAGTCATTCGTAATCTTTTTTTAACTTATAAAACTGTTAATTTCCTAGGTAAAGATATAGTAAGTATTTCGCAAAAGTACGTAAACTCTTTCGACTTTACCAATACCCTAATGAACTTCAATAGGAACTTATTTGCATTGAATCCCGATTAACTTAGTAATCATTCAAAATTTCATTATACTAAAGTTGATATCGGCATTCTATATTAGTCCGTCTGGGGGTACCAGATACATATTAATCTATAAAACATGTAATATTTCTTGTATTTTCTTTGTTGTACTAGTTTTGAAGAATTTAACAACATAAAACACAGTTGCGAAGTTAATAACGTAGAGTATAGGTTTGCCATCCAGGTAAAACACGTCGATGAAAACTTTAAAGTTAAAATATTAGTTCTCTTTTGTAGTGAACTTGACCTTTACCAGAGTTTAGCAATGTGTTTGGAAATAGTAGCAAAACCATTCAATTGCCTCCAACGCTGAATAATTCATATTTTTATATTTAGCCGCTTTGATAACTTTATATAACCTATCGGTCGCCGGGTAATTAAACCGTCGATGTAATAAACGGAGTTCCAATTCCGTTAGGTTTAATACTATCGCTTTTAACTCTAAAAAATGAACCTAAAAGTATCTTTATTTTAAATTAAGTGGGAACCACTAACATTCCTTGATCTTAACCAGTTCGTGAATTTTAATATTAACATCAACGCTGAGGTTTTACATATATTCAGGATGAAAAAGAAAAATCGTAAGGAATTCTAAAAAAAAAAAAAACAATAGGTACAATAACTATAATAATAATCGACAATCTCAGTAAAGAGAGTTTTTTTCTAGGGCTAAAACTAACTTTAGAACTACCGGCATCTATATAGTTAAGTTCCATAATAATATTAGTATCTCTTTGTAACGCAACATACTACGAATAACCTCCTATTATATACCGTGTTAACTCCTTGTTTGATATAATACCTTAAAAGACATATTTCGCATAATGATCGCAAATAGTAAATAAATATATAGAGCCAAAATCTTCATCGTTATAATGACAATGAAGGTCTTAACTCATTAGGCGATATAAAAAGGAGTATTCGACTAGTTATTAATTTACTTACGAATCGGTACCAATATCTTTATATTAATCGATAACTATACACTTATATTCCTTATTTTTAACTTTTTTACCTTTCATATCTGTAACGAGTTTAATATATTTCCAATCACAAGTCAGAATAAATTGTATAAATTATATCATTTATTTCCATTAGAGTTCGAAAATGATATGGAGTGTTAACCAATAACACTATTTGCTGTATACCTAATATTTTTCAATGTTTCAAGGGAATTTATATAGATATTTTTAAGATTTTAACAAAAAGAAATATCATTTTCCTCTTTATGTAGCTCAATGGTTAAACTTCTAAGTACAAACCTTCCATTAAACGTATTACCTGAGCCTCCCGTATTTAAAATCAATGTAATATGTATACGATGAGGTTTCATCGTTATCTTTAAACCTTCAAATTCAAGGGTATACATTAATGGAACCAGGTACCTATACCATCATAGTTGTAAACAAAAACCGTAATCAGCTTTAAAAAAGCCTTTATAAGTGGTGTCAAGGTATTATAAGGTGGATTCGAACTCTGTATAACCCGTAATACCTGGTGGACTTGCTGGCGTAATATGTCTTTACCAACTCTTATATTCCCTATTACATATTAGTAAAACATTAGCCTATCAAACATCTAATTAAGAAAATCTACCTTACTTTCCGACACTTTCTTATAATGAAACATGCAAAATTATCTTATAATAGTCCAATTAGTATAATATTGAACGAGGTCAAAATTATATATAAAGTAACTTTTCAAACCATTGTAAATTTACCAAAACAACAAGTAATTTATTAAATACTGAAGGTCATAATCCTTAATTTGACTGGTAAGCATATTTGGAAACAACAAGTGAAAGCCTAACAACTCAATCCTAAACTGGAGGTAAATGTTGAAAAACGGGCGTAATATAACATGAAGAAGGTTGTATGAATTACCGTTATACTCCTCTTTCCTTTCCAAATCTTAACGAAAGTTGTAATTATCGCGTAATTCCAATACACTATAAGGATATTTCGAGGGGCAAAAGTAATGTATTGGTCGTAAAAACCCTTTAGATCTCTCAACCGGTACTGGAAAAAGTGTTGGTAGGAAGGATAATTACCTTTGTTAAAGTTTGGAGGGAAAAAACAGTAGTCGTATTTATAGTAGGCTCGGGTATAAAGCTATTCTTTCCTTAATTAACTTACTAGAATTAAACGTGTTAAGGAGCTTAAGGGTTGCTATAAAGAACTTAGCGATGTTCCTAATAGTGTTAAAGGGTTTCTCGAGGTGTCTATTTAATTGATTTAGTAAATTTGAAAACTTGTTACACGTAAGTCAATTAATTTCTTACAGCCAGCAATACTAATTCGTTAAAGAGTTTGAGTACCAGGGTTTGAAAGAAAAATTGTATTTGGGTAGAGCTTCATGAACGCATATAAGAGCATTGGGAAATATTATCGTCAATAATACCTTTATCTTTTCCTTTATCTTTAAATATTCATTAGTAGTCTTTCTTCATAGTGTATTCGTAAAGTAAGTTTGCTAGATTACCCTTCTTCCCATTCTTTATTAGTAGGTAGACCCCTCATTTGTGTAGTTTAATTTTCATCCTAATTTTAACTTGTGTATCTGTTATTTTGAACATTTTTTAGGCTTATTCGTTAAATTAGTCGCAGAAATCGGCGAGTACATCAGGTTCTTAATAAAATTCTATAGGGTTTGAGTTTAAGATAAAGTGGCCAATGTAGTTGGTAAATTATTTAGGGGTAAAATCTTTGTTAGCATCTATAAACTAGAGGTCTTTATCATAGTATTTAGCAAAGATAATGCCGAAAGCTTTGATTACTTCCTCTTAACGTGATTGGTAACGATATCGATTCTAACGTATTTCAAAGCTATTGTATTAATAATTAAAAAGTATAAGGAGGGAAAGAGTGGTATAAGAGATATGTTATATGTTATTTGCCATTAAAGTTGTTGTTTGTTAAAAGTTGTAAGAATTCGTCGTTTTTGCGATTTATAATTTGTAATTGTAGTACCCGTCATACTACTAACTTAGTTGTTTTCCAACCTAACTTAGCTGTTTGTCAACTTAACGATTTTTAAGACTTTCAAACGATTAATTTTAACGTTTTCAAGACTGCTTTAAAAAGGTCTTCTGGTGCTTCCGATAATGGCGATACCGTCGCAATTTATTAACTGTTGCAAACAGCTACACAATCTATAAGCTCTCCCTACTTGCTGCCGCGAATAGCTGTGCAGCGTATAGGGGCACTTTGCAAGAATCTTTCCCCTACCTTACTTAGATAAAGTGCAATAACCAGAAAATAGCCTTTTCTTCTACCTAGCTTATCTGTGCTTAACCGAATAAGCACTGATTAGTGTTGGTAAGCCTTTATCGTTACAACGTAATCGATTCGAATCTCTAGTCGAAGTAACTGGTGTATTGTATTAAAGGTGGTGATGTGTTACTTCTAAGTTTGGCAGACCGCTAGCCGGTCTGCACACTAATTTGTATGGCCAATTGCTTTGGCCCGTGCCCCAACCTGAAGTGGGCACCTACTGCACTAGACTTGCAGTCAATCCTACAAACTGCAGTTAATTTGCATTCAGTACAATCAACTAACTGTAAGTATATTTGACTTAACTGCACTGCAATTGACTGCTATTCCAACAAAGAGGGCTATAAGTGAATAGCAAAGCTGAGCCGTTTCTACTATATATAGGCTTCGTGTCATAACCGAAGCTACACAAGGCACAGCCCTATAACAATGCGACTAAACACCTAGTCAACAAGTATATACCCAATTATAAACGTAAACTAATTGAAAGCTTTGACTACAATTACAGGAAAATTGAACTAGCGGCTATATATGTACAAATAAAGTAAAGTGGTGGAAAATTCAACAAGGGTAGCTCCGTAGGAACAAGGATAGCACTACAGGCCGCCCGCCGTTGAAATACCCAAATATACCAAATGTATTTATCTGTGCCAACTTCGGATCTCTTATAAAATAAGTTTGTATTTGGAGGAAAGAACGGCTCTGCTGTAAATTTCTCGCTGAAGGCCGCTAATGGCCGCTGTTAGCGGCATTTTTAGATTTTGAATAATACATGTACTGTTGACCCATCAAAACCAGAGCCTGACTGCTCTGATTCTGCCCTCTGTTGATTCTAATCTTACAAATCCTCCTTCTACCACGAGAGCGCCCCTACCCATTCGCGCCGCCCTCGACCTCAGAAACCCCAAATGGACAGCCCTGGTGATAACAGCTGATGTGTCAAATGTCACATGCCCTTTAGTGGGCCAGGGAAGGTGTACACAGTTTCCGAAGCCAAAATTCCGTGCAACAGGTGTCACGGAGACCATAACCACCAAACCTTTGACCCTGATCCTAACTGGTATTGTGCAACATGCAACGCCGAAAAAGACGAGTCTGAACTCAAACATGGTAGATGCTACAGGGGCAATTCGGTACCCACCATCGAAAGTCAGTGGGGAGACTGTGTCGCTTGCGAAAAGGGGGCGATCAAGTACACCCGCGTGGGCAAGAAGGAGTGTGAGGGTTCGAAAATTGGCTCCGGCTTCAGCCTGCACAACGAGCGGGTCCGTCTGCAAGCACAGTTTGCATTGGATCGGATGCGTGCGAAACGAGCGTGCGACACAAGAGCGTGCGTACGCAGGAGAACTGCTGGCACAACAGCAGACGACGCTACCGCCACTGCGACCGCAGCAGGAGTGGCAGCAGCAGCGGCGGCGGCGGCGGCAGCACGCCCTGAAGAAAGAAGACAGATATGATACTGATTCCTCTAGCTCGTATTACTCAGAAGAGTACGAGTATTCGGAGGTTGAGGAAGACTACGAAATTGTAGACAGAAAGGTGGCTTTTGACAGGTGATCAGGCCTAGAGAAGAAGTTATACAGATTTGGACAGTGGCCTAATTTCATGTCTTGGTATGCATGATGGAGTCATAAGGAGGGTTCAAGCCATTGAGGTAGTGCTTGGAAGCAATTTGGGGTGCGTTGGATTTTCTCCTTGAAGAGACGAGTTTGGTTTAGGATCATTTTGGAGCAGGGAGGTTGTTCTAAGTTGAGATCATCCGTTATCAGGTGTAGAAAAAGCAATGCTCTTCAGCCGCTGTCTGCGTTCTGTCTGTCAAGTACACATCTACAACTAATCCTTTGCATTACGCTTATTTCAATATTACGGTTATACCCACCGGGCCTATCGGAAGCGAAAAGATTTGTGAGCTTTCTTCCAATCCGTCGTAGCATCGTGTCCAGCGCCCAAGTAAGCATAATTGTTAAGGAAGGCGTGCCGCGGGGGTCTAGCTAACAGGATTTGAGCCTCGACAATGAGAACAACTTAACGAAGACCTTGAAAGAGAAGGAGACGGCAGATATAGATAGTAGGACCTAATGGATAGACAAGAGAAGTAACCTATTAAGCACCCTTCGCTGTAGAGAACTGCCTCGGCTAGTCTTCGTCCCGAAGCAAACAAACGAAGTCGAGATGTATGGTATTCAACGGTAATGCCTTGCATTACGCTCCAGGTCTGTATTACGGTAAGATTCATCATAACCTTTAGTTTCGCAATTACCCTTAGCAGCTACTACCGGACACTGCTATAGTAGGTAATTACAGGCCCAGGGACTCATGCACTAGCACACCATACTCAACTCTTGCTGGAAATCTACTACCAAAAAAAGTACTATTTTTGGTAAATAATAGGTGTGTTGGTAGGACTTCTGTAGCTACTATTGTCGTTGATTATCTTGTAGTCAAAGTAACAATTGGTGCAGCATGTGAGGAGTAGTGGATGGATTGTAAGTTGTAAGTTGTGGGAACTGCTAGCAAGTTCCCACCTATGTATACATGTGACAAGGCTGGTCTTCGCCCGTTGTGTAACTGGACACTTCATTTGTGAGTTGTAAGTCACGACAGTTGACATTGTAACTGTTGTAAGTTACAACAGTTGGCATTGAATTGGCCAACGCAAACGACAATACAGTCAATTGCATTGCATGCAATTGACAACACAATCAACTGCACTGCATTGCATTAACAATGCAGTCAGCCCAGTTAACAGTCACAACAAAGTGATCTAGCAGTTGGCTGCCATATTATCACAATGAAAACTGAGTAGAAATAAATTCCTCACCAATCCCCGGAGATGAAGCCCTATATACACTGTCTATAGTGCCACGACTTAGTAATCTTAGCATATTAGCATCCGATTTTGTATGAAGCTGAGGTGCATGCCCTTATCTGTCTGCTCTTCGACTAGACACTCAGGAGTTACAACCAACAAGGGATGCAGAACGAGTAAGTCTGCAAGCAAGTTGAACTGGCACATTGGAGAAGATGTATGGCATTTTCATAAGTTCTCACCTAGTCACCTTCATGTCAAAGAGCACATCGAGTACTGAACATAGGTCAGTCAGGGCTGAGAGGATACTCAGAATGTTGGATACAACAAAAGTCTGTCATCAAGCAAAGTGACATCAAGACATGAATTGGGTGTCACTCCAAGGCCCAGGAAAAATATACAAAGCATCCAAATCTCTCAACAGGAGCCATACTTGATATCTTCTCCTTCCTCAACATACTACTTTGTCACATACCAGAACACATCTATTCAGGGAAACACCAAAGACTACCTTCAGAGCAAATCCCTTTCTCCACTTCCGAATCTTGACAAAGAAATCAACATTTAACATCTTCGACTAATCCTTACCTGAACTTCGCAACATGTCTTCCCAATACGGCGGCTCCTACGGCGGCGGCGGCGACAGCGGCGGCAGCTTCAGCGGCAGCTTCGGCGGCTTCGACAGCTCTTCTTTCAGCAACAGGAAAGACTCCCCAAGAAATAGAAAGCCCCCAAGCGATGGCTGGAACAACCGTGTTTGTCAGCGACCTGATTGTGGGCGACCTTTCAGCAGCCGCGGCGCAAGAATACTAGTGAGCGAGACCGCGATACCGTGTCCCAGCGGATGCAACCCACCGGGCACAATGATGATGCCTTACCCGGCCTGGTGGTGTGATGAGTGTGAAATGTTCACAGGCGGTAGGCGAGGGACGCCCGGGGAGAGTATTTGTCCGAAGCATGGCACCCAGCTGCGGAGGAAGAACGCCATGTACCCGGCCGAGTGCACCAGGTGTCTTGGGGGAAGGAAGACGTTCACCCAGCGGCATTATGAGCGTTGCACAGGATATGCGGGTAGATTCCATGATAATCGCTAGGTAATTCGTGGGAATGCCCGGGGCGAGCTGCGTATCCTCTTTAGAGGGCAGTGACTCTGCTGAGCGGGAGGAGGAGGGCCAGCGATGATTTGATGGTGGGAGATGTCACCATAGGAGTACTGAAATGCATTTGATTACCCAGAACATTAAAAGAATCCATCACATTGTTGCTGGGACATATGTTGGACTTGTACTTCAAGGAAACAGACTTTAGTGTATATTGCGCCGGGCATATTGCTACAGTCTATTGAGGTATCAAATCACCAGAAAGCACCGTGATGTACACCTAACTTCACAGAGCAACCGTCCTCTCCATCGCATCGAAAAAATGACTTCTCCATACCAGCACCAACCATTCACAGGAGAACATCCCTTACAAAAGTTTAAAAAGGTAATATAAAACATGAATTCATGCGAAAACGTTGAATTGTCAAACCTTAAACGTATGAAGTATGTGAACGGTAGCCGACACTTTTAATTTAAATTTAGAGATAAATATTTACAGAAAAACTCATTGTCTTCGAGTAAATACAGTAACTAATACGCGTAACGAAATTAAAACAGTTTTTTTGGTATATAATAATAAAAATACTTGAAAAAGTTTGGAAAACGTGAAAGGTTATGTTTACAAAGTTGATAGATAAATTAAATATACAACATATGAATCTAGCTAAAAGTATAATAATAGTGGGTTGTGGTATGAAGATTAAATACAGAATTTAATTAATTCTCTAATAGTACGATTCAGTTATTTCTATACGCGATAAAACTTGAAGATTTTGTGTTATTAAAGAATAGAATGAATCACATAATATAAATGACTAAAAAAATAGATTTCAAAACTTAATGAATATATTGATACAACAAAAATATTTTTCATTCGTAAATTAATATTAAAACTAATGGTTCATTATAATTTATAGGAGAATGTTATTGAACAAAAACATCAATACTAACAAACCTGTCATTCAAAGTTATTAAATTGTTCGAAATAGAAAAACAACAAATTGACGGAAATTCAAGACATTGAATGAAAAATTAACTCTATTAAACTAACAAGAGACTCGACAAAAGAATATAAAGTTAAATTGAAATGTAACAACATATATTGTTTAGTATATTATACACATCAACTAAATTGTAGAAAATGTGATGGGTTGAAGATTTCTTGTAACCGCAAACCTAGCCCAAATAACGAAAAGTACCAAATTAAAACTGTGATTGTTGGTAAGGTCTCTGTCTTATACGTTAACGTAAAGAACAAGTAAAAGATTGAATAGTATTGATGATGGATACTTAAGATAGGAGGCATTCAAAGAGTACACGTTTTAGGTGGGAGCTTATAAAATTTCACTCGGAGCGTAAAACTCCACCATATACTTTTCCAACGTTCTTTCTAGAGTATGGCACTTTATTATACACTTTTCAAGATTGTACCTTATAACGTAACACGTTATCGTATACTTTGTAAAAGTGTATTTTGCAGCGTAACACGTTATCATGTACTTTCCAAGAGTGTACCTTGTAGGATAACCATTTACTAATTATGGGGATATATAATCATATTTATACAGGTAATCAATTTTTTTTACGTTTCGTATTTATAATCCAGCAATAATAATATAATTTTTCCGAGACCCTAATTAGTCGTTTAATAGTAACAGTATAATTTGTCCGAGCCTTTAATTATTCGTTCAATAGTAATAGTAGTAGTAGTATAATTTATTTAAATCTCTTGTTAGTTTAGGTAACGATAATATGTTGGTTGGTAGCGGCAATATTATAGGCTTTGAAGGGTTAGTCTGAAAGATTGGTAATTTATATCAATATGTAATTATAAAGGTGTAATCATCGATATTATATGTTTCTAAAATTAGTATAAAATGATGTATCGCTATCGATCCATAAAAAACTTATTTCCTTTTTCTTCCAATGACGTATTTTTACCTTTAAAGTAAATCCTCAATTCACTATTCGTTGTTCGCACGCCTAAACCACTCTTTCTTAATTAGCTATTCGGGCCTCATATATGGATTAATTACTTAATTAATGCTACGTTGTAACTTTTTTTAAAAAAATAAATGCCTTGTAAAAATAGGGTTGAACGGCATCATTTAGTGTGCTAACGCTGACGAAACGAGGCCATCCCCGCTAAAATTCGTTACCTCTTTAACAATAAACCTCCCAACAATGGTAGTATATTCTCAATCCCGGACTTTATCTTCCGCTCTCCTGCTACCGCCGATCAATTAACCGCTACCCCCTTACCTTTTTTCCCAACATCCACCGCCACCGCCGTAACTGCCACACCTTTTTCTCCCCATCCTTCTCCCCCTCCCCTCTTCCCCTCACTATCCAAGGGTAGGAGTGGAAGGCTTCTAAAATTATAAAACTTACCCTTTCGTTATAGGTAAAGACTCTATCACTCGTAACAACCCCTCGCCACTAAAAACATAGTATCGCTGAACTATAGCGCAATTAGTAATAATTATTCCCTCAAAATATATTATACTAATAATTCTATAAATTAGCCCGAGGCGGTGGAGCGAGCCCGTCACCTCGAGGCGCAGTTTGCAAGGGTGCGCTACGAAACCTCTTTGGTACGTAAAGCGTTAAAATAACGCACCCAGGTTTACGTTTTTAGGCTGCCAATGGATACGCCTTATATACCGTACGTTATATTCGCCGCCACGGGTAGATTTATTAACGATTACAGTTAAAACAGGAGTTGTTCGTACCAATGCTATGGTTCCGAATGGATTAATAACGGATGCGCCTGCATTTTCATCGTTTTAAGGCCGTAAACTGAGGCCTTACTACGTGCCCACCATTTCTACAATAAATTACCCACTTTGTCAATTCATAGTCACAAGGTCAACCACGTATTATTTGCTCCTTCAATACATTATTTAGGGCTTCAAAAAAATAACCACTTTCTCAATATACAAAACAAAACAAAGCTAATTAGTATCAAACACTAACCAGCAGTCTAAAAAGACAACAACTGTTATTAACGCCTAACGAGTAGACCTATATATGTATTACGCAGGCGAGTTTAACGACGTTATCGTATATCGTTATAAGGAAGGCGAACCCGCTCCGCGTGCTTTACTTAAAGGTATATAACCCAAAGCGCGATGCCCTCCTCCTAGCGGTGACGCTGATAACGGAGTTGATGGTGGTGGTGGAGGTAGCGCTAGTAACGACGATGGCAATAACAGCAATAGCGATAGTAGAAAAAACGAGGATAAAAATGAAAATAATGTAGCTCCCGCCTCTTCCTCTCCATTCGAAAACAATTAACTGCCATCCTTTATATTTACAGGTTTACTCGAACCTAATGCAAATAACTGTATAAAAAGAATCTAACTTATAGAAAAAATCCTAACGTAAGTAACAAATAGTAGAGGTAAAAATTAATAATGTCCTAGTAAAGTTACAAATAAGTAAATATGAAAAATATTGATATAGTAGAAAAACTGCAAATCGTAAATATAAGGACTGACAATATATTAGAAACACGGAAAATCGAAAATTTAAGGAATAACCATATATGAAAAACGTGGTAAACAATCCATTTAAATGGGAAGTAACAAATACAATGTATAAAAGCGCTTACTAGGGTTATATTGCATACCCATTTTAACAATACTAACAAAAAGAGTGCTTATAAATACAAACGTTTTTAATACTCTATTTGAGGCGCTTTTGGTTATCTTTTCCGCCGGATTTGACTTTCCATTAATCGATCTCATCTTCTTAATTTAGCGGCGTTCGTAAGACTCGAATAAAGTCATAATATTAATGATAGCGCGTTTTTCGTTGGTAATATCGAGCTTAATAAGGTATTCATAAAGGTAGAAAAAATAAATCTAAACTATTATAGGGAGGGGTTTTAAATAAAGTTATAAATACTTATTTAAACAGTTATCGTTATAGTAATACGAGAATAGAATCTTCCAACCATGTTATGAATTTCAAAGGCGAAAACGCTCCCAGTAACCCGTTTGTATTTCGTTAAGAATTAGTAAACTACGTTATTATGAAAGTTAAACTTGTTATAAACTGGTAATTTTTCATTAAAAATAAGTGTAAATATTATTTGTAAGCTATAATCGATATTATTTACGAAAAACCAATTATTTAAAATTAAAATCTTTGTTATACGTATATCGAGTGGTAAAAATCGGAAGACGCATTTCAGATTGCTAATTTATCACTCTAGGCATTTGTTAAACGCTTTGTATATAATATTTAACGGGTTTATCTCATATTACGTAGTGATAAAAGGGTGAAACATCGTTTTTGGCTATATAAATAATACAACCTATGCTCTATATATACGCTAACATTTATACTCTTTAGCTCGTTTTACGATAGTTAGGCTAACAAGGGCAACTTTATCCAATTGAACCTTTTACGCAAGCTTCCTAATTCCCCTTTAGAGCATAATTATTGCAACGTCAAAGTTAACCAGGCGGTTTTCCGTTGGAAAAACCTTTAGATTCGCTTTTAAATGAGCCTTTCAAAGCTTTCATTCCTCCACTACAAAAAAAAAATTATTATATAATATAAGTATAAAGTCGGTTTATTTTACAATAAACATAAAGCCTTTTAAATATGGTATTAAATCTAGTAGGTAGGGGTCGAAGGTTAAACTTGCTATTTTGAAACGCTTAGTATAGTATCTTTAGTAAGTATTAAATTGGTATACACAAGCCTCAGGAAAGTTATAAAGTGGGTTTGAAATACGTGAAGCCATTTCAGGTCAATAAGGTTTCGAAATTTTACAGGTATGTAAACGAAAATATACCGTTTAAGGTGGTATTATAATTGTATATAAATTTACTGAATATCTTGGAACTTAAGATTAAAGTTGTGGATAATGTTTAGAGAAGAAGCAAACGTTAAAATCAAGCAGTAGCTTGCCTTTGCAGAACACACCATTAAGTTTTAATATTTTTCTTTTCAATGTTTTTGTACCCCTTAAACATAAAGCGACTTTTATAATAAGATATCCTGGTGTTATCCTTTATCTTGTAGACTAATCCGGTAAAAAGTTTTTATTAACACTATAAACTACTAAATTAAACCTTTTCAAGCGAAAACCGCTTTATGAAATTGATACGAAGATTTTTTTTTTAGGTCGACTCCTTTAAAAAAAGGCTACCCGAAGCTATATTAATACCGTTACAACGAAATATTATACTCAATTTACGGTTCGCCGTCTCTTTTTCAATAATGAGGGAATTTTAAACAAAATCTTTGGAGCATTTATTATTCGTTAAACTAAGTGGAAGCTCCCAGCGGTGTGGTATTAGCTTCGTTAACATGGGGTGGTAGATATAATGTAGTGGTGGAGATTATAAAAGTGTATTCAGAGGGTGTATAAATTTCGAAGGAAGGCTGTATAGGTTATTATAGGAATAGCTTAATTAGTGTTGCTCGTTGAATTACGCTTTCGAAGCTTTAATGTCTTCTATTTTCTTCTTATACTCTAATATGATTAACAAGTGGAATAATATCATGCCTTTGATTAAATTTATAATTATATATTACTCTTTAAACACGCTAATTATCAAAGGACCAGTCCATCTGTCCTTCATTTTCCAAACTAGGACTTCAAACTGTAATAGTAAGGCTAAAACTCATGTTTTACGCAGGTTGGTTTTTTTCGCCAAAACTTTCAAAATATTATTCCTAGCCTGCAGAGAATATGAATCTATTATAACCTTTGATATAATATTTGCTCTTTACACTGTTATTAGTAATAATTCAGAATTTGTATGGATTTTAAGATAAGAACTAAAAACGAGGATTATATGTATTAGACTACTTAAGCCAAAAGTGTTATTTAGAACACTTACTATAATTTACCAAATTGATTTCTCTATACTTATATCTTTTAATGTTTTCAATAAAACCGTATAAGATTTTTCAAATGATTCGTAAAATCGCTCGCACCTCCCGGTATTCTCCTATTTGATCAAGTTAGAATTTGGAAAACTTTATAGTAAAAAAGTCAAATTGTTGTTTTACAACAATCCGGATTATTGTTACGCCTATATTTGGTATAATACCTTAGAAACGGCTAATATACCTGTTGTATGACGTGAATCACGACGCTATAGAGTTATTTAACACGTTGTTTTCGCTATCCAGGCTTACTTTGTGTATAAATAATGCAATTTATAGGCTTACAAATACCCATTGGACCGTCTTCTTATTCTAAATCGTCACGTGAGTCTTATTTTTCTCCGGATTTTCTTTTCCAAAGGTGAATTTGTAAAAATAAGCTTCGAAATCCTCTTAAACTCTTTCGTAATCAGCTGTATATGTTGTAAATTTAACTTTAGTTTGGTATTTGAACAGGTAATTATCCTAAAATTGTCGTTTAACCCGAATTTACTCGTTTACCAAATGGTTAGTCAATTAGCAACCGACCTTGTCATATATAATGTGTGGATTTTTTAAACCCGTCAAGTATTATATACTTTTGTATCGTTATGGTGGTATACGTGGTAAGTTTCGTGTTTACTTATAGGAAAGTTCTTGCTGGTACCCGTTTTATCCGCTATTTCTTAAGCTTCGTGCCTCGTGTTTATCGCTTTTATAATCGTATTTGGGGCTTTCATAATCATTTTGTTTTGATAGACTGGAAACCGTTAATCTAAAATATTATGAATTATTTTTACGATATCCGTTTTCATAATTTACGGACCCTCGTCCTTAGCTTTCCCGGTTACAAAAGTTGATTCGATGCTTTCCTATCAACTTATCGAGGTTTAAAATAACTTTCTAAGGCTTGAACAAAAATGTTTTCAATTCTTTCCCAATTTAAACAATATAAAGTCAAAGTCTGGATTTGCATGGTATATTTTTGTAACTACTTGGATAAACAGTTCGTCGCCCTTATATTTCGGACTAAGCGTTGGCTGGACTTCTGAAAACTTCGCCAACAAAATAATAGGTACCTCTTATGGGGTTTAATCAGCATTTTCACGTGAATTTTTAATGGATTTTCATATGTTACTCTTTTAATCCTAATCGTAAAGTTTATTGTTAGTCACTGTATTTAAATGAAATTTGAGGCGTTTATAATATTCTATGAATATATCCACTTATATTGAGTAATATATATACCACTTTTTGGATTATCTAACTATTATATCGGACAAAATTGCACAAAATTAAAAAGGTTTAATATTTAGTTTTTTTTTACAATTGTTTAACATTACTCGGATTTTGTTATCGAGGATATCGTAAGGTTCGCTACTATAATTCTTGGTTTTATCTCATAGGTTAATAAAATTCGTAATCTTTGTAAAGTCACTTTTATTAATAGGGAATAGGTGTGGTCAAAGGTCGCGGTATAGGTCGTAGTTTGTAAACATCGGGTTGTAAGGTTAGTATAAGCGTTCATCGCCGCTTATATTGCTTTCGGTAATGTCTTTTTCATTGTTTTGAGCGTTTTTACTACGGTCTTATGGGGTGTTAAATGTATCTAGGGAGTGGTTCAGTTTATGTATCTCTTTAAAAGTGTTCATTAAAGAGGTTCTGTGTTTAATCCACGTGGCAGATAATATCTGTAGTCCATCCTCCTCTTTCGTTGATTTCTTGAACTCCGTCTGCCTTTCATGGGGCGCGGTTATTTTTTCAAAGCCCTTCAAACTTTACGTACATGAAGTATTTTCATTTTATTACCTCCGCATCTCATAAATAATCTGTTTCTTATACTACTCTATTTACCCTCCTTTTACAAAGTTCGTATGTAATATGTTTTCGTTTTTATAGTCTAGTAGGTCGTTAAGTTAGGCAGTATTCAATAGGGTTTTTATAAAACGGCCGTTCCTGTCACCTGGAGTATTAGGACCCCCGCTTCGTAATCATGACCATAGTACTTTGAAGATCGAATTATATATCGTATACTACATTCATATCGAGCAATTTGAAAATATATCATAAGAAATATCCAATATATCAAACCCTTAAGATTATTCCTTCCACTAATAAAAACCACGAATATAATATACGTATTGGTCGTATAAAGATTGAAGTTTTTTACCGGTATATGGATAATATTTAATATAAATGTAGACTGACCTTTTATAAAACACTTCTTCAAAGCGTTATATGTTGAAATAGGGGTTTTATGAATCCGTTGGCTACAGTCAGACTTGTTATTAGTAGAGTTAAAGAAGTGAGGTTATCGTATGTAAAAGTCTAGTACAAATAAGGCGTGGTAATAAGGTTTTTAATGCGTTTAAGATTGTGTATTCAAAGGGGTTTTGGAATAGAACAGTAAATAAAACTAAATAATATGTAAATAAAATACAAATATAATGTATTAAGGTGATCTAAATAAGGCTTTTAGCGCTTGCTAGTTTAAATAAAATGTAAATAAAACGTGAACATGAACTAGTTAAGCGTTTTAAACTAGTTGCTTAACGTTTTTAAACGCTATATAAGCCAAGTAACTAGTAAATTTAAGACGTCACAAATAACAATTTAAACAAGCAGTGTAATTTAGGGTGAATGGGAAAAGTTGGGTGTTTGGAGTGGGTAATTGGTGAGTAAGGGTTAGAATAGTATGGTTAGCGCTTAAAATGTTGTATTTGGAGTTTTCAAAATTTGTCGGAACGTTTCCAAAGTTGTTTTTGGATAGGTTTCAATAAAGGGTTCCGAATTTTTGATAGCTTGCGTGGCTGATGCATAATAGGAAGCTCTCCAAGAAGTGCCAAGGTACATCCAAAGAGTTAATCGAGTTGATAGTAGCGTAACAAGGCTTTTAATAGTGAAAATACATTGACCGAATTAATTATTTCGTGATAAAATTGTCATTTTTAGAGTAACTCTTTTTTACAGCTTTTTACACTTTCGTATGTTTTTTATAAAACGTAGAATTGGAGTCCGAAATAGTTGAAACCGTTATAGTATTCCGCTATAAGTATTTAACTAGGGTTGGTTTCTTCTTTCCTAAGTTGTTTGTAATCAACCAAGTTGGCTACTAATAAGTATTGGTAAGGTTTTTGCCTTAAATGTTAACGTAAAAAAAAAAAAAAAAAAAAGAAAAAGTAAAAGATTGAATATTATTGGTGATAAATAGTTAAGAGAAGAGGAATATGGAGAGTGCACGACTTAGGTAAGAGCTTATAAGCACTTACCCGACGCGTGACACTCTACTATATACTTTGACAACGTTCCTTCTAGGGCGTGAAACTCTATCATACACTTTGTAAGATTTCACCTTGTAGCGTGATACATTATCGTGCACTTTGAAAGAGTACACCCTACAGTGTGACCTTTTACTAACTATAGAGATATATAATCATATCTATAGTGTCAATTTTATTTCCTTTTGTATCATTATTCATACACCAGAAGCCATTTCAAAGTACTTATATATATAGTTATAAATAACGCCGTTGTTTTTATATATTATATTTATTAAAAGTAATTGCGCCCGCAACTTTCATTAATGAACATAGATAATACAGGCTTAATCTTTGCTAAGTGGGCTACTACCATACTAATATAGTACCATCTACTATACGCACTGTTATCTATTTTAATTTTTTTTGTATACAAATTATTATAAACACATTATTTATACTTTATCATGGTATAATAAACATTGTTTTAAATACAACCTTAAATCACTACTATTATTAATAATCAATTTTACTTCTGCTTTATTCAAACAAAATGTCCTTTATCTTTTTCAAGTTACTAGGAAAACGCTTAGTTCGTTTCCAAAACATTTTATTTAGTATCAAAAACGTTTTAGTTAGCGTTTCAAATCTTATTCCGCATCGGTTTTTGACCTAAAACAAGCTAAAACTCTACGCTTTATTTTTCAAACTCAAGTTCCTGAAATCCTTTCGCATTGATTCTCCAACTCATGCTAGTACTAATGAATCACTAAAGTTGCTTTAAATATTTCAAATTCTCATTATATGCAACCAAATTACCTAAATCCTTTAAATCGATTTCCTTATCAATTTTTTTATTACACTTGCTAATAAATCTCGTAATTATTTAGACGTAATTTGGGGTTTCGATTGTTTTACCAGGGATATTTATTAACCCTTTACTTCATTCACCTTTTGATGAACTCACTAAACCATATACATTTTGTGTTTATACATAGAGCCCATGATAGAAAAACGAAATCGTTATTCGTAGGCATAAAAATAGGATTCACAACGTTGTTGGCGTTGATTAGAACTTAAATAATGACTAATTAAAAACCTGTTAAGTTGTCGAATTGAGCTTCGGTTGACATAGCTGTTAACTTAGTATTAAAGACCCCACGAAATTTCATAATGAATAAAAGAATGTATACAAAAGTTAACTTGAGTTATTCGATTTTTTATCCCAATTAAAATGTTATTAATTTATTATTAATATTTTTTTTCAATTTTATCCCTTCTGCACCTTACCGACCACAGTACCAATTTCCTCATGTTTTATATTGCTAGCCTTTTAGAGGTTGAACTATAAAAACCTACTTAAGTTGCTTCGCTATTATTATTAGTAATCTCTATACTTATCAAGAATAATAGTAAAGAACCATCAAAAATATTATTTATTTTTACTTAGTAACATTTAACGTTAAACATTACACTAAATGTAGTCTATAACTCTAATTAACCTAAAATAAAATATTTAATAATCACTTTATGTAGTACTGGAAATTATACTTGAAAACATATTAAGTTAAAATAAGGATTTAAATCGTAAATGATTTTCGTAATAAAATTATTCACCAAATTTAAACGGAAATTTCAATATCTGAAACCGTTTCATCATAAACTATTATACAATGATCCAATGTCTAATGAAAGTTATATAATAATTTGTAAGAATTTCAATACGAACAAAAACTCCATACCAAACGTTACAGTTATATCACGTTGAAGACTAACCTAAAATCAATTCTTTAACACAAATAATATCAAATCCGCATTGTTTGCACTCATCCCATAAATTTTAACCTTGTAAATTTGAATGAAAAGTAATACTTATATTATAAAATGTTTCACTACCTGGAAAAAACCGTTTGCCCCGATACTTCTAATAACAACCCTTGACTTACCTATTAATATAATCTGCCTATTTGTCACGGTAATTTCCACAGCGGTCGTATTCATGTCACTGGTAAACGTAACAGTTAAAACAATGCATATACAAGAAATAAATGCACCAGCTTTCGTGGTAACACTGTTTCAAACGCCTGTAAAATTTTTAATAAGTATATACAAATTAAAATATAATATTAGTTGACATATAAATATTAAGCTGTAAGAAGTTTAAAAGCTTTCCCTGTCAAAAAACCGTGATATCTATTGTAAAATTCAACGTAAATAAAAATAAATCCAAAAATACTAAGGAAAACCCAAGAAGTTATCGTTGTAATCATGAAACAAAGTTCTCGCGTTAAAGTTTTACGAAGACCGGATTTTAACAAGTGACTAACATCCAAAAATCTACAAATAGTCAATATTAAACAGGGGGAAAATGATTGGAAAACGGCTACTGTTAAATATGAAAACCGCACCAACCTCCAGAGTCCCTCTATTATCTTCAAATTGATCAACCTCCTTAAAATAAGAAACATAAAGTTAAACACATATATGACGTCGAAGAAACGGCAGTCTATTTCTAAAACCAATAATGGAGCCAGAATTCGAATTTAAAACAACTCTTTTAGAAAACTGTTTGGAAAAAGAATGGATTAAAAACCAAAGAAAATTCAACACACCAAATAAACAGATAACCAACGTTTATTATGTTAAATGTATGACTAAAACAAAGCCTGCACTCCTTTGAAGCTACTCCATATGAAAACATAGAAATTTTCCAAAAACAACACAATGTAATGAGATTAAAATTCAAGAAACGAGGCTATCTCCCTGATTATATCAAAAAATAAAATACTACCTTTTTTTGAAATATGACTAAGTGTTGGAATAGTACTACATGCAGTGCAATAGGTCAACTTTACTTATAGTAAAGTTGACTGTACTGCAAGTTAAGTGTATTATTTATATGAACTTACCGTATTGGGCGTAAGTCGAGTGCAGTATACTGCACTTCACACTAGGGCATAAGCCAAGCAATTGGCCATAAAAATTATAGTGCAGACCAGCTAGCGGTCTGCCAAACCTAAAACAATACATACACCACTTGGTCAATGCAATACTACTGTTACTTCGACTACGATTTGAATCGACAACGTTACAACAATATCAGGCCCTACCAACACTAATTAGTGCTTATTAGATTAATCACAAATTGACTAAGTAAAAGAAAAGGCTACTTTCCGGTTACGCTTTACGTTAATAACGACAGCTAGGGTAAAGAAAAGATTCTTGCCAAAGGCCTCTATTAGTACTACGCCAATCCACAACGATAAGAAAATAAAGAAAACTTTTGGGTTGAGTCAATCTACAACGGCAATTTGAAAGTAAGCGACGATATCGCTATTAAAAACACCAAGAAATCTTTACGAATCCTTTTTAAAGAAAAACGTTGAAATTGACTTTCAGAGGTCTTAAAGTTTAGAAAGTTAGCAAACGGCTAAGTTATTACTACTATAGGTATTACTATTATAAGAAAAACAATTAATTCACCACGTTGAATAACCTATAAAAACAAACAAACTTCGACTTTACCCTTTACACCAAATATTTTCTTACACTTTACTTTTTTCAATTCCCCTACGCTAATTTAATCGTTGAGTTCGTTATTTTAAGCGAAAACATCAAGTCATGCTAAGAAAGTTACATTGCACGATCCAACACCAAGTCACTAAGTTTGCACATAACTTTACATCAAAACACAAAGCCTCTACGACCAAAGACCACCAAGTCCTATACAGACCAAAACCTTAAGATATCTACCGCCATTACTTATTTTAAAGCAATTATTAACCTCGCTGGAAAAAAAGAAATTGGGGTGCTCAGAACTTCTTTTACCAAGTATTATAACTGTAACCTTTGGGGGGAAGACGTTGAAGAAAACTTAATTGAAAAGTATCTGATTAACATCGTCGGTAACTTTATCGTTAAGTAAGATGATGACGAACAACTCGACCGTAATAGCCTTTACTTTCGTAAATATCATGAGTTTTTCGACGACTGGATTATTGATATGTGGAAGAAGATTTAAAAGACTGTTAAATTTAAATTAAAAAAAGAATTTGAATGACGAGAGATTTATCTTCTAGAAAAAAGCTTTATTAGGTTGGGAGAAATTTATTTAAATTAGCTCAATTTAAAAAATTCCCTTAAAACCTAAAGCCTGAAGGAAAAGGTATTCAAGAGCATTAATACCCCTATACGCGATTCAGGGGACCTCCCCTTTAACTTTAGCTAAGTTAAGCCTTTTTACCCGCCGGCTATAAAAAACCTATTAACTTACTCGGCAATTTAATACCCCTAAGTAATAACGCAGAATACGCCCTTAGTGGTAGTAAAACTTGTGAAGCAAAGGTTGCTAACGCGGTTAAAAGTATTGACGTTGGCGTTTTACACCAGTTAATTAAGTAAGATGGTTAAGTCTCCCAAAGCTTTTAGGTACCTAGTCCCCTTTAACATTTTACCTAAAGTCGCCAAGCTCCTCAAAAACCTTTGTACGACAGGTTTACCTATACACGAAAGTCTACTACAGGTCTTATTATAAAACTCTTCCCCTCGGGTTAAGCTACTAACAATTACCTTTAATACCGTGCTTTGAAGGCTTTAAGGCTTAAACTGCCAGGAAATACTAATGAAAACTAAAATGATTATCGCGACCTATCCCTAAAACCTATTAAAATGATTAAAATTAACTACAAAATCCTTACGAATTTCGCCAAGATTTGAAACGATATGGAGAAATACGATGGAAATATTTATAACCTCTTCGACACGAAGATAATACCCTTTCTAAACATCTGCAAGTAGATGTAAATTCTCCTTTTAGGTTTTTACTAACTATTTCCCGAAATCCTTATAGAGAACGCTAGGGGCTATTATCCGACCTTTTTCACTCGAGTCACCACGTTTCGGGAGATTTACAATAACATAAAAAGCTACTTCGAGTACAATATTTACCTCGCTTAATATTATATAAGCTAGGATATTACGCGGTGGATTATAATAATGGCGAAAAAGAAAAATAAGGAAATACCAATAGATATACTTAATCAGATGCTTGATAAGTTGATGTTGTGTTAGCAGGTTGATGAAAAAGTTTACGTTGGCGAAGTTATACTTCGCGAGTAGGTACGGGTAACAGTTTTGGACGTTAGCGAGTTCAAATACACCATACAACGTCTAAATGCCATTTGCGAAAGCTCCTTTAACCAGTTTCGTTTTTCGCTTACCACTGTAATAGCGAGTACACCAAACTCGTTTGGTATATACCCTTAAGCCAGCAACTTCCCTAAAGTGGATAAAAAAGACCTTACGATAATTAATCACGTCGATCGCAAGTACGGCTACGGGTACCCTTAACGCCTAAGTTTTGACTACCGGTTATAAAATGGAGGTAATAACTATGTTAACGCTAACAAGACCAAAGTTTAGGCGAAACTGTTAACCGTAAGTATTATCGTCGTAATAGTGATGAAAGATATTAGATTTGTGGTAAAACTAGCTACTAGTAAACTTAATACCATTTTTCCTAGCGGAATAACAGAAAGTTAATATATTATATCCGATACCCTACTATTTTGAAATAGGACTACTTGGATTAAGTTGTAGATTTTAAGGGCAACGAGCCAATTCACGGTGATAATAACCCTAAACAGATTAAGTGATATAAAAATACTGCTTCTAACGCGGCCTAATAATTGGTCGACTACGTATTTTTATATTATTTAGGTAGTAAAGACCCTTATTTTCATCCTAAACAAGCCACTAACTCTTTACAAATTTTTAACCTTCGCGATTGTTACGCGGACCACACGTTTAAAGGTATTATGCCAAACATAGGGCTATTGAAGTACTTAATAAGAGGCTATTCGTAGTACGTGGTATTACGGAGGAAAAGTATTACAACTATGAGATTTAATCGTTACGATATTAGTAAGGTTAAAGTTGTTTTTGGACTAGGCGAATAATTATTGTTATAAGGGATAACGGTAGTTTAAACTATTATAGGAGTAATTACATTTCAAATCCTTAAGTCTATTATCCCTTTCATTATTTACTTAAAAACATAAAGACCTTCGGCGTTAATGTCAATGTTAACGAAGACGAATTAGTTAAGAAAGACTAAAGGTTTTAGTCTCTTTTAAGCGAGGGTATCTATAATTTTATCTTTAAAGCCCGAAAAAAAAGGTGTTAAACCTAACTAAATTAAAAATACGTTAACTATATTGGCGTTTTAACTACCTAGCCATTTATAATCTATATAAAGTCCTAAAGTCTGTAAGGCATAACTATATGAAATATTTTGCCTTAAAATGTATTAAAAGACTTTATTATTGTTATTGTTAAATGTATATTTAACCCCCCCGAAGATTAAAGTTTATACTAAAAGATGATAAAGAGTTTAATTGGGAGATTTTCGGTAATATATTTTACTTAGATAATAAGCCTGTTTTTTATGTTGTTAATTCTTCAACTTTTGTTTATGGAGCTAAGTTTCTAAAGTTCCTTTCGGTAAAGTATACTTAGGAAACGCTAAGGATGTTGTAAATCAACACGTACTTATACCTACCTAACGTCGTCGTTTACGATACCGGTACTAATTGTACAGCGGCGAAGTTTTAAAAAGATACTAAGATAATGGGTATCCAGAAGAAACAGGTACTTATGAAAGCCTACTAGAGTATTGTAAAGTTTAAAATGGCATACTCCCTACTTCGCCGAGCGTATAATATCCTTATATTGGAAATTAAAAGCTTTACGGATCCGAAGACACGCCTATAAATGGCGGTAAAAGACCTAAGCGAAATTATAGACCTTGATAGCTTAATGCCAACGATATTAGTCTTTAAAGCGTACCTATGCCTAACGAGTAATCTCCGTCCTCGGAAAATATTTAGAAACGTATTATGGCCTACGGCAAAGCTTTAAGGGAACTGCGAAGAGAATCGGCACGCCGCCAGGTTAATAATATCCTTCATACCAAAAAAAGTCTTATAACAATCGATGTATTTACTTTGCCGTAACAAAATAAAGTTTTCGCATAGTAGGAGCCGGGAAAATGAAAAGGCCCGTATAAGATATTAAGTATCGTAAACTCTGAAGTAATTATTAAAATTACTAATGCTCCTATATCTTTTTGAATAACTTAGGTCAAGTCTTATATTAGGGCTATTAACGATAAAGACCTTTAAACCAAGCAATCTAGCTAATATGAACCTCCTTTACCTGTTATCGAAAAACCAATAAAACGCCGCTGATGCGGAAGACCCCCCCAAAAGGAGAAACTTTAAGAATTATGAATATATACCGGGACGTATTTACAATACTTCTTAGGTAAGTGGAGAGTAAAAGTATAACAAAGACTTAGTATAAAAACTACGAATATATAGGATTATTAATACCTTTGGTAAACCTTTTTTTAAAAAAGCGATAAGGTCGAGATTAACATCCTATTGACTCGAAGAGTTATATAATTAGTATTGAAAACCGATTTAAACTTTTAAGAGCCGAATATCACGATTTTCAAATCGAGGATTATTTACGAGATTAAAAGTAAGACTACGGGACGGCTGTATAAAAAGTCATACCTAATCGCTTAAAAATACGACGATAAAGGTAAAGACTAAATCTTTATGTAGTCGTTAACGATTGAGAAAATTGATTGGCGTTTATTCGCTAAAACTAAAGGCAAGTTTACGTTTAATAGCTGTGATAAAACGTAAACCTATACGTAATTAGTAATGGATTAATAACGGACGGTAATGTTAAAACAACCACAAAGAATACATGTTATCTACCCTTTAAGGACGGTAATACGATATATTAATCCACTATATTGATTAGTCAAATCAAACGTTCATGAATTTCTGATATATTAGTTGCACTTTAAATTAAGGCTAGCGATAAAGTCTTTAACGTACGACCCATACTTACCGGTAACGCAGAAAAGGGACTTCGATAAGGTAAACATATAAACTAATAATACTCTCTTCGTTGGAACGGCTGAGTTTATGGTATTGCAACAACAGGAGATTAAGGACTTTAAGTTTTAAAATTATAAGCCGATAACGACGTTAATGAAAGGCAACTAACTTAATTTCAATAAATCGTTAATTTATATTACTTGGTGTTAATACCGGCCTTAACTTTAGCCAAAAAGGCTAGAGTACTATTTTAACTATAATTAATAAGACAAAAACTGCTAAGACCTTGTGGTATCTTAGTAACATGCTTGTGGCAGCTGTATTGCCATCATATAATAACCGGAGGTATTATAAGACCTATCCATCGCAGTAAAAACACAAAATCCAACGAGTAAAGACTTCAATCAACTAAATAAAAGGCTTAAATAGCAGATACGAAACCTGAAACAAGGGATTAATATGATCTTAATTGAACTGTTGAGGGCTAAGTTAATAATCTTTACGAAAGGGTCCTTCGCAAACAATACCAACTTATCTTCATAAATTGGTTTCCTAATAAATTTCGTTAACGAAAATAAACAGGAAGATAAATTTAGCGTTATCGGTAATCTAATTTGCTAGACCTTCGTGAAATATACGAGGATTATACGAAACTTATTAGTTTCGAAGGTCTGTGGTATAACAACGGGCTTTAACGTAAGCATAGAATTGTGGAAAACACTTGACTTATTATTAGGCGTAATCTTAAGGACGAAGAATATACATTGAGCCGTAGTAACCAAATTACCTGAGTAAGTAAAAAAAGAAAATAATGAAGAAGACTTAATGTAAAAGTTTTGGGTATAAGGCGTTATTAAAACCTCCGGTAGACTTTTGAAGGAAAACGATAGGGTTGTTGGAATAGTATTACATGCAGTACAGTAGATCAACTTTACTTACAGTAAAGTTGACCGTACTACAAGTGTATTGCTTTGTGCGGACTTACAGCATTGTGTGTAAGTCGAGTACAGTATACTGCACTTCACTCTAGGGTACGGGCCAAGCAATTGGCCATACAAATTATAGTGCAGACCGGCTAGCGGTTTGCCAAACCTAGAACAATACATCCACTATATGAATACTGCAATACTACTGTTACTTCGAAGACCAATTGAATCGATAACGTTGCAACGTCTAATGCCTACCAACACAATCGGTTAAATAACCGAAATTTAAATGAAAAGGAAGAAAGATAACTAACTATATAATAACTTGAATAATATCGCGCAACTTCAAAAATATAAACATACTTTATAATGTAAGCCCAACCTAATATACAAAATCCTAATGAAGGAATAAACGAACGCGAATAAAAAAACCACTGAACAAATTCAATATTGGAGATAATATACCTGATATTGATATATACAATTGATTATTACATTCAATGAATTAGATCAATTATACCGTATTCAATATAAATTAACTTCTACGCTATCCAAATAAATTAGAACTTCATTTGATTTGTATAGTGATCGACTTTCTCAAAATTCATTTTTAATACCAAGACACCAACTATCAGGAACTAGTAATCTCATATGAAACGGATTATCTTTTCAAATTCAAAAATTTTTAAAATGAATTTTGATAAATGTTAATATATAAATTATAAATTGAACCCAAAGAGGAATGACCACAAAACAATATTTCAAACATAATTCCTAAAACCTTTCCTAGCAAATAAATATCAAAACTGCATGGTTCGATTTACCAAAAACATTTAATGAAAGTGAAAGAACTGTGGTAAACCCTTATATCACATATTTTACGTTCAAATAAATTTGATAAAAATGTATTAAAGACTGTTTTATTATATGAAGTGAAAATGGAAATAGATTCACTATCTTTCGTCATTAATTTGAGATGGTGAAAAAAATATGTAATCAAGTAAGTAACGGAATACAAGACGTATAATTTATATATTAGTTGCTAATTTATTTTAAGAATTTAAGAAACTACATAATTCAGCAAAGAATTATTCTTAAACCCTTTAAAACTCACCTAAAATACAGCCATAAATTAATTGTATCAACACTTAAATAGGTTCCAGTTATTCAATTTATGATGAAACAGCAGTTAATTGTAGTATAGTTAAGTCAACTATACTTACAGTTAGTTGATTTTACTGACTGAAAATTGACTGTAGTTTGTAGGATTGACTGAATTAACTGTAATTCAAGTACAATAGGTACCCAATGCAGGTTGAGGTACGCGCCAAAGCAATTGGTAATACAAATTAAGGTGTAGACCGGCTAGAGGTCTGCAAAACTTAAAAGTAACACATCACTACTTTTAATGCAATACACTAGTTACTTCGACTATGATTCTAATTGACTAAGTCATAAATATAAAGGCCTAATAACATCAATCAGTACTTATTAGGTTAAGTAAAGATAATCTGAGTAAAAGAAAAGGCTATTTTCTAGTTGTTACGTTTTATATAGGCAAAGTAAAGGAAAAATCCTTACAAAAGATACTTTCTGTTACATTTGATGTTCACAGGTAGCAAAAAGGAAAACTTTCAAGTATGCTGCTATTCAAAAGCACTTGAAAATGGCAACGGTATCGCTAATACTATCGAAACATCAAGAAATTTTCATTGAACGAGTCTTGGAAGAAAAGCGTTGAAATCGATTACGAAAGTCTTAAAGATAGTTAAGTAAGCAAAAGACTAAGTTGATACTATGGCAGGTACTACTACTATGAGTTTCAAATCAAAAACGACTAATTCCTAAGACCTTCAATTACCAATAACAACTTTAATGGCAAACAACCTACGATTTAATCTCCTACACTAGTATTTCCCTTCTATACCCTTTAATCTTCATCACTATGGCTTCAAAACACGTTGGAATTGACACAGTTACCGACTCCGTCAGAAAGGAGGCGATTAAAAATCTCGGCATCACCTTTACCAAACACTACGATAAAAACCTCTGGTTTACGGACGCCGACAAAGAGTCTTCAATGGAGTACCTAACCAAAGTAATAGGCTATTATATCCTCGACTCAGAACCCACTGGATCCAATCAAGGTCTAAAGGCACTTTATGACTTTCAAGAATGATTTAAAAACTAGACCTTGGGAATGTGTAAAACAGAAAACAAATAGTTTAAAATTGGGCTAAAGACTGAACTATCCTACCGAGGCTTCTACCTCCCTGTTAGGAAAGATAAAGAGAGGAGATTAATAGCCTCCTCAAACGAGGAGTTGTTCAACTCGTACCGTTGGCACAATTTTAAGGGGAAAACGTCACGATCTTCAAATCAAAGATATTCCTCAAGATTAAAGGCAAGACTATGGACCGGCCGTACGAAAAGTTACGGATAATAGCTTAAAAATACAGTGATATGTCACGACCCAAGCATGATAGCGGGTCAGGAAGCAAGCTAGTGTGCAGCTGAGCTTGAAGTCCAACACATCAGGCGGGGAACACCTTTTCTTTGTTAGCGGAAATGACTAAACCAATTATATGATTAGGATCAGTGGGATCAGCACTGATTCAAGTGATCCAGTACTAAAAACGGTATGAAGGCACAGATATATAAGGATACGGTCATCACCACATAGATAGCATTTCCTTCATAGCTCTTCAGTCATCAATCTAAGTATTCAGTCTCAGTATATTCTGAATAGCCTCACTGCTTTTGATCATTACTTACACGGTTGCAATATTGTTTACTCAGCACCTCTGCTACCTTCTTGATAGCATAAACCCTCTGACATATTCTATATACTCATGGGTATTTAGTGTGATCATTATATGATAAAGGAAATAACTGGATACTCAGTCAGTCGCCTACGATCCAGAAAATTATTCAATGTTAAATTGTCGCAATTGTTGTCAATTTAACCGCTAGCGTAAACGGTGAGTTCACTCTTAATGATTGTCGCATTTCGTAATGATACACGTATTCGGTCACGAATTTTGAACAGATTGTATTATTAAAGTTGTCGAAAGAGTTAAGAAATAAGTTTTCGGCTGACATGATAATGCGATACGCTACACCTTAATAATAACTGGTTAAAAATGTATCTATTAGTTTTAAATGTATTAAACATATTTTCACAACAAGCTAAGTATTAATAATTGAAAATTTAACCTGTTTGTATGAATTACATAAGGTAAAGATTTCGATTTCGTTGAAATAAAAATCAATAATACCCTTTTACTCGAAAGCTTTTAGTTTGTAGCAACGAAGAAAAGTGGTATGAAAAAGTCGGGCCTTTAAAAATATAAGTAGATTCAATAGTAATGTAAAGACATATAACTTTACTTTAACAAAGCGTTAATCCTTATTTATAATATTTATAATACTCCTAACAAGTAACTTAAACTATGCTAGAAAGGTTAAGTCACGATCCTTGCAAAGATTGATAAGACCGACAAGGTAAAACTACAACAATATTTAAATCAAAAAGACCTAAAAACATATATTGCCACGTTATACAAACTAAAGGCATCCTATAATCTGTTGATTGTGTAATAAACTTAGAATCCACAAAATGAAGAATTTGAAAGGTTAAAGAAAGGGATTTGGTAACAAATGAGAAATATGGATAAAGGTTTTAATATAATATCGGTAGACTCAATGACGGCGAAGTTAATGATCTTTACGAACGGTTTTTTATGAATAATACTAACTTTACATTGTAAATCTGATTCCTTATAATGCTCATTAAAGAAGATATGCTTAATGGGTAGTTTACGATTACTAGTAACCTCATATATTAGATATCAGTGAAGTGTAAACGTATTAATACCGAAGGTTTGCGGTGTAAGTAAGGTTTTCATATCGGTATAATGATGACCGATACGTGAAAAATTATCATTAATTAGCTAGGATTACCTTCGATACCTATGATTGTATTTGAAGATTTCAGAAGACTTTACGAGTGCTTATCCAAGATGGATACAACTAATAATAAACGTAATAGCCTTGAAAAACGTATACTGAGCCTGGGAAATCGATAATTTTCGGTGAATCAACGTTAAATATAACCCCGTTAACATTATAAACAAAGTCACACCTAATAGCACCCTAAATCAGTTTGTAAATATCACTACGCTAATCATACGAATCGAGGATTACGTGAACCACTTGGTATATGACGTGAAGAAATAAAGATGCTCTAATAAACTAGAAAACTACTAGGATAATGATGTTGATAACGGTAAGAGTCACAATAGAAACGTATAATAAAAGTATACTCAGAACTATTGGAAAATGGTACGTAAGTGGTAGCATACCTAATATATATAAGTTTAAGACTAAAAACTTGCATACAATAATTAAGAAATACGGGACTCGAGAATATGAGGTAAAGGGCCGTAATTTAAATCAGTTTGTGTGTCAATCGATTAGAATTAACAGGGGTCTGTCTAATGAATTGAGGAAGGAGTTCACGGCTTACCTCAAAAAAGTGATTGGCTATACTAGCGTGCGCGAGCACAAAAACAAAAAGCCGCTAGTATTCGAATAACAATCAATTTCAATATAGTTAAGTCAACTATACTTAAATTTAATTGATTATACTAACTGTAAATTGACTGTAGTTTATAGAATTAACTGCACTAATTTCAAGTTCAATGCAATAGATACCCACTTCAAATTAGGGCACGGGTCAAACAATTTGACATAAAAATTAGTGTGTAGACCGGCAGGTTTTCTGACAAACTCAAAAGTAAGACATTACCATTTTCAATAAAATACAACAGTTACTTTGACTAGAGATATAAATCGACTAAATTGCAACGATAAAGTTCAAGAAACAATTGAAGTATTACGAGAACATTAATTATTTTAAACTTCATGGAAAAACCTGAAATATCAAGTCTTAATTGTATAAAACCTAGAGAAATTCGTTCATAAAATATAAGTAAATTGTTAAAAACAATTTATTATATGAATAAATTCAACGAACGCATTTAATACTTTCATGAAGTAACGTTGGATTCTTTCTACGGAAATCTCATAGTTTCATTGTAGGTCAAAGATTGGATGAGAAAGAAATAGAAATAAGTCAATTGTCTTCAAAATGAAATTATTAAAAGAAACTTTTACCAAAAATAACCACTTAAATTAATTATTTTATGTGTAGTTCACGAAGTTCTATGTGTACTACCAATGAATAATTATGATTGTGCTGGATGACTTGACTATTTCCAAGTAAAAATCCAATATAAATTCAAGTTTCATTTTGAAGATTATGCCTGCTAGTTAGGTCTTTACGCCAACATATGTAGATAACAGTATAGTATTGAAAGTATAATAGTAGATAGATCATTACAAGAGGGAAAAAAGGCACCTGGAGAGTGCAAGCCTTTGATGAGAGCTAATAAGCCTTCACCTAATGCGTGATACTTTATCATGTATTTGGCAAACGTATTTCTTGAAGCGTGATATACTATTATACATTTCGCAAACGTGGTCTACCACACTTGCTAACTATAGTAATGTTTAGTAATATTTGCACTAGAAATCATTTATTTTCATTGAACACGGTATCTTTAACTCAATAACAACAATATAATTCGTTTAAGCATTGCATCACTTATTTGATAATAATATTAAAATATATTATAGTTTTTTCAAAGGTAATTTGTCATGTGATAATGATGGTAGTATATTTGTTTTGTTCGAACAAGGTAGTTTCAAAAGGTTAGTAAACATTTGAAAAGTGTTATTGTCGATATTACGTGCTGTAGAATTAGTATAAAGTAATATATCGCTATCGATTTAGGAAAGAACTTTTTTATTTCCTCTTTTAACGATGCGTTACCAATTTCAAAGTAAGTTTCTATTCAGACATACGGTGTTTTCGCATCAATTGATCGCCCAATCAATTCTTTATACCGTGTTCTTATATTTTCGCGGCAATTTTTCATTATATTACACACCATGTCTCGTAAAAATCGCAGTAAGAGGCGCCGTTTGGTGCGAAAACGTCGACGCGCTGCAGCAGCCGCAGCCGTCGCTCGCGAATTTAACATCCGAGTCTCTATCAATAGCCCCTCCCCTTTTCGCCTCGCTTTGCCCACCGCTAATACTCTCCTCTTCTCTTTTCCTCTCAACTCCTCTCTTTCTTTTCCTTTCCCTGATTTGATATAGTAATAAAAACAACACAAACAAGAGCAAGAGCGGGAGTTCAAGTTGATTACCATTTTCTTTTCGTTTTAGGTAAAGACGTTGCTTTTATCTGTAACGCCGTCTAAGCGTAGGAAGCGTAGTATTGGCGAGTTGTAACGACGTAAGTAACATTTTTCCTTTTAAATTATGATATATATATTAATTATAACGTAAAAAAGGCGTAGATAGTCCAACGGGTTTCTCGTTTCGAGACGCGTTTTACATGGATACGTCGCAAGGACAGTTTAGCGCGCAAAACGTTGGGGCAACGTACCAAGGCAAACTCTCACAGGCTTCTTATGGCTATGACTTATGTAGTATACGTCATTTCGGCCGTCACAGACAAATTCTTTGGCGAATATCGATAAAGTAGAGGCGTTTTGGACCGTTGATATCGTTACAAATGAGGTGGTAACGGGTGTTTTCCTGCATCCGTGATATTGAACCCGTTTGTCGAGGCCTTTTTACGCGCTCGCCGTCTACACGGTAAATCTTCTACTAACTAAATACGAAATTTATGGTTTTTAGTTTAACGTCCACTTTTCTAATATATAATTCGAGGGTTAAATCAATATTACGATAAAAGTTAACTGGCAGCCGGCGAAGATGTTAACGGTTATTAATGTTTAGCGGGCGGATTTACGCTTATTTTTCATAGGTAAGTTTAACGACGTCTCTTCGCGTCGTTATGAGTAGAGAAACCTCATCTTTTGCTCTTTACCCAAGTTTATATGGCTAAAAATGCGGAGGGTATCCAGCTCTTATTGGAGTAATAATATCGACGGCGAAGTTGACAATAAAGGCGGCGATACCAAAAACGACGGAAACAACGAAGACGATGACGATAAAGACGACTAAAAAGCCGCTCGCTTCCTTTCTTTTTTTCCGTTGAGCAACTTTTGACTGCTTTTTTTATATTTTTCCGTTTTAAACCAACTTATATATATATAGTGATAGAAATGAAACCTTAATTTTTACAGATCCATGACATAAACAATGAATGATGAATGGAATAAGTAATAATATATTTCAGCCCGGTAAACAGTAATGATAAAAATATGGATATATTAATAAAACGACAAATGGTAAAAGTAAAGAGTAAACATTTATTAGTAAAATACTCAATTAATCTTTCATAAAATAAAATATATTACGTAAAGGGTTACTATTAAATTTAAGGCGTAAAATCTTTAAAAATTTGTGAAAATGTATAGATAATGACGTTTTGGGAGGGCTAAATCGTATTACATTGGTAATAACGTCAATGAAAGGGGTATTTGTAGATACCAGAGTTTTTCATACGTTATTTGAAGGGTTTTAAGCTACTATATACGTTTGCTTTAATTTATTATCAATTCATATTATCTTTTCAATTAGGAATATCCATACGATTCGTATAAAATTATTATATCGATTTTCAAACGTTTTTCGTCAATGTTTTCGAGTTTAACAAAGCAGTTAAAAAGGGAAAAAATTGAGTATAAATTATTCAAAAGATACGTTTCATTTTCATACTCGAAATGATTATACAGATCGTTATTTCTATGATGATACCAATATCGAACCCTTTTACTATTATATAGGTTTTCTAAACGAAAACGCTTCTTATAACTCGTTTATATTTAGTTAAATCACAATTAATAATATTAAGATGTAGGGTAAACCAATTTCAATCGGGTATTTTATTATTAATAAAAGTATAAATTTCATTAACGAGTTATAATAGCTATTATTTATAAATAAGTTATTAGTAAAAAAAAAAAAACACTGCTATTTACCTTTTGAGGGGTACGAAATGTAGGCCACGCTTCGGGTTCCGGAATTATTATTCAAAACGTTTATTTAATACTAGGTATTCATTATCCAACGATTTGGTCTTATATTACGTAACGAAAAATATATTAAACGTTGTTTTCGGCTATATGATCAATATAATCCAGCATCTATATATATGTGAATATTTGTGTATGTTTGATCGCTTGGAATTTGTAAAATTTACAAGGGTAACCTTATTTAATTTTTTTTATATTAATTGCAAAATTGGGTTTGGGAGATTGAATTTAATACCGTTAAAATTCATTAGACAGTTGTTCGTTGAACGTATTTTCGGTTTAGTTTTTAAGTCAGCATTTTAAAGTAACCTGATTTTGGAGACGGAAAACAGCGTATTGTACAAAATAAACACATTGTTAATTTGTATTTCGATAATTGTAAAACTGTTATGACCCAACAGCTGCAGGTCACACCAGCAGCGGCCCACAGCACTAATGAAGGAAATCAGTTGGACACAGCCTGATAGCAGGCATCTGTTTTGACCCAAGCACGTTGGCGGGTCAGGAAACAGGCCAGCATGCATCTGAGCTACCGAGAGCCTGAAGTCTAACACATCAGGCGGGGAACATCTCTCGGTGAGCCTCAGTGAGTACCGGTGAGCCTCAGTGAGCACCGGTGAGCCTTAGTGAGCACCGGTGAGCCTCATTGAGTACCGGTAAGCCTTAGTGAGCACCGGTGAGCCTCAGCACTGAAGATGGTATGAAGGCTATAGGATATAAGGACACGGCCATCACCACATGGATAGTATTTCCTTCATAGCTCTTCAGTTGTCAATCTAAGTATTCAGTCTCAGTATATTCTGAATAGCCTCACGGTTTTTGATCATTACTTGCACGGTTGTGATATTGTTCACTCAGCACCTCTGCTACCTTCTTGATAATATAAACCCTCTGGCACCTTCTTTATACTCACGGGTATTTAGTGTGATCATTACAAAAATCTTTCAAACGTATAATGAAAACTAGCGAAGAAGGGTCGAAAGTAAGTCTTGTTATTCCGGGGCGGTTTTTACAATGCCTCTGATATATATCGAATTAATATACATTGGTTTTCAAGAAACTATAAAGTAATTTAGGAATATATAGTATTGTTCAAAGTCAATAGTATTTCTGTAGTTTTACAAGTAGGTGGG
Source organism: Anisogramma anomala (assembly GCA_038502455.1). NCBI lineage: Eukaryota > Fungi > Ascomycota > Sordariomycetes > Diaporthales > Gnomoniaceae > Anisogramma > Anisogramma anomala. The sequence continues at coordinate 25,444,890 of JASMMZ010000003.1, forward strand.
CGTAAATACGTCGTTTATAGTGCTGTTATTATTGTATGTATATCTTTGCCATATAAAGGAACTTAAAAAGAAAATTATAAAATGTAAGTATATAGTTAATAAACACTAAAATGAAACGATGACTTGCCAGTCTGAAAGTAAGTGATTAAAATATAATATCATTTTTCTGGCGTTATTGTACTCTTTTACCATAAGGTGACTTTTTATACGATCTTCTAATCTTGGGTTTCACTTTATTAACGAGTTTGGTAACAAAAACCATTTTTATCGTTGTAAATCGTTGTATTAAACTTTTTAAAACGAGAAAAGCTTTATTTGATTAATGTAGAAATTTCTGTTAGGATTGAATTTTTAAAAGATTCACTTGAGATTGCAATAACACTTTGACGACGAACTTTTAAATTGAACTTGCGGTTCACTATCTCCTTCTAGGCAATAAAGGAGCATAAAATAAAAAGTTTTCAGACACTTTCTGTTTTTAAAATCAAGTAGGTACTTTTATCAGCGTCGTTTTAGTTTTGTTAACTTAGGGTATTTATTTGAATCAGCTTTCAGATAGTATATAAGGGTATTTGAAAGATGTAAAAGTATTAATGGAATGGTATCAATATTATTGCGGAAGTAATATAGTTATTGTTATTCGGCAAGTGATATTTAAGAAGCTTTTTAGGTTTACCTTTTCCTTCCTATATTCTCGTATTATTGTTTAACCAAATGAATTTAAATGATTCGGCGTGTTTATAAATATATCCTATTCTTCAATGCCGTTCATTCTCAAGGATAATATATTTTCCTTTTATTTTACTAACTAGGACCTCTGATTGTAATGATAACTTTAAAAAGCTTGGTTCCTCCAAGTCTTTTCTAGTTAATAAAACTTTAAAGATGTTGTTTTTAGATTTTAAATAACCCCAAGCTGCTATAACCTGTGTTATAACATTTGATGTTTTTGAATTATGGTTTGTAATGGTGTCAAATCCGTACAAACTTTATGGTAAACACAGAATATAAGGAGTATAAAGATGAGTTTACTTGAACCAAATTTGTTATTTATAATGGTTACTATTATTTGTAAGAAATACTTCTTTGAATTCTGTTTTTGAATTTCTTTTATAATATCATAAACGCCTTTTTGAATGGTGAATAAAATCGTTTACAATTAGCAATACGTTAAGGCATATTTACCAGTATTTCCTTCTATCATTTTTAATTTGGTCGGCTATTAGTTTAAATCGAAAGCTATATTTATATGGTGGGTAAGATGATCCGGAGTCTTTGAATAACCATGTATTCGGAAAGTTAATAAGCTATATTAATACTTCATTTATAAGGCGTTTCGTATAAATTTGAAGATATAATAGGATATTATAACGTTTATTACGTAAAGGATTAACAATCCGTTGAAGTAAATAATATTGATAATAACTTTATAGTTAAATTCAATATGATCCTATGAATGATATTAAAATTGTTGAAGGGTTTGTGAATAAAGTTGTAATTTGTGACAGAACTTTTTTTTCACTTTTAAGGCCTCACTTTCTACATTAATAGAACTCCTCAGAGAAAGGAACCGTGAAATAATTTTATAATTAGATACCTAAACCATTGGGATAAGATAAGTAATTTTAGCTATGTTAAAGAGGCTTTTTAATTATGCTTGTTTAAGGAAATAACGAAATGAATTCAAATTTCAATTTAAGCAGGAAAACTACATTATTTGAAACACAGATAAATTGATTTATCGGGGTTTTCGCATCAATATCGAGCTTATTTCTATCAATTAACGCAATTAGAAAAGATATTTTCAAGTTCATTATATAAAAGTTAACCTGTTCGAATAGCCAGTTTATTATTATCATTCCGAGTAATAAAGCCTTATCTTTTTCGATGAGATTTCATGTTATTTTCATGTCCGGTCGAATTGAAATTTGGAATATTTTACCGTGAAAACGTTGAATTACCGTTTTCTGGGGGTCGATATTTCCGTTACATTAGTATCTATTATAATTTATAGAAATCAGTAACAATATCGATCAAATGATTTTCATTACCACGTAATATAGCCGTAGAATATACCGATATTTTTATTTAAATTTATGTTATATAGGAATTAGGTATTTTCCAAATTTATCAATTCCCCTTCATTCGGCGTTCTTTTTCCTGGGTCTTTTTTAAAATTTGGCTCCTTTCGAACCATTTTTTCCAAACGTTTATTCGTATATATAAACATTGAATCTTTGGTTAATATTTTTGGAATCGGTTATTGAAGTTGTAAAATTACTTTTAGTTTCATATTTTAACAGGTATTCGGTTGAAAATTGTTGTTCAACGCGAATTAATTCGTATACTAAATGATTTTTTGACTAACAGCCGACTTTATTGTAAACGAGGTACGATTTCTTAGAATTTGTAAATTTTTTTATACTTTTATAAGGGTACAATGCACCTAATTCATGTAGGGAGTTTCTTCTGTAATTATAAGAGAGCCCGCCCTAATATTCACTTGATTTACGGTTTCTGGGGCTCCTTAATTGGTTATAACCGCCCCTATATCCGTATTTAAGGCTCGGGTTGGGGTTTCTATTTTTCGAATATACGCTGAATTCTCTATTCAAAATCTATTCAATTGTCTTAATAAGGTCTGCCTTTATAATTTACGGGTTTTTATCTTCAATATTTATGATTACGAATATTTATCAAAAACTCATTTATCGATATATCGAGGTTTTAAATGATATTTTAAAGGTCGTATAAAAAGCTCTCAAATTCTTTTCAATTTAAAAAAGTTAAGGTTCAAGTCCGGATTTTCGTAGTAGATTTATCTTAATACTTTAATAAATAGATTTTTATCTTTGTATTGAGGTCCGAATATCGTTTGGCATTTTTTAAGTTTTGTAAACAATATAAATAACTGTTTTTGTAACGATTAATACGTATTACGATAGTTTTCAACTGATTCTCATGTAGTTCCCGCTTAATATTTTTCTTGAAATTCTAATTTAATTTCCGCATCGCAATAGGTTTTGAAATAACTATAACAGTCTATCAATGCATTTACCTATGTCAAATGGTATATATATCACTTTTTTGGATTATTGAGTTAAAATGCCGAGCAGTATTATTTAAAATGGAAAGGGTTCAATATTCTTGCACGTATTTATTCTCAAGTATGTCGTATAGTTCTCTATTATAATTCTCGTTTATATCTCACAATTTGGCGAAGTTTATACACTTTGTAAATGATAATAATAATAATAATAATAATAATAATAATAATAATAATAATAATAATAATAATAATAATAATAATAATAATAATAATAATAATAATAANAATAATAATAATAATAATAATAATAATAATAATAATAATAATAATAATAATAATAATAATAATAATAATAATAATAATAATAATAATAATAATAAGGAACCAGTAAGGTGAAAGATTTCTATATAAGTTTTTTTTTTGTAGGTATTATTTTGTAAGGTTTGTATAGCTTATGATGGTTTCTTATGTTTTCTTCAAGAACGTTTTTTTCTTCATTTGTGGCGTTTTTGTTACGGTTGCGAGGGGTTTTTTTCTTTTAGCTAAGACATAACCCAACTTATATCCTTTTTCCAAGGTGTTTGATAAAGCGGGAAAGTTTTTAACCCATGTAGAGGATAATATTTGCGGCTTTTCTTCCTCTTTGGTATATTTTCCCTTAAATTTCGTTCATTCTTCGCGAAATGCAGATAATTTTGCCCAGCATTTTACATTTTACATACATTCAATATTCCCGCGTTATAATTTGTTTCGTATTTTTTTACAAGCTATTTCTGACGTTTCGCTTACCAGTTACTTTTACAAAATTTACTTTTAACATTTTTTTATCTATTTTACATGATATCTCGTTAAGTTGGGCCGTACTAAGTAATGATTTTATAGTACGACCGTTTTTTCAACGTAGTGTATTTATGTTTTAGTTTTTTATATGTACTTATAACACTTCCTAGATTGAATTGTATACGGTGCGGTAAATTTTCAACGTTCTTTAAAAATTACGCTCCGAAATCATTAAATATATCGAAACTTGCCATTTCTTCCACCTAATAACGGAAAATTACGTTTATAACGTACGTATTTACCGCCAAAAAATCTTATTCCTTTAATAGAGTTTGGATTATATCATGCAACAAATTAAGATTAATATATTTCAAAACGCTGTTTCCAAGCGTTTTACATTCGAAAAAAAAAACATCTATATACTTGTTAACTCTAGTTAGGCTTATCTCTAGCGGTATTGTAGAGGTAAGTGTATTGTATGCAAGGTGGTATTTCGAATATAGTACAGTAATAGGGTTTTATATACGTTGAAATTAATGAAAATAAAGGGTTTTTAAAATCGAATATCAAATAAAAACGTATAATAAGTACATGAAAGGTAAAAAAAATGTGATAAAACGTTTCAAATTAGGTGGTTAACGTGTATTAATATAAATGAAACATAAATAAAACGTAAGGAAATGTTTTGAATTAGTTATTTAGTGTTTGTGAATGTTGTATCAGCTAAGTTATCAGTAAATTTAAATGTCGTAAGTATTCATTTATATTCATAGAGTGTAAATCGAATGTTAAAATAGGGAGTTGTATATGAGAGAGTTTTGATGGAGTGGGGGAGCGTTGGGTATTGTTTTGGACATTTTTAGTGTTGTATTAAGCGTTTTGAAAGCTGTTTGAGTCGTTTGAAGTATTGGTGTAAACTTTTCAAAAGTTGGTTTCGTCATTTCCCAATTATTTGTAAGCGGTGAAGAAGTTACGTTTTGGCCGGATAAGTTTTAGCGAAAGGGTTTGAAATTTGATGGCTTATGTAGCTGATTCGAGGTAAAACACTTTCTAAAACGTGCCTGGATACGTCTAAAGCGGTAAACGAGTTAATGATAGCATAACAGAGTGTTTAGTAGGTAAGGAGTATTAACCGAGTTGATAATATCGTACTAAGGTTATTCTTTTTAAAGTAATTCTAGGTTTTATAATATTCACACGCTTCCGCGTATTTTTAATGAATCGTATTATTAAACTATGAAATAGATAAAACCATTATAATATCTTTTAATAGCGATTGAATTAAGGTTTATATCTTTCCCCAAAGTCATATAATTTCGACCGAATCGGCTACTAATTAGTTTCGGTTAGGTTGTTACGTTAACGTATAAAGAAACATATTATTTAAAATATAATATTAGAGAGACAATAGTAAGAGGGAGAAGAGGTACCTGAAGAGTGTATACCTCAGATGAGAGCTTATAAGCTCTCACTTAGAGCGTAACACTCTACCATTCACTCTGCTAACATGATCTCTAGAGCGTGACACACTATCATGCACTCCAAAAACATGGTCATCTACGCTTGCTAACTGTAATGATATCTAGTAATATTCATAATGACATATGTTTTTTTTTTGGAATTCAAAATTTGTCCAAGAAACCCCGTTCAAAATAATGGTATCGAAGTATGCATTATAATAGTAGAATCAACGTATAATGTTCTCCTCAATTGTTCTCAGTTAACTCCGTTATGTAAATAAAGTAATATTGGTGGGTCTTTATCTTTGCAACGTAGTCGATTCAAATCTCTGGTTGAAGTAACTGATATTGCATTGGAAGTATTGATGAGGTACTTCTAATTCTGACAGACTGGTAGCTGGTTGTTATGACCCAAGGACCAACTGCAGGCAATGAAACAGGCTAGCGGTCGGCTGCGCCATTAAGAGCCTGATGTCCAACACATCAAGCGGGAAACATCTCTTATGTCAGAAACCCAGGGTTGGGGTTAACGCACGGACGCATAGGATATGTTGGATATCTTGCTATCCAAGCTATCCAGTACTGAAGATGGTATGAAGGTACGGATATATAAGGACATGGTCATCTTCACACAGATAGTATTTCCTTCATAGTTCTTTAGTTGTCAATCTAAGTATTCAGTCTACACATCTGAATAGCCTCACGGCTTTTGATCATTACTTGCACGGTTGCGATATTGTTCACTCAGCACCCCTACTACCTTCTTGATAACATAAACCCCCTGACACCTTCTATATACTCACGGGTATTTAGTGTGATTATTTCACCGATCTGCTCATTAATTTGTATAGATAACTGCGTGGCCCCTGCCCTATATTGAATTGGGTACTTTACTGTAATTAACTTGCAGTCAATAAAATTAACTTACAGTTAGTATAATCAATCTTAAAATAAGTGTAGTTACTTGATTATATTGTAATTGACTGCTATTCCAACACTGGAGACTTTTTGTTTTGTCTATACGCGCTAGTATAGTCCATTACAAACTGAAAGTAAAAGTAGAATTTACTCCCATTCCTCTTGGCATCATTTAATGAAAAATTGTTTTTTGTACACCTAAATTGAACTATAGTTATAGTTTTCCAACCTATAATTTGAAACATTTACTTAATATATCCCTATGCTTGAGTATATCGTTATAAACCTATACGATACTCATTCTATACCCTTTACTAGTAGTTTTGGGTACGCTTTTTGTGCTTATTTACCTAGTAACCTCATAGTTTACTAGGGTATTCTTATCACTTTCCGTCACGTATTGTTTGATTTACGTATCCCTTACTATGAGTAGTGACCTTATTACTATCTGCGAACCTTTAAAAGACACCATAAATCATAACTTTAGTTATAATATCAGTGGGCTTTTTCCGCCTTTGATTTATGTTAACTCGTTCATAATTCAAGCTTCGAAAATGAATCAAATCTATTTGATAATAATATTAATATACTATCAGTTATTATGCCGATATTAAATCCAACTATTATACCCTAAATTCCTCATTCTAATACGTTTAATGCTACGCGTTTATTTTTAACGAATATTCAGTATACAAGGTTTATATTAACAGTGAATTTCCTATCGGATTTATCTTTGTTATAGAATATCGTAAGGGGTTCGATTTTAGAGGTAATGTCAGTGTTATTAACGAATAAACCGTTCATAAAACATTAGTAACGGTATTATCAAATCTATCAATGCCATATCAATACCTTTATTATGTCTATTTATTTATTCAACTTATGTAAGTCCTTATCGTATTTATTTCCAAATCATGTAGTAACCGGTATATAGTAGCATACTTTCAATTGATATAAAGAAGCGATTGAAGACGGTTAAACCATTTATTTAAATTAATGTTACAATCTCATACCGTTAATTTGATAGATTTTTGCTAAGTTACTGACTTACTCCTTTGAACTTTAATCAATGTATATTTTACAATCATCTTAAATATCATAAATACGGATTCACAATCAAATACAATCTAGTTGGTACCATTTATTAACCTTTCATTCAGTTTGTACTTTGAAAGGCATAAATCTTCAATAACACATTATTCCGCTACACTAAATTTAGTGGTGCTTAAGAGAAATGTAACGTTGATTTACATATCAATGATATCAAAGTTTTCACTTTATTAAATAAGCTCGAATACATTAAACGTGAATATTTTTATGTTTAATCACGTTTTTAAATATATTTAGTACGTGAATTACCAATATATATTTGTTTAAGCTTGTTTGTGAAGCGTTTTGATATTTTTATATCTGTTTTAATAGGCAATTTATTTTGTAACTCTTTTGGAAACTCCAACAATACGATCTGTTGGAGATTAGCGGTGGATTGCGTATACATCTATGTAAAATTTCCAATATTAAGGGTTAATTGACCGCTAAATACGCAGTCAAAATGGTAATAATTACGAGAATCAGAAGTCGGATAATCTACTAATTTATATGTAATGAAATAAAAATCTAATTTCACGTTAATTATCGTATTCTTAAGCGATTATATTTGACTATTCGTATAGTCTTTTCGTAATTTTACCTCTAACTTTGTGAACTATCGTCAAATTGAAAATCATAACATCTTATCCTTCCAACTATTCTAATAACGAAAGTTAGACTACTCTATGTATAAGGAGGCTATTAATCATAACTATGTTTCTTTCCTTCTAAGTTTTACTCAATATATAAATAATACCTTCGACATGTACCTTAATAGTCAATTCATTATTGACATTCTTTTTTCATAATACTTCAACCATAATATATGCTTTTTTATATTCTACTACCAACGGGAAGTTACATCTCCAAAGTATTATACTAGCTGCTACGAAATAATCCTGTAGATACCGGCGGTAGGAATCGTAACTCAAGTTAGCTAGAAGTTTATACAGTCCTCCGGAACCCCGCGCCATCCTTTTAATTAAGACCTTAGGGTGCCTTACAGTTTAGAGACTCGTAGGCGTGTAAACCATTACCCTAATTGGGCTGTAAAACGCGGCCGTTTGAGTTTTTATCCGGCGCTTATTTATGCAAGAGATGTGACTGTATAATCCATTGAAAATAGGTACTGTAAAGAACAAAAACAGAAAAATAGCCCTTGTAAAGGGAGGTAGTAAAATGATTAAAGGTTACGTATACGAGTTCGTATTAAAGCTTGTTATTTTGTAATGTCTTCAAGGGACCCTAATATATATGGTAGCCCGTATATCACGTTTCCCAAATAAATAAAAGGGACCCTCTATTAATTAGACCTTTGATTATAAATCCTTTCCTATTCATTCATAAAGATCCGCCCCTATTAATAAATATCTCTGCGTTCCGTGCCCGATAACTAGGGTCCTTATATTAACGAAGATAATAACGCCTTTATATAAGGGGAAACCCCTACGAGTCGCGCGCCGTCATGCGCGTGCCCAAGTTAATATGAAGATGTTTTTGGTTTTCAGGAGGGCCTTTCGTATATGAGACGACCTCTATTTTTCCTCCTTTCCTTTCTCTTCCCCCGTCCCCCTTTCCTCAACTCCCGTCCATTCCGTTTCACCCAGTGGGATATAATTTCATACGGGTTATATAAGGTTTTTCCTTACAGGGATCAACGACGAAGTTTATATTGAAGAGGGAGACACTAACTTTAATTATACCCGTTACGTTCGTAAAGGTTTTAATAGCTTGAATATTATGTAAAGAGGGATAAATATTAATCGATGCTAGCGATTAAACGTAAATTCAGGTTTATACCTATCGACGTCGACGCCGCCAGGCTTTTGAATACTTATCTCGTCGCGGTTGCTACGTGTTATGACCCAAGCACGTTGGCGGGTCAGGAAACAGGCCAGCATACAGCTGAGCTACCGGTGAGCCTCAGTGAGTACCGGTGAGCCTCAGTAAGCACCGGTGAGCCTCAGTGAGTACCGGTGAGCCTTAGTGAGCACCGGTGAGCCTCAGCACTGAAGATGGTATGAAGGCCATAGGATATAAGGACATGGCCATCACCACATAGATAGTATTTCCTTCATAGCTCTTCAGTTGTCAATCTAAGTATTCAGTCTCAGTATATTCTGAATAGCCTCACGGTTTTTGATCATTACTTGCACGGTTGCGATACTATTCACTCAGCACCTCTACTACCTTCTTGATAACATAAACCCTCTGACACCTTCTATATACTCACGGGTATTTAGTGTGATCATTACACTACGAAGGCGCCCTCCAGGCGCTAAAACGCCTTCCGGCGACCCGTTCTCATCGCTGTTAAGGCAGCGGAGGGTGGCGCGTCCCAGGCTACGGCTGCGAGACTATTGGAGCGATGGGGTTCTACCTCCGGCAGGACTGTGGTTAACGGCAGCAACGAAAACAACAGTAGAGGTGGAGAAACAGGTTCTATTGAAAACAGGTTCATGCCCGCTACCCCCATCACCACCCCTACCACCCTTCCTACCACTGGGTCTACCTCCATACTCAATTCATCCCCGGATCCTGCCCTAACCCATTGGTAGTGCCGCGTAATATATACTTATCCAAGTTTATATTCCTTATTATTATCTTCTTTTTTCTTCCATATTCTAATCTTCAGTATTTATATATATTATCATCTTTTTTAAGCTTATCAATAATTGTTTTAGGTAGGTTGCGTTGATTAATCCGTTAGGTTGAAGGGTTTTCATCAAATTTAAAGATTTTTTTTATACGATTTCACCTATATAATACAAAGAGTAACGAAACTATTAATGGTTTGAACTCTTACATTTGTGTTAGCAATATTAAAAATCTTATAAGGTTTATATAATCATTCTAAACCTTTATCGTAAAAACTTTGTTATCAAAAGATGAAAACAATATATTAGTTATAAACTGTTTATTCCTAATATTTATAATATAGTTGATCTCGCGCTTTGCAGATCTCTTCTTTAGTTTCTTTCTAGATTTGTTCTATATTCTCATTCATTTTGTATTATTTCGTAATCAAGACGATTCAATTGTTATACGTTGATGAACTCTCCATATTAGCTAAATTGGTACCAAACCCTTAAGACCAATAATATCATTAACTTTTTTCTTTACCAATTTTTTTTCTAATATATGTTTATGAAACTTTCAATATTTAAAATAAAAATATCGTTAACTTTGCGTAATTACGCGTATGCTATTTTAATTTTACCAATATCTCAATAGAATTTAATAAGCACATATTCATCTAATATGAGCATATAAACAATGGGTAAGGATATCTTATTTACAAATATGTGAAGTTTTTAATAACGTTTTAAATTTTCTAATAATCTAAATCCTGGAATCAAAAGTTAATAAGTTAAAATGTTCTCGATTCTTTTTCCAAAAATAGCTGTTCATTGATGGAATTTAAATCCAACTCTTTATAAATATCGTTAAAACGATCTTTAAAGTTTGAAGAAGATAACAGATGTTTTTATCGTTTAGTTTGTGATAAACGTAAAGCGACTTACTACAAAATATCGTAAATGTTCTTTCCGCCTTCGCGATTCATTCAATAACGAGTACAAATTAAGAAATAATATTAAAATAAGGATGAAATACGCCCAAGGTATCGGAAAATTGAACCGCTACAATTAAATTCTCAAAAGCGTTATAATCGAAATTTTTTTCTTTTTGAATTTTGATATTCAATAATCCCGGTTTTCACCGTTCCAGAGAAAATATATACGTAAGTATTTATTCAAAGTTTAAAAGTGTTAAACTACTTTACCATTTGAGGCGGATTGTAAATTTAAGTTTCATTTTCTCGTTCTGAAAAACATATTGAATAACTGTTACGACTCTCGCGAAAATTGCGAAAATACTTGCAAAAGATATGAGTATATTTGGTTTCTTAATAATTGTTAGAGTGTATATAGTTACTCCAATCGTCAACAACGACCGAAACCAAGAGTACGGCTATGGTAATAACCATCACCAAAATCGACTGGAGGGAGATAAACTTTGTAAAGATTATTAACTCTATAAAGATCATTTTTGTAGGTAAGCATGAAATAAATGACCGCGAAAACAGAAATTACGAAAATGGTTTATAAAATTGTGAAAGACGTTTACAAAACCATAATAATCACCGCTTCAACTGCAACCGCCGTCGCAACTATATTCACAATGTCAATTTGAAAACTAATCAAACATGAAACCTTTAATAGTTGAAAGATTGTTCGCGAGATTCCTTTATGTATTCGGATAATGCCTAAGCCTTATAGGCACCGTCTAATGGTCTTGTAAGCAACGTAACTAAACTTTTAAATACCAGTGATGTAAAAGAATACACGGTTGTTGCCGCAAGTTATTTAATTTGTGTAATTCGTCATTTACCTACCTTGATATTTCCTTACCTCGCGGTATTGTTAGTACACACGTAATACTCCACCGCTTACGTAAGGCTGATATTTTTATGTTAGATAAATGTATTAATACTATTGAAAACATTAAATTTATGTATAGCGTTAATGATAAGTTTGCTATAATAATGAATGGATATAAAGACCTATAAATTAATATATATATTTATAAAAATGTCGTACACATAAGCTATAGATTTATTATATATCTAATACGAATACAGTTGAGAATTTGGAAAAATTTAGGGTTTTTGAGGAAAAAATCTGATATAGTTACATTTCAAATATATGATAAAAACCGAGAAATCATTATAAAGATTATAAAATCGCAAATTCAACTTACAATAAAATCCAAATAAATATTCTAGGATCCCGTGTATCAAGCTCATATTCGCATGGGTTTTTACTCAAAATAGTTAAAAAATAGGTGGTCAACAAGTCAGATGTAGGTTTCCTTTTTACAAACAACTAATTGAAACCACATATGATAGAGATTTTTATTTAGCGAGGTATAATTACATTCCCTGACAACATATTTCACGTTCCATTTATGATGCATGAAATTATATCTTTTGAAACAGCAGTTAAATTCATCAGTACAGTAAAATTAACTATACTAATCGCAAGTTGGTTGTACTGACTACAAATTGACTTTATTGCTGGTGAGATTAAGTATATTAACTGCAATTCAAGCACAGCAGGTGCCTACTTCGGCCTAGGGCATGGTCCAAGCAATTTGCAATAAAAATTAGTGTGTAGAACAGCTAGCGGTCGGCCAAATTTAGAGGTAGTACATCTACCAATTGACTACGCAATAATACTGTTACTTCGACCAAAATTTGAAAAAACAATAGTTGCAACGTCTGAAAGCCTATCAAAAATATCTGAACCAGTTGTTCGATAAGTAAAAATTTAATTGCGCGCAATAGTAAATCACTAATAAACTATATAGTTACTTATGGAATTTATTAATTTTCCTAAGAATTGTTTTTTATATTTACTGTTCAGCATTTGGTCGCCTTAAATACTATTATTGATTTCACTACGCCCCATTTTATTTGATCATATAATTAAATACAGGAAATTGGACCAAACTTAACAAAATAAGCTAAGCAGTCATAGCTGAATGTAAAATTCTACTAACTTTTAAGTTAATTGAAATGAAACTTTTCAAGCCTTTTTATGAACTAATAGCGTTGCGATAATCTCGTTACTTGTAACGAAACTTACGAAAATACTTTTGTAAAGAAACAAATTAGACTTTGTTTCATTTAGTCATTTCAATATTAACGTACCAATATCTACTTTAGAAGTTAAGTTTGATCTAAACTCGTACGTAATTCCAACGGCTTTATTTTCTTTATGACTCATTGCCTTTTATCAAACTTCCATTATTTCGAGTACGTTAACCCCTTTTGTGGATATAATCTTTCATATAATTACGAAATTTCAATAGGTTGTTTTTAAACTACCCTATTTATTGGTAGGGCTTTGGACGTTGCAACGTTGTCGATACGAATTGTGGTCGAAGTAACAGTAGTATTGCATTGGTCAGATGGTGGATGAATTGTTTTAGGTTTGACATACCGCTAGCCTGTCTGCATTGTAATTTGTATGGCCAATTGCTTGGCCTGTGACCTAGAGTGAAGTACAGCGTACTGCACTCAACTTACACCCAATTCGATAAGTCTACACAAAGCAATACACTCAAATTACAGTACAGTTAACTTTAGTGTAAGTAAAGTTGACTTATTGCACTATATGTAGTACTATTCTAACACTGGCGGCTTTTTAGTTTGTGCGCGCACACCAGTGTGACTGATTAATCCTTTCCGGTTACCACTGAATTGCCTCCTTGTTAACTGGCTGGACTCCTATCAATTCTGGTTGACTTCAATATTAAATTGCACCCAATCAAATGCAAATTAACCCCATCTGGTCTTAATTGTTTCATCGCTCCTAGGTCCGAGTTTATTAACTCTTATAAAAAGTTTTTTCGCTACAGGTTTTTGTAAACCTTTACTTTAACTATACAACTTAAACAAATCACTATTATTAATCCCTTGACAATCTTTTAGTTTACTAGCACATTCCTATCCGCCGTTACGTAATTTAGGCTTTCCGGGTGGCTTATTAACATAGCCCTCAATACATATGGTCAGCCTATTATTATCCATAAATCTTTCTAAAGCCTTATTTGACATTACTTTCGTTATGGCATTTACGGGATTATATTTGCCATCGATTCATTGGCATTTATTTATCTCCTTTCCTTTTTAGGCTTTACGGAGTACTATTACGTCGATTATCAGACGTTTTTTGCTAATGGTTCCAAGCCTCGAAAGGTATTAGAAAAGGCTTTTCCCGTCGGTATAAATTAATACCGTGATAGGAGGAATTTACAGTAGTCTGATAATAATGTTAAGGGTTTCCACAGTTCTATGTCTACATTAAAACCTGTTATTATACCGTATACCTCCGATACTAATACGCTTCCTATAATCCTTTTACACTTAATGGGGGTTTAGTGGATTATGTTGCTTATAATACTAGATTGGGGTTCTAATTTATTTTTGTTAACGAAGGTTATGAGGAAGCCAATCTATAAAGATAAATCGGTATTGTTTATAAAGGATCCGTTCGTAAAGATTATTAACTTTACCTTTAATAGATCGATTAACACTATATTAATCCCGCGGTCCAAGTTTTGTATCTTCTATTCGAACCTCTTATTAAATCGGTTAAAATTCTTATCTGTTGGTTTTTATGCTTGTAAGGCGATGTATAGGTCGTAGAAGGCTTTCTGTTAGCATATGATAACGATATAATGGCCTTGAATACTTAATTTTAAATATCGTTAAGCCTTAGCCTTGTTAATTCTGTTAATTATAGTCAAAATAGCGCCCTATCCTTTTCAGCGAAAGTTAAGACCGGTATTGATATTAAATATATGGATTAACAATTCATTAAAGTTAATTTGACTATTTTCCGTTAACGTCGTTACCGGCTTATAATTTTAGAACTTGAAGTCTTTAATTACGTATTGTTTTAATATTATAAAGCTAGCCGTTTCGACAAAAAGTGTATTATTTATTTGTATACCTACTTCGTCGAAGTTTAATTTTACGTTATTAGAAAGTACGGGTCGTATGTTAAAGATTTTATCGCCAATCGGGATTTAAATTGCGAATAACAGGTTAAAAACCAATAAACGCCTCTTTTAACCAATCTGTATAGTGTCTTAATATATCGTATTACCGTTTCTATAGGGTAAATAACATGAGGTTCCTATGTTAGTTTTAATAATACGATCCGTTCTAAATTCGTTGTTAATACCATGTAGGCTCGCATTATATTACGGTTATTAAACCTAAAGCTGCCTTTCATTTTAGCTACTAAACTTATTACTAAAGTAACCATTAAATGTTGGTTGATTTTTTTAAACCGTTAGCGATTACGTAAGTATTTAATCTTTACCTTCGTTACCGTATTTTCAAACGATTAAACGTGATCTTTCGTACGGCCGTCCCGTAGTTTTACCTTTAATTTCGTAGATAATTTTAGACTTAAAGACCGTAACGTTTAGGTTTTAAAAATAAAAATCGGTTTTCGATACGAATTGTACAACCTTTAGACTTAATAAGCCGTTAATTACCACTTTATCAATTTTCTTAAAAAGTTTGTAGGATGTTTTAATAAACCTTTACGCTCGGAACTTTAGTGTTAAGTTTTCGTTATCCTTTTCTTTCCTGTTTATTTAAGTCATAGTATAAATGAGACACGGTATATATTTTTCTTCTTTAACTTTTTTTCTTTCTGAGGTCTTCCACACCGACGGCGTTTTATTGGTTTATTGATAACGGGTATGAGAGATTCGTATTAACTCGGTCGCTTAGCTTAAGGGGTTTTATTGTTATTAACCCTAATATAATGCTTAACCTAGGTAATTCAAGTGTGTATAGAATTGTTAATAGTTTTAACAACCATTTCGGAGTTCGCAATACTTAATATATTATACAAGACTTTCTATTTACCCCGCGTCCGTTACACGAAAACTTTACTTTGTAACGATAAAGTAAGTACGTCGATTATTATAGAGCCGTTTTTGGTGTTAAGAGCCTCATTAATCTGGCGGTGTGCCGATCTTCTCCGTAACTCTTTCAAAGCTTTTCTGTAGGCCGTAATACGTTTTTGAGTACTTGCCGAGAGCGAATATTTACTTGTCAGACGTAGATACGTTTTAAAAACTAGTAGTGTTGGTATTAAACCATTAAGGAAATAGTATTGTTTAGGCTTTTTACTGCTATTTGTAGACGTATCTTTAGATTCATAAAGCTTTTAATTTTCAATGTAAGGATATTATACGTTCAACGAAGTAATATGCTTGTCCTTTTAATCTTTTCAATGCTCCAGTAGGACTTTATAGGCACCTGTTTATACTAAATACCTATTATTTTGGCATTTTCCTAGAAATTCGCCGTCGTAAAGTTAAAACGGGCATCGTCAATGATGACGTTAGGTAAATCCAGGTAAGTATTAATTTATAACATTTTTAGCGTTTCCCATGTATCTTTTTCCGAAAAGGACTTTAGAGACTTGACTCCGTAAAAAGAGGTTACAGAATCAACAACGTGAAAGACAGGTTTATTTTTTTTAAAATGAAATACATTAAGAAAAGTTTATTAATTAAAATTCTTATCGTTTCTTAGTGTAAACTTCAATATCTAAGGGGCTTAGATATATATTTAGTAGTAGTAGTAAAGTCTTTCAATGAATTTTAAGGTAAAGTATTTTATATTTTTATACTTTATGGACTTTAAGACTTTATATAGCCTGTTAACGGCTAAATAGTTAAAGCGCCAGTATAGTTAATGTGTCTCCGGATTCGTTAAGTTTAACACCATTTCTTTCGGGCCTTAAAGATAAAATCATAAGTAACCTTATTTAAAGGTAAGTGGGAATCTTTAGCTGTTTTTAACCAGTTCGTTTACGTTAATATCGACGTTAACTTTGAGGCTCTCATGTCCTTTAAGTAAAGTAGAAAATGGGTAGGAGACTTAAGGATATAAAACCTAATTGCTTCTATAATAGTTGAAATTACTGTTATCTTTAATAACAATAGTTATTCATTTGTTCTAAAGCTAACTTTATCCTCATTAATATCTTATCGATTAATCTTAGTAACTATAGTATTTTCCTTTCATAATCCTACGTACTGCGAATAACCTTCTATTAAGTAACTTATTATCTCTATGTTTGATATAATATATTAAAATATGTGGTCCGCGTAACGATTGCGAAAATCAAAGGTATATAAGGGGTTTGAGGCTTAATGAAAGCAAAGGTCAAGGTTATTATTACTTAAACGGTATAGAAAAGCGTGGTCGACTAATTAAAAACCGTGGTCGACTAATTACTAGGCTGTATCAGGAGTAGTATTTTCGTATTACTTGATTTACTTAGGGGTATTAGCACCGTCAATTTGCTTATCTCCTTCGAAATCTACGACTTCATCCAAATAATTCTTTTTAAAGGTAATTGGTTATTAGGCGTAATTAATTGCCTTTTTATTATTATACTCGGTAGGGGGGTACCAAGAAACCAACAGTTAAACTTACCATAGATTCAATATATTTTGTCACTATTACGACGATTATACTAGAGGTTAACAGGTTCGCCTAAATCTCAGCTTTATTAACGTTAATATAATTGTTGCTTTTAGTCTAGGGCCGAAGTTAATAGGCCAGACTTTAGGCGTTATAGGCATCCGTACTTTCGGTCGATGTAATTAACCACTGCAAGGTCTTTTTTTATCAACGTTAAGGAAGTTATTAGCTTGGGCATATATATTAAGCGAGTTTGGTGTACGCGTCATTGCGGTGGCAAGTAAGGAACATAACCAGTTAAAAAAGCTTTCGTAAGTAGTATTTAGGCGTTATAAAGCGTATTCTAACTTGTTAACGCCCGTAATTGCTACCCGTACCTATTTGCGAAGTGTGGCTTCGATAAAGATGGTTTTCCCTATTAATTTCTAGAATAACATAAACTTATTAAACATTTAATTAAGAACTTCCATAGGTATTTTCTCTTCTTTTTTCTTTGCTGTTATTGAATTTTACCGCGTTATAACATAGTTTATATAATATTACGCGATGTAAACTTTATATTCGAAGTAACTCTTTATATCATCTTCAATCTCGCGAAACGTAGTAAATCCACTAAAAAATAGAAGGTAATAATCCTTAACGTGCTCTATAAGAATTCCGGGAAATAGTAAGTAAAAACCTAAAGGTAAAACATTTATCCATTTGCAAATGTTTAAAAAATGCATTATCTTGAAGTCGAAAAAGTTTTAAGGCTTCCCGTCATACTCTTCTACGTCGTTCTAGATCTTGGAAAAATCCGTAAACAACTTGTAGTTAATATTAACCATTTTAACAGGTATTAGAGGGAAGTCGCAATAGTTATCATAAACTTAAATGGTATTTCCTGGCAATTCGATCCTAAAAGCTTTCGAGGCACGGTATTAAGGGTAATTGCCAATCGCCTAACCTGAATGGTAAAATCCAATAGTAAAACCTATAGTATGCTTTCGCGCATAGGAAAATCTAAAGTGAGAAGGGTTTTAAGGTATTTGGAGATTAAATTGCTAAAACGCGATATATAATTAAAGGTTTTAGGAGGTTTAACGATCTTACTTAATTGATTAGTGTAAAATGCCGACGTTAATACCTTTAGTCGCATGGGAGGCCGCGGCTTTACGTACTTTGCCTCTATTAAGGGCATACTTCACGTTGTTACGTAAAATTACTAAACTGTCGATCAGAGCAATAGGTTCCTTATAGCCAGCGCATAAAGAGGTTTAACTTAACTAAGGATAAATTAAAGATCCCCCCAATCGCGTTTGAGGATGTTAAGGTTTTTCAAGATCCTCCCCCTTAAACCGTAGGCCTTAAAGGCATTTTTCAAGGAAAGTTAAGTCAAAGAGTTTTCATGCCAGCTTTTCATTTCCCCAATCAACAAGTAAATCCCTTAACGCTTAAGTTTTGCCTTAACTTTTATCTTAACCCCTTTTTAAACTAAGGTTCACATATCTATGGTCTAGTCGTTAAAAAGGTTACAGAAGTCAATAAAGATGTCGTTAGGATCGTTAAAGTTACAGTGATTAACGATATAATAACCGGCGAAGTTGGTAAGGTATTATTTAGTAAAGTCTTCATTCACATCCTGTTCCTAGAGGTTGTAGTTATAATGCTTAGTAAAGAAGTTTCCGAAGGCCTCAATTGTTTCTTTGTTAGCATGTTCGGTAATAGTTTCGAGGCGTTCGCTTACGGTAGTTATCTTAACGTAATGGTTTACGTAGAGCGTGTAGGGTGCGTAGGGCGAGAGACTTGGTGTTTTAAGCGTAAAGTTGTATGTAAACTTAGTTACTTAGCGTAAGGTTACGCGATGTAGTGTTCTTGGCGCCACTTAGCGATTTAGCTTAAAATAGTAAACTTAACGATTAAGTTGGCGTAAAGGGAGTGACAAAATTAAAGAGGGGCAAAATTTGGTATAAAAGATAAGGTCGAAGATCATTTATTAATGAAGGTTGTAAGTAAAGGGCGAAAGTTATTTTTTGTGTTGGCCGTGAAACTTAGTCGTTTTTGCATTTGTAACCTCCTTAGTAGTACTGACTTAGGCGTTTGCCAACTTGCCGAACTTTGTGACTTTTGACAGTCAATCTCAATATTTTTATTCAAAAAGAATCAATAAAGATTTCTTAGTATTTTCAAATAGCGATATCGTCGCTATTTTTGGTCTACTATAAAGACTGCACAGTCCAAAGGTATTCTTTACGTACTACCGTTAAGACTGTACAGTAGTAAAGGCCTTTCGTAAAAATCTTTTCTTTACTCTAACGATAACGTAAAGCGTAACAACCGGAAAGTAGTTTTTCTTTTACTTAACTAATCTGTGCTTAACCCAATGAGCACTAATTAGTATTTGTCTGTATTTTGAAGTTGTAATGTAGTCGATTCGAATCGTGGTCGAAGTAACAGTAGTATTATATTGGTTAGATGGTGGATGTATTGTTCTAGGTTTGGCAGACCGCTAGCCGGTCTGCACTGTAATTTGTACGGCCAATTGTTATCTCGTGCCCTAGAGTGAAGTGCAGTATACTGCACTCGACTTACACCCAATACGGTAAGTCTCCATAAAGCAATACACTTAACTTGCAGTACAGTCAACTTTACTGTAAGTAAAATTGACCTACTTCACTGCATGTAGTACTATTCTAACACTATTTGAATTTTACACAAATATAGACTTTCTCGATATATTTCAAACTTTTGTGAATTTAAAACTTCAAATAATTTGTTAAAGAAATGGATAATTGAAGGATTTTACATTCATACTATTAACGAGAAGAGATCATTGAAACTCTAACAAAGATGGGATTTTTTTTTAATATATATAGAAAGATACAGGTTTCTTAAGGATCTAAGAAAAACAAATATTAAAGATATTATTGATAACTGTTCAGTAATTCATTGAATTTAATTATTACCCCTATTCTATTTTAAAAAAAGACAAAAAAGAATTATTTCAATTCTTTGATAACTTTTATGAATAGGATTGCACGGGGTATTTTTAAGAAAATTTATCATTCGCTTTATTTGTTTTTATAATTTAGCGAATTGTCTATAGTATTTTAAAAAAAACGTGTTGTAGTTGATATTATACTTTTTAATGAATAAAATGTTCCTGATGGTTGCCTTTTACTACTTGAGCGTTATACTATCGAATAAATATGCAAAAAACGGTAGTTAATAGTAATAGAAGTTATCAAATTCTTTTTTTAGTTGTTGATATATTAATGATATTAATATGGATTCATTGTTGTGTAATATTGATGAGTAAAAGGTTTGATAGTTACGTTTATAAGATCGAAAAATTTTCCTTCTTATATACAAAAATATATGAATCAAACCTTTCAGATGTTACGCCACTTTAACAAAGCTTTTATTATCAACTTTGTCAATTTTTCTAATAAATTCGAAAACTAAGTTAACTATAAAAATATGTATTTGTTTTGTATTTTACTATCACCGGGCAACGCTGGATATATTGCTAGTATAGTACGGACCTTACTAATTTAAAAGGCTCCTATTCCGGTGGAATGGCTTGCAACTAAATTATTCCTACCCTAAAACAACCACTCTATTCGAAAATTTCTGTTTCTAAACCATATTCTATAATCCGTTCAACAAACTATTACAAATAAAAGCCTTATCCCCAACTGAAACAAATATAGAAAACTAAGACCTAATTTTATATACCTATAGATAATGTTGGAGTAATGAGTTATAGTTATGTATTAAATGCCGATGGGCTTTTATGATCAAACGTATTAGTCCTCACTGCGTGCCACAAACTTAAAAAGTTTTATAAATATGGAATATATTTGTATATGCTCGTCCAAATGCCACATGAAAGAGGGTAGACACCACTAGGTATTTTAATCAGGTCTTGACCTAATATACTTATGATAAAGAAAAATACATCGCCTAATATTTATATCTTCTTCTTAGAAAACGGTATCGAAAATTAAAACTTTGTTAGAAATCGAACTTTAACCTAGCTTTTCAAATAATGTCTTAAAGTATCATATAGGTTAGAGACTCTTAAAATTGTATGAGCGTAGAAATTATAGCCTTAGTTGGGTCATGCTGGAAAGCCGTGCCAGTCTACGTTCAACACTTATTCGAATCGAAGATCTGTCAGAATTAAGAGAGTAAAAGGGCCTATAAAACACATATTTTTTAGTTAAGAGCCCGTGATGATAAAGGAGATATACTTTATAACTCTTTTGGCGAATTACCCTTTTGTTATGGGTTCTCAGCCTAAAACTTGTATTAAAACATAAAATAAGGTATACCAATGAGCGGGTGGTATGCCGAGAAAATTATTCCGTATAAATTCAAGAATAGCGAGTGTAATCGAAGAAAAAACCCCCATTAAGTGGGCCGGGCTCCAGTAGATAATGACGGCTTAAAGCCAAACAAATAAATTAAGTCATTAAATGCAAATCTTTATAATAAAGGCTTTTAAGGTCTTTAAAAGCAAAAACCATACTTTTTTTATACCGTAGTACAAATCTGGGAGGCCATGTTGAAACAAGTAACGAGAGACGGAATCGTTGTTAATGGGGGTTATTTTTTGGATACATTATTGCGCAAGCGGTGCACCGGGTCAACGATAATCTTTATAGCTAAAAAGGTGTCTCCAGAAGAGATTTAATTATCGGTAAAGCCTATTAGTGATGTTGTGGTGGAATGGGGTGTATGTGAAGTGATGGTGTTGAGAACAACTAGATTTGAAAAAAAAAAACCGGCAGTGGGAACTGTTATGATTTAGAGTGTAGGTACCTTGACTTCTTTAACAAGGTGGTCCATAAACCCATGCCAATAAATTTTATATAAGTTCGAAGATTCAAAATAAGTATTTGCCTTGTTTTTACAAAAAAGGCTATTACTTTCACCACAAAAGTCTTCAGTTTTCAATCGATTGAACTATTAAAACTTTACGTTAATGGGTTCTACTTTTTAATTGTTTAGGAATGTATTTAAGGTTCTCGTAAGTTTCCGTTTCTAAGAAAATTCAACATCTTGGAAACCTATTAATATGTAATTGGTTTCCTGAAACTAAGGATTCTGTACTTCGCTTCATTATTCTTTTTTTTTTGGAAAAACTTGAGACCTTACTACTATTATAAAAAAAGAGGGCAGATTAAACGTTTTAAATGAAGGAAAATAGCAATATTTGACGCAATTTACCAAAATGCAGCTTACTAATAAGCAATAATATTTGTCTAATAAGCTTTAAAAGTATTGGTATAGAAGTTTATGTCTGTATCATCCTAATTAAAATCAGCCTTTTTTATCAACTAATAATGACATAAAACTTACGTTAGGCGTAATACTTTTTCAATTGAAGAAGAAAGATCTTTGGTTTTCTGCCCAATACATTCCAGTTATTGAAATGAATATTGTTATATCTGGGGACCGATACCGTACCTCAGTAACATTACGTTATTACATTTTCAAACAAGAGGTTATGTTCCTAATTTAAAATTACTAAAGACTTTGTATTATACGTCTTAGTAATATATATCCAGTTGTTGTTTTCATATATTATCAATTTATAACAGGAATTGTAAATAAAACTTTATTCAATACTATATTTACCAACGGCGCTAATAGAAATCTAATTAACATTTTCACCCATTTTAATATCTACAATTTGTGTTTTATTCATTTTTTTGGATGCTTCACCCTTATTTTCAACAACTTGTTGAGGCTGTTCATGCTAAATAATAATATTATTTGTAGGAAGAAAGATCGTTCTTTTTTCGAGTAATTTTTTTACGATTATCTCATTGTGGAAGATAGTCTTCATTTTTCTATAAATACAGATGGAGTTTAAATGTAAAACAAAAAAAAAAAAAAAACGATGGTTTCGCCTTTAGTTTTTTTTATTACTTATATTTCATTTGGAAATCAATTTTATACGATTTGAAGGATAATAGCGGCGAAAATATCGTTTCAACTTTAAAACCCGGGTACCTTTCTTTATTTAATTCATTGTTTCTTATATGTTCGGATTATAATTATCAGTAAGGTTTTCGTGTTACTATTTGCTTTGGTATTGAAATTTCTTGCCAATACCCGTGATAAAATATATTATTTTCATTTTAAACGTTTAATTTTTGCTTTAGGTAATCTTTATTTTCGATTGAATCCTAAGGTGGTTCAACTATGTTGCGGGTGTTACGCGTGATACGTCTTGATGTAAAATGATTATAAAAAGCCTATATAAAGTTTATAATTAATACAGGCGATCGAGAAACTCATGTACATTATTTGCAAAAACTTTATTGTGGTCTTATATCTAGTCTATTCATTTTGAATATGATAATATTTACGAGTATAAGATGAATTCGATATCATTATATCATTAACATACAAGACATT
The DNA here is from genome assembly GCA_038502455.1 of Anisogramma anomala. Lineage (NCBI taxonomy): Eukaryota > Fungi > Ascomycota > Sordariomycetes > Diaporthales > Gnomoniaceae > Anisogramma > Anisogramma anomala. Next base: position 25,468,621 of record JASMMZ010000003.1, read on the forward strand.
AAAAATATACATTTACTCTTTAGGCTTATAATTTTCATCGCTACCGAGTAAGCTGTTATTTTGTCTATATAAATATTTAATTTGAATGACTATACCCTAATAATAAAGTTAAATTTGGATTTCCAATTTTTATGAATGTTTTCTCAAGGGTTATTCAAAGTTATTAAAACAAAGCTAATATTAATAATGCCGTATTATCCACAAATAAACGGCTAATTTGAGAAAAAGAATTCATTCGTTAAGTTTACTTTTCGATATCAATTAGCTCAACCTCTTAAATAGCCCTAAATTGACTGTATCCTAACGTTGTAATGTAATTTAAATATTTCCTACTTTAGTATTATCGATAAAAGCCTTTAAAAATTTCTTTTTAACCTTAAATTGTTATATATAGTAGAATATTAGATGCCTTTTACGCTTCTTTAATAAGTCGATATATTCTTTGTCTGAGAATACTTGAGAAGGGATGCGTAGTTAATAGTGGATATTGTGTCCATAAAGACTGAAAAGAGTCATAATACGAATTATTGGTAGTATAATTTCAAGGTTAAAAATAGGGTTTTATTAAGAAATAGCTGTATTTATAAGTATCTTTATCGCCGAGGGAAGCTTATAATTCCTTATTTGTAACCTTTTACCATTGTGAATAAGGTTAACGAATTGGATTTTACGTTGGGTTTCCCTTAGAATTCGAAAATTCATCCCACTGTAAATATCTTTGAATTAATATCTACTTTAAATAACATAGGGTTTGGAAGTATTACCCTGTTTCCTGCACTTGATAAATACGATAATTTTTAAAATGAATAGGAATTTAAAAGGATATTTAATAAAAGGTTTTGCCGTTGTTACCGTCTGTGCTAATAAATTTGGTATTCTGTGAAATAAGCTTGGTTTATATTTGAATATCATAAGTGCGTTATCCTTATTGATTCAAAGCACTACAAAGACCTGATCAATGAGTTTAAGAAAAAGCTTCAAAGTTGACCCATGGTATGTTTATAGTTTATTGTTTATATCATAGATATGGTTGCTTTGGCTCTTCAAATTGGTCTTAAGAGTATTTGTTCTCGCGAGTGTTGGTTTTCGTAAGTATCTATTTATACTAGAAGCTGTTTTCGTGAGATTGTAAAATTGTTTTTCAATATATGATGGGGATATTATGTTTTTGTTCCCCGGAATTTGTTGATGTACATGGGGTAGGTACCTTCCTTGCCTGTGTGTGCTGGCAATCATACGTCTTTACTTAGGTCTTACTGCAAACTCTGCAGTAAGAGCTAGAACTTAGTTTCTATATCTTCAGTACTATACTTGTACATACATACAATAGTATCACACAACATATACCCTAATTTCAGGTCTTCAACCAAAAACTCCAGGCATCAACTTTCTTGATTTTTATACGCAAATCTTACGTTATAAACATCAATATTACGAACCTATACGTAACTAACCCTATAACTTTGGATGATAGTTTTTCATAAGTTTTTAGTAAGCTTTAGCCTAGCAATTTTTCAATTTTTCAGGGAATTCTCATGTATTTATATCACGAGTAAGCTGGTTTATATATGCCTCGATACTAATAGTCAACTTATTGTTGGTTATAAATCTTTTTAAGAAATTATTTGGCGTGAATTCAATTATGACTTTGGCGGGGAAATATTTTCCGTTTATCTACTTCAATTCTTCGTTTTGTCAAGTTTTTCATACTTCTCTTAACTTTATTACATGTGGTATTAAACTTTTTCATTAGTTACTTGTCACTCATAAAAGAATTCATATAGGTTTCCATAGTAAATATGAATAAAAAGTGGAATTTAAGTTATTCTTAGTAATTCATTTATAATAATTAATATACTGTTAGTTATTATACTAATATCGAATTCTACTATTGTGTTGAAAACTTCAGATACTTATAGTTTTCGTATAATATCATTGCAATCAATCAAAGTTTAGTTAACTAGATTACATATAATAGTAAATTGTGTATCAGATAAATCTTCCTTGATAAACATGATAATAAATTCAATCTAGAAGGTTACGTTAACGTTATTAGTAAAAGAACCGTTTGTAAAGATTATTAACTTACTTATTGTTAAATATACCGGTCTTATATTGATTAGTAACTTTGTAAAAATAATTCAATTAATATATTATATTCTTGTTTTTCCTATAAAAGTCTTTATCTTGCTGATATTAAACTTATACCGTATTTAATAGATTATAAAATGTTTTATGTCAACAAAGTATTACAATATAGACTTTCCAAACCCTTTTCTCGAAGTAATGTTAGGCTTTAGCGTTATCGACCTTATCAATATTTACTGAAATAGTAGCTCATACTTTTTAGCGTAGGTTTAAGTAAGTATTGCGATTACTCTTAATACAATAAATGCAGATTGAAAGTCTATTAAAGTTTAATTACATATTTTCAGTTATTTTATTAATCTTCTCAAACTTTTGGATGATTCAATACTTATTAACATCCTATTACTCAAACATCAAGCTTATTATAGCCGGGTAATGCATATAGTTGGTTTTTATACCAATCATATCAAAATTTGTATCGCTTGTAATAAACAAACGCTTCTTTAATATCAAAAGCTTCATATTGAGCTTGGACCAAAAGTACATTCAATACATTTACAACTCATGAACACCTCATTTAGTTCATTCACAAAATGGTTTAATATAAAATATATCAGTTTTAATGGGTTAATTATTACATAACGTTTGGAATAACTTGTATAATTAAATACATCAAAAATCAGAAAAAGTGAAATAATTTTATATTGACGAAGTATTGCGACTATTAATGGTAAACTTATCGTTTACGATAAAATTTTAACTTGAAGCGATTACGACGATTAAATAATGTTTAATGTTTTTAATTATGGACTATGAAGTTAAGATTGAGCTTTTGTTTTTGTTATTATATCTCTAAGCGATTACAATTTACTTTTTCAACGGTCTATCTGTAGTTTCGATTTTAATATTATAGATTATCTTTGATTGAAAAATAGTCTCGTTTTTCCCTTGAAAATATATTAGTAGCATATCCTAAACCATGCCGTAGATAAGGAGATGATCAATTTCATTTCGATAGCTTTTGACAAATGGTCCACCAGTTGTATTTATAATATCTTCAAGAAGTAATTAAATGATTAGTATATTATTAAACTTTTCCTTCTACTATACTGATACCATGATGAATATTCGTTTATGATCATCGGTTTGTCTCCGGTTTTATTCTTGATTGTGTTTTTTGAGAGGTTTTCCACGACACCGTCGTTTTATCAATTTATTAACAATTGATATAGATATGTTTTATTGGTTGATTCGTTTGGTACAATGATATTGTTGGTAAGGTCTCAAGCCTATAATATTCACGTGAACATAAGGTCTTTCAAGAGTAATCAGAATGATTGGTATTTGTAGTGTAATAGAAGATGATCATTCAAGAAGAAGCATCCAGAGGTGCACGCTACAGGTGAGGGTTTATAAGCCCTCACCCAGAGCGTACCACTCTAGAACGCCTCTTCTAGACCTCTCCATGCATGATGTACTCTGAAAGTGCAATTTTCAGCATATTACGTTTATCATGCACGCTACAGGAGTACACCATTCAGCGTGATGAACTGCCACCTAAATATACCACCTATAGTGATATAAAATAATATCCACAGATATAGTTTAAATATTTCCATTTTTGGCTTGGTTTTTTACGGTTTTCCTCATATGATACGCAAAGTAATAGGATTGTTAGCAGTTTTAATTATTACTTTTGGGTTTACAATATTTAGGATTTTGTTGCAATTGTTCTATTTACCCGTTTTTTTTCCAAGTAAGGACCTGATTTTATAATGGTTAATATAGTACTTCTATTATTAAAAATTCGTTTCAAGTGTTAAGTGCGTTGTTGATTTGGTGTTATATGGATTACTTCTGCAGCTTTTTAAAGTTTTACTGTATTTAATGGCTTTGTTAAAGTGTTTGTGAATGAATTTGATTTATTAGTTATGTATAGATATGCTCAAAAGTCCAGTAGAGTTGGTATTAAACCGTTAGGACCAATAGTATCTTTGAAATCTTTTACTAATATTTTCAAATTCGTCTATTCAATTGTTGAATTGTTGATTTTAAACGGAAGTATAACGTAAGTTTTATGAAAAATGTGTATACTTCTTTAACCAATCAACTCTTTAGTAAAATTTTATAGAGATCTAGTATGTAGGCATTGATTGTTTAAATGTAGTCGATTCGAATCGTGGTCAAAGTAACTAGTGTATTATATTGAAATTAGTGATGGAGTGTTTTTAAGTTTGGCAGACCGCTAGCCGTTTTACACACTAATTTTTATGGGAAACTGTTAAACGCGTGCCTTATGTTGAATGAAACACTTTACTACAATTTACTTGCAGTTAATGCAGTTTAATTACAATCAGTATAATTGGCTTGATTGTACTATAATTGACTGCTATTCCAATACTGGCGACTTTTTTTTTTGCATACGCGTCAGTACGATTAATTGTTTATGAACGGTAATATTAGAATTTCCTTTTATCTCTGTCATTACACTCTACTAATCTCAGTTATTTTTACACTCGAATTCCACTTTAATCACAAGCTTTACCTCATAATTCTAGGTATTAACTTCCTTTATTCCCGCTTTCAAATCTTTTGTTACCCACTTATACATTCCTAATCCTATATATTTTATCATCCAGTTTCTATACTATTTCTATACGTAATACGTTTCCATTATTATAGTTTACTTAAGCATTTATGCTTTTTTTCTATTACATACCGGTTGGTATATGTATCCCTTAATACGAATGGTTAAGTTATATTGATCCACAAAATTCTTTTGAAGAACTATTAGGTGTGATTTTGGTTATAGTATAAGCGGAATCGTTTTTGCCATTCATTCATTCAAATTCATTAATATTTCGAGCGTTATATACCTTTCTTCATACTTTTACTTGTATTTGAAAACGGTTTTTATTAGTAATTCCATATTTAGACAAATTAATCTTCGACCTTACATCAACTTTATTGGTATGGGTTCACGGATCACCTTGTTAAAAAAGGTAGGGGGCATATACTGTAAACCCTAATAGTGCTTACTTCCGAGAAATTTTTTTAGGTCCAGCCGTTTTCAATACTATCACTTCACGTGCATCCTATTCCACCACAACATCTCTTATTAGATTTATCACCATTTGAATCTTTTCCGGCGACCCCTTTTTGGCTATGGAGATTGTTGTCGGCCTGGCGCACCGGTTGTACAGCGGTATATCCAGAGAACAGCCCTTACAACCAGCAATTCCGTCCCTCATTACTTCTGTTAACGTAGCCCTTCAGACTTGAACTTACACTGCAATTGAAATGAAAGTTTGATTTCTTTTGCGTTGTAAGATCTAAATAGAGACTTTATAAGCGTTTGTACTTGACGACTTCATTTATTTATTCATTCATCTTTGAGATGTCGCTACCCACACAGGCGCTTTACCCGCTTAGTGGGGCTTTTTGATTTGAACTTACATTGCAATTGTAAATGCGATAAAATTTCGATTCATTTTTCTTTTGAAGGCCTTAAAGAAAGACCTTTATATTAAACGTTCGTAATTAACGGATTTATTCATTTATTCATTTATCTTTTAGCCGTCGCTACCTGCACCGACACTCCGCCTGCTTAGCAGAGCCTTCGACTATACTTTGGATGCCTTCCTTTATCTGTTTATAAACGATTTTTTTCGGAATACCACTCGCTTCGTATTATATTCTTTTTATGATTCTTTTACACTTCTTAGGCTTGCGGTCTGTAGAAAAATGATAGCTTGGGTTGTTACTTTTGAAGTCTTTTACCGAGTTGTAAAGTATATCTTTTCCACCGCCACGTTCTTTCAACCAAGATATATGTGTTTTTACAGGTTCTTTACTTTTTTAAAACTGCCGTCAGATCCTCAATACGAGTAGGTATCGAGCGGGGACTGAGGTGGCCGTGTGTTACAGCTTGGCTAAGACTGCAGTTTTCACGCCCGTATGTTACGGGTATCTAATCTATGGGGTAACCTTAAGGCTCTAATTGGAAGGCTAGCTTAAGGTTTAATTTCTGTCTTTTTTTTTTTGACTTTGTGCTTTTTCGTTCTTTAAATAAATGTTGTATCGTTGGACGTATCTTTACTAGTATATTTGGTTAAAATCCTGATTTAATACATCTAGAAGTATCTGACCACTTTTTCCTGGCACTTAAACAAACTTATACAAATATGGTCCTTATTTGTTAAACCAATCAGTTTATACCACGTAATAAGAACCAATACGGTTAATTACAAAACCTCAATGGAATTTAACATATACATACAATATATTACCCGAAAATTAGCCACATATGTATAGGACTAGATCTTCAACCTTATGTATGTGTTTAGTTAATGACATAGCTTTCAGTAGTTCATTCCATAGAGTGTACGGTATAATTTGGAAGGAAGGGGAATTTTAGAATAGGGATGTTTTTGTGAGTAGGAACACTTGAGTTGCGAGCCTTCTCGCTGGTATATATTCGTATTTTATATTAGAGAGGGTTACAATATACTAGTTATATAGTGGGCACTGTCCAGTGATAGTAAATCATTTTTTTAAGGTAAATTACAGTAAAGACTTTGCGGGTAAGTACAAATAAACACATGTATCGGAGGTAATATTCATTGTATAGTGATAATTTGCGATATATTGTCGATTACTATTTCTATAAAGTATTTTATTGTTTTGTTGCAAACTTTCAATTTTCATACGTATTTTACTACGCGTTTATAATTAATAATTATCCTGTTTGCGAGGTTACCAGCAATCGTAAAATGTTTGTTGACTTTGTTTTAGATAACGAGTATTATGAAGATGTGAATTTGGAAGGTGAAGTCAACATTATTCTTAAAAATTTCATTCGCAAAGATTATTAATTTTTCCGTCGTTAAATCCACCAACACCATATTAATACCTTTGCTCGAATTATTCGTTTCTTATTATATACGTTTATTTCAATTGTTAAAGCCTTTATCTCGCAAATGTTGAACTCATAGAATAAAGGATAGATTTCAAGATACCTCCGGTTAGTATAACATAGACACGTATTCCGGTTTAATCTTTCAATTAAGGTGAAGTTTCAATTTTACGTCGTCGGACTTATTTATCTTCGATAAGCTAGTAGCTTGTCTATATTAGTGGAGGCATAAATACGAACTACAATTGTTTCAAACATTATATATATTTATTGAAAATCCATTAAAATATAGTTATGTACGTTTAACCGATATTTTCATTAGGTTATAAATCTAGAGACTTGAATCCTTCATAACACGCTATTTAGCTTCCATGAACCTATTAATTCGTGGATAAGTCATACAAATAAGTCTTATACTAATTGTATCAAAATTTTAACCACTTCTGATCAGTACATATAAATTGAAAGTTGATGGCTTCATTTGTAACTCAGTTTAAAGGGGTATTTCATACGTTGGAAACCAATAAATATATATTTGAATCAATACGGAATTAAATTTAATATAACTAATAACTATTCTAATGAAAGCCGAGTCAATCAGTTCATTTGGTAACTATAGTAATATAATCCGTTCAACATAGGTGGCGCATTGCGTGGATTCTTCCTCAATATTGTAACTAGTAAAAGTAAACTCATCGTATACGCTAGCAGTCAAATTGGCAGAAATTGTAACGATTGGACGTTTGTTAATCTTCAAGTTTGTACGTGATTAAAGACGGATTTAGGTTTTGACTTTATTACCTTATCTTTAAACGATAATTCTTACCGTTTAATACGTTCGATTGGTGATTTTTTCCCTTGACCTCATTAATTATCTTTAACTTCAAGATCGTTACGTTTTACCTTTGAAACTATACCAATAAATCAAGTTAAACTACGCTGCAAGTAAGGAGAACTTTAATCTTAACTCAATAGCTTAACTTGAATAACTTACCTGGCGTATTTATAATACCTTCAATATGTAATTTGACCGCTAGCTTGCTATCAAACTTCTTATTTTACGATACTTAAGCCGTAGTATATACTTGTACCAAGTAGTAATCTTTATTACTATCTATCTCTTTATTATATATCTTTCTCTTAGGTGGTCCTTCACGCCGTCATCGTTTCATAAGATTATTAACGGTCGGTTTAGGTGGTTTATATCATCTGATCCGTTAGGCTTAATTATCTTCAATTTCAAGGAGTCTTTTATTCAGTTTAACATATGTAATGCAAAATTTTACAAGACTGCTCACATTTTAAACACTACGTTTAGCATAGTAATATGTGAAATTCTATATGGTACATTCCATCTAACTAGCCCTTTTCATGTTTATATATCACTTTGAAATGGTAAGATTAAAACATTAGTTATGAATGGTCAGTTCCTGGTGTTCAAGGCATCGTTAATCTGGCGCCTTTGGGATTCTTTTCTCAAATTTATCCGAGTTTTACTATATACCGTAGCCATTTTATGTGTATTTGGTAATGAAGTTAATTTGTATATACGTATTACTACATTTAATACCAATGAAACTTATACTACACCATTCAAACTCTTCATATCATCAAGGCCTTTTTCTAGCATTACAATCTTACCTTGAAGTAGATGAAATTTCGAATTCTTAACGTAGGGATATAGTAGATTTTATGTAATAGCGTATATTTCTTTAACTTTATGAATACCTAAATAGGGTTCAACAAACAATTATTTACATTAAATACCCATCAATTCAGAGTTAGCTTGAAACCTTTTTAGAGCTAAATTAGTATCAATGTTCTAAATCAGAACGTTAACAGGTCCCAAATACGTATAAATCTACAATATACATAATACTTTCCATATTTCTTTCGCCGTAATCAATTTAAGGAATTTAGTGCTGTAAAATACTATTGTTGAATGAACAAAGTAAAGTATGGAATTAATATTTAGGTAAAAGATTTTGAAATAATTTCAAATTTTAAGTATTTATTCTCTTAAACGTAAGATGAAACTTACAAGGAATGCAGAAATACGTTTGATTATAATGATAAAATTTCTTAATATTTTCCAATGAAAAAAGTTTATATATTTATATCTAGTACTTTTGAAGACCTTTTGAAACATATTAGGTACAGGGTACTTCAAACTTTAGTATAATTAACAAAATTCCAACTTCATTAGATTTAATACTGTAATATCCAGTAATTAAAGGTAAAACTTCAAACATATTCATGTCAAATTCAATAAAAGCCTTTATCCGTTCAATTTAGTTAATTCGTTAGTTTCAATGTTGATGTTTATATTAATGTTTCCCATATATTTATTGTATATAGGCCTTGCAAATCATAGGTCCTTAGACGATGTAGCTTCGTCGATTTGAGGTTAAAATCACAGTAGTATTGTATGGTCAGGTACTGGATGTATTGTTCTAGGTTTGGCAGACCGCTAGCTGGTCTATACACTATTTCATGTAGCTAATTTATTAGTCTGTACCCTAGTTTGAAGTGAGCGCATATTGTATTTAACTTTATAGTAGACTTACAAAATAACACATTCAATTTGCAGTTCGTATAGTCAACTTTACTTATAGTTAAGTTGACTGATTACATTGTAATTAATATTGTTTTAATATCGTTTTTTTTCTTTGTACGTATACACCAGTATGGTCGATCAATCGTTTGCAGTTGCCGTCGAATTGCCTTCTCGTTAACTAGCTAGACCACTGCCAATTTTATAGCTAAATTGATCTTTATTGCCCTATGGTTCCGAGTTCCGACTTTATCGATTCCCACAAACCAGTATTTCGCCTCAGATTGATGTAAACCTCCAATTTAATTATGCCACTTCATCAATTAGTTTATTTCATTTCTTTGGTCGTTTTCTAGTTTTCAAAAGAACCTTTAGTTTCCTTCTTATTCAATGACACGTTATGTTTTTCCATGTGGTCTTTTAATTTAGTTTTCTATACTTATTATTAACTGATTGTTATCCACAAAATGTCTCAAGGGTTTCATTTGGTATAGATTTCGTTATACTACTAGCTGGATTGATTTTGACCTGAATTTCTTTGAATTTATCAATCTTTGTATCTTTTTCGGATTTACTGAATGTTATTATATCGATTGTCACGCGTTTTCGTTGGAAGTTTCGAGTTTCGAAAAGTATTCAAATAGATGTTTCGAATCTGTACAAATTACTACCGGGACTGGTAGAATTTTGAGTTGTCTATTGATGATATTCATGGTTTTTTATATTGTTATGCCTACATAGAAGCCGGTCATTAAGCCATATGTTATAGACTCAAGTCATTGGCTATTGAGTTTATAGGTTACGTGATTGTGAACGTAATGGGTTATGCAGTACCCGGTTCAAACCCGGTCCAGGCGCGGACCAGGCGCGGTCTGTACATGGCACATGCGAGGGCACGTGACTGGCTAAGCACTGGCTATACCTATAGATCCTACACGAAGGGATATTATAGCCTCTTTTAGTCTTTCGCCTATATATCAATAATAAACCCTATTAAATACCTATTTGGCTTACTATTATTTGTCAGATTATAATATATTATTAAGTTTTAGGCTTTTGATTTTGCAAACAAATATTACTTATAATGGACGAATCTATGACAAATATTAATAATTTTACGCTACACTTCAACGTTATCGGAGAGGGAAGCCGTCGGGGAATACCTAGTTCTCCATCTTTATAAATACATTTTATATCCTTTCGACGCTGATTTAGTCCGATATTTCTTATTTATACAATACCGTAGGTTATATCGAGTTTATTATAAAGTAATTATTATAGCTATGTTGATCGACTTTTACTATCGACTTTACGTCTAACTTTACTAAAATCGTAGTTAAAATCCAATAATTTGTAGCCAATTTAACGGCAATTTGTATTGGTTTTCCATCTTTTTAAAGTAGGTGAAGACGATGTAACTAACAGTAATTTGACGGATTTACTTTCACGTAGGCGACGACTCGTTAAACAATCGAATTTTTATTTAAAGCGAATAAAATAGAAATTAAAAAACTTCGGGATACATTCTTTTACGTATAGGGATATTATATATCAGTGGTAAAGTAAGCTCCTACGGCGTATTACGAAGCTGGCTGATATAAGGATAAATAAGATATAATTCAGTCTTTCTATTATATTGAGGCTATTTTTAACAACCTCTATCTCGCATAAAACCTTAGTCAAATTAAAGGGATTAATTATAAACGATGAAGACTTATAGGTATTATTTGCTATTAGGATTGATATATTATTATTTTAAGCGAACGAAATAAATTAGATTTGAACCGTGAAATGTAATTACTTACGATTTCATGTATCACTATGAATTTACGATAAATTCATTATGACAAAAGTAAATCAGATCGATTATATCTTGGCTTTAGCGAAATATTGCGAGCTTGCCGACGAATTAAAGTCCTTCAATTTAAAATAACGCTTTGATCGACAATTTTTGGAACCCGTACGGATATAAAGGCCTAATGGAAATATATTAATAACAGAAGTTTATAACTTTGAGGTATTATCCATAAAGGGTAGTGGTAATGGCGGCTAATTATCTTAACAACCCAGTTTAGTACGCGTTAAAAACTAAGGATGTAGGGCTACGTAGATAATGGCGAAAGAATGCCGAGCTAGATAAGTTACCGGGCGTTACTCACTTTATAATTCGATGAACTATTATGAATTAAGTTACTAATTTCGCTCAGTATTACCTCCGACATAGGTATATGCGGTTTAAGTCGAAAAGGTAAATAAAGGTTTCTTATTAACAGTAACTAGAAAAGCCTACCTCCTGGATATAGTCTCGTTTAAGGGTTATATTGACTGAACGGCATAATTATAAATCGAATGAAAAGGAGTTTAATTTAATTAAAATACGTATAAGCGAAGGCTTATTCTTTATTTGTATGCTTTTTTATAATACCATCTTTCTGAGTTTTTAAATCGATTTCGACTATAATTATTATTATATTGTAAACTAGGTTTCATCATAGTAGGAAATGATAAAATAAATTCTTATATTATATTTTCGAAATCTAAACACGATATTAAGGTTATGATGGAATACGCGTATTACACAAAAAAAAATTGATATAGATATTGATAGATAGTTGAGCTCAATATAAATATGTATTATTTCCGGAATAATACTGGATATAATGTTTGGGATATCTTAGATACGATTTTAATAAGTGATTTTAAATATTGATGGTAGTTATTTAATGGTTTATAATTAGAGAGAATTAATGCCTTATGTTTGGGGATATAAAAGAGGTTGAAGAATCGGTTTTTATTAGTTTAGTAAACTATTTTTAACGGGAAGTATGATATCCGGAGAATTAGTTGTAATTGGCTTTCATTACAAATCTTTACAAGATAACGCGAATTTTGTAAGCGACGACGCTAATAATTATAAAGGAAAAAGAAAATTAGTTTCGTCTTTTACCAGAATTAGCAAAATTCCGCGACATATTAGATAAGGATAAGGTTATAACTTTACCCCTATAAAGAAAAAAACTTTACTATTATATTTACATTAAACCGAAAAAAATGTTTCTTTACTAAAACGATTATAGGTATTATTATATTCGATGTTAGGAAATTGATATTTCGAGTTTAGACGTTAAGTTAAGAAATTAATAAATAAGGGTTAAGTTCGGGTAAGCATTTTATCGGCCGCAGCGCTGGTATTACTAATTTTTAAACCGGGGGGGGGGGGGTAATAGCGGTTTTATATTGATTACCAGGTACTAAAAAGGATTACGGAGTAGGATTTTTCCTCTTTACCTTGAATTCATCGGGCTGACATGAGTGTTTGCGATGTTTTAAAGATATATTAATTATATAATGGCGGATATTTTAAAAAAAAAATTTATAATTTACTGTAACGAACTTTTAATTATCTTTTGGTACTAAATAGGATTCTATAACGAAAGTTTACGTGGTTTTGAAACGTTTTCGTAACATTAAGTTAAAATTGAATTTGAAAAAGTATAACGTTGTAGTTAAAAAGGTAAAACACCTAGGTTTTATTGTAACGGTTAATGTAAGTATTTAGACTAACCCCCAAAAAATCCAGGTAATACGTGAATAGGAGTTACTACGTATTATTTGAAAGGTAGGGATTTTTTTAAGCTTTATCAAATTTTATCGGAACTTTCTTAGTAATTTCTTCGAATTAAGTGTAATGATCACACTATTTACCCTTGAGTATATAGAAGGTGTCAGAGGGTTTAAGCTATCAAGAAGGTAGCAGAGGTGCTGAGTGAACAATATCGTAACCGTGCAAGTAATGATCGAAAGACGTGAAGCTATTCAGAATATACTGAGACTGAATACTTAGATTGACAACTGAACAGCTATAAAGGAAATACTATCTATGGGGTGCTGACCATGTCCTTATATATCCATGCCTTCATACCTTTTTCAGTACTGGATCACTTGGATCAGTGCTAATCCCACTGATCCTAATCACATGATTGGTTTAGTTATTTCCGCTAACAAAGGAAAGGTGTTCCCCGCCTGATGTGTTGGACTTCAAGCTCAGCTGCACACTGGCTTACTACCTAACCCGCTATCATGCTTGGGTCGTGACATTAAGTAATTATTCTATCCGACTAATAAAGTAGAAGATTCGTTAGGCTTTGATAAAGCAGGAGGAATACATAATTCAAATTTTGAAAAATGCCTCTATTACGATTTCTATTTTAATATAATAAAACCCAAATCGATCAAGAGTAGTGGAAATCAATTACTCGAAAACTACGTTAAAAGGGTATTTGTCGGAACAGAAAGAGGATAATATTTTAAAGCTAATAAGTTATTATTCTATACTATCAAAAGATACGGAACATAATTATACTATTTATAATAAGAAGCTCTTCGCAGTGATATCCTGTTTAAAAGCGTAGTTTTCGGAATTATGTAACGTCTGTACTCCATTTACGATTTCAACGGATTATAATGGATTCAAATATGTTTCCTTACCACGTTTAATTTCGCAACACCATGTTAAATAAGCCGATTTTTATTTCGGTTTTCCAATATAATTTGCGATACCGGCACGTAACCTAAAACTCCCGCCCGGATATATTAACCCATAAATTGTAAAATAAGCCCGAAGTTAAGGAACTCCGTACGCGAATCTTTTAACTTATTTCTATTATTATATGAAATATGGTAATAATAGAATTATATATTATGTAATCGTAAATTACGGCGGGATATCTAAATCAATTTATCAAAACGGAAGTTTAGCTATGAGATCGCAATAATATGTACTTTAAGAGAGAGTTGTGGGGTTTCAGAATATCAATGTCAACGGGATCATCTCGGGACCGGCCCGCACCCGGGTTGCCGATTGGGATAACGCCGGTGTTAAGTATTATCATAAACTCGGCTCACGTCAAACCCGCTAATTTCGTTAACATTAAGTAATTACTTTGTTTTCGGGCCAGATATCCTGGCAAAATTATAAAACTCAGGAATAACAAACGACCCGTTATATGAAGTTCGCCTATTAGCGGTTTCCGAGGGCGTTAAACGCTTTTCTGCTAAGGTAAGGTACTCGATATAAATTTCCGATCATAAAGTTAATTTTCGGGGTATGTTACATTATCGTAACCGACTATAACTATCGAATAAGATATTTTTAACGACGAAAATCTTATAGTAAACTTACAATTCGCTTATTATAGGTTATCCAGATAAAAACATCTTATTTCAATTTTTTTTAACAGGATTACCATGAAAAAAAGATAGTCGTCAATATTCGACGTTTATATAAAATATATACATAATGTACTAATACGAAACCTCGTCGTATCTTATGATAAAACATCCTTTAACCGCTCCTTATTTGAAATCTGTATTAGGTATATATTTCCGTCGATTTTATAATTAGTATATTAAATACCGATAATAGCCCTCGGTATTTATTAGTTTCGACGAACCGCCTTTTTAAGTTGGTTTAACTAGAGGTTATATAGTTTATAATAGCCGATACGTATGAGAAACGCTTTCGGGATATATAATAAGGATTTTATGTATTTACTTCCTTTATTATTAACAACTACGGTTCGAATTAGGTATACGTATTTGAAACAGATTTTTTTGGTAAAAATTGAGTAATTTTTACGGACGAATTAATACTTATAAATGAATATTAATATTGAATATATAAATTAAAATGTTTAAAAGTATTTAAAATGATTATCGTCTTTTCGTAATATAATAAGGTGTTTTATTTACCCGCTTATTAATTTGGATTAAATAACCGAAAGTTGACGGTCATCGGGTTTAATATAAATCGTTTAATAAATGGGTACGAAATATCCCTTATCTTGAAGGTAAGTAAAGATTCGAAGTCATTGACTAATCCGATGGAGTAAGCCATTAAGTTTTTACTATATTTACGTAAGAATGAAAAATTAGCTTAAGCGGCCATAATATATATTTAATAATAGATTAAGACAATAACGAATCGCTTTAAACATTCGGCGAAAAGGTATAAAGTTAAGGACTTAATTTAATATTATTTACGTAATATAAAACCGCTCGTCCAAATATTTTTTTTTGATTATATAATTAATATAGGGTTGTTGATATTTCGAATCCGTATAATATCGGTTTGAATATTTTTAGTAGATATCTTGTATTTTATGTGAATTTGGCTAAATTGGCGGTTACAAACCCCCTTTTCTTATAGGTTGTATCCGATACTCGTCTGAAAGTTGATTTTTGTTGTAAATGATATAGAAATGATATATATAAGAAATTTAAAGTTCAGAACTTTTGTGTGATAATAATAAGGCGGGGAGGTGTTTATTTTATATTAATGGATTAAATAGATTATAATAAACCAGAATATTAAAACACCTATTAGTATACTTTGACCTTGGATAAATTCGAGACGATATAAAAGAACGCTTGGGTTTATAATAACATGGTATTTTGAACTCGACTTCGAATATATATTAAGTTACCTACGCGGAGAAAACCGTTTTGCCTTCGGAAATAATATAATATTTATAACAAAAATGAAAATCCATTACCATTCTAGTATAATATAATAGGTAGGGCTAGGTATATATTACCCAACCTTTTAGGATAAGTTTCCGACCACAAAGCAACTTTCATTACAAGCTATTAAAAGTTTTATCTACTAGTTATTATTATTCTTATTTAAGTTATACGAGTAATAGCGTTATCAACATTAGGTTCCCTATTATAAATAGCCTCGAATATTTAAAAAGGCCGGTAAAAGCAGGCATTATAAGGCGGAGCAGATATTAATTAAGGTCAATAAGGGGGGTAAGCGAGAAACGGGGTGGGCGCGAGGTAATACCGACGATAACAGATAACGTTAAACGGGACGAAAATTAGGGGAAACCTACGATAAAGGTTGGTTAGGAGCGGGGCAGAAAAAACAACCCTTCAAACGGGTTACTAAAAACTACAACATATTAGTTTATACCCAGGCGACGCGGTCAGCCCGGGTACGATTTTTCACCCATTTTCAGTTAACCCGATTAGTTCTCTCCTAGTTAAGATTAGTTAATGGAATACAGGGGAAAACGAGACTCGTAGGGTTAAGCTTTAGACGTGGTTTACTACACTTTATAAGTCGTTACTTATATTAGCTATAAAAGACATACCTTACGTAGCTATATTCTTTTGGCCATTTAGGCTAGACTTACGAACACGTATAAAGCGGGTGTTTAAAGGAGCCAGTGTAAAAACATTACGTTTTAATATACGATTAGGTAAGGAAAT
This sequence comes from Anisogramma anomala, assembly GCA_038502455.1. Taxonomy (NCBI): domain Eukaryota; kingdom Fungi; phylum Ascomycota; class Sordariomycetes; order Diaporthales; family Gnomoniaceae; genus Anisogramma; species Anisogramma anomala. The sequence continues at coordinate 25,485,453 of JASMMZ010000003.1, forward strand.
TTTATTACAGTCAATATATGAAACCGTAAAAGGCGATGAAGGAGTCTTAAGGAAAATTAAATCCGGGATAAAAAGGTGATGGGGGCGTATGAAGAAAGGAATAATAGCTTATATTACCAAAATATTAAGGATTACTTAAACTCGGGTAATATTTCGAAGTCGAGTAAACTCATTGACTAGTTCGAAAAATTCAGGAGTAAAAACGGGCTGGTACCCCGGAATATCTTTTTACAGCTTATAAATGAGGTATAAAAAATAGTTTTCGTCTTTAATACCGATAACGATTACCGTAATAAGGCGCGTAAATTAAATAAGGTCGTAAATGGACCAATCTTCTGAATATATTACGAAGAAGTATTAATTTACGATATGTTGTTTTACAAAGTCAATTTATTCAATTTACCTTATTATAAATCTTCTGGTACATACGATAAATTTACGTATAATAAACTAGAATATAAAGGAAAAGTGCACCGGAATTAAAGAGTCGATTAATATAAGATACACACGCGTCATTCGCCTATAAAGGAGGGAGTTCGCTTCTATCTTCATTATCGCTGAGGATAAATAGGTCGCCTATAACGTAAAGAGGATATAGAATGTAATTAACGGTAAGGTATTTGTATATAATAGGGAAATATACTTCATGCGATGGCTAATCGTCTCTATTAAAACGCCAAGGGCTATATAGCTTAAGCCAGGTTTATTATAAACATTACTTATAATAATAAAGTAAAGGTTAAAGAACTACGATATATTAATAGATAATAAACGGTTAAAATAAGGTTTATATACGAACGGTTATAGTAAGGTTATTATAAAAGGTATAGTAGGGTAGGAAATATTAAAAGGAGGTCAACGAGGTGGGAAAAAAAGGAAGAAAGTTTTAAAGGTTACGTTAAAATTCGTATTTATAGGTACAAGCGAACCAGAATAGGTCAAGGCTATACGTTATACGATACGGTAAAGGGACGTATAATACGATACCGGTGGTAGGAGTAATACATTATACGATGTGTTAAATGGTAATTTATACGGCACCGGTAATGAAAGCGATACAATATACGGAACGTTAAAGGGCGCGTTATACGGCGTCAGAAACCTAAGATTCAACCGGTCAATACTTTATGTGGCGCGTGAAAAGTTACGTTACGGGACCGCGTCCGGCTCGCAATCGACTCGCATACTAGGCGAGCGAGCTCGCGTCCTATATTTAATTAATAAGATACTGCGACTTTTACAACGTTTAAGGAAAAATGGGATATATTATAAACTCAGGCTATTAGTCATTAAATCTATATATTACGTAATTGTATACGTAACAGGATATATATGATCTGGTTCGGGCACGGTCTGGACGCGGACCTAGCGCGGTCCATACATGGCACATGCGAGGGTATATAACGGGCTAAGCACTGACCATAACCATAGGTTCTATACAAAGGGCCACTGTAGCCTCTTCTAGTTTTTCGCCTGCACCCTAATAGTAAACCCTATTTGATACCTACTTGGCTTACTATCGTAGGTTGGACCATAACACTATAAACCTTTAAAGCTAACACATTTCGAATAACCTTTTTGCACTTAACGAAAGTTTAATAAATAGATTTTTGGTGATTTTAACCTGATTTTTTTTATAACATATTTTCATTGACAATTGTTTTAAAGAATCTGATTTACAACTATAAATTTGTATTGTCCTTAAAATAGTCATCCATGAATATAATTCATTTGGTTTTCGATAAATTAATTAGCACCATATTAATCTCTCGGTCCAAATTCCACATTTATTAATTGAATGTTCTATTTAATCGATTAATTGTTGGTAGGCTTTTATCGTTGTGACGTAGTCGTTTCGAATCACTATGGTCGAATTAACTGGTGTTGAATTGATGTTAGTTGATTGTACGTGGTAAGTTCTAAGTTTGGCAGACCACTAACCGGTCTGCACACTAATTTGTATGGCTAAACGCGTTGTCCAGTTCCCTAGTTTGAAGTGGGCACCTACTGTACTGCACTTGAAATACAGTGTATTCAAATCCCATTATCTATAGTTAAGTTGTAGTATGTATAATCTACTTTACTTTAAGTAGAGTTGATATAATTGTACTATATTTAATTCTTGTTTTAATACTAACGGCTTTTCATTTTGTGCCTGCACATGAATATGGCCTGCCATTAATTGGTGGCAAATTCTGAAATCTCTCTTTAATCTATACGTTAACAATAAGCTAAACCCCTATCAATTCCGATTAATCTATACTGAAATCGATCTTAATTACAGCCCCTTATGTCCCTTTTGTTCCACCCCTACGAGGCTTCCGTTCCTTTACATACACAGGTATTTCGTCATAAACTAGTTAGTATTACGTATTTCACTACTTGCGTACCTTTTGCCAGTAGTTTAAATTAATTTTATTTCCACTTTTGCTACCATTGCTATTAACATCATTATCTTAGCAGTCTTTAAGTTTTATATGGTAACCCTGTTCCTCTACATCACGTATGGGGCGATTTACGTAGCTTTCGATTTGTATGGTTGGCGTATTACTATCTACCAATCTTTTTAGAGCGCCATTGGGTGTAGTTTTAGTTGTAAAATCGGTAGGGTTGTCTTTATCGTTAATTTACCGGAATTTATCATTTTCTTGGGCTTCCTATGCCTTTTTCAAAGCTATTATGTTTATAATTAACAGTTTTTCATTAGTCCTGCCTAGCTTTGATAAGCATTTGTAAAGGCTCTGGGAATGGGTAAACACCACTATAGGTATCGAAAGTAATCTTAGTTATTTGGTGATAACCCTTAGTGTACCGTTAGTTACTATACAAATATTAAAGCTTTCCATTATATCGTACACTCTTAAAGCTAATACGCTTAGTGTTATACGCTTTTATTTAACGGATATCCAGTACATAAGATTTCCAGTTATTATAAACATTCTTTTTAACTTTTCCTCGTTAACAAGTACTATTTGAAAGCTGATTTCCGATGTAAGGTTAGTATTGTTAGTAGATAACCCATCTGTAAAGATTATTAGCTTTGCCTTCATCAGATTTACCGAAACTACATTAATTTCTTTTTTAAGTAATTCAGTTACCATCAATCTTTTTGTTTAGCCTATTAGGGTCTTCATCTTTTAGATCTTTTACTTATATCGTAATAGAATGGTCGTACTATACGTTCGATTGGTATAATGTGGCAATATAAGCTATTTAAACCTTTTACTTTAAGTATTTCTGTAATTTTTCCTCATTGGCTTTATTGATACTCGTCAGGCTTATGGCTTTCTTTTTTCGGCGTAGGCTAATGTAAATACCGCTTTTAGCCTCGATAATATGGATGCGGATTGATAATTCATTGAAATTAATTTATGTGCCTTTAGCTAACGTTTCTATTGGCTTATACTTTTAAATGCTTGTTTTTTCGATAGTATGCTGTTTCGCTATTATAAACTCAGCATCTCCTAGGAAGAGGGTATCGTTAATTTAAATATTTATGATGCCAAAGTTTTTACCCTTCGTAATTAATATGTATAGGTTAAAAGTTAAAGGTTTTATATCTAGTTTGTTTTTAAAGTGTGACTGGTACGTCAAAAACCAATAAACGTCTATTTAGGCTAGTTCTTATAAATATTAGATATAAGGTATTACCATATCAGCCGGAAACTTATCCCTTAGTTATTTCGGTAGTTTTAATAGTATAATCCGCTAAAGATCGGCGGCTGACTACGTATACACTTGCGTTATATCCCGGTTATTAAGTGTAAACTAACCTTTTATACTAGTAGTCAAATTGGCAACAATTACGAAGATTAAACTCTGGCTAATCTTTTAAATCTTAGGTGATTATATAATTATCTATTCCTGAACTTCATTTCCATATCCTCAAGAAATTAGCCGTGATTCTTCGTACGACCGGTCCGTGATTTTAACCTTAACTTCGCAAATTATCCTCGATTTAAAGATAATAATGTAGTGGCTATCAAATTATATTAACTTCACAAAATATGCAACCCCTCGTAAAACAAAGACTTTTAATCTATACTTAATCGCTTTCCTCAGAAGGCTTACCCTATGTGTTCATAATGTTTTCGATACGTAGCTTAAAGGTAAGTTTTTCGTTAGAATTTGTTTTCTGAAATACTTACGCCGTTTTATATACCTTGCCAAGCTTGTAATTCCCGTCGCCGTCCTTTTTTTCAATGTGTATCTTCTTTTTTAGGTGGTTTTACATACCTTCGACGTTTCATTACCTTGTTAACGATCGGTTCAAGAAAATTATATTAGCCAATTCGTTCGGTTGAGAGGTTATCAACGTTAAGAATTTTATAGAAATTAAGTGATATTCTATACGACTTGACCTATGTTACTCGGAAATTAATAATACTATTCATAGTTTCAACCACCACGTTTAAGTTGTTAATATTTAATATTTATACGGCTTATCCTATTTACCTGTCTTTTGCCATGTAAGAATATTACTTTCAAGGAAGAGGGATAATACGTTTTATTTTTAATGGTCCGTTCCTAGTATTAAGGGTATTATTAACCTGGCGATGTACAGATTACTTACTTAGTTCCTTTAAGGATTTTCTGTATATTACAACACGTTTTGAGGTATTTGACAATAGCGGTGACTTAGTCGTTATATGCAGGTAGTTTTTAGTTACCAACCAAGTTCATATAAAGATATTGGGGTCAAAAGTATCGTTAAGACCTTTACCGTTTTTTAAAGCCGTTCTTTTTAAATTATAAAGCTTCAGATTTCCTAAATGAGAATATTGTAGGCTTTTAGTAATAAAGCATAAGCCTTTTCAACCTTACTATACCCCAGTAAGATTTAAAGGAAACCTTTTTGTAATAAATCCCTATCTACTTAGAATTAACTTAAAACTTTATTGTAATAAATTGGGTGCCGGCATCGTAAACCAGTACGTTTGGTAGCTTAAGGTAAGTGTTAATCTATGAAGTACGTAATGCTTTCCACGTTTTTTTCGCCGTAATAATTTTGAGGAACTTCGCGTCATGAAAAGCCGTAGCGAAGTTTACAACGTAAATTATTAGCATATTATCCATATAAAATATGTTTACGAAAATTTTTAAATCAAAATTTTAGTTTTCTTTTAATATAAACTTGAATCATAGGGGGGTTAAGAAATGTGTTTGATAATAGTAGTCAAACCGGTTAATTACTTTTCAAGTTAACAAATCTATATTTTTATAACTAGTTGCCTTTAAAACGTTAAAACGCTTATTATTCACTGCGTAATGAAACCCGCATTATAATTAACAAAGTTTCGCCTTCATTAGGTTTAATACCACTACATTTGGCCTTTAAAGATAAAAATACAGGTACCCCTATTCAAAGCTAAATAGAAATCTCTTACCATCTTTAACTTAAATTAATTCGTTAATTTGGACCTTAAAGTTAACGCAGATGTTTTTTTATATGTTCGAGATAAAAAAAAGAAAGGGGTAGCGGATTCGAATATATGAAAAACAATAAAGTTAATAATAGTCTTTAATGTCGTTGATTCCAATAAAAATATCTTTTTTCAAAAGTTAAATCCGACATTAGCTTTACTAGTATCCATAGGGTAAAGTTTCGTAATAGTATCAGTATCTTTTTGTAACGCGACGTATTATAAATAGCCTCCTATGAAGTATCTTTTCGCCCTTGTATCCGGTATAATAACTTAAAAGAAACCTGTTTCGCATAACGATTTTAAATGATAAAATGGTGTATAAAACCAGGGTCTTTATAATCGTATCAGCGGTAGGTGTTTTTACCTGTTAGGAGGTATAAAAAGGCGTAGCCGGCGAGTTATTACGTTGCTTTAGAGTCGGTATTAGTATCTTAGTGCCAGCTGATAGCCTCAGTCTTATTTTTCTCCTCTTTTACTTTAATATCTTTATTGTTTTCGATAGTATTAAGGTAATTATTAATATGAGTAAGGGGGAATTTCATATAGTACCTCACATAATTTTCTTTAAGTTTAGTAATAGTATAGAATATTGACCAAAAGCTTTATTTACCGCAAGTCCAATATTTCTTAGAGTTCGAAATAAACTTGCCTGTCTAATTTAAAGACTTTAAAGAAATGGAATAGCCTTTTACGTTGGTAGCTTGATTACGTCCCTAGGTCCATGCCTTTCTTTAACTGTATTAGCCGAGATTTTTATATTTGCGATCGATATAGTATGTATGGGAGTGGTTTTTTTAGTTTTTACTGAAAATTTGAAGCTTAAAGGTACATACTATTCAAGTCGGAAACTCGATCTGTTACGGTTGTTGAAGAAAAACGTAACTGGCAAAAAAACTATTTACAAGTAGTATCATGGCACTCTAAGGCGTATTCAAACTATTTGTAACCCGTAAAGGCTTTCTGAACCTGCTGGTGTAAGGTTCCTTCGCCAGATCCTATGTTCCCTATTACTTATTAGTAAAACATTAACCTATTAAACATCTGATTAAGGAGGTCCATCTTACTTTCCGTATTTTTTTTATAATCTAATATGTAAGACCACTTGATAATTTTCCAGTCGATATGGTACTGGATAAGATTGATATCGTACTCTAGTTAGCCTTTGAGACTATCGTAGATTTCTTGAAAAGAAGAATAATTCGTTTTGTATCGGATGTAATAATCCTCGGCTTAACCGGTAAGGATACTGAGAAACAACGAGTCAAAATCTAGCAATTTAACCCCAATTTAGCTGTAAAGATTAAAGAACAGACGTAACTTCACGTCGAAAAATTTATATGGCTTACCATTATACTTTTTTTCCCTCTCAAACTTTTAACGAATGTAGTAATTACCATGTAATTTGTATTTATTATAGGGATGTGTCGATGGAAAAGGGTGATATATTGATCGTAAAGACCCTCCGAGTCTCTCGACTTGTATTAGTGTTGGTATTGGTAGGCAGGATAGTTATCTTTGACCGAATTTAGAAAGAAAAAGATAAAAGTAGTCTTCACAATAGGCTCGCATATAAAGCTGTTTCTTCCTTAATTTGATTGCTAAGACTGGACGTATGAAGAGGCTTATGAGAAAGAGACTTCGTAGTTTCCGTCGCAGCGAACTAAGTAATAATTTTTTTTGGTATTTGGGGGTATACCGAGGTTTCTACTTAATTAAATAGTGAACTTTAAATCGTACAGCGTATAGTTTAATTAATTAATTACGGTTAATAACATTGTACTGTTAATCTTAAATGAAAAGATTTGAAGAATTTTCTGGACTTAGGCAAGTCGTTACGAACGTATGTAAATGCATTGAAGAATGCTATCGTTAGCAATACCTTTGCTCTTAGCCTTATTTCATTAATGGGTTTAATTTGTGGCATATACGTAAATTTTATATATCAAATTAACTCTTTTCCGTTATTCGAAAAGAGGTTAACACATTGTTGATATAATTTAGTCTTCCTCTTTATCTTAGCCTATTTGTTCGCCTTTGTCAATATACCTAAGTTCCAGTCTCTAAACCATTTTTAAAAATTATCGAGTATTTGGGGTCCCTAAACGTTTTCGGTGGTATTTTTATTGAAGATGTAACGCTTAATAGTAGTATTAACTTAGGTGTTTGCCAAATTTCCAACTTGATAATCTTTGAAAATTTTAATGGTTAATTTTAACGCTTTTAAAAACGATTAATGAAGCTTTTTTTTGGTTTTTTTAGTAGTAGCGATACCTTCGTTTACTTTTGAATTTCCGTGAAAACTGACATAATCAAAAAGTCTTTCCTACTTGCTGCCGCGAAAACTGGCATAGAGTATAGGGAATTTACAAGAATCTTTGCTCTACCTTGCCTAAACAAAGCGTAATCACAGGAAAATAACTTATTTTTTTAGCTAGTCTATTTGTACTTCACCCAATAAGCACTAATTAGTGTTTGTAGGCCTTCAGCATTGTAACGTAGTCGATTATAATCACTATGGTCCAAGTAACTGGTGCTGTATTAATGTTGGTTGATTGTACGTTGTAAGTTCTTAGTTTGGCAGGCAGTTAGCTGGTTTGCACATTAATTTGTATGGCCAAACGCTTTGGCTTATGCACAACTTTGAATCGGGCACCTACTACACTACACTTTCAGTGTAGTGTATTCAAATACCACAAACTACAGTCAATTTTCACTACGTATAATCAACTTTACTATAATCAAAGTTGACTTAACTGTACTGCATTTGACTGCTTTTCTAACATAAATGTTTTTATTCGTTGGGTTTTATATTTATGTCGTAATTAAAAGGTCTTGAATAGCCTTATGTTGTTAAAGAGTAGCAATATAGTTGTTATGAGTATATTGTTCTAGATACTTGTAAATTTTTGTTAGGTTCGTTTTGTTCATTATGACCAAGTCTAAGTTTTTATCCTTTTGACGAAAATTGAGGTAAATATCAGTATTGTTAACACTATACTTACCGATTAATCTTCTTTCAAAGTCAAAATATTTGCCTATCGTCTGAGTAGCGACCAGCTTGTAATTTCAGAACTTTCAGTTTTTAATTATGTACTGTTCTAATGCTACAAAGCTAGTGATTCCGACTAAAGGGTTGTTATTAGTCTTCTTACGTATTAACTGGACAACTTTATCTTGCGTAATTAGTAAATACGGGTTGCACATCTTCGACCTTACATCAACTTCCTTGCCATGTGTGCACGGACTACCTCTTTAAGGAAGGTAGGGGGCCTAAATTCTAAACCCTAACAGTGCCTACTTCCGAGAAAATTTATCAGGTCTAGCCGCTCTCAATACTATCACTTCGCAAGCACATTATTCCACCACAACAGTACTAATCGACTCTATCACCACTAAAATCATTTCCGGCAACCCCTTTTTAGCTATGGAAATCGTCGTCGGTCTGGCGTACCGCTTGTACAGGGGTGCATCTAGAGAATAGCCCTCACAACCAGCGATTTCGTCCCTCGCTACTTATACCAACGTAGCTCTTCAAACTTAAACTTGCATTGCAATGAAAGTTTGATTCCATTTATGTTTTAAGGTTTTGAAGAAAGACTTTCTCTATAAGCGCTCTCACTTGATGGCTCAATTTATTTATTTATTTATTTATCTTTGAGTTGTCGCCACCCATACCGGTGTCGTGACCGCTTAATAGGGCTTTCGACTATATTTTGGATACCTTTGGCTATCTACACAAGATTTTCTACGGAACACTACCCGCTTAGTGGTATACCTTTTTTATAATTCTTTTACACTTTTTGGGCTTGCGGTCCGTAGAAAAAAGATGGCTCAGGTCGTGGTTTTTATACCGTTCTTTATCGAGTTCTAAAGTATATCTTCTCCACTTCCACGGGCTTTTAACCAAGATATAGGTGTTTCATACGCCTTTTAACCTCTTAAGGCTACTAGATCCTCGATGCGAGTAGGCGTTAAGCAGAGACTAAGATGGCTATATAACACGGCTCGGCTAAGGTTATAGCCTTTACGCCCGTATAATTTTATGGGTCTCTAAGTTATAAGGTTACCTTAAGGCCTTAATTAAAAAACTAGCTTAAGGTTCGATTTCTGAAAGGTTTTCGTTTCGTCTTTGTACTTTTCCGTTCTTTGAATAAAAGTTGTAACATTGTATTCTTCTCTATAAATATATTCGGTTAAAATCCTTTTTCGAAACACCTATTAGTGTCTTATTTCTTTCACGTGGCACGTGGATGAACTCATATAAACATGGTCCATATTTGTAGCGAAGATAAGCTTATAATACGTAGTAAAAATCAACAACACATTTCCCGAAAATTGGCTATAAGTGTGTACGATTAGGTTTTTAACCTTATATATTTTTTTAATTAAGCATACAGATTTTAATGGTTCATTCAATCGATTTCACGGTAGAATCTGGATGTAACATGAATTTTCGAATAGGGTAGTTGTTATGGGTAGGAATACTTGAGTTGCGAACCTTCCCGCCGATATATGTATGCATTTCACATTAACGAGGGTTATATTACACTAGCTACATAGTAGGCACTTCACGGTGATATTAAATCTAAAATAAAATAAAAACACGGGTTGTATATTGATATTTTATGTTAAAATACGATTTTTATATACGATTGATACATTAGGAACGAATGGACGTTTGTTTTAATTTGTTTGTATAGTAGCTTGATATATCGTATTATCGTTTTCAGAAGGTATTTACTATAGATTTCATAAGAGAGTTTTCATAAAACGATCTTTTCAAATTAGGTGTTAATTTCGTATAAGTTTTTGTAATATCGCTGTTATTAAGGGTAAACCTTTATCTTTTTCAGCCAGTGAACTTGTTACCAAAACAACCACTAAACATTGACTAATATTTCAAATCGTTATCGATTGTATAAGTATTTAATTTTTACCTTTATTACCATACTTTTAAGTGATTTGGTGTGATATTTCTTATGGCTGCCCCATGGTTTTGCCTTTGATTTCGTATATAATTTTGATTTCTAAACAGTGATATTTGGATCTTCGAGGTTATGGTTTGGTTATATATAAATTGTATGACGTTTCGAATGAGAAATATATTAATTATAACTTAATTTTTTTACAGAGATTTCCGGAAGATTTGATAATTCCTTGGGTCCAAAGCTTAATAGCTAAGTTTTGATTATCCATATTCTTTCTATTAAATTAACCAGTATTATAAATTCGATGAAGTATTTATTTCTCGTTCTTAACGTTCCTTTTTTTAGCGATTGGTCGTGTTGTCGAAGTTCTATCGATATGTCGATTACAGGAAAGGAAGGATTGTGTTGACTGGTTTTCTTAACTTGAAAATCTTCGTTATCAGTGTTATTGTTAGTTGAATTGATGTAGAGTTTAACGTGAGTTGTATGGAACGTCGCCAAATCGTTAGTATTTTCAACAATCAATTTAGGTTTGACTATATTTAAGGTTTTAAATGGGCAATCTAATTTGTTTGCCTTTCTTTAAATAATAATTTTACTTTATAACAATAAATAAAGTACACCGAAGTTCATAGGACTATTTTAAGTATTAAGGGTATTATTGACTTGACGCAAATCCAATTTCTTCCATAATTTCTTTAGAGATTTACCAAAGGTTATAGGCTTTTTTTAAGTATTTATCAATGGAAAAAATTTACTCGTTCAAAGATAATATATTCCAAAGACTAGTAATGTTATTATTCAACCGTTAGGATCTATATTATCATTCAAGTCTTATACCTTCATCTAAACGTGTGCTTTCCAATTCTTAAAGATTTTAATTCTTAATATAGATTTTTTTTAAGAAGTGCGTGTGTCTTTTCAAATTCTTCAATGATTTAGTGAATTCAAATAAATACCTATTTATATTAAATTCCTATCATTTTAATATTTTCCTAGTATTTTGCCATCATAAAGTTGGTACCAGTTTTGTCGACGACAACGTTTAGTCAACTTAAATATGTGTAAAATTTCAATATTTTTAACGTTTCTATATGTTTTTCGCCGATAAAACCTTAAGAAATTTGGTTTCATATAAGTAGGTTGTCAAGTAATAAAGTAAAGATTAGGCTTATTATGTATAAGTATATTAACGAAAATTTAATAATTGAAATGATCATTGCATTTTAATATGAATACAGATTTTCAGGGGGTTAAAGTATATGTTAAATAATAATAGTAAAGTTTTCAATAGGTTTAAGAGTAAAATATTTCATGTTTTTATTCTCTACGGATTTAAAGGCTTCATATAGTTTTTCAACTATTTGGTAATGAAACTCTGATATAACTAACGTATTTTTACTTTTGTAATATTTAATACCGTTACTTTTAGAGTTTAAAGATGGAACTGATGGTGTCTATATTTGGGGTCAAAAAGAAACCTTCAGCCGGTTCAAATTAGTCTATTAACTTTAATGTCGACGTTAACGTCGAAAATCTTTATAATTTCATGTTAAGGAGATATATGGTAAGAGGTTTAAGGATATTAAACGTAATCAGCATAATAATAATTTGAATAATCGCCGATTTTAATAATGAGCATCATTTGTTCAGATTAGAGTTAATTTTGATTTTTCCAGTATATGAACAACTGATATCCCTGGTAGTAGTTGTTTCCCTTCTTTATGTTATTCATTACGAATGGTTTCTTGTTAAGTGCCTTATTATACCTGTATTTAGTATAGTAACTTGAAATTTGTGATTCGCGTAACGATCTTGAAGGTTAATGGTATGGAAGGGGATATGTATTTTAAATTTATGGTAAAGGTAAGTGTTTGAATTATTTAGAATATATTCAATGGTGTGCTCTGCAAGTTATTAAGTCGTACCTTAAGTAGTATTTTCATATTACGTAACATCTTTTGACATATCTTTATTATTAATAATAATCTTTTTGAATTTTTAACATACTATACAATTGAATTGATTTTACCTAAAAGTAATAGGGTATTAATCATAATACATTACTTGTTATGTAAAACATTCAGTCAAAGAGTGGCGAGTTGACTAATAACCGGGTTTTCTATTAATGTAATACCTATTATTACTATGACGACGATAATTCTTACGGTTAATAGGTTTGTTTAAGTTTTACCTTCGTTACTGATATAAATGTGGTTGGGTCTTCCAATCTGAGGATCTTATACCAGATTTTAAGCGTTAGAACCCTCCGTATTTTCGGTTGATATAATATGTTATTGCGTAGTCTACTTTATCATAATCACGGAAATTATTAGCTTAGGGATATATATCAACAGAATTTAGCGTACGGGATTTTATAGTTGCAAATTAGGATTGTAATTGGTAGAGGAAGGTTTCATAGGTAGCATGTGGTCGTTGTAAGTCGTATTAAAATTTATTTATACTCATAATTATTGTCTGTACCTGTTTTCAAAGTGTGGTTTCGCTAGCGTGGGACTTCTCTACTGTTTTTTTTGGGAATAACATTAGTTTGTGAAGTATTTGATTAAGGATATTTATCAGAGTTATTTCCTATTTTTGGCTATTATAGTTGTTTACCTTGTGGTAACCTCTTTCCTATGGTATTGCATAAGAGGAATATTGTATTCGAAGTAGTTTTTCATGCTTTTGGAAATCCCCTATAAAGTTTTTGTGTTCGTTAGGAGACTCAGTTATTAATATTTGGCGTGCCTCATAATTATTTTGAAAAATAGCGAGTCAAAACTATAAGAAACAAGCTCTATCCACTTGAAAATATTGAATAAGAGTATTATCTTTGTATTAAATAGGTTTTAGGGCTTTAATTTATGTTTTTCCATATTGTTTTAAATTTTTATGAATTTTGTGAAGAGTTTGTAATCAATATTAATTATTTTGTCAAGTTTAGGAGGAATGTTACAATAGTCGTCCTAGTTTTCTATAGTGCTGTTTACTATTAATTTAAACTTTAGAGCTTTCGAGTCGTGATGGTGGGGGAATTTTTCAGTTTCCTGGCTCGAGGGGTAAAGTCCTATGGTAGAACCTATGGTTGGCTTGCACGTATAAGCTTACCTACCGTAGGAAGCTTTGAAATACGAAATTTTAAGGAATTTGGGTGGTTCAACAATTTCAAGGAACGTTGTAAGGGGTAAGAGAGATTTGTCGATTGTGGGGAAGGTATTGAGGGATTTGACAATTTTACTTAATTAACCGATGGATAATATCGACGTTAATTTCTTTTACCGCATTGTCAGCTGTTATTTTACGTATTCTGCCACCATTAAGAGCGTATTTCTCTTTTTTATGTCAAATTGTTAGGTTTTTGAGTGAATTAACATATTTAATATTATCAGCGTATAATGAATTGGAATTAGCGGGGAGGTTGAAGATTTAATTTAATTGAGGGATAGATGGTGGTTGTTACTTGGAATGTATGTGAGGGCGTTGAAGATCTTTAAAGCCTATGCTTCTTCTCGTAGGTTTTAAGTATTGGGGTTTTGAAGAGGATTTTCACCTTATGCTATTTCCAAAATAGTATTTAATAGCGTTGATGGAGTCTTTTCTAAAACCTGAATTCTATTTTAAGTGCCTTTTTTCTTTACTTCATTTTTTAATTCAGCCTTAACTGTATGTAAAATGATTTTCCATAGGTTAATTGTTCAATAGTTTAAAAACTTACGAAATTTTTGGAAGGTGTGTGTGCCACGATTAAACTTTTCGCCGAGGTTTTTGTTAAGGATATACTAGTTAAATAATTGGTTAGGTATTTTTTAGTTGATAATTCGTAAACGTCCTCAATCTATAATTCCTCATTGAAGTGTTTAAAGAAAACCGGTTCGAGAGTTTCGATGTATTTCTTTTAGATAGGGTCGATAATAGCTTTAAAGTAGGTGTTTGCGGTAGCTATGTTGATTTTTTAGCCGGCATATGACTTGGTAATCGAGAGACTTGGAGATTTGAGAGCGTGGGAACTTGATGAGTCGGTGTGAATTCGTGAGACGTGGCTTTCTTAGCGCGACTTGGAGATTCTTGGTGTTTTCGCTTTAAGTAGCGGTTTTGACGTGATCTAAGGCGTTTCTAATTGATAATATTGTAAAGTAAGGGGGAAAAAAGTGATGTAGAGGGGGAAAACTTGGCGTAAAGGGCAAATTTTGGTGTAGGAAGTAGAATCGAAGATCATTTGTTGTTATTGATTATGGTTGAAGGTTGTATGATGTGGAACTTAGTTGTTTTTCCAGCAGTAACACCCGTAATAGTATTGACTTAGCCGTTTGCTAACTTGCCGATCTTTAAGACTTTTGACGGTTAATCTTAAAGTTTATAAGAAATATCTATGAAGATTTTTTTAGTGTTTTCAATAACGATACAGTCGCTACCTTGAAGCTACCATGAAAACCGACGTAACCTAAAAATATTCTCTAATTACTATTTTGAAAACCGACCCACTTTATAAAGACTATTCGCAAGAATTTTTCCTTCACCCTAACGTTAACGTAAAGCATAACCGGAAAGTAGCTTCTTCTTCTACCTAGTTAATCTGTGCTCAACCTAATAAAAACTAATTAGTGTAGATAGGTATTGTTAATGATATGCCTTTAGATGTTGCAACGTTATCTATTCAAATCGTAGTAAAAGTAACAGTAGTATTACGTGGTTAAGTGGTGGATGTATTGTTCTAGGTTTGGCAGACTACTAGCCGGTCTGCAAACTATGTATTATGGTTAATTTCTTGTCCCATACCTTAGTGTAAAGTGGGCGCATGCTGTATTTTATTTTATTGTAGACCCATAAAACAATACACCCAACTTTCAATTAGTACAGTCAACTTACTTACGGTAAAATTAACTGATTGCACTGCAATTACTACTGTTACAACAACAAATTTAATACTATATCATTAACTCAATTAATACCATTAATCATTAAAGGCTTTCATACGCCACTTTCAACTCTATTAACATTTTAAACGATATCCGGGTACTTTTTAAAACGCGTTTCATCATGTATCGGCTACTTAAGCTATTTAATTTCAAACTCCTACACTAAAACATATCTTTATAATTATTACACTATTCGAGTATTGTAGCCGTTTACTTGTATTTCCGAAACAACTATAACAGCTTTTAAAACACATATACAAACACTTTAAACACTTAAAACAAAACCCGAAGCTTCCATATAACACCCAACTCCTCTCATTCTAACAAACAATTCATTCTCCCTATCGTACAAAGTTTATTTCAATTCATACTTAAAACACTGGAATTTATTAACCACTCTGTTAAAACAACGCTTACAAAAGTTAAACGTCTAGTTTGAAACATTAGATCATATTTGTTTTTACTTGTACATTACATGTTTTCATTTCTTTTACTTCGTTTTCAATCATATCATTTCAAATGTATATAAATTAAATCACTATAATATATTACAAATAGCATCTTATACATAAATACCTTACCCCCATATTCATAGCATCACCGTCAACGAGTATAGAAAAATAAAACGAATAAATAAACTTCATATTTCAATATATAATGTTGAGAAGAAACGTTTTAAGTTATATTAATTCAATCCCGTAAGATATTATAATTCAAACGCGTATAAAGAACCTGTATTCTTAGATGGAGAATACGCACGTTGTAAACGTTATTTTTTGATATTGAGAGGAAAAGACTCAAAGACTCGATATATTTGATAATTTTCGAAAATGATTCCCGAAGTGGAGGTTAAATATATAACGTATGGTATACAACTTCATCTCAAAATTGCTACAGTTCTAATTATTAAATAGAGACATTAATATACCAAGTCTCAAAAACAGTCATATTGTAAAAACGTTGGTCGCTACGGCCTATCTTAATGAAACGCCGAATTAGAAGAATGAAAAGGTGTTAGAGGTAAACTTTTTGAAACGATACTAATTAGAAAAGCGTAAAAAACAACGGATCGAAAAAATACAGTATAAAACATAACACAAGAGAACCCCATATAGGTGAAGCATAAAACGCTTAGTAAGATTAGTTGAACCTCGCGAAAATCTAATGAAACTCGGGGAATAATTGACTAAAAATGAGGAAAAGTCGTCATAATTATCCTCCATTCGGGTTTCAAACGCACCCGTTTTAACAAAGATTTTGGAAAAGGAGGAAAAATCGAATAATTCGACTAAGGAGGCATTTGAAATCCACAAACAAGTCTACTCTCTAACTAGAAAAAATATAAAAGGCGATAAATAGCCATACTAATCTTACGAATGAATATTCATGAATAATAATCCATACCGAGCTTTTCCAATTTATCGATTTTCTATTAATAAAAACTACTGTTGTAAGAGCTTTAGACGTAACGTTGTCGATTGGAGACGTGGTCGAAGTAATAGTAGTATTGTATTAATCAAGTGGTGAATGTATTGTTCTGATTTTAGTAGACAAGTAGCCGGTCTGCACACTAATTTGTATAGCTAATTTCTTGTCCCGTACATTGTTTTGAAGTGGGCACATACTGTACTTGACTAGTAGTTAATAAAGTAGACAAATGAATCAATATACTCAATTTTCAGTAAGTATAGTTAACCTTACTGTAAGTAAATTTGACTTATTGTATTTCGATTATTATTATTCCAATATTTGCGGCTTTTTGTTTTGTGCTCGTACGCTGGTGTGGTTAACTAATCTTTTACAGTTACGATTGAATTACATTCTCTATAATTGGCTAAACCCCCTGTTAATTTTATATCTAAATTGAACCCAATTGCATTCATTTTCCTCTCGGGTTCGAGTTCCGACTTTATTTATTTCCACAAATAATATTTTCGTTACAGACTTGTACAAGTCTTTAAATTTACCGTGATAATTAAACAAGTCGCCGGCTTGAATTACCTTGTAGTCTTTTAGTTTCCCAGGATATTTTTGTTTGACGGTACGTAACTCTACTTTGTTAGGTAGCATGTTAATGTAGCTGTCAATACATATGGTTAGAATTTTGTTGTTCTTAAATTATTTAAGGGCTTAGTTTAGAGATTTCTGTATCATGACATTGGAGGGAGTTTCTTTGCCATTAATTTATTGTAACTTTTCAATTTTTCTGCCTTCGTTGGCTTTACAAAATGCTATTATATCGATTATCAGGGGTTTTTTATTGGTGATTCTGTGTTTTGAAAGCTATTTCAATAGAATTTTTCGAGTTGGTATAGATTACCACTGGGATAAAGAGAATTTTCAACTGCCTGGTCAATATGTTGAGGGTTTTCCATTGTATTATGTTCATATTGCAGTCGGCTATTATGTTATAAACCTTTGAAGCTAGCACGTTTTGTGTAATCTTTTAGTACTTGACAGTAGTTTAATAGATTAGGCTTTTGATGATGTTCAATTGGTGTTTTTGTTAATCTTTATTGATTAGGTTTATTAGTAATCCGATTTGCGACAATACGTTTGCGTTATTCGTAAAAAAGATGTTTATAAAGATTATTAATTTAGCCTTCAACAGGTTAATTGAAATCATATTGATCTATCGATTCAAACTCTATTTGTTTTATTTTAACCTTTTTTTTAGTTGATCAAAGGTTTCGTTTATTCGGTTTTGTATTTATATTGTAATTAATAGGTTATATAAGGCCTCCGGTTGGCATAAGGTGGCGATGTAACTTCCTCATGCGCGTTGTTTCAAGTAATTTTAACTCCTAGCTACATTAGCTTTGTTAATTATATCTAAGCTAGTGACCTAGCCCTTTTGGCGGAAATCGAGACAAATATAGTTAATACTATGTATGCAGACTGATGAACCGTTGAAGTTAAGTTAATTGTCTTTTACTAAAGTTACTACCGGTTCGTAATTTCAAAACTTTAAATATTCAATCTTTTGCTATTCCTATATTATTAAGTAAGTATTTTTGAAGAAAAGGGTATCGTTAATTTACATATCTATTAGGCCGAAATTTTCCTTCTTCGTGATTGGTAATCATAGTTCTCATATCAAAGACTTTATGATCAACCTTAATTTAAAGTGCGATTCATAATTTAAGAACTAATGATCGCCTGTTTCAGCGAGTCCATATAGTTATTTGATACGTCGTATAGCCGTTTTCGGAAGATATTTGTCACGTAATTCTCGTGGTTGTTTTAGTAAGACGATCAATCGTAGATTAGATGTTAATTGGATGTATATTTGCATGATATTATGTCGGTCAAAGGTACACATTCTTCAGTTTCAGTTAGTAAATTTATTGAAAAAGATAATATTACGTGTAAACTGATATTTTCAATCGTTGGCAACTAAGTAAGCATTCAATTTCTGTTTTTATTATCGTATCTTTAATCGATTAGGCGTAACGTTTCATACAGCCGCCCCATAGTTTTACCTTTAACTTTTTATATAATTTTAGACCTATAAATCGCGATATTTGGGTTTTAAAGGTTAAAGTTTCCTTTAAATACAAATTATATAACTTTTCGAGTTAAGAGTTTATCAATTTCACATTTATCATTTTCTTGAAAAAGTTTGCCAAAAGTCATGATAACGCCTTGTGCCCAGAGCTTTACAGCTAGGTTTTCATTATCTTTTTTCCCTAACCTAAACAGTATTGTAAATCCGATACGATTTATATTCCTCATTCCTATCGTTTTTCTTCTTTCAATATTTGGCCGCGTTGGCAGCATTTCATTAGCTTATTGATTGCAATAGAAATGGTTTAATATTAGCTTATTCGTTTGTTTTAAACGTTTTCTTTGCTATTAATAGTCGCCTAAATGTAAGGTTCAACCTGAGTCATAACAAATATCGCAAGATTGTTGGAATTTTTAATAAGTATTTTGGAGTCGACGATATTTAATATTTTAAATGTACCATTTTATTTCCTAGCTCTCGTTACACAGAAACTTTACGTTATAATGGAAAAATAAGCACATCGATTGTTGTAGAGCCTTTTTTGGTATTAAGGGTATTATTAACTTGATGTCATAACGATTTCTTTCGTAGTTCCTTCAATGATTTACTATATACCATATATTTTTTGGGGGTATTTACTAATAGCGGAGATTTATTCTTTAGATATGAGTATGTTTTAAAGACCAGTAGCATTATCATTAGGCTGTGAGGGCCCACAGTATTATTTAGATTATTTACCGCTGACTGAAGACGTGTTTCCTAGTTTATAAATCATTAAATATTCAACATAAGGATATCGTCCATTTTGCGAAGTAATGCATATTCTTTTGCTAACTTTTTAATGCTTTAGTAAGCCTTGATAGTCATCTGTTTATACTAGATATTTATTATCTTAACGTTCGTTTGAAACTCCGCCGCCGTAAAGTTGATACCGATATTATAAATAATCACATTAGGTGGGACTAAGTACGTTCCAATGTATAATATCCTTAACGCTTCCCACATATCCTTCTCTGACAGAGATTGAGGAAATTTGGCTTTGTAAAAAGAAGCTTCAGAGTTAATAACATAAATGATAAGATTGTTGTTCAAGTAAAATTTATTAACGAATATTTCGTAATTGAAATACTTGTTGCCTTTAGTATAAACTTGAATTTTCGGGGTGTTTAGGCGTGTGTTTGGTAGTAATGGTAGAGATTTTCATAGTCTTTAGGGTAGATTATTCCACATTTTCATATCTTACGGACTTTGGGACTTTGTATAGCTTGTCGATGGCTGCATAATAGAAGCGCCGGTGAAGTTAACGTATTTTGGACTCCGTCAGATTGAACACTATAGCGTTTGGGTTTTGAAAATTAAATTATAAACGCTTTTAATTTAAAGCGAAAGGAAATCTTTAGTCATTTTTGACCAGTTAGTTAACGTTGACATCGATTTTAAAGTCAAGGATTTTTATTTTTTTCAAATACAAAAGGAATATGGTAGGGTCCTTAAGGATATAGAATGTGATTAGCCTAACAATAGTTTAAACTATTCCTGTTTCTAATAACGATAGTTGTTCCCTCAGGCTGAAGACAACTTTGGCCTTGCTAATATTTTAACAGTTGATTTCCGTAATAGTAACAATTTCCTTTCCTAATATTACGCATGGTAAA
Organism: Anisogramma anomala; assembly: GCA_038502455.1. NCBI lineage: Eukaryota > Fungi > Ascomycota > Sordariomycetes > Diaporthales > Gnomoniaceae > Anisogramma > Anisogramma anomala. Next base: position 25,505,889 of record JASMMZ010000003.1, read on the forward strand.
AAGCTTTGTCCTAAGTATCTTGCTGCCCCTATATCTGGTATAATACCTTGAAATATATAGTCCACGTAAACATTTCGAAGACTCAAGATATATAATAGGTTAAGGGTTTATTTAGGGTAAAGGTAAAGGTTTTTTCCACTTAAATGGTATAGGAAAACATAGTTGGCTAATTACTAAACCGCGTTAAGAGTAGCATTTTGATACCATATGATTTTTTTAGACGCATTGTTATCGTGAAAAACCTGTTTACCCTCGTAGTTTACTATGTAGTTTAAGTAATCTTACGCGGAAGTAGTGGGGTATTAAGCATGATATATTATTTGTTGTTTATAAAGTTTACTTGAAGGGTAGCCAATTGATTAATCGCTGGATTTCTTAAAAATTCAATACGTTTTATTAGTACTATCAAGATAGTATTTACAATTAGCAGGTCCTCTTGAGTTTTGCTTTCCTTAGCGCTAGTATAGCTGTATATTTCAATTCGAAACATGAGACCAGATTTGAAGTATTGGCGCTGCCTGTACCTCCTATTTATATAATATACTATTACGTAGTCTTTTTTTATCCACATTGTGGAATTTATTTACTTGGGGTTATATATTAAACGATTTTGGCGTATATATTATCATGGTTATAAATGAAGACTGTAATTGTCTGAAAAAGCTTTTATAGGTAGTATTTAGGCGTTGTAAAACGTATTAAAATTAGTTTACACCTGTAACTACTTTCTGTATTTGCTCGCGGAACGTGGCTTTATTAACGTGGGCTTTACTCATTGCTTGTTGACATAGAATTAGCTTATGAAACATTTAATTGAGAATATTTATCGGAGTTTCCTGTTTTTTTCCCAATTATTTTCGTTTTTTACCTCGTGGTATCCTAATTCGTATAATATTACTTAAAGTGGACGCTTTATTCGAAATAACTCTTTATAGTATTATAAATTTCGCGTAAAGCTTTTACCATCATTAGGAAAGTTAGGTAGTAATCCTTGGCATGCTTTGTAAAGATTATAGGGAATAGTAAGAAAAACCAGAAGGGTAAACCTTTATCTATTTATAAATATTGAAAGAAGGTATTATCTTTGTGTCAAAAAGATTATAAAGCTTTCCTTCATACCTTTTTACGTTATTTCAAATCTTCACGAAGTCCGTCAAAGGTTTATAGTTAATATTAACCATTTTAATAGGTATGAAGATAAGGTTGCGATAGTCGTCCTAATTGTCGGTAGTGTTTCATATCAATTAAGGTTTTAAGCCTTTAAAGTCGCGATATTAAGGGTAATTACCAGTCGCTTAGCCCGAAAAGAAGAGTTTTATAGTAAGACTCGTGGTGGGCTTATGCGTATAAGTGTACTTATCATGGGAAACTTCGTTTTGAGGGATTTAGCGGTTTTGGTATAAAGGTTAAAGAGTAAAAGAGATTTGGTTATAAAAAAGATTTTATAGGACTTGACAATTTTACTTAATTGATCGGATAGCATCAACGTTAATTCTGTTTGTTGCATTGGCAGCCGTTTCTTTAGGTGTTCTATCGCCGTTAAAAGCGTACTCCACATTATTACTTAAAGGTGCTAGGTTGCCGAGTAAATTGATAGGTTCCTGATCTTTGACGTGTGAAAAGATTTTATTTATTTGGGAATGAAGGGGAGGTTTCTAAGAATGTATATCAGGGAGTTAAAAGTCTTCAACGCTTTTGCCCTTTTCTCGTGAGTCCTAAGGATTAAGATTTTGAAGCAGGTCGTTACATTGAACTAATTCGGAAAAGATCTTTGTTAATCTTAATGGTGTTTTTTCTAGGATGTAAATGACACGACGAGAAACCTTCATCTTTAGTTTAGCTTTAACACCCTTTTAGAATATTTTTCAAATGTTCATCATTTAGTGGTTAAAGAACTTACGTAAATTTAAAAGCCGCAGGCGCCACAATCAACCTTTTCGATGGCGTTAGATTAAAAGATATACCAATCGATATAATTGGTTAGTTATTTCTTGGGATATATTTCGTCGGTATCTTTTTCCCAACTATCTAGTTAAAGTGGGCCAGGAAAAGGGATCCGATGTCCTTGATTTCCTTCTTTCGGTCTTAATCGAAATCTATTCCAAATTTAAGGGGGCTTAGACGTATAAGGGTGTAATAATTTGGTGTTTTAGCGTAAACTCACGTGAGGACTTGGTGGCTTGGTATGGAGTCGCGTAACGTATCTTTCTAGCGCGAATTCGGCGATTTCACTTATTGTAGTGATATTAACGGTTAAGGTAGCGTAAAATAAGGGAAAAGAGTGAAGTGGAGAGAAAACTTTGGTGTTAAAGATAAAGTTTGGTGTAACGGGTAAAGTCGGACGTCGTTTATTGTTGCTGGTTAAATGTCATTAAACTTAGTTTTTTCTGTAGTAATAGTACCCGTAGTAGTATTAACTTAGCCGTTTATCAACTTGATGATCTTTGAGATTTTTAGCGTTTAAATCTAACGCTTTTCTTTAAGCAGAGTCCGTGAAGATTTCTTAGTGTTTTCGAATGGCTATACCGTCGCCTCCTTTACATTACTGTGAAGAATTGATGAAATAGAAAGTTTCTTCTTAATCATAGCCGTAAAAAACCGACGTGGAAGTAGAGGCCTTTTGCATGAATATTTCCTCCACTTTGGTCTTTCACAAAGCGTAACCGGAAAGTAGCTTCGTCTTTTACGTAACTTATCTGCGTTTAACTTAATAAGCATTGATTAGTATTGGTAGGAATTTAGATGTTGCAACATTGTCGTTTTGAAACCTAGTCGAAGTAACAGTAGTATTGCATCAATCAAATAACGAATGTATTGTTCAAGGTTCGGGAGATCTTTAGCCGGTCTGAAAACTAATTTTTATTACCAATTACTTGTCCCATGCCCTAGTGTAAAGTGGGCGCATACTGTAATTGACTTTTAGTCAATAAATTACACCTACAAAACAATACACTCAATGTGCAGTCAGTATGGTCAACTTTACTATAAGTAAAGATTACTTACTACCCTGCGATTACTACTATTACCATAAAGACCCTATAAAACTTGAAATTTCGCTGAATTGTAAGATAAACACGAGAATTATAGTAATGAATTACATGATATTTTCTATAATTAAATTTGAAAGATTTCAGAATATGTAAATAGTTCGATATCGAACCACGATATTTCCAGATTATATTTTCCAGTATTTTACTTTCGTGAGCAAAAAAGTAATACATATACTACTTCATATAGTTGGATACGTTCCAAAAGTGTTATAAATGTTTAAAAATAGTTATTGACACGAAAATTAACCACGAGTTGTATAAGACACGTTGAACAGGAAACTATATGAAAATCCGTTCGATGCTATGGTAATAACACGGAAAAAATATGACAAATATTTTTTAATATTTCATTGAAGAAGTTAAAATGTATTATACAATATTGAGGCCAAAGTATATAAAAAATTAACCATTTATTTGAATAATTATAAAAGTTTGTCGTAAAAATCATGATTTTTATTTAGAGTAAGTTGGTTCAAAAAGTGATTTAAAGGTTTTTTATACAAGCCGTGAGACTTTATTAGAAAAATCGATACATGAATAAACGACTTCGGAATTGATATTTGAAACTGAAGAGGCTAAGGACAAAAATTCGCGTAGTACGAAGGTGGACCTTATTAACATAATTTACCACTTTGTAAATCGACGATTTAAGATTTATCCTAAAAGTAGGGATTCCAACTCGAATCCCATATACAGATATTCAAACGACAAAGGTTAAAAAGAAGACTCTGGATAATTTGGGTAAAATAAATATTAATTCGAGCTTCTTTACAACTAGGTATTCAGTTCTTGATATGGATCAGGTTTATCATATCTTTGTAAAAATATACAACGAAGGCCTATCAGTTGCTAAAAACCGATTACTAGTATGAAATGAAGTTGGTACCTGATCGACGAATTATTTAGTGTACGAATAAATCCACATTAAACAATGATTTTAAGTTAATTACCTATTTGACTAATGAACAAAAAGATATTTTGTGATTTATATAACTGATTACGACTATATTACGAAAGAATTTGACGCGTTTTCATACTAGTATATATCGGAGAGAAAAGAATCGGAAAAGGAGAAAATTAACATAACGATTCGGAATAAGAAAACGGATAAACATATATTTTAAGCCTATAAAATGCTTAATTCCCGTATTACGTCGTTATGGGTGGTGAATATAGGGTGTTGAGCGCCTATATATCGCTTTAATTTACATTATTTGATAAATAAATAAATCGATTTTAGGGTATTATATTAAATACCGGTGTTTTGAAAATCTTGACCGCTAGAAAACGGAAATCCTATGCTTTTACACAGAAGTTTCCTAAATTTCAATTCGACTACAATTCGACTCTATAGGGAAATATCACGAAATTCCATTCGAAAGAGATAAATCATCGTTACTTGGGAGAGTAATGATAAATACACAATGCGGGCCGTTTGAGCTTTATATTATATATTTTAAAATATCTTCTTTATTTTAGTTGACTCATATCAATAATTCAAATATCGAAAGAATAAATGCAACAAATTTACTCTTTTGTGTTTCCAATATCACATTTATTTATCAAAATTTAAATTTTGACTAGTTTTCATTTTCTTCAGAATTAAGAACTATTAAAGCTACCTAGTTGATATAATCAAAACTATATATATTATACCAGCAGTTTTAGTATCCGGCTACAAAACGGTCTTTACAGTTACTTCGCGTAACTAGCCACACTAATATGGAAAGGGAGGCCTTTGAGGTTATGAAAAAGTTCTACTACAAATAAGAACTATACTTGTAAACCCTACGAAGATTTAAATTTCGTTTATAAAACGATATCAACTTTAATTACGAGGTTATTATGGATTTTATATACCTTAATGGACTACTATTTTTCTTACTCAATCGACGTTATAACGTTTTTTTGAATCGTTCAGTTTTTGGACAACATTTAAGTAATAGATCATCGGGATACTTTCTTCGATTAATAAAAAAAGTTCATTTTGACTCTTTGGATGAAATTACCTGTAATGTAAAACCGGTTTTCAAAAAGATCTAGTAGTGAATTACAGCCAAGATAACCGGTAACACATCTCAATAAATACCTGTAAAAACGTTCTAAAGCATCGGAAAATATAAAGAATATCGTAAATTTCTGAAATAGTTTACAAAGTATTTTTGAAAACTTTATAGGGGGTATGTTTAAAGGTATTTGTTTGATATGTAGTCCTAATCGCGGTAACTAACACATTTGATTAAAGTGGATTTATTCTTACGTTTTTAGTTTTTAGTATCTACCCTATAATATATATGAATTCAACACTATTATAAACTAAGATTCAGAAATCAAATAATATAGTATAGATTGTAGCAGTTTCAAGTTCTTGAAGGGCTAAAAGTGATATTTTGAATGCTTTATCAATAAAAAATAGTCCGAAGGAAATAGGCATTTTGAATCTATCGTTATAATTTGAGGTCCTCGTTTAAAAGATAAAGTAAGAATGGATTGGCCTTTGGAAAATGAGAAGTATTAAGGGATACAATTCAATTATGAATTTGCCGAATAATACGAATTTAGTCTGTTAAACGATAGTACGGTAGTGTAACAGGAAAAACATGGACGAAGAAGCCTTTAAAATATTAAATTCTGTGTAACTAAAACCACCTTATGCTCACGACAATTCGAATACCCTTACGATGACTCTTATATAATTTTCGATGACCCTTATATTCCTGTTGAAGTCATAATCGAACGAGTGTCACGAATTGATTACATGAAGTAGGCGTAACCTTCCATTTAAATCAAAGAACAAAAAAAAAACATACTAAATGTTAGAATAGTATTAATTACAGTAAAATACGTCAAGTTCACTTATAGTAAAGTTGAGTATACTAACAGCAAGTTAAGTGTATTATTTTATGTGGGCCTACTGTATTAGCTGCAAGTCAATTATAGTATGTACCTACTTTACACTAGGGCACGAGCAAAGCAATTAACCATATAAATTACTGCGCAGACCGGTTACCAGTCTGCCAAACCTAAAACAATACATCTACTACTTGAACATTATATTGTTACGTCTACCAATCGAATCGATAACTTTACAGCATCTGAAGTCTTACCAATACTGATCAGTTCTTATTAGGTTGAGCACAGATAAGCTAAGTAGAAGAATAAGTTACTTTCCGGTTACGCTTTATGAAAGAACAAGATAAAGGAAAGATTTTTGCGAAGGATCTCTATTGTTGCATCGGTTGTTTACGGCAATACGTAAAGACTATAGATTGCGTCGGCTTTTCATGATAATTTAGCGTTATCGACGGTATTCCTATCGAAAATACCAAGAAACTTTTACGGATTCCACTTGTAAAGCGTTTAAATTGACCGCTAAAAGCCTCAAATTGATAAGATTAGCAAACGGTTAAGTCAGTATTGCTATGTGTATTACTACTATAAAGACGACTAAGTTCCACAGATTACAACTTTAAACCTTTGACCTCCACTAATAAAAAAACCTTTAATTTTACCTTTTACATCGAACATTTGCCCCTACTTTACTCTTCTTACTTTCTCTACACTTTTTTAAACGTTAAGTTCGCTATACCGAGCGAAAACACTACGTCGCACGAAGAAAACAACGACTCGTATCTGAACGCCACGTCTCCAAGTCCCCACGCGGCTTCACACCATAACAGCAAGTTTTTGAGGTTTAAAATTACCAAGTTTCTTCGCTTAAGCCTAAACTTTAAGATGGGTTTGAACTAAGAGAGAATAAAAGATATTAACGACCTTGGATCCCTTTTGTTGCCTACTTCAACCAGTTACTTTGGGGAATAGATTCCGACGAAAAATCCTCTGAAATATACTTAACCAATTACATCGGTTGGTATATTCTCGAATCAGAAGCAGGCGAAAAGTTCGGTTGCGGCGCCCGTGAATTTTAAGACTTTCGTAAGTTTTTTAACCACTGGATGATTAGCATGTAGAAGATACTTTCAAGGAGCTTCAAGACTAAATTAAAGCATGAGATTACTCTCTGTATTATTTACCTCCCAAAAAAGAATCTATTATTACTAGGGGAGATCTTTTTTGAGTTGTCTTAACGAGAAGACTCCCTTTAATATATTAACCTTTAAAACTTTCGAGGTAAGGATGTTAATGATCTTTAATGTCCTTACAAGCGTTTCATGGGACCTATCTTTAATCCTTAGTTAATTGAAGCCTATTTACGCGTTGAAGATAAAAAATATATTGATTTTCTTGGTATCTTATCACCTTTATGTGATAGTGCGGAGTACGTTATGAGCGGTAGCAGAATGCATAAAGTAGCGGCTACCAACGCGGTAAGAAGTATTGACGTCGGCGCTATTTTACGGTTAATTAATAAAATCGTTAAGTCTCTTAGAACCCCCTTTATAGTTAAGTCTCCATTGCCCCCTAATACTTTTCTTAGAATCGACAAGTCCTTTAAAGAGAAGTTTTATACGGTAGGTACCCCTATACGTACAAGCTTATCATAAATTTTATTACAAGACTTTACCAATTAGGTTAGGTGACTGGTAATTACCCTTTATACCCCGATTTGGAAGATTTAAGGTTTAAATTGATAGCAAATAATAAAGACAATTGGAAAGATTACTGCGACCTTTCTCTAAGACTTGTCAAAATGGTCAATATTAATTACAAACTTTTTACGGACTTTGCTAATATCTGGAACAACGTATAGAAGTATGACTGAAAGATTTATACCCTTTTTGACAGGAAGATGATACCTTTTTTAAATATTTGTAAGTGAATAGAGATTTCCCTATCTGGTTTTTACTTATTGTTTCCCGGAATTTTTATAGGGTACGTTAGGAACTATTACCTAACTTTCCTGACGCAGTCAAGAACCCTTCGAAATATTTACGATGGTATGAATAGTTGTTTCGAATAAGATGTTCATCTCGCGTAATATTATATAGATTGATTTACAACGAGGTGGACAACGATAATAGTAAAAAAGAAAGAGGAGAAAATACCGATGGATGTTTTAAATTAGATGTTTGACAAGCTGATTTTGTGTTTATAAGTAATTGGGAAGGCTTATGCTGGCGAAACTACGTTTAGCTAGCAGGTACAAACAGTTGTTACAGGCGTTAACGAGTTTGAATACGCCTTATAGCACCTATATACCACTTGTAATAGCTTTTTTAGACAGTTAAGGTACTCGCTTATAACGGTGATAGTACGCTCGTTGACCTCTCTTATTATATACCCATAATCTTATAACTTCCACAATGTGAATAAAGAAGACCTCGTATTGGCCTATTATGTCGAACATAAGTATAGGTAACCTTGGCGCTTAAAATCTGGTTTAATGGCATCGTATTAGAATCTATAATTATACTGGCATTAAATAAGGTACGAATTAGGTCGACTTGTCAATTGCAGGAATCATCGTCGTAATAATGGAAAAAGATGTTAAATTTGTGGTTAATCTAATTATTGGTTATCTCGTTACCGTTCGGCCGAATGTAATAACAAACAGGTAGTATATTATATTGAATTCCTGAATTTTTTTCGGTAGGATTATTTGAACCATATTATAGACTTCGAGGATAAATAAATTATTAACGCCGATGATATTCTCAAGCAAATTAAATGGTATGAAGATACTGCTTTTATCGTTACTTAGTAACTAGCTAACCATACCTTCCTGTACCGTTTAATTAGCGAAAACCCTCAACTTTGTCCTAATAATTCCTTTTATCTCTTAAATTCCTTTAACCTTTACAATCGTTACGCGGACTATACATTTTAAGGTATTATACTAGATACAGTGGTAATAAGGTACGTTATTCTCAATACTTAGTATTGAGGAGGAAAAGTATAACTATTAAGAATATTAATCGCTAAGATATATGTAAAGCCAAAGTTGGTTTCGGTTTAGGCGAATAATGATCGTTAATTGTGATAACAGTAGTTTAGATTATAGTTGGTTTGATTATGTTATATATCCTCAAGTCCCTTACCTCTTCCTCCTCTTTGTCTAGAAGAAATGAAAAACCTTAGCGTTAAAGTCGACGTTAACGCTGATAATCTGTTTAAGAACAGCTAAAAGTTCCTTTTTTCGTTTAAGTAGGGGCATTTGTAATTTTATCTTGTAGACTTGGAGGAAACAGTATTCAAATTAATAAAGTTATAGATACGTTAATTGTATCGGAGTTGTAACTACCTAGTCTTCAATGTGTTATATATAGTCTTAAAGTTTATAGGGTATAAAGATATGGAATACTTTGCTTTGAAATTCATCGAAAGGCTTTGCCATTATTGCTAAACGTGTGCTTAAACCCCTCGAAGATTTAAGTTTGCATTGAAATACGATAAGAGCTTTAACTACGAGATCTGTATTAAAGTGTTTTACTTGGATAATAATCCCTTTTTTACCTTGTTAACTTCGTAACCCTTTTTTACGAAGTTAATTCTCTAAAGTCCTTATCATTAAAAGATACGTGAAAAACGTTAAGGATACTATAAATTAACGCATACTTGGTTCTACCTAACGTCTTCGTCCATGATACCGGGATTAATTTTACGGTGACATAGTTTTAGTTAAATGTTAAGATAATGGGAATTAATTATAGAAATGTGAATATTAAAGCCTACTACAATATTAGAAAGGTCGAAAGAGCATACTTACTACTTCGCCGAGCTTACAATATCTTTACGTTGGATATTAAAAACTTTATGGATTAATAGACTCGCCTTTAAATAGCGGTAATGAGCCTGAATAACACTTTAAGCCTTGGCGGCTTGATGTTAACAATGTTGGTCTTTGGAGCAAATCTATGCTTGACGAGTAAATATCTACTATTAGCAAGTATCCAAAAGTGAGCTGTGACCTATGGAAAAGTATTAAAGGAGATACGAAAGGAATTGGTATAGCATTAAGTTAATAATGCACTTAATATCAGAAATGGCCTTACGATAATCGAAGTATTTATTTTGTCGTTACAGAGTAAATTTGTTGTGTGATAGGAGTTAGGAAAATGCAATGGGTTATATAGGATCTTAAATATCGTTATCCTTGAAGTAGTCATTCAAATTGTTAACCACCCCGCAATATTTTGTACCTCTTAGGTTAAGCCTTATATTAGGGCGACTAATGATAATAATAAAAACCTTTAAGCCAAGCGAATAAACTAAAACTACCCTTTTCGATTTGTAATCGATTATTTAATAAATCGCCTCCGGTACAGATGACTATTGAAGGGGAGGAACCTTAAGGACAAAGAATATACATCGAGTCGTATTAACTAAATTACTTGGGTAAGTAAAAAAATAAAATAATGACGAAGACTTAACGTTAAAGTTTTGAGTATGAGGCGTTATTAAAACCTCCAGTAGACTTTTGAAGGAAAACGATAGGGTTGTTAGAATAGTATTACATTCAGTGCAGTAGGTCAACTTTATTTACAGTAAAGTTGACTATACTGCAAGTGTGTTACTTTGTGCAGACTTACAGCATTGTGTGTAAGTCGAGTGCAGTACGCTGCACTTCACTCTAGGGTACGGGCCAAGCAATTGGCTATACAAATTACAGTGCAGACCGGCTAGCGGTCTGCCAAACCTAGAACAATACATTCACCATATGAATAATGCAATACTACTGTTACTTCGAAGACCAATTGAATCGACAACGTTGCAACGTCTAAGGCCTACTAATAAGAGTCGAGATTAACGGCCTCCTAATTTGAATAGTTATATAATATGTATCCAAAACCAAATTTAACCTCTATGACCCGAATATCTCGATTTTCAGGTCGATCATTATATAAAAGATTAAAGGTAAAACCAAGGGGCGGCCGTATGAAAAGTTATTCCTAATCGCTTCAAGATATGGTAATAAAAGCAAAGACTAGATCATTACGTAGTTGCTAAAGATTTAGAAGATTAGTTAATGCCTGGTAATTTCGTTGGATGCTAGTTGGCTAGCCAAGACTAAATGGAAGTTCACCCTTGTTCACTTAAATATAATGTAAATTTATACGCAGTCAACGACCGATCTATAGCGAATCGTATTTTTGGAACTGCCATATAAATTACGTATTATATACCCTTTGTGGACGTTAATATGATATATTAAGCTATTATATGAACTGGTTGAAGACAACGTCTATTAATTCCTGGCCTATTAGTTGTATTCCACGTTATGGTTAGGTATAAAGTCTTTCATATATAACTTATACTTACTAATAACGTAAGAAAAGTGTTTCGATGTAATGTGTACATAAATTAACGATACCTTTTTCGTAGGGATCATTAGCTTCGTAATATTAAAATAACAGATGATGAAAAACTCCAAGTTCTGTAATTATGAGCTGGTTCTACCTTAAGCAAAAAAATCAATTTATAATTCACGGATCGTTAATTCGTATGTTTCATATTTATGTTAACTTCATTTTTCGTTAAAAGAGTAGTGAGGTCATTTGGCCACAATTAATATAACTAATGTGGCTGAGGTTTAACGGTACTTAAAACAATGCATCCGTGACAACTATATCGCCACGTTATACCAATTGAAAGCCTCGTACAACCAATCGATTACGATACAAATACAATATCCAACGTATAAATACTACGACCGACTGCATGAAAAGTTTGAATTGAAGATACGAAACTTGGATCGAGGGATTAATATAATCACAATTCACCAGTCGAGGGCAACATTAATGATTTTCACAGATGTATTTTTCGTTAATACTTTCAACTTATCTTTAGAAATCGGGTTTCAAAAAAGCCTCGTTAATATAAAGAGAGGAAGACTCCAATTCATCACTATAGCTAACTTAATTTACCGAACGTCTATTAAATGTGAAATGATTATACGTAATATATTTGCTTTGAAGGTTTATGGTTTAATACCCATATTCAATATTCGTATAATATTATAAGAAACCTTGAGCGTCGTTTACCAAGTAACTAAATATTCCATTTATCCTAGTGTTAATTTATTATAATTCGAGAAACCTGTTTTAATTCCTTTTAAAACTCTGAACCAATAGTAAAAAACGCCAGATAATCGACATAATATCACTTCGTAAAGCATACAAAAGCAGTGAAATTGAAGAGTTCTGATAAATCGATGGCTTGGATAATTCTGCTAACTCTATAATAAGGGTATCGCCAAATAAACCCTTTAAAAGGTTTGTAAATAGTAATAGGCTGACTATATATATTGAGGGCGATGTTAACAGATTACATAATGAAACCGAATTGCGTAACGGCAAATAAAGATATATCGAAAAATTGGAAAATTGTTAGGGGAATAGCGATAACGAATTCTTTAAGTAGCATGATTGAATTAAAGATAACAGTTGGTTAATTCGTGCATGAGTGTTAAGTAAAATTAAAAGGTGACTTAACTTACGTTGGTTAAACAAATTAATGATAATAAGGGTAATAGTAACTCATTTAACCTATGTGAGTTAATTAAAGTGTTAAATGGCTAACCCTACGTGAGTTAAAACGGCTAATAGCGGCAACAAGCTAGTATGCGTAAGTCTGTGGCGAAAAAATTGCATACAGGAGTTGATAAAGTCGAAATTCAAAGTTATAGGGCAACTGAAAGTAATTGGGGTTAATTTGGATGAAAATATCAACTAGAATTTATAAGGGTCTAGCTTGTTAACAAGGATATAATTTAGTGGCAACCGGAAAAGTTTGGTGGACCGAATTAGTGTATGCATACAAAAAAAAAAAACGCTAGTATTGGAATAGTAGTAATTGCAATACAATAGATCAACTTTACTTACAGTAAAGTTGACTATACTAATTTTAAGTTAAGTGTATTGTTTTATGTTGGACTACTCTATTAACTATAAGTTAAGTACAGTATTCGCCTACTTCATACTAGGATATGGGCCAAGCAATTAGCCATACGAATTACCGCGCAAACCGGCTATCGGTTTGCCAAACCTAGAATAATGCATACAATAATTAACGATTGTAATACTATTGTCACTTCAAACAATCGAATCAATAATATTGAAATGTCTAAAGCCCTACCAACACTAAAGATTTTATTTCGTATTTTTCATCATTTAAAACAAGTTGTCGAGCTGCGAATAAAATATAAAGCTTTTTTGTAGCAAAGTTATTATCGTCCCAGGTAAACGTTTTATAAACTCAACCCGAAAAGCATTTACTTTAATCGAGTAGGATATTTTTCGATTGAAAATATTGAACTCAATTATTTGTAATGTTTGTGAGATTTTCATTATGAGTTTCATTTACGAAATACAATTTTTTTTGAAATCCTTATGAAAATAGTCGATTTGTGGTGAAAGGGTATAATGAAGTAGTTTAAATGTATATTGTAATCTAATCTCTCAGTTCATAACAAATGACTTATCTCTTGATTTTAGCCTTTACTACCTTCCTTCGTAACTCTTATACCCTACCTCTAAAAATTCGAAATATTATGCAAACTGATATGTAGTTCAAAATACGCTTTGAACGGCGTATTTACATGTACCTACCTATCAAACTGCGAAAATACTATCTGCTCAAAACGTTACTACATATACCTAAATCGTTTTACAGTTTTGCAGAACCTAATGTATACTAATTTGATATATATTGAAGATATTTTAAGAAACGTTTCGAAATGGTTAACTTAACCTATAAACTTCACCGTTTAGTGTCCATATCATAGTTAAAAGCATTTGAAATCGTTGAAATACAAATTAACAATATATTAAGTCTGTGTAATGCGTCGTTCTTGGCTTTTTAAAATAGACAAACTTTCAACACCTAATCAAAACCCGAAACCTAAAATATATTTGATGCAAAATTTACATATTAACTTTAACGCTATAATAAATACGCTTTAAAATCACAATTCGAAACGTTCGGGAAAAAATTAATTCAATAAAATCACTCTTATTAATATATTCAATTCGAAATACGCCAACTAATACCGATATCAACGTATATATAGGGCTTATATTATGTTATTTATGTAATAGAAAATGAAGTTTAAATTTTTTATCATTGAATTATATGGGACGAAATTATTTGATAACGAACACCGGGTGTTAAATGAACATTTAGAATGATATATCCGGAAATTAAAACGTGATTTTCGTTTCGTTCCTTTCGATATGTAAATAGAAGAACTATTTGTGTTTTTAATTCCCCCCCCCCCGTAAATAATAATAAGTACAACTCGTAAATATGCTATATAATGATGATCTATAATGAGATACCAAAATAGAATGGGTTTGATTACGAGACAATATTATTCATTGTGATATAACTGAATACAAACGAATTATACAGAAGGTTCTCGCTTCAGCAATTTATAAAGTGATTCAAGGCTTCGACTTCGGTATTATAATGATAATTATATTCCGAATAATTATTTCGAAACTTGGTATAAATATAATCTCTTCATTAATTTATACTATTCTTTCTTTTCACATATACCTTATTAAAATTGGTAAGACGAATCAAAATCCTTTTATAATATATATTAAAGATTTACGTGAATCGTACAAATGTCGCGAAATCCAGGACGCGAAATGAATGAATGGAAAGTTAAACTAAACAGACGCAAAAACCAAAGATACTTCTAAAAACGCATTTAAAACGCTCGTGTTTACCAGCACTTGTTTTGTATATATTATTTAAAAAATCGTACGACCTATCCACCGAAAAGTCACTACGATTACTTCTGCTTTTTCTGCTAATTTTGTTTTGTACTTCACTTTTTAATATTATTATTAGTTATACATATTGTAAATTTTACGCCTTATATTCTTGACTATCCACTTGCGTTTTAAAATGCGTATTTTTGATTCACTATTGATTGTTCACGTTACATATTTGACTTTGAAAATTTACCATTGGTTGATCATTATATATATTTTACTTTTTACATTAATCCTTAATTATTTACGTTACGATTTTTTTTAAGAAAATATCTTTTGTAACAATTTAGATGTAAACTAATTTATATGGAAATAACCTGATATTACACCATTTGACGAGAAAACAGACAAAAAACGGGCAATTAGTTATTTCCAAAAGAGAAAGGGAAGAGTGGGAAAATATTGTCGTCGTTATTGTTATCGTTTTCATTATTATCGCCATCGTTGTCCTGGGAAAATCTTAAAGCCTTCTCTGCTTTATGCTATATACTTTGAAGCATGGTGTAAATATCCGGGTCGCTTTGTTTACGTAATGAGTGAAAATATTATTAAATTTATTTAAGTAATATAGGCGTATGCTCGTGCGTTGCACCATGATAGCGTTAGCGGTCTCAGTGGATCACCTATTAATTCATGGCTAGAAATAAATTCAACCGCCAGATTATGCGTTAAAAATGAAGTAATTTATCGTAAATGCGACGGGTGCTAAAAACCTTTAAGAACAGAACTAATACGATAGAGACGGGTGTACAGTCGTTATCACCCCGTTTGTAACGGTAATAACATATGAATATGTTCCCGTTTTAACTGTATTGCCTAGAAGACTGTCCTATGGCGGCGAACGCGACGCCGTGAATATAAGTCGTAGGTATAAAGGGGTTCGTGCCATTAACCTTGGTTTTTCGTTCCAGGGTCTTACGTACCAAAGCGTTCTTTGGGCGTATTCTAAAGAGGCGCGCCTTTAGGTGGCGGACTAATTTAGTTATGTCAGCCTCCTTTACACAAAATTCAACAGATATTACAGTTGGGATATTGAATATAACGTATCGTGTTCAAATATATAAATAATATGTTTATGAAGTTTAACGGGTACAATGAAAGAGGGTAAAGTTCTAACTTTAAGCAAATAGGTAAAGTCGATAACCTCCTATTAATACTTATATTACTAATTTTAATACCGTTACTGCTACTACTTCTTATAAGTATAATAAAACAAAGGGAAGTGAAAGGTAGATATAAAGGCGGCGAGAAAAGGGGAACTATTGGAAAAGGAGTTAGCGGGTACGTTATTAGTGGCTTAGGCTAATGCGGCGACGACGGTGGCAGCCTTAGCAACGCGTATGCGTTGTCGCGCCTTACGTCGCCGTTTGTTCCTGTATTTACGAAAAGGCAAGTCGTATAAAGAAATTAGGATTCAGTGATAAAGCGTGAAATCGTAATATAGTTAATTAGAAATTTGGTTGGGAATTATAATTCGTTATTAGAGGAAAAAAGAAATATTTAACATAAATTAACGGCGATATACCACTTATACTAACTCCACACTACGTAACATCAACAATTCAGCATCTACAACGATAACCACACCTTTACAAAATTTGCGGACCTTTCAAAAATATTTACAACTTAGATTATACCATTACTACTAAAGAAAAAATTGGAATATTAAACGAAATATCACTATTATCCTTACTCAATATCTAGGTAGTGGTTTTCGAGATTATACTACGAATAACTACTATCACTACTAAACTATAGATATGAGGGGCTTTATGTATAAAGTAAAGATTGCCAGTGTAAATACTATTACTTAAGGTAAATACTACTATTTTTAGTAAGTATGAAGAAGAATGCTAGTGGAGTGCATGGTAGGAGTCACGGCTTAGGTAAAAGTGTCTAAGCTTTTATGTGAGGCGTGTAATCTCCACTTGTTTCTTCTCCCTCTTGCATTTATCATTACTATTATCTTTGAACACTATATTGCCTTCTTTATCCGTTGGCGTACATACCCAACCGACAGTACACGACTTGAGTCACTTGAAAAGAGAAGGAAGATCAGGTATTGGCAGTAAAAATCAGAACAGATGTATCTATCAAGCGTATAAAATCATTTAAGTAAATCTACAAAATTAATATGAACAGCTTTTTGAAATAAGGAGTCCTACAAATCGTCTCCAAAGCTAAATTCAAAGGGTAAAATAGTATAAACTAATTCAAATCCAAAATCGTATATCATATTAAAGGTTTTATATCTTAATACCCCTTTTAAAAATCAAATTCTATTACCTAAAGCTACGGTGACAAAGGAAAGAAAATAATCTTTATACAATTACTAATAATTCAGAAAATCAATCTTAACTTTGGTTATCAGAAATAAAAGGAACAAAGATATAACTCTTAACGTACGCAATATCACTTAAACTTATATATAATCAAATATGAATCTTTAATATACCATACTTTTAGAATCTTCTTAATAAAATCTGGATGAATATATATTGGATATAATAATGAAATATGTAAATCCACTACACAACATCTCTGAAACTGGTACTCATTAGTTTATTATATACTAAAATCACATTAAGAAAAGGCTTGATATAATATTTTCAATCTTTAACCTATATCTTGAATCAAAAACCATGAACCCTTCGACAGTGTTGGAATACAAACTAACAACACACGTTTTCCGTGATTACAATAATTTTTAAGGAAGACTTAAAATCAATAAAAGCATTACTACTGCAAAACCTCAAAATAATTGTAACTATGAACAGTAATAATCCAATAAAGTTTAAGAATTCAACGACGCTATTGTATAGAAAAAAAATGAAAGGATTATACGTTAATAAATAATAGAAAGAAATAAGGGTTAATGTCGTTATTATCACCAAAAAAAATCAAAAGAAAAAAACAGAAATACGTTGAAAAACGTAATTTTGGCATCTATATTATAACTATACATCAAACAACGAATTCTTACCATATTTCAATCACAGTTTGAACCAAAAAAAGTTTAATAATAATATTTCAAGTTTAAATAAACGTCTCTAATTGAAAATAGAGAAAATAAATAAATGACTTAATATAACTTACATTGACTTGAAAACAGCCAAATTAATAGTATTCACAAACGGCTCCTTTCTAAATAATATCAATTTGAACTTGAATATTAGCTTTATAATAACAATTTATTACTAAATAATATTCTATGAATAATTTATTATCATGGGATGTGTTTTATATTTGTTGTTTGTTAAAGGTCCAAGGGTAAGAGGCGACTTTTTCAATTTCAAAGTTTTTGATATGATAATAGGTGGCAATATCGGTGTAGTAATTGAGTATATCATTAATATAGTTAATAGAATATTTATATTTCTACCTATTTATATCATTATTTGTGGAAACTTTCAAATATTATTCTATTGCATTTGTAAACTTAGTATAATAAGCGAAAAACGGTTTATAATTGATGTGATAGCCTTAGAAGAGATATATGAGGTTAGGGAAATTCAGTAATTTCGATGGATTAAAAGTAAAGATAATTTTACTATCTTGATGATGAAAACAAATTTGAATAAGACCTTAGAAAAAAGTATCGGTACAAATACTTTGATTATTCGAATGGACAGATACGTCAATGAATTCATAAACGAACAAAAACTGATAGATAAACCAAATAATGCAAAAGAAATAAGTAAGATAAATGTTATAATTTCATAATAGCTTTTTTGACACGAAATATTTTACCTGTCAAACTTTATAACATTTTTATTGTTAAGGTACTCAGCCAAAGCTTCCTCTCAAGGATGCCGAATAGTATCTATGATCCTCGATAAAAAGGGAGGAGAATACCCTACTATAAAGCTATTGTGAAGCTAGTAATATGATGTAGCCTGGTCATGTGATTAGTCACGTAGCATAGATATGTTTGGAAGCAACTTGAAAGTATTGTAAAAGCATAGTGATCGCCAGGGCTAGATCTCTGACAACCATTAGCCCAAGAACCAGCCTTCAATATCACTCCTGGCTCGCCGGTGTTCTTATCATTAAATGTGAAATGCCTTGGCATATTGTGGAAGGTGCTGGTATTCCTATCATTAGTAACAGCGTTAACAACATTCCTTCTGTATAAATATTCTTTTTCACCTCATCAATTAACATTTGTAAACTTCTTCCTGTTTTAATAACAATGACTAATTTTGTTGACTTTTTCTCTTTCATTTACTTTTCATAAATGATCTACATTTTGTCTCTAACCCCCATTTTCTTCTCTTTCAATAAAAAAGGAAAAATTATTACTATAATCGATGAAGTGATCCTCAACGTGAATCCGTATATTGAAGTCTTTCAACTTTTGTAAACAAATAATCTATTCCAGTATATTAAACATATTCATGTCTATTCAATAAATATTTGTAAATAATCCTAATTTGAATGTGTTTATCACATTAATTCTAATCCTTATAAGTTTCGCGTAAACATTAAGTGTAACAGCGTTATAAGTATTCTATAATAGTAGTCATTCTATTAACAAGCAGCGTAAACACCAGCGCTGAATACTATATTTTTGTTGTTCGTGTAATCAGCATGAACTCGGATTATTTATACATCTCTTTCAACCTACTAATTGATTTAAACAAGATTATTAAGGAATTACTTAAGGCTTGTTTTACGCTAGATACCTAGAACTTGAATAGGTAACCTCATTTCCGAATTATTTTCTTCCTATTAAAGTGTAATTAAATAGTTGATAAATTTAGATCGTTTCCACTAAAAAAGCTATGAGGGCTCTCCGCGTTATACAACACGAATTCAACATACTTATTCAAATAATCACAACTCCTTTGAAACCTATCCTATAAAGTAGTTATCTCTCTGTTTAACTATGAAATAAAAAACGAAAAAAAAAGTAATTAAAACTTCATTTTCTAAAGCGTGAATTGAACGGCTAACAAACTATTAAGTAACTTACCTAGAATAAAATAATAGGCTCGTTAAGGTTTTTGTAGTATTGGTAGAAAGTTTTATAGGCTGGTAAAAATGAACGACGAATTATTCTTGAATGATGATATAAATATGGACTTTAATAACGGTATTGAATATATAAAGACCAAAATGAAATAAACATTGAAATAATGTCTATTGAAAGAAAAATAAAAGTATACGCCTATTATATTGGATATATATACAATAACTATATAAAAAAGATTTGTTAAACAAAGGATGATTTAATTAAATCCGTGAACAGGCCGCGCTAGATAATTGATTATTATTTTCGCCCGATTGATACAATGACTCCAAAATATTGATATTATAATATCGGATAATTTTGAAAATAGCGTCTAGGTTAACTGAATATAACCTATTCATTTAGCTAATATTCATCATTCTAAGAGGTTTCTAGCTCAACTATAACTCATTTAAGGCTTAGTCCAAGTTTTAAACATTATTTAAACGTAATATTCGGATTCGACTTCACTGTTTTCACCGACAACATGAATAATAGGTGATTGGTAATTACAAAATTGTTAATTTAGAAACGGGTCGATAATTTCTCAAATAGGTGGGTTGGAATAATACCGAATATGTTTTCTACTAAATACATTAAGTTTGACAATATAAGTAATAATAACGCATGTTAATGAGTATTTATTATAAAATTAACCAATTTCATTTTCGAATGCTAGTTTTTTTTGTGAATATTTTTAAAAAAATGTTTGACTTTATTTCAAACTTTCTACCGTTTGCATGAAAAACGGTATCTATTATTAGCGTTTTTCCATATACCATTACATAAACGCTATTGCGACTTACGTAAATTTCTTTACGTTACGAATATGTTAAACACAATCCTTAAATTTTAAATGTTGCTTTGTAGCCAGTTAACTCATCGTTAAACTGGCTGAATATAGTCGATGTGGTAGTTATACATTATGAAAACTAGTTGATATCGATAATAGTCATATTTTTATTATTTGACACTAATTTTTAATCTAGAAGAAAATGAATTTAGTTCAATTAAGTGTAGATAACAAAAAGACCCAGGTAAAGCAAAACTTCATAATTATTTCGTTTAGTAACTTTTTTTATTTTGAGGTAAAAATTAGTGCTTGGGTGTTGTTAAATTCCGATAAAATTGTGAAAGCGTTTGCAGAAGTCATTTGTCAAACTCAGGCTACAATCACTAACAAATTTGTAAAACAAAAACTTGTAAAACCTCCAATGATAGCTTATTAATTGTTTTATGTAGGATTTAGAATTTATTATTTTGATAACTTTTTAGATAATAGTTTAGTTTAAAACCTTCGTAACAACTATAATTTTATGTAGTTCGCTAACACATTCTCAATACAGTGTAACTATTAGATCGATGAATAATTCTCTTTAAAGATGTTAGAGAACTGATTATGGTTTAAAAAGCATCGACAATATTACTAGTAAACCTTCAGTCTACAAATATTATAATTACAATAAAAGGGCCGGGTAACACGGTGTAGCCTAGGCTAAAAATACGTTGAAAAGTAAATTAATGGTAACATTGCAACCTGGATAGCCGGTAATAAGCGAATCGTACGGTGTTCAAATATATGTGGTAAAAAGAGGCTTGTAAATAGGGATCCAAATACGGTCGCGAAAACATAAAACATTATTAATTTTCACCTTGTATTCCGAAATAAATACTATAAGCATTAAGTCTTCGTCAAGGCGAATATTAACAGGGAAACTACGACTATCCATACGTATTATACGAAGTAGATGAAAATATTTCGCGTTCAAAGTAATAATAATATCTTAATTTTTTTGAAAATCGTTGTTTACAAAACTCTTGTGAATTTAAAAATCGATTCAGCTGCAATATTAAGGAGAAACACATGCAAACTCGAAAAGAAGGAGATAATTAGTTATTAGTAGCCAATAAGTCGTGATTTCCGGCTAAAACAGCGAAGGTCCAGGAGGTATTTATGGATAGTTTAATTCCTCCATAATTATGTATCGAGTGGAACGTAAACTATTCTCTTATTATAAATGAATTTAAAACAAAATTATCAAAGTAGTTCATATTAACAGATTTATTCATCGGAAAGTTGTTTTATTATCATAATAAATTCCAAGTTTTTATAGTTCGTAAGGATAATAAATAGGGAAGTTGTACAACAAGGATTTATGTTTCATACTTTTTATACATTTTATAACTGTATTTAATTTTCGATTAACGACAGGAATAGTACGCTATAGGGAGGAGGACTCTTTGTTTATCGTATTGAAATAAATAGCTCTTTAAGGCTTATCCTGAATAATAGACTTTCAAAAAGGGTTTCTATTTAGATTTTTATTAAACTGGAATAGGTTTCGCAAAAAACGAAAACTTGAGCCGTTTAAAAATAGCCTTTTTCTCAAACACTTAACAAAAAATAGCTCCCTTTTCATTTAACCGTATAAAAGAACCGGTTATTATGGAATAATTTCGAATGAATCATCAATAAAACCTAGAAAAACTCAAAAATTCATATACCCCTCACTCGAAGTAAAAACCGCCTACTTCCAGATACTATATGACGTTTCCGAATTTATATACACTTCGATTCCAACCTTAATGATGAATCATAGATAATTTGTTTTCTAAATATTAAATTCGAATTTAAATACACTAAACTTAAATCTCATAACGTTTAAAAATCTTAATCTTCGTTTTATTTAAGTCTTATGGTCGTTAAAGACTTTATTCTAATAAACCAATACATCGTCAACGTAGGCAACATGAAATATATTGATGAATAAAGGTAAAAGGTTATCAGTGTACTGTTAAAAAGTAACTGGTACGCCGAAAAAGTTAAAAAGAAGTAATCATTTTTGTGGGAAAAGCCGAATATTGGTAGGCATTAGACGTTGCAATGTTGTCGATTCGATTGGTCTTCGAGATAACAGTAGTATTGCGTGGTCAGATAGTGGATATATTGTTCTAGGTTTGGCAGACCGCTAGCCGGTCTGCACTGTAATTTGTATGGCCAATTACTTGGCCCGTGCCTTAGAGTGAAGTACAGCGTACTGCATTCAACTTACATCCAATGCGGTAAGTCTCCACAAAACAATACACTCAACTTGCAGTTTAGTATAGTTAACTTTACTGTAAGTAAAGTTGACCTACTGCACTTTATGTAATACTATTCCAATACTGGCGGCTTTTTAGTTTGTGCGCATACGCTAATATAGCTAACCAATCTTTTCCAGTTACCACTAAATTTCCTCCTCGTTAACTGGCTAGACCCCTATCAATTCCAGTTGACTTACACACTATATTACACCTAATTACATGCAAAGAAACCCCATTTGTCCTTAATTTCTCCGTTACTCCGAGGTCCGAATTTATTAACTCTCACAAAAAGTTCTTTTACCATAGGCTTTTACAAACCTCCTTTTCAACTATATCACTTAAACAGATTACCATAATTGATCCCCTGGCAGTTTTCCAGTCTGCTAGTACATCCTTGTCCGCTGTCACGTGATTTGGGATTTCTGGGCAGCCTGTCAACGTAGCCCTCGATACGTATAGTTAGCCTATTACTATCTACAAACATTTTCAAGACTTTATTTAACGCCGCCTTCGTTATAGAATTTACGGAGTTGTCTTTGCCATTGATTTATCGGAACTCCTTAATCTCCTTCCCTTCGTAAGCTTTACGAAGTGCCATCACAGACTTTTTAAGTCGGTATAAATTACCACTAGGATAAGATGAATCTTGAACTGCCTGGTGATAAAGTTAAAGGGTCTTTCATAATACCCTACCTATATTAGAGCTCGTCATTATATAATAAACCTCCGATGCTAACACGTTTCGTATAATCTCTTTACACTTAACAAACTTTTAATGAATCAGATTACCGATAATACCTAACTTATTTTCCCGTTCATCTTGGTTCACGAAATTTATTAGGAAATGGATTTATAAGTATAAGTCGGTATTATTTGTAAAAGACCCGTCGATAAAAATTACCAATTTAGCCTTCGACAGGTTGATTAAAACCGTATTAATCCCGCGGTCCAAGTTCCGCATTTACCATTCAAGCCTTTTATTTTACCGGTTAAAGTCTTTATCCGCTGGTTTTTGTACTTTTTTTTACGATGGAGAGGTCGTAAAAGGCTTTCAGTTTGCATAGAGTAGTAATATATCTACTTTAAACACGCTAATTCAAATACTGTTGATTTCTGGCCTTATTAGTCTTGTTAATTATAGCCAAAACAGCTTCTTAACCCTTTTACCGAAAGCTAAAGCCGGTATTAATACCAAGCATACGGATTGACGACTTATTCAAATTAATTTGATTGCACTTTGTTAACATCGTTACCGGTTTGTAATTACAGAACTTGAAGTTTTTAATCGCTTGTTATTTTAGTGCCATAAAGTCAGCCATTTGAACAAAAAAGGTATCGTTGGTTCACATACCTATTACATCAAGGTCCTTCTCTTACATTACTAATAAATACGGATCGTATGTTAAAGACTTTATCGCTAGCCATAATTTAAAGTACAACTTGTAAGTTAAAAATCAGTAAACGCCTGTTTTGGTCAGTCCGTATAGTGGTTTGATATAATGTATTACCGTACCTAAAGGGTATATAGCACAAAGTTCATATGGAAATTCTAACAGTACGATCCGCTGTAAATCTATTACTAACTACGTGTAAGTTTTCATTATATTACAGCTATTAAGCGTAAATTTACCTTTAGTCCTAGTTAGTAATTCTTTTGCTAAAACGACCATTTAACTTTCGCTAATTTTCAAATCGTTAGCGACTATATAAAAATCTAATCTTTACCTTTATTACCGTATCCTTAGGCGATTAAACGTGATTTTTCGTATGGCCGCCCCATAGTTTTAACTTTAACCTCGTAAATAATCCTCGACTTAAAAATCGTGATATTTATGTTTTAAAGATTAAAATCAGTTTTTGGCACGAATTTTATAACCCTTTAAATCAGTAAGCCATTAATCCAGACTTTATCATTTTCCTTAAAATGTTTTACGAAGGTTTTGATAATCCCTTGCGCTTAAAACTTTAGTACCAAGTCTTTGTTATCCTTTCCTTTCCTACTTACCTAAGCAGTATTATAAATATGGCCCGGTATATATTCCTCTTCAACATTTACCTTTTTCGAATGTTATCCACATGGACGGCGTTTTATCAGCTTATCGATAACGGGTAGAGGAAGTTCCTATTAATTCAGTCGTTTGGCTTAAGGGGCTTAAGGGTTTTCTTTGATAGCCCTAATATAGGGCTTAACTTAGGTGATTCGGAAAAATATAAGGCCGTTAGTAGTTTCGATAACTACTTTAGAGTTTGTAATACTTAATATCTTATACAGGCCTTTCCATTTTCCTGGCTCCCGCTATACGAGGATTTTACTTTGAAACGGTAAAGAAAACACGTCGATTATTAAAGGGCAGTTTCTAATATTAAAGGTGTTATTAATTTGGCGGCGTACCGATTCTTTTCGTAGTTTCCTTAAAGCTTTACTATAGTCTCTAACATGTTTCTAAGTACTTGCTGAAGGCGGAGATTCACTCGTTGGTCATGGGTATTCTCCAAAGATTAGGAGCGTTGGTACTAAACCGTTAAGGCTCATAGTATAGTTTAAACCTTTTACTAGTATTTATAAACGTGTTTCCAGACCCTTAAAGCTTTTAATTTCAATTATAAGGATATTATACATTCTGATAAATAGGACGTATACCCTTTCAACTTTTTTAATACTTTAATAGGCTTTCATAGATACCTGGTTATACTAGATGCCTATCATCTTGGCATCATTTTAAAATTCCATTGCGGAAAAGTTTATGCCGGTATCGTGAACGATGACGTTAGGTATATACAGGTACGTATCAATTTACAGCATTCTTAACGTTTCCAATATATCCTTTACCGAAAGAGACTTTGGAAACTTAGCCCTATAAAAAGAGGTTACGGAATTAACGACGTAAAAAATAGGCTTATTATCCAGTTCAAACATATTAATAAAAATATCGTATTTAAAATCCTTATCGTTTTTCAATGTAAACTTAAATCTTCGGAAGGCTTAGGCATACGTTTAAAAATAGTATTTAAGCTTTTCAATAGTTTTTAGGTTAAAGTATTCCATATCGTTATACCTTACGGACTATAGGACTTTATATAGCCTATTAACGATTAGGTGGTTAAAACGTCAGTGTAACTAACGTATTTACGGCTTCGTTAGGTGTAACACCACTACTTCCAGGCCTTAAAGATAAAATTATGGGTAACTCTACTTGAAGGCGAGTGGAAACCTCTGGTCGTTTTCAACCAATCTATCTACATTAACGTCGACATTAACACCGAAAGTCTTTATGTCCTCCAAATAAAGAAGGAAAGTAGTAGGGTACTTAAGGATATAGAACGTTATTACTCCTATAATAGTTTAAATTATCGTTATCCCTAGTAATAATAGTTGTTCTCCCGGGTTAAAACCAACTGTAACTTTGCTAGCATCGTAATGATTAATATCAGTAACTATAATGCTTTCCCTTCACAATACGACATACTGCGAATAGCCTCCTATTAAGTATCTTGCTGCCCCTGTATCTGGCATAATACCCTACACGTATGGTCCGCATACTAATCGCGAATATTAAAGGTATATAAGGGGTTAGGAGCTTAATTAAAGTAAAGGTAAGGGTTTTTATCACTAAAACTGTATAGAAAAACGTGGTCGGTTAGTTACTATTCCGTACTAGGATCAATATCTTTATACCACTTGATATGCTTCTAAACTTTAACAGCGTTAATTGGCTCGTCTCCTTTAAAGTCTGCGATTTAATCTAAGTAGTCCTATTTAAAAGCAGTAGAATATTAGGCGTAGTATATTAAATTCCTATTATTATACTCGGTGGAGGGGTGCCGAGTCAACCAGCAACTAGATTTACCACATATCTAACATTTCTTACCACTATTACAACGATAGTACTTACAGTTAATAGGTTCGCCTAAATCTTGTTGACGCCAACGTGGCTACTATTTCCAGTCTAAGGCTGAGGTCGATAAGCCAAACTTTAGGCATTGTGGACGTCCGTACTTGCGGTCGACTTAGTTAACCACCGCAAGGTCTTTTTTATCCACGTTAATAAAGTTGTCAGCTTGGGAGTATATACCAAACGAGTTGGGTATACGCGCTATTACTATAGCAAACGAAAATTGTAACTGACTAAAAAAGCCTTCGCAAGTGGCATCTAAGCGTTATAGAGCGTATTCAAATTCGCTAATACCCGTAACTACCACTTGTACTTGCTTGCAAAGTATGGCTTCGCCAGAATAAACTTTCTCAATTACTTTTTAGAACAACATTAGCTTATCAAACATCTAATTAATAACATTTATTAGTGTTTCCTTCTATTTCTTCTTTTCTATTATTATAATTTACCGTATAGTAGCCTAGTTTATATAATATTACGCGAGGTAGATGTCATATTCGAATTAACCCTTTATTCCATTATAAATCTCGCGAAACGTAGTTATTTAGATTAGAAAGGTTAGGTAGTAATCTTTGACGTGGCTTATGAGGATTCTGGGAAACAGTAATTGAAAACCAAAAAGAAAAACCTCTATCTATTAACAAATATTTAAAAGGGGTATTATTTTGGTATCGAAGGAGTTGTAAGACTTTTTATTATACTTCTTTATATTATCCCAAATCTTAGAGAAATACGTAAGGAGCTTATAATTAATGTTAATCATCTTAACAAATCTTGGAGAAAAGTCGCGATAATTTTCCTAACCGTAAGTGGTGTTTCCTGGCGGTTTAAACCTTGGAGACTCCGAGGTATGGTGTTAGGGGTAATTACCAGTCGCCTGGCCCGAGGATTATATTCTTATGGTGGGATCTATAGTAGATTTGAGAACGTAAGTAAATTTAAAGGAGGAAGGTTTTTACGGGGGTTGGTGATTAAATTGCTAAGGAGCGATAGGTACTTAAAGGTTCTGGGAGGCTTGACAATCCTGCTTAATTAATTGGTGTAAGGCGCCAACATCAATACCTTCGGCCACGTTAGCGGCCGTTGATTCACTTGCCTTGCCACCGCTAAAGGCGTACTCTGCGTTGTTATGTAAGGGTGCTAAACTTCCGAATAGGTCAACTAGTTCCTTATCGCCAGGGCGTAAAAAGGCTTGACTTAGCTAAAGACAAGTTGGAGGTCCCCTGGATCGCGTATAATGGTAGTAAGGTTCTTTCATAGCTTTTCCCTTATACTGTAGGTTATAAGGGAATTTTTTAAGTAGGGCCAAGTTGAAAAGAACTTTAGCTAACGTTGTAACACCTTATACAAAAACGAAAATCTTTTATTCCTTCAATTTGGACCTAAGTTTTAACTTAAATACTTTTTAAATTACCTTTCACATATCCATTGTCCAATATTTCAAGAAGTCAAGATATTTTTTCAAAATATGTTTGGAGTTGTAGCGAGTATAGTGCTTAACGATAAAGTATCCGATAAAGTTAGTAAAGTGTTTTTTGGTTAATTTTTTGTTATCATCTAACTACTAAAGGTAGTCATCGTAAAACTTAGTAAAAACAGTTTCTAGGGCATTAATTACTTCTTTCCTCTCAGGTTTGGTAATAGCTTCAAAATAAAAGCCGGCAGTAAACATCTTGACGTTCTGGTTTATGTAAAGTGTATGAGTCGAATAGGGCGAGGAACTTAATAACTTTAACGTAGAAACTTAATAATTTAGCGTAAGGTCGCGCAATGTGGCTTTCTTAGCATTGCTTGGTATTTTCATTTAAAGTAGCGAAATTGACTATCGAGGTGATATAGGGAGTGAAAAAAGTAAAGTAAGGGTAAATGTTTAATATAAAAGGTGAGAACGAAAGTCGTTATTGGTGGTAGAGGTTATAGGTAAAGGGCGAAAGTTATTTGTTATTATAGGCCGTAAAACTTGGTCGTTTTTCTTATAGTAGTAGCACCCACAGTAGTACTAACTTAACCGTTTGTCAACTTGCCGAACTTTAAGACTTCTGACAGTTAATATCAACGTCTTCAAAAAGGATTAATAAAGATTTCTTGGTATTTTTCAGTAGCAATACCGTCACTTACTTCCAGGTTGCCGTTAGAGACACACGCAACCTAAAAATTCTTCTCTGTTTTCCTACCGTTGGGGACTAGCATAGTACTCATAAAGGCTTTTCGCAAAAATCTTTCCTCTACCCTAACCTCTGTAGCCATAAAGCGTAACCGGAAAGTAGTTTTTTTTTTTTATTCAGCTTATCTATGTTTAACCTAATAAGCACTAATTAGTGTTGGTAGACCTTAGACATTGCAACGTTGTCGATTCGATTAGTCCTCGAAGTAACAGTAGTATTATGTAGTTAGATGGTGGATGTATTATTCTAGGTTTGGCAGACCGCTAGCCGGTTTGCACTGTAATTTGTATGGCCAATTTCTTAGCCCGTGCCTTAGAGTGAAGTACAGCGTACTGCACTCGACTTACACCCAATGAGATAAGTCTACACAAAGCAATACACTCAACTTGCAATTCAGTATAGTCAACTTTACTGTAAGTAAAGTTGACCTACTGCACTGCATATAATACTATTCCGATAATATTCGTTGCCTTTTTAATACTTTTCTTTAAGTAAAACCGGCTTTAACGTTAACTTCAGTGAATTAACTAACTTGTGAAATGTGGCCTAACATTTTTTTCATGGAAAAGTATGGGTTTTGGTTAGTATTTGTAATCACGTTAAGCCGGAGATAGTGGATATAAAAGCGTAAGTCGTCTTTAAATTTCTTGATAAAAACTATGAGTGTACCCATTAATATTTTGTTTACTCGAATGTAACTTTAGTTTAATAACTCTGTTAATATTCTCTGTAATACTAAAAGCGTTTCCCGTAAAATCTCATACAGCCGGATCTCAAATAGTTTTCAATGATATGTTTCATTATCTTGTTAGAAAATGATGAGCAACTTTTCACGAGTGGATGAAAATTTATCTTCTAAGGTTTTGTTTAAGAAAAGTATGAATTTCTCACGAATATCTGAAAATTCGTTATTGAAAGTAATAATTTTACTCGGGTTTAGTACTGAATGAATATCTTTGAGGAAAAGAAAAAACTTATATGTTAATAGTTTAGCATTCACGTATTTGTTGGGGTATCGTATGAAAAACCTTAACTGTTCCACTTTTGAGCAACTTTCATTCGAACATAAATCTTTGTTCTGACATACAATGACCACCTGTTCCTTTCTCAAGTAATATATACTTTGAAATAAAATTAATTACTTCCTATAGTTTCATGAATGATTTACCAAAAATATTGTTGTATTACTAACAGGAAAAAATGTCAAATTATATATGATATTCATATTGATTGATATCAATATTTGAAAACGTTATACTAGTTTTTTTTTTTTTTTAATTAATTTGATAACGGTAATACGTCTGCTAATTTCGTTTCAATTTCGAGGTGAAATGTGTTATGACCCAAGAACATCAGAGGGTCAGAAAACAGGCCAGTATGGGGCTAAGCCACTAAGAACCTAATGTCCAATACATCAGGTGGGATATCTCTTATGTCAGCAACCTTAGGGTTAGGGTAACGCACTAAGGATCATTGAGATCATGTTTCGATCCAACATGATCCAGCACTGAAGGCG